>CM053409.1:29703943-29720678 GCA_028644305.1 Xerus rutilus
GCAAGATGCTAGGGTCAGAGAAGACTGGATACCAGGCTGCTGAAGGTGACCAGAAACAGAAGGCCAATAACCAGGGCAAAGCCCCAGTCACCATTTTGGCCAAGCCACCTGCACCTGAAACCAGAGCCATACTCAGTTCTAGTCTGGGGCAGCCCAGAGCTCCCCATGAGGCCTGGCACACCTGAGGTTGGAGTCATAAACCTTAAGGATAGATCTAAAATACAGGCTGGAGACAGACCATGGAGACTACACCAAACATCACCAACATTACCGGCCTCCTACAGTTCCCTAAATGCATCAGGCACTCTAGACCTCTATGCTTTTAACTATATATCCTTCTTCTCCCTCCTGACACTCTCTCCCCACTTCCCTGCCTCTGCACTATCATTGTCTATTTTCCTTTCTATCTCTTTGTAAGAAACTTGACAGCTTGCATGGGAGACAGAGAGAAAAGTAAAGAACACACCACTGACATTCATCAGCAACACCACCTTAAAAGTGGTAAAAAGACTTGGGATAAACCAAGCATACCCAAGTGGACATTGAGTGGGAGGCTTCAAATCACTGCAGAACATATGGCTTGGCTTTCTTAGTGAAATGAAGCTACCTGTGACCTCTTCTGAATTGCCACCCAGAGTGCCATGACAACAGCAGGGAAGGAAAGAAGTATCATGAGTGACATCACAGAGGTTCTAGAATGCGGGCTCTGGCTGTTTCCAGTGACTTCTGAGAGCAACCTTCCCCCACGCGTACATACATATCTGTTGTAGACTGGGACATCCTGCTCTTATGTTGGCTTTGTCGGAGTTTGTGATGATATCATGTGGCTTGTCCCCCAAAGCTTCATAGACTGGAGGCTTGTTCTCATGTGGCAATGCTGCCATGGTAGAACCCGTAAGACCTGGGGCCTTGTGTGAGGTAATTTGGTCACTGGGGATGATGCCCTCAGAAGGGAGTAATGTACTCCTCATGTGTTGTTTATGTCGTGCCTCGTGTGGGTTCACTCGACAAGTTGGGGTCCCGCAGGATGAGGGGACCGAGAAATGGGGTCCCATGGAACGAGATCTGAGGTCCCGGAGGACGAGGGACAATGGGGTCCCACAGGACAAGGTCTGGGGTCCCGGAGGATGAGGGTTTATGGGGTGAATGGTCACAGAGTCACTCACCCAGACACCCGGGGTAGGTAAAACTGCTCTGCTGGAGCAAGAAGCAGACCCATTTATTTCAGTAGTGCAACAGTTTATATAGGGTCCTCAGACCAATCATGGCCCTGAGGTTAGGTTACAGCCAATAAGGTATTGATCCATGTCAGGCATGCAGCCAATCAGCATGGGATGAGAAAAGGAGAGGCACTAAAGGCAGCCAATCAGCATGGGGTAAAGAGGAGGGGAAACATATAAAGTAACCAATCAGCATAGGGCAAAGGGGAGGGGAAGTATTGAAGGCATGGAGAGAGCTCCTATACTCATGGGCTCCCATTAGTTCCTGTGAGAGTGGGTTGTCATAAAAAGGGGAAGACTGGTCCCTTCCCAGTTTTCTGGCCATGCTATCTCTATCCATTGCACATCCTCCCACCATGATGCCATTCTCCATGTTGTGATGACTCTCACCAAAGGTCATTTGGCAGGACCTGCCAAATTTTGAACTCTGAGCTAAATAAATATCATCTCTTTATAAAGTACCCATTATCATGTATTTTGTTAGAGCAACAGGAAGCAGGATAATAGAGTCTCTGGGGGAGATGACATGGGGAGAATTTGGCTGATTCTCATCACCCTTTCAGGCCCATTGCTAATTGAAGTGGACAGTGCTCATTGCATATTCTATCTCCACTTCTTTTTGTTGCAACAGAGTTCCAGTTTGGGGAAGGATGTAGCAATCTATCCAACTAAATAACTTCCCAGGGTGAGCTTTTTGGCATAATTCTGGTTAAACAAACATATGCAAATGTTTATTGAGGATTTCTGGAAAGATTTTGCCTTTTCAATAAAAGGTAAGATGATGTAGTTGACAGAACTCTGCCCCCTTCTTTCTGCCACCTGGGACCCTGGAGACAAAAATCCATGCTACCCAGACGTGACTTGTGACATTATTCAGTACCTGTCCTATTTCTCAACTGCCTCCCCATGAGCTGCAGTTTATGAGAAAATAACTGGGTATCTGCATGTGTCATTGTATTGGCTACTGAAAATCTGACACCTTCTATGTTTGGCAGCTTCTTCCTATCATAGACTTTGTGAGGGAGGAAACCATTTTTCCATCCCATTTTGAACTCAGAATGGCCAAATATTCATGGCTCCTCTTGCAGTCATTACAGAGGCCTGTGATCCAGGTGACATCAATTTCACTCTAGAACAGCTACCACTGACTTACTGAGAAGTCTGTACTGAGATTCAGCAACTGCACAGATATCCAAAGCCCATGTATACTTGAGCACCTTTTTTTTTTTGGATAGTGGATTGAACTCAAGGTCACTGAGCTATATCCCCAGCCCTTTTATTTTGGGACAGGGTCTCACTAAGTTTCTGAGGCTGGCTTTGAACTTGTGGTTCTTCTGCCTCAGCCTCCAAAGCCATTGATATTACAGACATGTGCCATCATACAGGGCCAGGGAAATTGAATTGATTATAAATAAATCAGGGCTGGTGACATTGAGATCAAGACAAAAATACAGTCAGTGTAGATAATAAATGATTGGGTCAGGAAGATGGGGGATGATTGAAAATAAAATAAAATAAAATGCTAATACTCCCTGTAAAGCCAAACGACCAGATGGAAGTAAAACAGGACAGGAACAGGCTTTATTCTGGGAAGAACACTCCCGGGCCAACCCCCGCCCAGTCATCAGGCTTGAACGGGCAGACAATGGCACTGGAACCTCATGGCATACAGAATTTAAAGGGTCCCCCCATCTGAAAAAGGAAGGCCTGGGGCAGGAAGAGGTGTTGGTCTAGAGTCCAGTGTCCTCTGCGATTGGTTAGGTGAGGCTGATGAGGTCAGAGTCCTTCCGAGATGAGCCAGGAGTCATGGCGGCTTTCATGTTGGAGGTTTAGTGTCTTCCTCATCAGCTACTGGGGGCTGCCATGTTGGTGTGTTCAGCGCACACGTACTGTGATTGGGCGCTCACACTGATGGTGGTGGTGGACAGCGGGAGGAAGGGGAGAAAGAGAGAGAGGAACTTTCAGAAAGTGCCCCAGGGACCGGGCAGTCTGGCAGGGCTACACGCAGCTGGCCTCGTAGGGCGGTTGTTTTCCTCATCTGCCTCTGACCTAACACTCCCCAGAACACTTCTCCTCCTCTAACCTATTGCCAAGAGTACCTGCCTCCAGGGACTCTTTCCTCCCAGCTATGAGTTGTTAATGAGTACTCTCTGTGTGGCTTCCTTCCTGTCTTTCTGGGCGGATACGGAAAAGAGAGAGAGGTGCCAGGATGGCTCCCTTCTAGATTTTGAGCCACATAGGATGGGAGGAGGGGCACATGAGTGTGGGGGGCTAGCTCTATGCTATGCCCTAATGACTAGCCATTGTGTGTAAATGGGAAAGGCACAAAGGAAGGAAGAACTATGTGATTGGTTTACATTTACTATTGGTTCCACGAACGTGCAGCTCATGGACAGAATTCAGGGGGCTTACGTGCCTTGCCACATGGATGGCTGTTGCCTACGTACATTGTCTCTGATTGGCCAAATGGCCCTATAAGTTGAATACTTGCTCTGCAAATAAATGGGTGCCTGCTCTAACTGTACCCCATAGCAGTGTCTGATTGTCCTGTAGCAGAAAGTCTTCGGAGGGCAGAGCTGGGTGCGGATGGCTATTCGGCTCCAACTCTTCCCAACTTCCATGGTGGCTAGGTGAATGTGGGGGTGCCCCTTTGACCCGCTGGCTTGGGATGGACTGTGACCCCCACACATGAGATGAAAGGAAACTTAAAATCTATAAAAAGTGCTTGACACCCTGACTCCTTCAGGCACCAGCTCTTAACCCTTCCTCTCCTGAGAACTGTGTGTGTATGTCTGTGTTCTATCCTTTAAATGAAACTATTTGTTCTTGCTTGGCATTTCTTGGGTGTTTAATCTTCAACACATAAAAGAGAAATACTGATTTTCAAGACAGGTTTTAGATCAGGGCTCTGCAGGGATCATCACTAGGGTAAGCTCCTCTGTACCCCATATCTTTCTGAGATGTGATTTCCTGTCTTCCTTTCTGGAGTACAATAATGAGCACTTGATGGCTAATTAAATGCAGTTAGTGCAAGCTGCCCTTGATAAGACTCAGGTGCTAAGATTTATGGCCTATGTAGTTCCTAATTACCTGTGCTGTAAGTTTGGCATGTTGGCTTCTACCAGGATCATCTGTCAATATCTTATCCATGCTTGGACTTTGTCTGGCATAAGTACACAGGGTCTTGAATCTCAGTCTGCATTTCAATTCATGGAGACAGACAAAGGGTGGGAATGAATGTGAAATGGCCTGGTCAGGGCCATTCCTCAGTGAACCTCATAGATTTCTCTCCAAAATCCTCTCCTGACCGCCCTTATGGAGTATCCTTAGTGACTGGTTTATGAAAATGTTCTCTGCAAAAGCCACAGTGACACACACCTTGGGATGAGCTGAATTGCACTCTCCTGCACTTTGTTCCTCCTGAGCAGTCTCCTCCCATTGCTGATCAGACTCTAGCCATTGAGAGATGGACATTTTACATGAACTGGTTAAATGCCTGTGTTCACTTTGTTTGCATATGAAGCTTTAACAAACCTGTAGGGATTTCCCCCCATTATTTTTTTCTGTCCATTAGTTTCTTTGGCTGCAAAAGAGAGGCATTTTCAATTTACTTCTTTTATAAACTCCTCCAGGGAAGGGGCCTTAAACATCTAATGACCATGATATATCCTCCTAACCCTCCAGAGATTCCTTTGGCTCATCAAATGGAGAAATATACCACATATAGGTCTTTTTTTTCCTGTGGGTTATCATATTTGGAAGTTTATTGTGGCAAGAGAGGTCAGTCATTTCTCTAGTCTGAACTTTCCAGAGTCTTTGGCATAAAGCAAAAAAAAAACAAAAACAAAACAAAAAAAACATCACCCTTGTTCATTCTGTCAGTGATGCCAGGAATAGATTTGGCAGAACAATGTGGCGAGAGAAGAGTTTGCTGGCCATCAGAAGCTCAAAGGGAGACATCTTTAAAGAAAAAAAAAAAAACAACTGAAATTTTCTCTGGTGGAGGTACGTGAGTTCTGTTTTCTCATATTCAGATGGGAGCTTTGTTCTCAAAAGTTTGCAAGGTTCACCACTAGCCCACATTCTTGAAAAAAAATGGGATTTTCATGTTGTTCAGAGGGCAGCCTCATCCTCAAAAAGGAGAGGTGGAAACTGCTGTACTCTAGAGGCTCTGGGTGCTAGATGTTCAAAAAGTGCCTCATTTTCTTTGGCTGCCAGGCCTGGGAAATGACCTAATCACAATTGGACAAAGGATATATCTCATAATTTTCTGCATCCAACCTGGCCTTATTGCCAACTGGGGGAATGAAAATTGGTCTCCAGAGGAAACAAACTATAGGACCACACCTTAAGATATTGATTTTACAAAATAAAAAAGGATTAAAATGCCCTGTGTATGAGGTTTTGCCTCTCAAGCTCAGAATAGTAGCCTTCCTTACTTGTTAGCTTCTGCCAGATATCTCTCTCTCTCTTCGAGGACTACAGAGTGTGGAGAGCTTGCAAGACTTACAAGACTTGCAGAGTACAAATTTGAGATCAAAGAAAATAAATGATGTCACTTTTAAATTCACTTAGCATAATAATATTTTCAAGGTTTATCCATATGGAAGCATGTGTTAGAGTGTTATAATTCATCTAAGGTTAAATAGTAGTCCATTCTATATATATAAATTGAATAAATAATATTCCATCCTATGGCCATTTTGTTTATCCACATACCTGCCAATAAACATTTCAATTGCTTCTAACTTTTGGCTGCTATAGATAATGCTGTTTTGAATGTTTATATTCAAATACTTTTTCAAGTCTTTGCTTTTAATGCTTTTGGATATATCTGTAGAAGTGTAATTGCTGAATAATCTGGTAATTACCTGCTTAATTCTTTGAGGGTTTGCCGTAGTGTTTTCCATAGTAGCTGTACCATTTTAAATTCCCATCAACTATACTCAATAACACTTTTTGTTTTCTGGTGTTGTTCAATTGTTCCTTTTATGATAGCCATCCTAACGGGTGTGAAGTGGTAGCTCATTGTAGTTTTGATGTAAGTGTTGGGTTTCTTTTTTTTGTTTGCAAGATCACTTTTTTAAAAAGAATGAAATTTGCACATTTGCTGGTAAATATAAAGTAATGGAGAATATCATACTAAATGAAAAAAGCCAAACTCAGAATCTCAAAGGTCAAATTTTTCTCCCAAATGCAGAAATTAGAGTAAAATAAAGGAAAGGAGGAAGGAAGGATAGAATAAGATAACCAATCAAATATATTTTAATAGACATTGTTTAGGTGTGTTTATTACAAATGTGTTGTTTGCCTTTTAATTTTGTGTAAAATTTTGAATGTAAAATGTTTGTTTTTTATAATCAAATCTATTAATTATTTTATGAGCATCATGTAAGTTTACATGTTTTTCTCACTCCTTCAAGCTGATAATTATTAGGTATATTGTTTCCTTTTTCTTTCAGTTCTTTAATCTATCTGAAATTTAATGTCAGGTAAAATGAGATAATAGTGTGTGTTCCCCATAGTTATACTCAATGGTTTCAGCACCACTTATCAAGTAATGTTTTATTTTGCTAATTTGTGACCACCACTTACAATGGACACTGAGTTTTTCATATATGCTAAAATCTGTGGAGTGAACTCTCTGAAATGCCTCCCAGATTCCCCTCAGGAACAAAGAACTTACGTGCCCAGTTGTTGGAGTGTGGGTGAAAGACAGCCCCATATTTGGGAGCTGCCTGCCCTCCTTCCAAGGATAGATTACATCTAAGGAGTGGTCACTACAGGGCATAAAGGCCCAGCCACTTTGCCTCAAAGCAGAGCAATTTTGAAGGGCCGTGTGAACTTTAGGCTTGCTGAGCTTTTATTGGGCCCCTACCTCAAGTGACTCCCCTCTGCTCAGAATTGCATCTACTTCCTTTCCCTTTCTTCCATGGATGTTTATCCCCAAACCATTTCCAGTAATCACCCTGCATGTTGATTTCTAGAGTCTGTGTGTGAAGATTTTATTTCATTAATCTATTGATTTTAGCACCACAAAGTTAGATTTTTTTTTGTAGTTTTCAAATAAAAGGAGCATTTTCTCATTCTTAGTTGTTATCATTTGAATCCATAGAAGTAATAACAAATCACCATACAAGGACTGGCTTTGTTGGTCAGTGGTAACATGCTTGCCTAGCACATGAGGCAAGACCCTGGGTTGGATCCTCAGTACCACATTAAATAATAACAATAAAAAAAAAAAACACATGCACACTTCATAGCACAAAATATTCACAATGAACTTACCTAAGTCTCCACTCAAATATCTTCTTTCATTTAAAACTGGCATCCTGATCCAGGGATGGTGGCTAGGCCTGTAATCCCAGCTACTCATTGGCTATGAAAGGAAGATCACAAGTTCAAGGCCAGCCTGGGAAGTACGGTGAAACCCCATCTCAGAAAACAAAGCAAGGGAATAAAATTGTAACTCAGTGGTAGAGTGCTTGCCTGGCATGTGTGAGGCACTGAGTTTGATCCTCAGCATGAAAGAAAGAAAGATAGAAAGAAAGAAAGAAAGAAAGAAAGAAAGAAAGAAAGAAAGAAAGAAAGAAAAAGAAAATACAGGTATTGTATCCATCTACAACTAAAAAACATATATATAAAATTTTAAACAAAGCAAAAATGAAGTAATCCAATCCCATAAAACCAAAGGCTAAATATTTTCTCGAATATTTGGATGCTAATACACAATAAGAGGGGTAGGGGAAGTTCATTGGATTAGACAAAGGGGAATGAAGAAAGGGAGAGAGGTTGGAAATAGGAAAGACAGTGGAATCAATCAGATATAATTTTCTTATGTTCATATACAAATGCATGACCAGTGTCAGTCCACAATGTGTATGCCCACAAGAATGGGAAGTTATACTCCATGTATATATAATATATCAAAAGACATTATACTGTCATGTATAACTATAAAGAACAAAAAAATTTAAAAAACTGGAAATATCAACACAAACTACTAAAATACAGAAGAAAATCAGAAACCACTTTGAAAATTTATACTACAATAAGCTAGAAAATCTTGAAAATCTTGGCAAATTCCTGGAGATATATGATCTACCCAAATTGAACCAGGAGTATATAGAAAAATTAGCTCAATTTCAAGCAACAAAGTTAAAGAAGTGATCAAAACCTACCAACAAAGAAAGGTCCAGGACTGGATGGATTCTCAGTCGAGTTCTGCCAGACCTTTAAAGAAGAACTAATACCAATCCTCCTCAAATTATTCCATAAAATAGGAAAGCAGGGAACTCTTCCAAATATATTCTATGAAGCTAGAATCATCCTGATGCCAAAATCAGAAAAAGATACATCAAGAAAAAAAAAACTTTAGACCAATATTCCTGATGACCATAGATGCAAAGAGTCTTAGTAAAGTACTAGTACATCGGATAAAAAAAAAAACACTTTAAAAAGGTAATGTACCATGTTGAGGTAGGTTTCATTCCAGATATTTAAGATTGGTTCAACATACAAAAATCAATAAATGTAAAAATCACATAAATATAACCAAAGACAAGAACCACAATTATATCAATAAATGCAAAAAAAAAAAAAAAAAAAAAGCATGTGACAAAATCCAGTATCCATCATGTTTAGAACATTGGAAAAACTAGGGATAGAAGGAACAAACTAACATTGTGAAAGCTATATATGGCAAACCCAAGATCAACATCATTTTAAATGAAGGAAAACAAAGCATTCCCTCTAAAAACTGGAAAAATAAAGAAATGCCCTTTTTCACCATTTCTGTTCAACATAGTCCTTGAAAGTCTAGTCAGAGCAATTAGAAGAAAGAAATTAAAGAAATACAAATAGAAAAAGAAAAGCTCAAACTATCTCTGTCAATGACATGAACCTATATTTAGAAGACTCAAAAACAACAAAACATAAAAAAAAAACTTTACATTCATAAGAATAAATACAAATGGTCAACAAATGTATTTAAAAAGATCAACACCTCTAGAGAAATGAATATTATAACTACACTGAGATTTCATCTCACTCCAGTTAGAATGTCAATTATTGAGAATGCAAGTAACAATAAATGTTGGTGAGGATGTGGAAAAAAGGCACACTCATACATTGTTAATGGGACTGCAAATTGATGTGACCACTCTGGGAAGCAGTATGGAGATTCCTCAAAAAACTAGGAATGAATCCACCATTTGACCCATTTATCCCTCTCCTCAGAATACATACAAAGAATTTAAAACCAATATTTTATAGTGATGCAGCCACATCAATGGTTATAACAGCATAATTGACAATAGTTAAGCTATGGAGCCAATCTTAGTGCCTTTCAACAGATCAATGGATAAAAAATTATGGTATATATACATAGTGGGATATTACTCAGCCATAAAAAATGACTTTACAACATTTTCTGGAAAATAGATGGACCTGGACACTCATTCAAAGTAAAATAAGCCAATTCCAAAAGACTAAAGTTAAATGTTGTTGCTAGTATGTGGAAGCTAAACCAAAATAATGAGAGAGCAGGGGAAGAATAGAAGTTCAGTGGATTAGAGATATGGGAACAAAGGGAAGGGAGAAAGATAGAAATAGAAAAGATTATAGAATGAATCTAACATTTCTCCTACATACATATGTGAAAATACCTAAGTGAAGTCCACCATCATTTACATCCACAAGAATGGGGTCCTAATTAGAATAAGATATATTACCTGCTTGTATAATTATATTAAGATGGATTCTACTGTCATGTATAATTAAAAAAACCGCAAATTATTACCAAAACAATTGGAAAAAATGAAATTCATATTAATTTTTATTTGAAAAAATATAATTGTATAGAAACTAGTATATAGAAATAATAAAACACTTATACATATTCCCAATGCAGAATAGAAGCACCAAATCATAAGATATTTAAGGAAAAAAAAATAAATTGAAAACATATCTTCCACCTGAGGGACTATATTGTGTTTTTTAAATGTATTTTTATAAAACTATAATTTTGTGACAATTAAATCTCAAATAAAAAACATTAGTCTGTTCCTTAACCTCTTTTTATTTTTTCTTTCAGTATGACTCATAGAACATTTTGGTACCATTCAAATAAATTAATTTTCAGTGTTTTGACAGCATAATATAAGGGCACATTTGCATGTCATCAGTATAACTATTCTTGCTACACACAGACTTAGATTTTATTAATTTTTCTTGTCCATTTCATTTACATTTGCTCATATATAAAACTTTTGCAAAATACTTTGAAGGTGGCTGCCTTGTCTGGAAGTTATGTTCCATTGCCCTTCATGTTCTCTTTCTATCTGAAATATGGACAAAATGATTGCTGTTTTAGCATCCAGATAAATGAGACTACATTGAAGATTAAAAATTATGAAGGTGAAAAGCAATGTTTGAAGTGGCCTGGGATTCAACTATAGGATGCTTCCTTACCATCACTGCATTGTCCATGTGAGTCTTTTACAAAAGAAAAACTGTTAAACCATGGTTATTGACCTGTTTCACTTAGCACAATGCCCTCTTGGTTCACTCATGTTGGTATGATGGCAGGATATACTTTTGTTGAGGCTGAATTATATTGTACCTTATCAATGTGCCACATGGACTTTTTTTTTTTTTTTTCATAGCCTGGTCACCATAAATGAACATGAGGATGCAGCTAACTCTTCCATATTCCAATTTTTTTTTTTGTTTTGTTTTTGGTACTGGGGATTGAACTCAGGAGTACTCAGCCCAAGCCACATCCCCAGCCCTTTTTTGTGTTTTATGTAGAGACGGGGTCTCAATGAGTTGCTTAGTGCCTCGCTGTTGCTGAAGCTGGCTTTGAACTCATAATTCTCCTGTCTCAGCCTCCCAAAGTGCCATATTCTGATTTTACATATTTTGAATACACATCCAGAAGTCAGATTGCTGGATCACATAATGATTCCATATGATGATTCCATTTTTGATTTTCTGAGAATTCTCTTTACTATCTTCCACAGTGGCTATACCATTCTGCATTTCCACCTACAGTGCACAAGGGTTCCAATTTCTGTACTTGCTTGTCAATATTTATTATCATAGTACTGTAATA
The DNA here is from genome assembly GCA_028644305.1 of Xerus rutilus. Taxonomy (NCBI): domain Eukaryota; kingdom Metazoa; phylum Chordata; class Mammalia; order Rodentia; family Sciuridae; genus Xerus; species Xerus rutilus. The sequence goes on from CM053409.1 coordinate 29,715,278, forward strand.
GACATCCTAACAGTTTACTATAGTTAACAATGTTCCATTGTACACTTTAAAATAAGTTGAGGGTAGATTTGCTTTAAGTGTTGTTAACACACAAAAAGACACACTCACACACAGAGTGCCATCCACTTCCTGCGTGGGTGGTGGAGACGAGGTTCCCTTAGGTGGTATGGGCTGGCTGAGCAATAAAAGCTAAGAGAAATAAACAGTGAAATAACCACAATACACAGAAAATAGTTTTAAAAAGTGAAGGCAGGACAGGCCTGCAAACCAGATGGATTTGGCTTCCAGAATCTAACTTCTAGCTTCTAACTTCTGGCTTCTGGCTTCTGGGATCCAACACAATGGAACCCGTGTGTGCTTTATTTATATGGGGAAACTTTAAAGGCCTTCTGTTGAACATTCTTTACACAGGTAGGAAAAAGGTAGGGGCAGGTAGGCAGGCTCAGTTCCTAATGGGATATGCCCATTTTCGGTACTGCAATGAGGACTTCAGCAGATCAGAAGAGGCAGGGCACTTGCATTGGGCAGCTCTAACTGTAGAATGCTACAGAAGTTTCAAAATGCCAACTCACCTCTCCCTGGCTACCATGCCAAAGAGAAGTCCTTCATGCATTCCACAGATGTCTTCCCACAAGAGAGAGAGAGAAACACACAAATATATACACACGCAAATAATGCAAAGAAATTCTTGAAGGTAATAGATTTTTGCAACTTTGTGGTAATGTATGTTGGGTGTATGCCTATATATAAACTCATCAAAATATATCAATTAAACATGTGCAAATTTTTATCAATCAGCACCCAATATAACATTTTTAAATCAATACCTATAAAAATTCCAAAACAAGCTTTTGGAGTTTTCTGTTATGTGTAATGTTACAATCCTTTTATCTATTCACATTTACAAGTAGAATTTTATATCATTTATTTGTTTCTATTTTTTTAAGTTAAATCACACTCTGAAGGCTATTTTTTATGTAAACATAATGCAGTATATTTTATCAATAAACACTATATTGTGGATATCTTTCTACCGCATTGTATTACTCCAAGCCATTGTTTTCAGTTTTGCACATTTACTTTTATTTAAAAAATTATCCAATATAAAATTATTTGCAGGGCTCCAGCCTCTGTAGGTCATGAGGTCCTTGAAGGTGGGATGAGTGGTGTCAGCAAGGGGATGGTGAATGAGACACAGAGACCAGATGTGGTGCAACCTGTGTCTGAATTTGCTCAGTGGCAGGGCTTTATTTATACCCATAAAATGTTCAACAAACTTTGTTTTTTTCATAGACTATTTTTATTAAAATCATTAGATCATCATAAATGAATACATTATTAATCATACAAATGTAGCAAGATGTTATTCCATGAGATCCCACAATGAGGAAATACATAAAACATATGTTCTATATTTAACAATTACATATGACAGTTTTGGCCACCTTAAAATAGAAAAACATACTTAATAAGCTAAAAAATAGACCTATCAAAATGTTAATCTATTACCTTTCATCTAGAGGTTTTCTACATTTATATTTTTTCTTAACCTATCTTATGTCTTCCTTAAAATTGTTAAAGTCTCATCTATCCCCTTAAATCCATTACCTTACTTTTTTTGAATAACCATTGAGGCTAATATGTGCTAATATGTAATAACTAGGCAAAGTTAATAATAATCTACTAGGTGTGAGACTGTGGTTTATGGTTTTCACCAGACTCTTAAGTTTCTACTTCTAAAATGAATAAGTAAGTTTCTATATAGCTAGTCTACATGACTAAAATCACATCTTCTATACTATCACCTACATATATTATTTCTAGTATAAAATCTTCCCAAATTACCATTACTTAAGTTCTGCTCAAACCATTGCCTGCATAGTTTTAACTCTACTTCCCTAGGTAAACATCTAGGTCTCTGTCTCCTGATTCTTACCTGAGTGATAAAGTTTTATACATGAAACCCATCTTTCTCCATATATATAGCCCCCTGTCCAAGGTAAAGGAGGCTGTGTGACTGTAGGAGGTGGTTCTGGAGTAGTAACTATTCATCTGGGTACCTGCCATGTAACTCCCTTTCCCATCTCAAAGACTAAATATGATCCTGAATGTCTCGTAGGAGAAACCCACCTGGGCCAGGACATTTTTCAGGTTTTGGCTGTACCAAAGCTATAGCTTTTGGCTTGAGTACAGTAGGAGGATTTGTTGCCCACAATTCCTGCTGCTGCAATTGCCACATTGGCTGCCTACATTTCTCATTGAATGGGCTAGGGAATATATTTTCCCTAGGAAGAGCAGACGTTTTCATGAAGTCATAGACATTATGGGGGCTTCCGAAAGGGGGTTTTCTAGATGTGCTTTTGAGATTTTCTATCTTTCCTAGGAAAAGGCTGGAAGGCATAATAAGAGACTGAGACTGTTTGTGCTCCTGAGTGATATAATCATTAATTCCAGACTGAGGTAACTTCTGCATAGAATTGGACAAGAGTGTGTTTTCTTCAGGGTTAGCAAGAAAACATTCATTAGCATAATTATCTCTATTATCCTGCCAACAATCATTCCAAGCAAAAACAGAATAAGGAGTAAATGCTTTAGCCTATATCCATATGGGCCCACTGGAACTTTGTCAAGCAGTGTTGCCTTCTGGAACATGGGCTGCGATAATTGTTTTTTTTTTTTTTTCTTTTTAATATTTTAAACAATAGGACTGAATATAATAGGTTTTTGGGGTTTTTGTGGGGTTTTTTTGGTACCAGGGACTGAACTCAGGGGCACTCGACCACTGAGCCACATCCCCAGCCCTATTTTGTGTTTTATGTAGAGATAGGGTCTCACTGAGTTGCTTAGCACCTCACCCTTGCTGAGGCTGGCTTTGAACTTGCGACTCTCCTGTCTCAGCCTCCCCAAGTGCTGGAATTACAGCTGTGCACCATCGCACACAGCTTGAAAATAGTAGTTTTTTAAAACCCTAGTCAGAAGTATGTACTTATAAAAGCAATAATTACTTGAAAACAATTTAAAATGTGTTTCATGTCAAGGAATTTATTTCCACAAAAATGCCATATTTGTGAGAAGTTCTCTAAAACCAGGCTCAACAAAATTAAAGGATAATAAGGCATGAGTGACAATCATGTTCAGTATTATGAAGGGTTGACCATGTGCTTGATATTATGACAGCTTGTTTGTTCTTACAGGACCCCATAAAACAGCAGAATCAAAAAGGCATATTTAGATGAGAATGTTCACAGCGTCTGGCTTTCTCACATGCGATAGCTCATCATATTATGCTTTGTAGCTAAAATAGCCTTGCTGTGCAGAGGACATGTTAAATCTTTTATTTTGATAGTATGAATGTAATGAAAAAATCATTTTACCTGTCCTCAGTTTCAGAGTTTTTGTCACTGCAATTGCTGTCTCATACACTTAATGTGATGCTTCAAAAGAGAAAAATAACATGCAGGCAGAACGGACATAATTGCTTAAATTTTAACTTTACAAAGCAGAAAAAGTTCCCAAAACTTAAAAAAAAATGTTGATATCTTGTGTTACATCATTTTGTTTTCTGTTATTATATTTGGTATGGTTAATAGTAATAAATTTTGTGTATATTAGGAGCTTTTATTTTTCTACCTTTTTAAATTTATCTATCATGCACGGATCTGTCTATATTCAAACACTTTTCATTAATATAATTCTAATGGTTCTAATTATTTTTAAAGATATCTTTCTAGAGTATCAATACACTAACAAATAATACCACTGACTTAGCCATCACACACCAGTGCTTTATGTCATTTTCTAATTTTCTGCACAGATATCTTGTACCATATTTTACTACATTATTATTGCAGATTTTATGCCAATTCTTTTTTTTTTCTTTAAAAAAAATTGGCACAACCATTCTGTGAAGAGCTCCTTTTTTTTTTTGGTACTGGGGATTGAACTCAGGGGCACTCAACCCCTGAGCCACATCCCCAGCCCTATTTTCTATTTTATGTAGAGACAAGGTCTCACTGAGTTGCTTAGCGCCTCACCGTTGCTGAGGCTGGCTTTAAGAGCTTCTTTTTTTTAATAGTGCCAATATTACTTAAAAATAATTTGTTAATAAACTCTCTTGTGCGAGATTAGGATGTACAAAATACTTGTCACTAAAGCTGAATGGTTCAAATTGACACACATCTTTTCTTTATGACAATTTAGCAAACATTTTCCAGTCTAAGAAAACCCACACTACTTGATTTTGATTTGTACATTATAGTTGAAATATTACACTTGAGAAAATTTACTACAGCAATATAAAGTCTAGACTTACAAAACTGAGTCTTCTGTGTTCAATGGTTCTAAGCCACTAACATTCATATCATTGTCTAATGTGTTGTTACTCATGTAATATGTATTCATACTGCAGCTCTGTAAACAAACCAGGCAAGTTGGCTTTTGGAAATACACTGACAATGCAAGTGCACTAAGAATTCTAATTTTGCAGCTCCCAGTGCATGAGAAACAAACGCATATTCATGTGCCACCAGTGAATGTATTTCTGCTCTGTTTACCTTTTAAGTGGCATGACAAACAGAATTATACTATGCAATGATTATACAAAGGTTATAAATCAATTTTTGAACTAAAAATATAGGGTAGAATAATTATGAGGTGAAATATAGTATTATCATTTAGGTTTCACACGGTTACTTAACAGTTTTTGTATTTTGGATCCTAAGTTGTATTGTACTTAGATTTCAGACATTCATGCAATAGCTTTCTGATGAGATATATTTGTATGAAGAACTCAAGATTTACCTGGAACATAGTTCATAACATCTCTAACATAACAGTACAACTTCTACATTTTAATATTCTTCTTTATTCATTTATTGAACTTAACTCAATTTTAATTATTTTACTTATTTGTTTAATCATGTGTCTTTTCTCAGAAAGTATCACTAAGGCACAGGGATATTTTTCTGTTTAATGTATAATCCTAGATCTTGTGGCTAATGTACTGTTTGAGATAAGTGTATATTTTTAAAAAAATAAATGATTGACAGAATAAGGGACAAAACCATAGTGAGCTAATGTAAGAGACAAGAAATAAAACAAGCATCATCACAGATGAGAAAAAGTAGCCTTTTTGCTTACTCAAGTAAAATGTGACTAAAGCTGGTTTTTCCAAAATAAGAAACTTGAAAATATCAATTTTCGTTATTTGTTATCTAATATTACCCCCAAACAGACTGTCATATTTTTTTCTTTTTCCACATTTCGGATCAAACTTAGGGCCCCACATATACCAAACAAGCGTTCTAGCCCTGGGTCACCTTCCAGCCCATAGTGTGCTTTCAGCAACAAAACTATGTATCTTTTCCCCCTTTCCCAATCCAAATGTAGGTTTCTTAAAATA
>CM053409.1:29730481-29901561 GCA_028644305.1 Xerus rutilus
CATAACAGAAAAAAACAAATTATCAGAAGCTGTACACACTATTCACTGAAAACATTTGTTGAGGCAAATAGAAAAAAATTGTTACAATCATAATTTTTCTAACTTTGCACAAAATTATAAGCAGATTACATTCTTCATATTAAACATCTTTATATGCACTTTCAATGAACAGTATATATATATATATTTTTTTTATATAGCAGAATGGCAATTATTAAGAATACAAGCAACAATAAGTGTTGGAAAGAATGTAGGGAAAAAGGCACACCCATACATTGCTGGTGGGACTGCAAATTAGTGTAATCACTTTGGAAGCAATATGGAGATTTCTTAGAAAACTTGGAATGGAATCACCACTTGATCCAGCTATACCTCAGTCTATACCCAAAGGGCTTAAAATCAGCATACTACAGTAATGCACCCACTTCAATGTTTATAGCCGCACAATAGATGCCCTTCAATAAGTGAATGGATAAATAAATTGTGGTGTATATATATACATGGAATATTACTCAGCATTAGAAGAGAATAAAATCATGGCATTTGCAGATAAACAGATAGAGTTGGAGAATATCATGCTAAGTGAAGTAAGCCAATCCCAAAAAACCAAAGGCCAAATGTTTTCTCTGAGTAGTGGATGCTGATCCATAATGGGGATGGGAGTAGGGAGCATAGGAGAAATGGAGGAACTTTGAATAGGAGAAAGGGAAGGGAAGAGATGATAGGGGAAATGGGGGTCAGAAAAAGGGTGGAATGAGATTGGACATCATTACCCTAGGTAAATGTATGAAGACACGAATGGTGTGATTCTACCTTGCATATAAGCAGAGAAATGAAAAAAATGTGCTCCATATGTGTACTGTAAATTGAAATGCATTCTGCTGTTATAAAAAATTTTAAAATCATGCAATAAAATATATAAAGTGCACTATCATAAACATAAAATTTAATGAGTTTTACATATGTACATGTGTACATATCCACTTAGCCACTTCTAGACTAAGACATTTCTCAAGATTCTCTGTATCTGGAGGTGGGGTTGTGGCTCATTGGTTGAGTGCTTGCCTAGCATGTGTGAGGCACTAGGTTCAATCCTTAGCACTGCATATAAATAAACAATTAAAATAAAGGCATGCACATAGATATTTATAGTAGCTCAATTCACAATAGCTAAACTATGGAACCAACCTAATTGCCCTTAAACAAATGAATGGATAAACATAATGTGGTACATATACACAATGGAATATTACTCAGCCTTAAAGAAGAATGAAATTAGGGGCTGAGGACGTGGCTCAGTGGTAGAGTGCTCGTGCTCACCTCACACTTATAAAGCACTGGATTTGATTCTTAGCACCACATACAAATGACTAAATAAAATAAAGGTATTGTGTTCATATACAACTTAAAATATTTACAAAAAAAAAGAATAAAATTGTGGCATTTGCAAGTAAATGGACGGAACTAGAGAACAACATACTAAGTAAAATAAGCCAGTCCAAAAAAACCAAAAGCCAAGTGTTCTTTCTGATAAGGAAATGCTGATTTATAGTGGTGTGGGGGAAAGGGAAGAATGAAGAAACTTAGGTTTGTGTAGAGGGGAGTGGGGAAGGGCTGGAGTAGTAGAATGAGACAGATATTTTTACTCTATATACATATATGACTACACTACTGGAGAGAGTCTGAACCTTGTACAATTACAGGAATTTAAAATTGTGCTTCATTTCTGTACAATATATCAAAATGTATTCTACTGGAAAATAAATAAAAATAAACAAATATGTGAGAAAATATTTAATATCTCTAGTAATTAGAGAAATGCAAATAAAAACTATACTAATGTTTCATCTCATCCCAGAGTGGCAGTTATCAAGAATACAAGTAACTATAAGTGTTGTTGAGTATGTGAGGAAAAAGGCACACTCATACATTGCTAGTAGGATTACACATTGGCACAGCCAATCTGGAAAACAGTATTAAGATTCCTTAGAAAACTTAAAATGCATCCACCATTTGACCCAGCTATCCCACTCTTGGTCTAGATCCAAAGGACTTAAAATCAGCATACTGCAGTAACACAGCCACATCAATGTTTATTGAAGCATAATTCACAATAGCCAAACTGTAGAACCAAATCAGATATCACCAATAGAAGAATGAAGTCTGCACCAGAGTTCCTGCCAACCAATGGGAGCACAGGCCAAGGCCCAGGAATACCTTCAGGGACCACCATGGGAGCCCAGCCAAGGGCAGACACGAGACTGCTAGCTGCTAGTCATAGGGGAGCCCAGACCCAGGGGAAGGACTGCCTCCAGGGACCCCTGTGGGAGACCTGGCATAAGTGAGGCCCAGGACTGCCCACGGTATTATGCCAGAGTTCCAGCCAACTGGTGGGGCCACAGGCCAAGGCCAAGGACCACCTTCAGGGACAGGCTCAGGAGCCCAGCCAAGGCTACTCCCACTGCCATCTTGAGTTACCTCCACTACTGCTACCACCATCTTTAGTGGCAGGAGTGTCCATCTGGGGACACATGCTGGAGACTGCTAGTAAACTCCAAAGTGAGGTACAGGTAATGTGCAGTGTCACTACAAGATTATAAGATAGAAACCACAGATCAGCATTGCAAGAAAGGAAGATTCATAATCAACATGAAAAAACAAGGGAATAAAGTGCCCCAAATAAATCAAGATATTACAATAATAGAATCCATTTACAGCACAGTTGATGAAATGTCAGAGAAATAATTCAGAATGTACATAATTAAAAAGATCTGTGAATTAAAGAATGACTTAAGCAAGTGAATACAGGCAAAAATTGATCACTCCAATAAAGAAATAAGAGAGCAACAAAAGGCAACCATTGATCACTCTAACAAAGAGCTAATAGAGCAAATAAAGGCAACCATTGATCACACCAACAAAGAGATAAGGGAGCAAATACAGGTAGCGAAAAATTACTTTAAGAATGAGCTAGAGATTGTGGGAAAAAAAATCATAAATTCTTGAACTGAAAGAAACAAAAAACCAAATAAAAAATGTGATAGAAAGCATCACCAGCAGACTAGATCACATGGAAGGCAGAACCTCAGGTAATGAAGACAAAATATACAATCTTGAAAATAAGTTGAAAATACAGTAAAGACAGTAAGAAATCATGAACAGAACTTACAAGAATTATGGAATAGCATCAAAAAACCAAATCTAAAATTTATCGGGGGTAGAAAAAGGCACAGAATTTCAAACCAAAAGAATGCACAATCTCTTCAATGAAATAACATCAAAAAAAATTCCAAACATGAAAAATGAATTAAAAAATCAAGTACAAGAGGCTTACAGGACACCAAATGTACAAAATTACAATAGATCTACACCAAGACATATTATAATGAAAATGCCCAGAATATAGAATAAGGATACAATTTTAAAGGCCACAAGAGAGAGGAATCAGATTATATACAGGGGGAGACCAATTTGCATCCCAGATGATTTTTCAACCCAGACCTTAAAAGCCAAGAGGTCATGGAATAACATATACCAAGCTCTGAAAGAAAATGGATGCCAACCAAGAATCCTATATCCAGCAAAACTGAGCTTCAGATTTGATGATGAAATAAAAACCTTCCATGATAAACAAAAGTTAAAAGAATTTACAGCAAGAAACCTTGAAATGCATAGCATTCTCTGCAAAAGATTCCATGAGGAGGAAATGATAACCAACAATAACAATATATAAAAAGAGAAAAACTACACTAAGAAAAGGCAGGGGGGAGCAATCAAGGGAGACACCAAATCAAGGTAAAAACCAAAAATAAACCAAAATGACTGGGATTACAAATCATATTTTAATAATAACCCTGAATGTGAATGGCCTAAATCATCAATTAAAATACATAGACTGACAGACTGGATTTTAAAAAAAAAGACCCAACAATATACTGTTTTCAAGAGACTCATCTCACAGTAAAAGACATCCACAGGCTGAAAGTGAAAGGGTAAGAAAAAACTCACATGGACCACATAAACAAGCAGGAGTTTCCATCTTCATATCAGATAAAGTGGACTTCAAACCAAAGCTGGTGAAAAGGGATAAAGAAGGTCATTTCATATATGTTAAGGGATTCATACATCAACAAGACATAACAATCATAAATATCTATGCCCCAAACAATGGGGCATCCACGTATGTCAAACAAGTCCTTCTCAACTATAAGAATCAAATAGACCACAACACAATAATATCTTGTGTCTTTAACACAGCTCTTTCACCACTGGATAGATCTTCCAAACAAACACTAAACAAAGAAACCATAGAACTCAATAAAACAATCAATAATCTAGACTTAAAAGAGATAGAATATTCCATCCAATCAATGGACGAATACACTTTTTTCTCAGCAGCACATGGATCCTTCTCCAAAATAGATCATATGTTATGTCACAAAGCAAGTCTTAGCAAATACAAAAACAGAGATACTACAGAGCATCCTATCTGACCATAATGGAATACAATTAGAAATCAATGACAGATTAAAAAATAGAAATTACTCCAACACCTGGAAACTAAATAATATACTATTGAATGATGCATGGACAACAGAAAATATCAGGGAAGAGATAAAAATAATTCTTAGAGGTAAATGAAAAATGTGATGCAACATATCAAAATCTCTGGGACACCATGAAGGCAGTGCTAAGAGGAAAGTTCATTGCATTAAGCTCATTCATTAAAACAAGAAAAAGTCAACAAATAAATGACTTGGCTCTACATCTCGAAGCCCTAGAAAAAGAACAACAAACCAACACTAAAAGGAGTAGAAGACAGGAAATAATTAAAATATAACTGCCTTATGACGTAGCAATCCACATCCTGGTTACATCAAAGGAAATGAAATAAATATTTCAAAGAAACATGCATTCCAGTTTTATTATAGCAAATGGAATCCAAGTGTCTAGCAACAAATTAATGACAATTATATGAGTTATCATAGATTGAAATGACAAATTTCATCAAAATGTTTGTGCTATGCAAAGATGTCTACAGGTCCAATGCAGTGCTTATCAAAATATCAATGATGTTCTTTAGAAAACTAGAAAAAAATTAAAGATTCATATAGAATCCTAACAAGCCCTGAAAGCTAATACCATTTTATGATTTTGAGCAAAAGGAACAAGGCACCTGCTATTACACAACCTCAAAAAGTTAAAAACATAACTACCATATGATCTAGCAATCATGATAGTCACACACATACACAAACACACACACATACACACACACACACACACACACACATTCCTATTCAGCTATTAAAGAAATAAAGTTCTGCTACTGATGATAACACAGAGGGGACTATACAAAATTATGTTAATTGAAATAAACCAAGACACATAAATGGATACCACATGATTTCACCCATATGTGGAACATGAAAAAGTTTATATAGTAGGACATGAGGATATAATTGTAGAATATTAGAATAATTTAGTGTAGAATAAGCAAGGAAAGGTAGGAAGATGAAAGAGATGGAGAAAAGTTTTCAATGCTTAATGTGTTATAAATAGGAGAAATCATCTATGCTACTCTATTAAATAGTATGGTGACTATAGATTATAATACTATATGTCTAAAATGATAGAAGAATCTTGAATGTTTTTACCAGAAATGAATGACATATTTTTGAGGAGAGAAATATTTTTTCCTCTGACTTGAACATTATAAAATGTATACATGTTGGGCTAGAGCTATGCCTCAGTGGCAAAGTGCTTGCCCAGCACATGTGAGGCACTGGGTTTGATCTTAGCACCACATAAAAATAAACAAATAAAATGAAGACATGCTGTCCATGTGCAATTACCAAAAGATATCTTTAAAATGCATACGTGTATCAAAATATCATATGGTATCCCATACATATGTATAATTATTATGTGTCAAATAAGAACATAAAATATATAAAAGTATTAGTGCAGCAAAACATGAAAATTCATAGTAAGTGGTACAGCAATAAAGACTATTAATTGACTCATGATAGTCCAGGTAAAGAATTATCACTTGACAGGATAGGAAAAAATTATTTCAGAACAAGTGTTTTAGATTTTAGAATTATGGATAATATATTCTGAATCTATAACTAAATAAAACATTTTCTGCCAGTTAGATTCTTTTTTTTTTGAGAAACAGGTTTTAATGTTAGCTTTCTAGATAACTAAGTTTATCCCTTTAAGTATCATTTAAAAGTTTTTAATGGAACTGGTTATCTTTTTTTTTTAAATTTTTTTATTTGTTTTATTTAGGCTTACATGTTAACAGTGCAAATTGATTCATTGTACATAGATAGAAGATAACATATCAATTCTCTAGTTGTAAGTTCTATAGAATCACAGCATGTATGCAGTTATACATAAAGTTAGGGTTATTATGACCTTCATATTCCACCACATTTGCTGTTCCCATGCCCCCTCCCCTCTTACAACCCTGTGAACAGAGATTAACCATTGTTCCCATGTCCTTCCTCACATTATGGATCAGCATCCACTTATCAACGAGTACATTCAGCATTTGGTTTTCTGAGACTGACTTAATTCACTTAGCATGATATTCTCCAACTCCAGCTATTTACCTGCAAATGCCATAATTTTATTCTCTCTTGTTGCTGAGTAATATTCCATTGTGTATATATAACAGAGTTTCTTTATCCAGTCATCTATCAAAGGGCATCTAGGTTGGTTCCACAGTTTAGGTATTGTGAATTGAGCTGCTATAAACATTGAAGTGGCTGCGTCACTGTAGTATGCTATTTTTAAGTCTTCTGGGTATAGACCAAGGAGTGGGATAGCTGGGTCAAATGGAGGTTTTATTCCAAGTTTTCTAAGGAATCTCCATACTGCTTTGCAGATTGGTTGTACCAACTTGCAGTACCACCAGCAATGTATGAACATGTCTTTTTCCCCACAACCTCACCAACACTTATTGTTGTTTGTATTCTTGATAATTGCCATTCTGACTGATGTGAGATGGAATCTTAGGGTTTTGATTTGCATTTCTCTGATTGCTAAAGATGTTGAACATTTCTTCATATGTCTGTTGATGGATTTTATATCTTCTACTGTGAAGTTTGTGTTCAGCACTTTGGCCCATTTATTAATTGGATTGTTAGTTTTTTTGGTGTTAAGTTTTTTGAGTTCTTTATATATCCTGGAGGTTAGAGCTCTATCGGATGTGTGTGTGACAAATATTTGTTCCGAGAATGTTGGCTCTCTGTTCACTTCATTGATTATTTCTTTTGCTGAGAAAAAGCTTTTTAGTTTGAATCCATCCCATTTATTGATTCTTGATTTTACTTCTTGTGCTATAGGAGTCTTGTTAATGAAGTATGGTCCTAATCCAACATCATGAAGATTTGGGCCTATTTTTTCTTCTATTAGGCGTTGGGTCTGTGGTCTGATTCCCAGGTCCTTGATCCACTTTGAGTTGAATTTTGTGCATGGTGAGAGATAGGGGTTTAGTTTCATTTTACTACATATGGATTTCCAGTTTTCCCAGCACCATTTGTTGAAGGGGCTGTCTTTTCTCCAGTGTATGTGTTTGACTCCTTTATCTAGTATAAGGTAACTGTATGTAAGTGGGTTTGTCTCTGTGTCTTCTATTCTATACCATTGGTCTACATGTCTAGTTTAGTGCCAGTACAATCTATATATCTCTTTGGGAAGTATGGCCATTTTGACAATATTGATTCTGCCTATCCAGGAGCATGGGGAAAAGTCTTCTTCAATTTCTTTCTTCAGCATCTTGTAGTTTGCATCGTAAAGGTCTTTCACCTCTTTTGTTAAATTGATTCCCAAGTATTTTATTTTTTTTTTGAGGCTATTGTGAATGGGATAGTTTTCCTAATTTCTCTTTCAGAGGGTTTATCACTGATGTATAGAAATTCAATTGATTTGTGGGTGTTGATTTTATATCCTGCTACTTTGCTGAATTCATTTATTAGTTCTAAAAGTTTTCTGGTAGAATTTTTTGGATCCTCTAAGTATAGAATCATGTCATCCTCAAATAATGATAGTTTGAGTTCTTCTTTTCTGATTTGTATCCCTTTAATTTCTTTCATCTAATTGCTCTGGCTAGTGTTTCAAGGACTATGTTGAATAGCAGTGGTGAGAGAGGGCATCCCTGTCTAGTTCCTGTTTTCAGAGGGAATGCTCCCAATTTTTGTCCATTTAGGATGATGTTGGCCTTGGGTTTAGCATAGATAGCTTTTACAAAGTTGATGTGTGTTCCTTTTATCCCAAGTTTTTCTAGTGTTTTGAGCATAAAAGGCTGTTGTATTTTGTCAAATGCTTTCTCTGCATCGATTGATAAAATCATATGATTCTTATCTTTAAGTGTATTGATGTAATGTATTACATTAATTGATTTTCATATGTTGAACCAACCTTGCATCCCTGGGATTAACCCCACTTGATCATGGTGCACTATTTTTTGGATATGTTTTTGTATGCAATTTGCCAGAATTTTATTGAGAATTTTTGCATCTATGTTCATCAGGAATATTGGTCTGAAGTTTTCTTTCTTTGATGTGTCTCTGTCAGATTTTGGAATCAGGGTGATACTTGCCTCATAGAATGAGTTTGGAAGGGTTCCCTCAATTTCTAGTTCATGAAATAGTTTGAGAAGTATTGGTATTAATTCTTCTTTGTAGGTCTTGTAGAATTCAGCTGAGAATCCATCTGGACCTGGGCTTTTCTTGGTTGGCAGGCTCTTGATGGCATCTTCTATTTCCTTGCTTGAAATTGATCTGTTTAAGTTGTGTATGTCCTCTTGGTTCAGTTTGGGTAGGTCATATGCTTCTAGAAATTTGTCAGTGTCTTCAGGGTTTTTTATTTTACTGGATTATAAATTTTCAAAGTAGTTTCTAATTATCTTCTGTATTTCAGTAGTGTCTGTTGTGATATTTCCTTTTTCATCTCAAATTTTAGTAACTTGGATTTTCTCCCTCCTTTTCATTAGAGTGGCTAAGGGTTTGTCAATTTTGTTTATTTTTTCAAAGAACCAGCTTTTTGTTCTGTCAATTTTTTGAATTGTTTCTTTTGTTTCAGTTTCATCGATTTCAGCCCTGATTTTGATTATTTCCTGTCTTCTACTTCTTTGGGTGTTAACTTGTTCTTCCTTTTCTAAGGCTTTGAGATGAAGAATCAATTCATTTATTTGTTGACTTTTACTTCTTCTAATGAATGAGTTTAGTGCTATGAACTTTTCTCTTAGCACTGCCTTCATGGCATCCCAAAGATTTTGATATGTTGTATCGGAGTTTTCATTTGCCTCTAAGAATTTTTTTTATCTCTTCTTTGATGTCTTCTGTTATCCATGCATCATTCAATAGCATATTATTTAGTTTCCAGGTGAAGGAATAGTTACTGATTTTTAATCTGTCATTGATTTGTAATTGTATTCCATTGTGGTCAGATAGGATGCAGGGTAGAATCTCTATTTTTTGTATTTGCTAAGACTGACTTTGTGACATAACATATGATGTATTTGGGAAAATGATCCATGTGCAGCTGAGAAGAAAGTGTATTCACTCGTTGATGGATGGAACACTCTATGTGTTTGTTAAGTCTAAATTATTGATAGTTTCATTGAGATCTATGGTTTCTTTATTAAGTTTTTATTTGGAAGATCTATCCAATGGTGTAAGAACTATGTTAAAGTCTGCAAGTATTATGGTGTTGTGGTCTATTTGATTCTTGTATTTAAGGAGGATTTGTTTGATATATGTAAAAGCTCCATTATTTGGGGCATAGATATTTATGATTGTTATGTCTTGTTGATGTATGATTCCCTTTAGAAGTATAAAATGAACTTCTTTATCTCTTTTCACCATCTTTGGTTTGAAGTCCACTATATTTGATATGAGGATGGAAACTCCTGCTTGTTTGCGGGGTCCATGTGGGTGATATGATTTTTCAACCCTTTCACTTTCAGACTGTGAATGTCTTTTCCTGTGAGATGAGTCTCTTGAAGACAGCATATTGCTGGGTCTTTTTTTTTAATCCAGTCTGTCAGTCTATGTCTTTTAATTGGTGCATATAGGCCATTTACATTCAGGGTTATTATTGAAATATGATTTGTAATTCCGGTCTTTTTGGTTTGTTTTTGGTTTTTGCCTTTCTCTTTTGAATGGACTTTCCTCTAGTGTAGTTCCTCTCTTTGTAAATTTTTGTTGTTGGTTATCATTTCCTCCTCATGGAATATTTTGCCAAGAATGCTGTGTAGTGCAGGCTTTCTTGCTGTAAATTCTTTTAACTTTTGTTTATCATGGAAGGTTTTTATTTCATCATCAAATCTGAAGCTCAATTTTGCTGGATATAGGATTCTTGGTTGGCATCCATTGTCTTTCAGGGCTTGGAATATGTTATTCCATGATCTCCTGGCTTTTAGTGTCTGAGTTGAAAAATCTGCTGAGATACGAATTGGTCTCCCCTTATATGTAATCTGGTTCCTCTCTCGCGTGGCCTTTAAAATTCGATCCTTATTCTGTATGTTGGGCATTTTCATTACAATGTGCCTTGGTGTAGATCTGTTGAAATTTTGTACGTTTGGTGTCCTGTAAGCCCCTTGTATTTGATTTTCCATTTCATTTTTTATACTTGGGAAATTTTCTGATATTATTTTATTGAGGAGATTGTGAATTCCTTTGGTTTGAAATTCTGAGCCTTCTTCTATCCCAATAAATCTTAGATTTGGTCTTTTGATGCTGTTCCATATTTATTGTATGTTCTGTTCATGATTTTTTACCATCTTCACTGTATGGTCAAATTTATTTTCAAGATTGTATATCTTGTCTTCATTATCTGAGGTTCTGTCTTCCAGGTGATCTAGTCTGCTGGTGATGCTTTCCATTGAGTTTTTTATTTGGTTAATTGTTTCCTTCATTTCAAGAATTTCTGATTGTTTTTTTTTTCACAATCTCTAGCTCTTTCTTAAAGTAATCTTTTGCTACTTGTAATTGCTCTCTTATATCTTTGTTAGAATAATCTATGGTTGCCTTTATTTGCTTTTCTATTTCTTTGTTGGATTGATCAATTTTTGCCTGTAATTGCTCACTTATGTCATTCTTTAGTTCGCTGATCATTTTTATTATATACATTCTGAATTCTTTCTCTGACATTTCATCAACTGTGCTGTCAATGGATTCTGTTACAGTGGTATCCAGGTTTATTTGGGGCATTTTCTTCCCTTGTTTTTTCATGTTGATTGTGTATCTTCCTTTCTTGAAATACCAATCTGAGGTATTGCAGCTTCTATCCTATAATCTCGTATTGACAGTCCAGATTACCTATGTCTCACCTTGGAGCTACTTCTGTTCTCCCAGTGTCCCCACATGGGCACTACTGTCACTAAAGTTGGTGGCAGATGTAGTGGATGTACCTCTAAAAGGCAGTGGGAGTGGCCTTGGCTGGGCTCCTGAGGCGGCCCCTGAGGGTTCTTTTGCCCCTCTTTTGCACTCTTGCTGGTAAACAGGAACTCTGGAACAGAACTAGAGGCAGGCTCAGGTCTCACTTAGGCAGAGTCACAAGCTGGAGAGTCTGTGTGCGACCCTTACAGTGAGTGTGAGTTCCCCTGGAGCTAGAGGCTAGCAGGCTCTGGTCTGCCTTCAACTGGGCACCCTGGCATTCTCTAAGCACAGTTTTGGGCCTTCTGTCTCACCTGACCACAGGAACTCTGGAGCAGAACTGAGGTGGGCCCAGAGCACACTAGGGTGGGGCCTCTTCATGCTGGGGGTCTCTGGAGGCTCCTCTTACCCTGGGTGTGCCTTCCTCTGTGGCTGGTAGCAGTCAGACTCTGGTCAACCCTTAGTTGAACACCCATGGAGTTTCCTGAGGGTGGATCTGGGCCCTCTGTAGCTCATGCCGGACCCCAGGAACTCTGGAGCAGAACTGGGGCAAACCCAGGCTGCCCTTGGATGGGGCTGCCTCATGCTGGTGTCTCTGGAGTGACTCTTGCCCTGAATTTGGGCTCCCCAGTGGCTAGAGGTAGCAGACCCTGGTCACCCTTTGGTTGGACAACTGTGGAGGTTCCTGAGGGCAGGTCAGGGTCCTTTGGGCCTCCTACCGATCCACAGGAATTCTGGAGTGGAACAGCAGTGGGCCCAGGCTGCCCTGGGGTGGGGCTGCCTCATGCTCTTACCCTGAGTTTGGGCTCCCCTGTGGCTAGAAGTAGCAGTCCCTGGTCTCCCTTTAGCTGGACACCCGTGGAGATTCCTGAGGGCGGATCAGGGCCCTCTGCAGCTCTTGCCAGCCCCCAAGAACTCTGGAGTGGAACTCTAGATTCATTTTAAATAAATTGATATTTATGAACCATAAATTTTCTTAAATTACAATATATTCTATAAATCTGTGACATAAATCAAAACAAAACCTTGCAATCTTTTCAAAATTTGTTTTATACAAGATATACACAGCCCAGAGTCATTTCCAGTGATATGTTTCACAAATGACTCACATGGAAAACAGTTCCCAGGACCCAATTTACCTCCCTCCCATAAATGTCACTTTGATTGTCTAGATGGTGTTTAAGATTAAAGGGAGAAGATTGCTACTTGGATAACTCTATATTTGAGAAATGACTAAAACAGCATAATTATAATTAATAAAAATTTAGCAGGTGCAATTTGTATTTCATTTTTTTATATATCCTTTTATCTGTTGTCAGTAGCCAAGTACCCCCTCTGTTGTTACACCTTTGTGCATTAAGCTTACCACCCAAGAGACTGACATACTTTCCACCTCTTTCTTTGAAATGCAAACTTGTTCAATATCTGATAGGTGAAAGTATAGGCAATGAGGGTGGAAAACATTAACACAAAAGAAAGGCAATATATTTGGGCTTTTTTGAAAAACTGAGTCCAGAGTTCATCAGCATTGCAAAATGGTTCTGGATTGTCAAGAAAGTGGGGAATTTGTGATCCCATCCATTTTTTATCTTTATCCATTATGATCTTTTGAAGAGAAACACAAAATCCTGGGTTATATATTGTGAATTTTTTTCCCTCAACAAATTAGTGTAAGGAGAATGGAAGATGTGAGTGGATATGGGAAAATTGTTACCCTCAAAGAGAACATGGTTCTCAATTCCCCAAAGCTTTGGATACTATACATGTTTGAAAAACATCGAAGGTTAGAGGAAAATCTGGGAAAACTTTCATTTTCATTTCCCTAAACTAGGAGGACACTGGCTTAAAAAACAGAGGACTACTTAAAATAATTTATAGCTGGGCATAGTGGCACATGCCTGTAATCCCAGCATTTTGGGAGTCTGAGACAGACGAATCATGAGTTCAGCAACAGAGAGGCACTAGGCAACTCAGTGTGACCCTGTCTCTAAATAAAACACAAAATAGGGCTGAATATGTGGCTCAGTGCTTGAACACCCCTAAATTCAATCTCTGGTGTATATATATATATATATATATGTATATAATATACATATATATATATATAATATATATTTACATATTTGACTCATCAAATTCCAGTGTTGGTTGTCACTCAGCACTAAAAATGCTGACATTTTATGTTTTGGAACAAAGGCAATACCTGTCTACTATCCTCATCTCAACCACCACAATACTAAGCACATAAAGATATGCTTCATAAGCCAGAATGACAATGTATTAGTTTAATTTCCTACCACCTGGAAATCAAATTACCAGATTGCCAACTTCATAACCTGTATTATCAAAGAGAAAAATTTCAAGGAATCTTTTGTATTATTTTGTTCAGATCATTTCCCCACTTTTTTGTAAATTGTGTAAAAAGTTAAATACAAAGATATTTTTGTAAGAACTGAATCAGAATAAACTACTAAGGTAACAGTCAGCTTTGGCTCCTTATTGGAGTATTTTAAAACACAACAACCAAGGAAACCATAATATTCTGTTCTAGTCAAGGCTGGCTCAAAATTACTAACACCTTTGACCTCTGACAATTACTGTTTTTAAACTTCCAAGGCTAAATGATCACTGTTTCATCCTTATATTTGTCCTTTGATGAACTTAAATCATGTCGGTATTGAAGTCTGTCTTAGGAGATACTTTGCTCTAATTAATGTGTTAATTTTAATGTTATGCAATGAGGATTGCATTTATTAACTGAGAGCATACAGCTTCTCACCCCTCATTACTCATGAAAACATTAGGTATAATACAAATCTCTTCTTTAATTTTGAAGGTTGAATGAGGTGAATTTTTTTTTCAATTTTAATTTTTACACTTGAGTAAGAACTGCTGATTGACATAGTAAACCAGTTGTCTCCTGATGCCTTCTTGCTCTTTAAAAATGATCACACTTTTGAAAAGTAAAAAACTCTTCTCAAACTTTCTGAGAATTCCCAGGAGTTAAGGAGGTAGTTTCAAATTTGTACATCCTGACTCTACTGATTTATTAAATAAATCAATAATAAAGCATTTTTTAACTGTCACTTTTATGATGATCCTAATATGAACCCAAATACAAATTTTGATGTGATATCTCAGGGTCCTCTAAAGTGAAGAACATAAGAAAGGAAAACAAAAGACAGAAGAAAAGATGAAGGAAGGAAGGAAGGATGGAAGGCAGGAAAGAAGAAAGAGAGGGAAGGAGGAAAAGAGGAAGGGAAGAGGGTAGGAATGAAGGATCAAAGGTAGGCAGGCAGACAGGAAAGCAGTCAGGCCATCCAGCCAAACTTTTTGTGACTCTAATCTTTGCTGAACATATTGTGATGAAGAATTGTTATTTTAACATCACCACTTGTAATCATGTCATCAAACAATCTTGTTTTTTGTTTTGGGGGTGTATATTCAATTTTTACTAAAACAGTACATGTTTCTAGTACATGTTTCTAATTTTTTAAAGGACATTAATAAACTAGATACCTATACCAGGTCTCCTCAATCTTCATTACTGTTCCCCAAAACTAGCTACTTTCAATTCTAAAACTGATATTCTGCCAGTTACCTCAGGTATTTACAATTTTAAGTAATTTAGTTATCCATTCCTTTCTCAATGTTCCAATTTTATAATTATCCTTTGGATATGACTTAATACAGAATATAAGAATTTAATTCTCCTATTACTATTCCAATTACTCCCACATTCACATTTGCAGAAAACCTAAGTTCCTCCACCCATCCATCTAGTTTATTCATATAAGACCTTTTTCTTCTTGTAATCCCAGCATTTAGGGAGGCTGAGACAGGAGGATCGTGAGTTCAAAGCCAGCCTCAGCAACGGCAAAGTGCTAAGCTGCTCAGTGAGACCCTGTCTCTACAGAAAACACACAATAGGGCTGGGGATGTGGCTCAGTGGTCGAGTGCCCCTGAGTTCAATCTCCAGTACCAAAAAAAAGACCTTCTTCTTAATTAGTCTTCAGTGTTTATTAATATTATCAACATAATTGCTATTTAATATTTATCAGTACCACCAACATAATTGGTATTCAGTGTTTATTAATATGATCGATATAATAGTCACCATATATTATCACATACAGCCTAAAACTTTTAGAATATATAATATATACTTGACACCTGAGTGAGCTAGTTTACTACGATTATATTTTATTGTAATATTTCAGTTGTAACTCAGAAAAATTTAATAATTACACCAATTTTCCTTTTTCTTAGATTTCTTTGTGCTTGTCCTTATTTGTTTTCCAATATTCTCAATAAAACTTAAAATATCTACTAATATATTCAAATATGTCAGATGTAATGTTAATATAACTTTACCTATGCCCCTAGGTAAAGATGTTGGCAACACCTTTCTTGGATGATAATCCCTCTTGATTCTATATGTCATAGTTGCCCTTCCTATTAACTGCAAAGTTTTTGTTATAGAACTTTTATATCTTTCCAGGAATTATCTCTGGGTAATTCCTATGTTGAATTATTTGTTTACTGCATGCCATATCTTTTACATTTTGGTGTATTCTATTGCTTTGATTGACTGTATCCTTCAATATTTTTCTGAGAAAAAATAAATAAAAATTAATTATCCATGAAAATATCAAGTTATATAAAATTGTTTTAATTCTACTTTCATGATTTTTCAAAACTTTTGTTGGCTGCCTCAGAAGGTGTATGTATTGGTTCAGATAATGAAAAGATGGCAGAGTAGAGGAGGTTGCTTTCCAGGTTGGTTCATGTTGTTAAGCCAAGGTGGGTAGGCAGCTTTATAGTAAGGTGGGTGGAAAATAAAAGGAATTTAGGGGGAATTAATATTGGACATTCAAAGCAGCTCAAGGACTCAGGAGGCTGGATATAATAAAATAAAGAATAAATCTCCTGAAGTGATACTGCCACAGACAGCCAGAGCCAATACTCTGTTTGCAAAGTGGAGAGAGAGGAGTATAAAGGGAACTGCATTTTGTGGAGGCCTGTGGTTTGGTATAGAGCAATCAATGATCAAAGGCACTACTGGACTGACCCAGAAGGTGTGCTGCACAATATCTTTGTGTGGGAAAGATGCCACTTTTCTTTAGCTACCTATGAAGAGCCACAGAAGAAACCATCCTGCAGCTGTGCTCTGATGGCTGGCAGCCACTAAAAAATCCAATGTGGGTCCAAAAACTTCCTGGCAGATGCCCACTGCATGTCATAGAGCATGCCTAGGTGACCAGGAGAAACTCATGCAGAAAGGGTTTATACAGGGCAATATGGGTCATGGAAACCCACCCAATTCCCTCCTTCCCTTTGAGCCCTGTGACTTGCATGACCAGCAGGGAGGGTCAAGCCAAGCCAGGAATTTGAATGAGTGAAGGCAGGTGTGACTGGGCAGGTGTGACTGAGTTTGGGATCTGAACCAGAGAGACCAGGAGAAGCAGGGTCCAAGGGTGATGGAGGTAGGAAAGGATTGGCTTCTTTGTCACATATGTGGAACCCAGGGGAGACTGTTGGGATGAAATCTCCCAGCATAGTTTGGCAACTGTGGGGCCCTGTGAGTGTGCTAATTTAAAATCTTCAGACCAATCACCATTCAAAAAAGCACTTGTCGCCTCTCTAGACCTAAACCCTGCCTTCAAGAGTTCTACCTACAGGAACTCCAAACAGAACACTACAGTGACCCCACTCAGAGGGTAAAGCAGATATTTCTCTCAAGTCCACTCTATCTCACACTTCCAAGAAGTGAAGCTGAGAATTTTTGAAACTCCAACTGGCAACTTCAGAGGCAACATTAAATGAAGATTTCACAGGTATATATCCAAGGGAGTTAAAAGCAGCATAACACAATAACCCAGTCACATCAGTGCTTATATCAGCTCCATTCACAATACCTAAGCTATGGAACCAACCTCAGTGCCCTTCAACAGATAAATGCATAAAGAAAATGTCATACACACCCACACACCCACACTCACACACAATGGACTATTACTGAGCCATAAAAAATGACTCTATGACATTTGCTGGTAAATGGATATATCTGGTGACGATCATGCTAAGTGAAGTAAGCCAATCGCAAAAAAACTAAAAGTCGAATGTTCTCTTTGATATGTGAATGCTAACACACAACAAGGTGTAGAAGGGAAGAATAGAATTTCATTGAATTAGACAAGGGAAATTATAGAAAAGGAAGGGGAATGGAATAGGAAAGACCATGGAATAAATCTAATATAATTTTCCTGTGTACATATATGAATACACTACAGTGAATCTCCATATGATGTACATTCACAAGACTGGGATCTTATTAGAATAAAACATACTTCATGATTGTATAAGAATCACTTTAATAAAATGGGAGGGGAGGAGGGAGCCACGTGGCTTCTTAACGAGTTGGAGTCCAGAGAGACGGAGAAAGAAGGAGTCCCCGGGTTAGACGATATGGAGTCTCTCTGGACGTTGGTGATGATCCATGGAGCCAAATTCCCCAGGCCCTGGGGAGTAGGTAAAAATCTGCTCTGCCCCAGCGAGATGCAGAGACACCCGGGACAAGAAGCAGGGACACCACCGGGGCAAGGAGCAGAAAACACCATTTATTCCAGAAACTACAGAAGCTTATATGCACTCTTGGACCAATCAGGTCCAAAGGTCACAAACAAAGGGATGCTCTCTGGCAAGAGCACAATCTATTAGCATAGAATGGGGAAAGATAGAAGGGAGGGGTGGGAAGGTATGGAGAGTGCTTCTACATATAAGTATGTCAAAATATACTCTATTGTCATATATAAATATAAAGAACAAATAAAACAAACAAAAAAGGAATATGTAAGTATTGTCATTACATGTAACTTCTAGTTCTTCAATATAGTAATTTCATGCCATCCGGAACCTTTATATTATGTATGAGACTTGATTGTTAACATCTGGAGGTATTAAAAATTGTTTGTCACCAGTGTCCTGGAATTTCAGTTATTCATTTTTGTATAAGTCTTTATATTCACTCTGTTTTATACTCTTTAGATCTTCATAATTTAAAAACATATTTTTTGGCTTGGTAGATTTTTATTATTTCTTTGAAAATTTTCTCTCCTCCATTTTTAGTTTTTTTATTTTTCTCTAACAATCTCATTATATGCTTGTTTGCTCTCCTTTCCTTTCTATTTTCTTTCATATCTTATATAGATCTAATGTCTTTCACTATTTTTGGTTATTGTCTTAAGAAATTTTTTGTTTTGTTTTTATTTTGGTGATTTTCTTCTGTCCTTTTCATCAACCTTGTTTTCTCCTATGTACTTTTTTTTATTCTCATGTTTTTCTGTCTTTGACATTAGAGAATTTTCTCATATGTTTGGTGATCCTAGGATGTTCATTAAAGAATTATGTACTAAAATATTGATCAAAGTTCCTCATACATGAGGCAACTTCTCCTTAATGTTTATCTTACAAAACCTAAATAGTGTTTTATCCATCTCTTATCCCTAGGTATATAGTCTTGGATGCTAGTATCCTGGGAGGATAAGGGGAGTCTCATCACTAGCTATTTTAATATTCATTTAACTTCCCTTTCCAATACAGCAGCTCACTCTTTGCTCTTTCTTTTTTTCTGATATCCCAAATAACGAAAGAAAAACTCTAGTTTTTCACTGAGGTGGAAAGGAAGTCTAAGAGCCTGAAAGTTTCTGAAAATATAAAAACACTTCTATTTTTAACCTATTCTGTCCTAGAAGAGATAAAGCAATTGATTTTTTAAACAGGTTCATTTCTTGTTTGCTTTATGCTATAGACTTGGTCTTTACGTATCTTTAGTATGTCAATTTTCATTTGTCTTTTTCATCTACAGCCTCCAAATATCAACATTTTTACTATAACTTCACTTTCATTTTCTTTGTTTTTCAGTATTTGTCCAGAGCTCTCTGTGAACTATGTGTGGACCAAATCGGCATGAAAGTCCATTGGTATTTGGGAACTTGCAGTGGCAACACCATTGGGTAAGATTGCCCAGATCCATGTGAATTTATATTCAGCTCTGCTGGATTTCACACTGCACGGGACATGAGGTGACCTGCTGTAACCACACAACCTCTCAGAAATGGGTGTACCCTGCCAAGATGCCACTGTGTTGACTGCAAGACATCATGAAGTACAACTCACCCCTGAAATCTTATCCCTGCTGTTGATATACCCCCTTAAATAAAACCACCCTGCTTGGTCTGGACCTATCAGAAGCTCTGCTTTAAAATTTATTCTTTGACTCTGTCTTTTATTTCTTTACTAATTATTTCAGACTCCATTTTTCTCAGGTGGCTTATCCCCTCCTGAGCAGGAGAAATTACCCCAGCAATGTGCTGAAAGCCTCACGATATTTATGTGTTTGTTTTTTCATTGATTGTCATCTTAGTGAGGATTTTAGGGAAAAACAAACATAAGTGACTGTCCACTGTATTTAACCTTGAATTTCTCAGTATTTTTCATATGTGTGTGTGTGTGTGTGTGTGTGTGTGTGTGTGTGTGTATGTATATATATATATATATATATATATATATATATATATATATATATATATTAATGTATTGTATCCTTATATGGGTCATTCAGGAAATGCTATCTCTTGAAATGAAGTTCACAAGATTTCTTCATTTCCACTTCAGTTTTTTTGTTTCCTCATGGGCTATTCACATGACCCAGCACCTTCCATTTCTTATTACACTTGGAAATCAGGAGCCAGGAGAGCAACCTCCACAAAAACATAGATTATGCCCCAACATACTACCTTGTAGGTGCTGTTGGATTGGAAGGAGCCACAGGTGGGCATGGGTGTCATCAGGGATGGGTGCTCCTGTGAAGTTTGCCCCTAGAACCAAGATTGCCTGAAAGTCAGGTTAGTCCCACTGCATGGACCACAGAAGCCATAACACCAAGCTCACCTGAACTTGGTCACAGCCCTCTTTACCTATGAGAGACATTTACCTCTTAAGGCTCACACTCACAGGATTTCTTTTTCTTAAAAGTTCTTTGGCCCTACTACCATTTTGCTTGAACAGTTTCTTCTGCTTTTATTCACTGTTGATCTACCCCTGAACTCCTATGTTATATTATACAGAGGAGTACAGCTTTATCATACAGTGTCCTTTATTCTTATTCTCATATTTTGAGGCACATATTTTTATTTTCATATTGGGCACATATTTTACACAATCATTATTTAATCCAAATTGCCATTGATTTTATGCTGCATTATAATACTGATTGCCTCTGAGAAAAAAAGCCACCAATTATAAACTTAGGATACTTTAAGTTGTAAAGAATATCTAGATTTTTAAATAGGAAAAATATGTATTTTAGAATTAATG
This sequence comes from Xerus rutilus, assembly GCA_028644305.1. Lineage (NCBI taxonomy): Eukaryota > Metazoa > Chordata > Mammalia > Rodentia > Sciuridae > Xerus > Xerus rutilus. The sequence continues at coordinate 29,751,250 of CM053409.1, forward strand.
CAAAATTTTAAAAAGGTTGTCTCACATTTTTTTCAAATATCTTTGATTAAAACAATTTTGTGGAACAAGCGTACTGAGGAATAGCAACCCATGTGATTCTACATTGACCTTAATTCCTATACAGATTTACTGAGATCAAGTCAGTGTACACATCAAAGAATACAAACTCTTATTCCCCTGATCCAGACAATTTGAAGCCATAAAGTTTTCATGAAGGGAATACTTTGTTGTCAGACTGCTAACAATATGACATTGAACTAATTGTACTTTAAAAATGTTCTATTAAGAGGTTCCAGTTTCAAGATGGCAGCCTAGACGGATGCCGCGATCAGTCTCTCCAGAACCGGAGATTGAAGTAGTAGAAATACCATCTCTGAGACAGCTTCTGGACATCATCCTACAGCTGCCCCCAAAGAAATTTCACTCATGTGTGTACTCAGGACCACCAGGCAGCAGCAATTGCCACCAGCAGCATGACTTCAGCAGTGAGCGGCAGCAGAGCTCAGCTGCGGGTGGCTCAGAGCCCCTGCCCGGGGCTCGCCCTGCGCGGGGCCTGCTTCTACATGGGATACCTGGCTCCAGTGCCCACCCAATCATGCAGGGCCCATAGCAGTTGCTCTTGTGAACTCATGACTCCAGCATGGGAACCCGGCTACAGTTCTTTGTGGATCTCCATCTACCAGGGCAGAACTCCCTACACCACGGGGATGCTGGACAAGATCTGGGGTCAGAAGATGGTGGCCTAGACAGACTCTGCAGTGCCAGTCTCTCCAGGACCAGAGCTTGAAGCAGTGGCAATACCGTCTCCCAACCACCTTCTTGACATCATTTTACAGCTCATCATCCCCTGCAGGAATTTCACGCCAGCATGCACACAAGGCCACCAGGCAACATCGATTGCCACAAGCAGTGTGAATTCAACCAGCGAGCAGGGGAACTAAGCTGCCAGCAGCTAGGAGCCCCTGCCCAGGGCTCTGGAACAGCATTCACTTGGGCGGGGCCTACTTCTACATGGGGTACCTGGCCCCAGTGCCCACCCAACTACTCAGGACCCCTAGCAGTTGCTTCTGTTGACACACGACTCACGTGCACACAGGACCCCTACTACTGTTCTTTGTGGATCTCCATCTACTAGTGCAGAACTTCCTACACCAGGGGACACTGGACAGCATCTGGGGACAGCAAACTTCTTCTTCAAAACAGCACACCATGAAACTGCATCTCCACTGCATTCAAGACCACCAGAGGTCCAGCCCTTCAACCTGATGCTGAGGCAGATGGCTTCTTTGTGAGACCCCATCTATGACATTCTTCACCAATCAGGGAAATTCCAATAGGCAACAGACAACGCCACCTACTGGAGGTGAAAGGAAGCAAACCTGTTTATTTACATTGAGACTTTTAATTTTTTTATTTTAATTTTTTATTTCTTTAGTCTTATTTTTTATTTTATCCTTTGTCTTTTTCTCCTAATATTCCTTGTTTAATCTTTTTGTTTTATTTCTCTGTTCTTCCTTTCTTTCTTTTTTATTTTTTCTTATCTCTTCTCTCTCTCACTCATTTCACACTCCCTAATTCCCAACATTTGTAAAACTATGTATCTGTTATACAGTAGGATATGGTAGACTGGGACTTCTGAACAGTATACTGGAGTGGTATTATATAGTCTTGTAACACTCACTTGCATATGACTTGTTTTTCTTACTATCATGTCTCTTCACTAGCTTTACTCTTTCTTCCTTCTTACTGATCTTCCCCAACTCTCTTTTGCTTTTTCTACTAATAGCCAACTACTCTTGGATTCCTTTTTAATGCTTTCTAGGACTTAATAACCATATCCTCACTTCCTACTACCCTAACATTCTATCCTATACCCCACCCTCAAGTTTCTCTAGTCCACTATCAGAAACTATAGACCCTTGTGCAAACCTATTGTTTACATAATAGATGTTAAAGGAACTCATAATTGTTGTATATTGTGACTAAATTGTAAATGTATTTAGGAGCTATTAGGAGTGACTTGGTTTGAAACTATATATTGTTTGTATTGAGATCAACTAATATTGGTCTCCCTTTAAAGGAGAGGTATTGAAACCCTTCAGGGAAACTATAACCCTATAGAAGGAAAAACTGCAACACCTTTGATCAGCAGAGCTAGAAGGAAAGACACAAACACCATGAAAAAAAAAAAAAGGGAAGAAAGTGCCTCAAACAAACCAAGATACTACATTATTAGAATCCATGGTCAGTACAGCAGAAGAAATGACAGAACAGGAGTTCAGGATATACATAATTAAAATGTTCTGTGACTTACAGAATGATATAAGAGAGCAAGCCCAGTCAGCGAAAGATCATTTTGATAAAGAGATACTTAGGCAAATACAGGAAGTAAAAGATCACTTTAATAAGGAGGTAGAGATGCTGAAAAGGAACCAAACAAAAATCCTTGAAATGAAAGAAACAATAAACCAAATTAAAAACTCAATAGAAAGTATCACCAACAGATTAGACCACTTGGAAGACAAAACCTCAGATACTGAAGACAAAATATTTAATCTTGAGAATACAGTTGACCACACAGTGAAGACGGTAAGAAACCATGAACAGAACATTCAAGAATTATGGGATAACATTAAAAGACCAAACTTAAGAATTATTGGGATAAAGGAAGGCATAGAATTCCAAACCAAAGGAATGAGTAATCTATTCAATGAAATAATATCAGAAAAATTTCCAAATATGAAGAATGAACTAGATAATCAAATACAAGAGGCTTATAGGATGCCAAATGTACAAAATCACAACAGATCTACACCAAGGCACATAATAAAAATGCATAACATTCAGAATAAAGAGAGAATCTTCAAAGCCACAAGAGAAAGGAATCAGATTACATAAAAGGGGATCCAATAGGATCGCTGCAGACTTCTCAAGCCCGACTCTGAGAGCAAGAAGATCATGGGAAAGCATATACCAAGTGTTAAAAGACAGGAGATGCCAACCAAGAATCTTATATCCAGCAAAATTAAGTTTTAGATTTGATGATGAAATAAAAACTTTCCAAGAGAAACAAAAATTAAAAGAATTCACAGCAAGAAAGCCAGCTCTACAGAACATTTTTGGCAAAATATTTCATGAGGAGAAAATGAAAAACAACAATGAAAACCTACAGAAGGAGGAGCTACACTAAACACCAATCAAAAGAGAAACCCAGTCAAGTTAAGAATTAAGAATAAACCAAAATGTCTGGGAATACAAAACATGTGTCAATAATAACATTGGATGATAATGGTCTAAACTCAGCAATTAAAAATTAAAAGACAAAGACTGGCAGATTGGATTAAAAAAAAACCCAACAATATGCTGCCTCCAAGAGACTCATCTCATAGAAAGAGACATTCACAGATTGAAGGTGAAAGGATGGAAAAAAATTTATCACTTACATGGACTGTGTAAACAAGCAGGAGTTTCCATCCTAATTTCAGATACAGTGGACTTCAAACCAAAGTTGGTGAAAAGGGATAAAGAATGTCATTTCATACTGCTTAAGGGAATTATACATCAACAAGACATAACAATCTTAAATATCTATGTCCCAAACAATGGGGCAGCCATGTTTGTCAAACAAACCCTTCTCAAATTCAAGAATTAAATAGAACCCAACACAATAGTATTGGGTGACTTTAACACAAATCTATCACCACTGGATAGATCTTCCAAACAAAAACTAACCAAAGAATCTACAAGATTTAATAGAACAATCAATGGTCTAGACTTAACAGATATATATAGAATATTCCATCCTTCAACAAGTAAATACATGTTTTTCTCAGCACATGGATTCTTCTCCAAAATAGATCATATGCTATGCCACAAAGCAAGTCTCAGTGAATACAAAAAAATAGAGATACTACCCTGCATTCTATCTGACCATAATGGAATGAAACTGGAAATTAATAACAGTTTTAAAAAAAGAAGCCACTACAACAAATGGAGACTCAATAATTTGCTATTGAACAATGCATGGGTAACCGAAGACATCAGGGAAGAGATAAAAAAATTCTTGGAAGTAAATGAGAACTCTGATACAACATACCAAAATCTCTGGGACACTATGAAGGCAGTACTAAGAGGAAAGCTCATTGCATTAAGCTCATATATACACAGATGTAAAAGTCAACAAATCAATGACTTGACACTACAACTCAAAGCCCTAGAAAAAGAAGAACAAAGTAACACCAAAAGAAGTAGAATACAGGAAATAATTAGAATCAAGTCTGAAATCAATGAAATTGAAGCACAAAAAACAATTCAAAATATTGATAAAACAAAAAGCTAGTTCTTTGAAAAAATAAACAAAATTGACAAACCCTTAGCCACCCTAACAGAAAGGAGAGCAAAAACCCAAATTACTAAAATTCATGATGAAAAAGGAAATATCACAAAAGACCCTGCTGAAATACAGAGGATAATCAGAAACTATTTTGAAAACTTATATTCCAGTAAAATAGAAAACCCTGAAGACACTTCAAATTCCTAGAGACATGTGATCTACCCAAACTGACCCAGGAGGACATTTATGACTTAGATCAATTACATGCAAGGAAATAGAAGAGGCCATCAAGAGCCTTCCAACCAAGAAAAGCCCTGGACCAGATGGATTCTCAGCCGAGTTCTACAAGACCTACAGAGAAGAACTAACTCCAATACTCCTCAAATTTTCCCATGAAATAGAAAGGGAAGGAATCCTTCCAAATTCATTCTATGAGGCTAGTATCACCTTGATTCCAAAACCAGACAGAGACATGTCAAAAAAGGAAAATTTCGGATTAATATCCCTGATGAATATAGATTCAAAAATTCTCAATAAAATTTTGGCAAATTGCATACAAAAGCATATTAAAAAACTAGTGCACCATGATCTGTGGGGAGCTAGCTAGCTCTATGCTACGCCCTTATGACTAGCCATTGTGTGTAAATGGGAAAGGCACAAAGAAAGGAGGAACTATGTGATTGGTTTACTGATGGTTCCACAAATGTGTAGCTCATGGCCAGAATTCAGGGGTCTTATGTGCCTTGCCACATGGACAGCTGTTGCCTATGTGCATTGTCTCTGATTGGCCAAACGGCCCTATAAGTTGAATGCTTATTCCGCAAATAAATGGGTACCTGCTCTGACAGGAGTCCCTAGCATGTCTGATTGTCCTACGGGGGAGGAGGGCTGAGAACAGGTGGCTAGTCAGCTCCAACTCTTCCCAACTTCCACGGCTAGTAGAATGTGGGGGTGCTCCTTCAATCTGCTGGCTCAGGACGGACTACGACCTCCGCATGATCAAGTGGGGTTCATTCCAGGGATGCAAGGTTGGTTGAACATACGGAAAGTAATAAACATAATCCATCACATCAATAGATTTAAAGATAAAAATAACATGAATCTATCAAATGATGCAGAGAATGTATTTACAAAATACAGCACACTTTTATGTTCAAAACACTATAAAAACTAGGGATAGTAGAAACAAACCTCAACTTTGTTAAAGCAATCTATGCTAAGCCTAAGGCCAACATCATCCTAAATGTAAAAAAATTGGAAGCATTCCCTCCAAAAACAAGAACAAGGCAGGGATGCCCTCTCTCACCTTGAAACTCTAGCCAGAGCAATTAGATAGATGAAAGAAATTAAAGGGATATGAATAGGAGAAGAAGAACTCAAACTATCATTATTTGCAGACGACATGATTTTATACTTAGAGGATCCATAAAATTCCACCAGAAAACTTCTAGAACTAATAAATGAATTCAGCAAATTTGCAGGATATAAAATCAATATCCATAAATCAAATGCATTTCTATACCTCAGCAGCAAGTCCTCTGAGAGAGAAATTAGGAAAACTACTCCATTCACAATAGCCTCAAAAAAAAATAAAATACTTGGGAATCAGTTTAACAAAAGAGGTGAAAGACCTCTACAATGCAAACTACAAGACACTGAAGAAAGAAATTGAAGAAGACCTTAGAAGATGGAATAATCTCCCATGCTCCTGGATAGGCAGAATAAATATTATTAAAATGGCCATACTGCCCAAAGCACTATACATTTTCAATGCAATCCCAATTAAAATCCCAAAGTCCTTTCTTATAGAAATAGAAAAGGCAAACATGAAATTCATTTGGAAAAATAAGAGACCCAGAATAGCCAAAGCAATCCTGAGCAAGAAGAGTGAAGCAAGAGGCATCACAATACCAGATCTTAAACTTTACTACAAAGTTATAGTAACAAAAACGGCATGTACTGGCACCAAAATAGACATGTAGACCAATGGTACAGAGTAGAAGACACAGAGAGTAATTCACATTAATAGAGCTATCTCATACTAGACAAAGGTGCCAAAAACATACATTGGAGAAAAGATAGCCTTTTCAACAAATGGTGCTGGGAAAACTGGAAATTCATATGCAGCTCAATAAAACTAAACCTCTATCTCTCACCATGCACAAAACTTAACTCAAAGTGGATCAACGACCTAGGAATTAGACCAGAGACCCTGTGTCTAAATGAGGAGAAAGTAGGTCCAAATCTTCATCACGATGGATCAGGCCCTGAATTCCTTAACAAGACACCTATAGCACAAGAAATAAAAGCAAGAATCAATAAATGGGATGGACTTAAGCTAAAAAGCTTCTTCTCAGCAAAAGAAACTATCAATGAGGTGAACAGAGAGCCTACATTCTGGGAGCAAACTTTTGCTACTTGCACATCATATAGAGCACTGATCTCCAGGATTATAAATAACTCAAAATCTTAACACCAAAAACACAAACAACCCAATCAATAAATGGGCTAAGGTGCTGAATAGAAACCTCTCAGAAGAAGATATACAATCAATAAACAAATATATGAAGAAATGTTCAACATCCCTAGCCATTAGAGAAATGCAAATCAAAACTACTCTCAGATTTCATCTCACCCCAGTTAGAATGGCAGCTATCCAAAATACCAGCAACAATAAGTGCTGGCAAGGATGTGGTGAGAAGGGCACACTCAAACATTGCTGGTGGGACTGCAAACTGGGGCAACCAATCTAGAAAGCAGTATGGAGATTCCTTAAAAACTTGGAATGGAACCACCATTTGACCCAGCTATCCTACTCCTTGGCCTATACCCTAAAGACTTAAAAACATCATACTATAGTGACACAGCCACTTCAATGTTTATAGCAGCACAATTCACAATTGCAAAACTGTGGAAGCAACCCAGATGCCCTTTAATAGATGGATGGATAAAGAAACTGTGGTACATATACACAATGGAATATTATTCAGCAACAAAAGAGAGTAAAATTATGGCATTTGCAGGTAAATGGATGAAATTGGAGGACATTATGCTAAGTGAAGTAAGCCAATCCCAAAAAACCAAATGCTGAATGTTCTCTCTGATTAGTGGATGCTGATACATAAGGGGAGTGGAAATGGGGAACATAGGAGAAATGGAGGAACTCTGGATGGGGCATGGGGGAGGAGGGAGGAGGGAAAAGGGAAGAGGTGTAGTAAAGATGGTTGAATAAGATGGTCATCACTACCCTAGGTGCATGTATGAAGACAAATGGTGTGACTCTATCTGGTTTGCAACCAGAGAAATGGAAACATTGAGCTCTATATATGTACTATGACTTGAAATGCATTAAATAAATTAATTTAAAAAATAAATAAATACAAAATTTTAAAAAAATATTTTATTAAAAATAAAAAACTGTCCATTTAGCTTTGCTATTAGCTATTGATTCATATGGATTGTTAATCAACCCTAAAATCCATGGAGAAGCAAATGTGTTTCCATGTACCCATATAAATCAGATGTATTCATACATACTCCCAAAATCTGATTATAAAGTGACATTTCATTATTGACAGAATGCTATTAGAAAAACATGAGATATTATTCACAAATAAATTTATAAATAATGAGTTATTTGAAGTATATAAACATCTAATCCAATAGTCATATGCACAGTACTAAACAGTATGTTTTTGCTCAAACTTTATAGTTTGGTATAAAACTGATTATTTTGACATAAAATTGTTTATATGTCATGAGATTTTTTTCACACCTAAACAATGAAAATATATTTTAAAAAGTAAAATTTGGGGAGTTTTGTTCTGCTTAAGTGCCACTGCTCTAGGCAAATTTATAAATCATGGAGGACTGCAATAATAAATCACATTTTCTTGTCATTTAGAATTATATAAATTGAATTTCCTGTTCTCATTTTCTCACTTACTCATCAGCATTTTCAGAGTATGTATGTACTCACATATGCACTAATCAAAAATAAGGATGTTTAAATACGTAATATGCTGTATTTAATATAAAATTAATGTGAATTCCTGAATTAGTGAGTCCTCATAACTATTATAAACAAGCAACTCATTAATAAATCAATAATTGGGATGCTATTCAACTAAATCAGTTAAAACAGCTTGTAATCTGGAAAAATTCTCTGTAATGTGTCATTAATGTTCAGTTAAAATTAGGCCTTACATGAACTGTAATTGTTAAGTCATGCAAATGTATATTTTCATATAATTTAGAAATTGTCCTTCAATGGATGAATGGATAAAGAAAATGTGTTATATACAAAGAAACATTCAGCCTTAGTAAAGAAGGAAATCCTGCCATTTGGGACAACATGGATGGAACCACAGGATATTATGTTAAGTGAAATGAGCCAGATGTAGAAAATAATACTGTAAAATGTCACTTATATGTATAATCTAAAAATGTTGATCTCATGGGAACAGAGAGTAGAAAGGTAGATAACAGAGCCTGAGGGTAGTGATGAGAGTAACAGGGAAAAGAGAGATGTTAATCAAGGGCACAGTTTCAACTAGACTGAACATTTTGTGATCTATTGTACTGTATAGTGAGCATAATCAATAAAAATGTATATTTCAAAATTTCCAAAATAGATTTTTAGCATTCTCATCACAAAAAAATGATAAATTGGTGAGGCATGGAATATGTTAACTAGTTTTACTGAATCTTTCTCTAATATATACATTGATCAAAATATCACATTGAATCCCATAAATATACATAATTCATTTTGTCAATTAAAATGAAATTTTAAGAAGACAATATGAAGATGATTGTGAATCCTTACTACAAACATTCAAAGAAAACACTGGACAAAATTTTGAAAAAGTATTCTTTGAGGCTTTGAAAATTTTCTAATGGCCAATAATAGATAAAAAAAAAAAAGATTGCATTTTTGGAAAACTACTAGCACTTTGGATAAGAACAGTTTTCTGATGGTGATCTTGCCTTCAGCTGCTCTCATTAGTATCTCTAGTTCAATTGGAGGAAAGTTGCTTTATGAAGTTAGAGATGGCTGGGGAAGAAGAGAAGGGGGAAAGAGTATAGAACCTTTGCTTCCAGAAAAGTAGAATTGATTTGTGGGGAAGCATAGACCTCAGAAGTGTTTTCATTTAAAAGTAACAGAGCTGGGGATATAATTCAGTGGTAGAACAATTGCCTACCTTATATGAGGCCCCAGATTTGATTCCCAGTATGACAAAATCCATAAATAAATGTACAAATAAATGTGACAAATAATAGTTATATGAGAACGTGCTTAAAAACAAAAATCCATCAGAAAATTAGCAAAAAGATCCCGGCAATGAGAACTACAAAAATGCTTAATGTGTTGCTCTGACCTCGTCATGGGCTGACTACTAAGCAGAAAATAAATGATAAACCCAACTAAAAGAAAACAATAATAATAAGAAGAAAAACAGAGCAAAAGTCTTCAGCAATTATACAACATAGTAAAAAAATTCTACAGTTTGAATTCATGTGAGATAGTTAAAGAAAATAGGAAAATGGAAACAATACACATATATTATGGGGATCATATTGTCTAAAATCACCCATTTTCGATTATAAGATGTAAAAGCAAACAAGAAATGTGATACACATTAAAGAATATATGCAGTCAGTAGAAACTGATTTTCAGCAGCACAGATAATTGGATTTAGTAATAAAAGTATTCAAAGTAAGTAGTATAAGTAAATTCAAATAATTAAAATAAAACATATTTATAATTACTTAACAGAATTTCCAACAGTGATACTACAAATGGAAATCATATGGAAATTCCTGAGTTAAAAGAAACCAAAGAAAAAGAAAAATCACTAGGTTATTTTAAATCTAGATATGAGACAACAGAGATCAGTGTACTTACTGAGTGATCAATGGAGATTATTTAGTCTATGAAAGAAAAAATAATCAGAGTAAGATAAAGCTTCTGTAATTTGTGTAATAATCGTAAATATTATATGTGTCATTGGAGTTCTACAAGAATAAGAGAGAAAGAAAAGGAAGAAAATATTTCAATATGCTAAAAATATCACAAATTGTTTTTAAAACCATATTTATTTCAAATAATCTTTGGAGATTTTCTAGCTCTCAAGGCGGTAGAGCATACCTCCTTATTCCTTAAGTGTAAACTGCATTAGTGATTTCCTTCCCACAGCAGAAGATGGTAAGGAGGGAGGAATAAAGTAATTAGAGTGTGGGGAAATTTTAAGAATACTGCCTAAATCCTGGGGATCAAGATTAACATCAACTATGATAAATCACATACTATAGAGACTTAATTTGATATGATGAGAATGACTTTTTATAGCTGTGTTCTTCACTTACAAGAAAGGTTGTTACAGTATAATTATAAGTAAAACATTATATAATTGTTAATTTAGAGTGACTTTACAAAATGACTACTAATGATCAAAATGTCAAGGTCATTAAAACATGAAAAGTCTAAGAAACTGTCAAAACCTAGAGGAGCCTAAGAAGACACAACTACTAAATGTCATAACCTGGATGGCATGTGGGAGATGCATATTAAAGAAACTGTTGAAATCTGAATAAAATATAAACACTAGTTAATACTAATATTTTACATTTGATTCATTAATTCTCATAAATTTGCCAACTTATGACAGATATTAGGCCACTGTTTCAATTTCTTGCAGCAGCAAAAGGAAACTTATACTCCTTTGGACAACAGTATATGAGAGTCTTATCTCTTTTCAAAGTTTTCAGTCTAATATCTGTACAGTGGTTCTCATTGTAGTTTTAATTTAAAATTTCTTCATGAATAATGGAGTCAAACATCTTTGCATCTTCCTTTTAACATCTGATATCTTATTTGATTAAATGTACATTCTCCATTTTATTAATCTTCTGATACAGTTTTGTATCATTTATTTTTTCTGAATACAAATGCCTTATATAAATATTTTCATCCATTCTGTAACTTGTCTTTTCATCTGCTTCTGTAGCTTGTCTTTGAGGGATCTTAAGAAATGTTGAAGTATAATTTATCAATTACTCTTTTGGGGATAATTTTTATGCCACATCTAAGAAATATTTGCCAAACGAAAGGGGAGAATGCATGGTTGGGGGAATAATCTAATTATGGCTGCAAATCTCCTAGTATAGCTTGTGTTCTCAGGAATATACTTAAGGTAACTTATCTTTACAGCTTCTCTACACCTTACCTGCTAAGCAGCCTTCTTAAATTCAGTTCAGAGTATAAAGTTGGTTAACTAAAATCACTTATATTATTTACATGTTCTGAACCACAATACAGCCCAAAAGAAAGTATGACTACAAGTTAAACAGTCTCTCAATGTCTTCCAAGTCCTTTGTATATAATATTTTTGTCCATAGATTCCTTCCTCTTCACCATATGCCCATAGCTAGATTGAAGTAGGGAATGTCTGTATTAAAGGACAAATACTCCTTCTTTCAAAATAGTACTATTTTATATTTCTTTAGTTCAATAACATTATGTAATTTTTAAAATTCAGACAAATATAGATAAAGGAAAAGTAAAAGTCAACATCAATTAATCCTTCCTGCATTGTTCAGAAGATGAGGAATCATTAAAGTTCTCTTAGAGTAGAGAATAATAAGATAAAAAATACAGTATGGAAAAATCGATCTAATAGTCTGTGTGTAGGAGATAGATTAATGTTTATGTGAATGAGAAACGGTTAACAGATAACTTGGTTGGAAGTATTTTTGCAGCAAGACCAGAATGACCTGATTTGTACAGGCAAGTTGAATTTGAAAGAAGAAGGAATATTTCTTAAAAGTAAAATGAAGGAAGGAAGAAAAGAAAGAAGGAGGGAGGGAAGGAGGGAAGGAAGCAAGAAAGGAAGGGAGGGAGGGAGGAAGAGAGAGGCGAAGGACGCAAGAAAGAGAGGGATGGAGGGAGAGTAGAGAATCATTAGACTAAAGTAAATGAGAGAATGGGTCAGAAAAAAATGAAAACTTATGAATAGACATCTTTGTGCAAAACTCTTTATGATCTGATCCCAAGAAACACCGTGTCCTTGTCCTTTCTTTTCTCTACTCAAACCCAAAGCTCCTACCAAGGAGAATTGTATGCTATGTTCTAATTCCATCATGGTTTTTCTTCTCTGAGGAACTTTATTTGGAATATTCTATACATATTGAAATACACAAAATGTCTGCATTCTATTGGATCATTCATTCTTTGAGTTAATATGAAACAGCTATTTTTTAAGTTACTATGGGAGGAAATTGTGGAAAGTTCTATGTCTGACATCTTAGAATGGGAAAGAACTAGTAAACAAATGATTCCAGTAGAGTTTAATGTGATATAATAAAGGTACGCACAGGGCAAGAGCACCCACTGTTATTAAATGAGCCAAGGACCAATGAAACTGGAGGCAAAGAAAAATAACAGGATGATTTTGCCAAGGAAAATGAGTTAGATTTGTATCATCCAAAATCCATTTTTCTAAGCATGGCTTGGTGGCGCAAGCCTGTAATCCCAGCACTTAGGGAGGCTGAGACAGAAGAATCGCGAGTTCAAAGCCTGCCTCAGCAAAGGCGAGGCGCTAAGCAACTCAGTGAGACCCTGTCTCTACATAAAACACAAAATAGGGATGGAGATGTGGCTCAGTGTTGAGTGCCCCTGAGTTCAATCTCCAGTACCAAAAAAAAAAAAAATCCATTTTTCCAAATTTGTCTGATAAAAAATACAGGACTACATGAGTTTGGATATTAAAAACTGGCAGATATAGAAAGAAAAAATTGAGGGGTCTTAACTTTATTACCAAACAGAATAATTGGAAGAAATGATTTAGGCATTTGGAGTGGAGATAAGAATGAAAATTCACAATATAATTTGATAGGTGGTATAAATAATACCTAATCATTAAGACTTTCTTTGGTCACTTTTAAGTAGAAAGAATCTCTCCCTTTTGAGTCACTATATCGTGCCTCTGTAGCTTAAAATACAATGCTGAGAACGATAATCATGGATTTTCATTTCACATCACCAGCAGTGCCTGTGTGTTTGTGTACTCATGTACACATGTGTATTCATTCTGAAGTTCTTAATGCATACCAGAAAAGTCTATCCAGAAAATAAGTGTTGTATAAAGTTGTTGCTCAATTGCTATTGAATAAATATTTGAATAGACTAAAGCTACATAATTATAAGAGTAACTATTAGAATAAAACTTTGGTTGAAAATTGACCTGTGTAATAGGCTAGAATTCAGCTTCACCATATGGCTGAGTCATCAACTGTTCTTTTTTCATCCATTTTACTATTTTTTTCCCCAAGTATAAAATGAGACTAATAATGGTTACCTGCCTCAGAGGGGTGTTGTAAAGACTAGCTTGTTGACAGATTCAAGATAGAATGTACTATAAATGCTCTAAGGAACGTTTTTAAAAGCACGATGGAATAAAAATCCTTGAACCAAAGCTTGAGAAAATTTAGTATGTATTTTAGGCTGGAAAATTTCTACCAATAAATTATTCTATGGTAAATTAACTCCACGACACATTTTTAAAATTTTCTGACATCATTTCTATTTTCTTACCTCATTTCTACTTTATTCTGTAGCTAATATCTGCCTAGTGACTCAATTTAACAGGAAAATTTCATTTATGCTATATGTTAAAAAAGATGTAACTTGCAAGGAAAGAAGTGCAAATGAAGATTATAAAATGGTTATGAATCACATTGTACAATTTAGTTTCTTTGAAGACATGTTATAGTCAGAAATTACTAAAACTATTTTAAAATTTACTATATCATTAAAAATTCAATAATAAACATATAGTTACCAGGGTCAGATATTTACATTTATGTATAAATGTCTTTAATAATTTTCCTAAAACATAAACATCAGAATTAGATGAGAACTTCATTGTTTCAAACAATTGCTTATTATTTTCTTCCAAATGCAAAATAAAATGTTCAACCTGTTAAAAAGCAAACTGCTTTATTTATTCATTCCTCTTGAGGCTATTTGTACAATTTATACATTATATGCTAAATTTTTAAAACAAAAATCAATTTTGATATAGGTTTAGACAGGTTTGTTGCATGCTAAGCAATTTTTGTGATAGGAAATGTTCATAAATGGAATATAAGGGCCAATTTTACATATGCTTTAGTAAGGTTAAGATATATGTTCACATTACATATTCTTTAAGTTAGCATATTGGCCCATGAATCTGACTTTGCAATCTGTATTTTTAAAAAAGGTGATTGGGAAAAAAATTAAATTTATTGGTAGAAATAATCATTTCACATAATCAATTCACTACTTCTTTCCACAAAGAGATCATACCTTAACTATTAAGTTTTCAACCTGAATAATAAAGTAAAAAATTCATGTTTATTTCTTAAGAATCAATGAGATCTTCATTAATTACTCAGTAAAGACTTAGATTAATGTATACATCAGGAAAGTTCATTAGAATGATCTGGCTATATTTCTGGAAGCCAGTAATTTGAGTAGGAAAAGATTAAAAGATGTAGGTATATTAATAAATAATAGCTAATGAACTGGGTTTTGGTGACTAGCACAAATGTGTATTGTATGAAAGCTATAAATGAGCTTTCTAGAAAAATAGGCTTTGAAATAGTTATAATAATTTGAATAACATAAAGAAAGAGTAATGATTAGTCAGGTTATAATCAAGAGCAATTTGAATGGTAGAAAATTTTAAAACCTAGATTTTATAAATGGAGAATAGTCAGGATACACGAAGAATTGAATGCTGTTTCTGTAATAGAATTAACTTAAGTATTCCAGATAAAAATTCTGAAGAATTTGAAATATAGAATGTAAGTCTATTGAACATGTATTAATAATAATATTGAATATTTGCAGCCTCTAGAATGGCCTTTTTTTCCTAAGACACAAGTACATAAAACAAAAATTTGTTGAGTTGATGAATAAATGAAAGATGGATTTGTAACTTGAAGTGGTAAGCAGTTTGGATCAATTGTAGCTTTGTGAGCAACAGAGTGGTTGGATGAAATGTGTTTAGAAAGTTGTTTTTGGCTGTGGCAATGTGAGATGAAACTAGACAAATAATTACATGGAACTGTTGATGGACCATTTCTATTGGAGTTGCTGCTTGACTCAGCCATGTTTTGAACATCTCATCATCTGTGCTTTCAAATGCAAAAAAAAAATTCCAACATTATAAATACTATCAATTGAATCAATCTGACATTTATGCCTTATGATTTCTTGCTGAGCTATCATAGCATTTGCATTATACATAAGCAGTGAACCAAGAAGGAAAGGCTTTGCATCCAGTACATTTGGCAGCAGAGTTACATAAAACAAATCTGTTCTACATTTATATTAAAGTTGACATCATTGTGCCTGTGCCTGAAGAAAATGGAGGGCCGAAGAAACAAAGGTGACTTCAAAGTAAAACTAAGACAAAACAACAAACATTTAAAACATCAAAACTATTCTGTTTTTTTATCTTAAATATAATTGTCAACATAGAGCCTGATTTTGCAAGAATCAAAAGTCAGTGATGATTGAGAAGAAAGTGGATGCATATTAATTTGTTATTTTTCAGTTTTATTTTACTTTCCTGGAACCAAATATGACCAAAGTCATACTCTAGATGCCTTCACCTGAATATCATTATTATTAGTAAAAATTATAAATATTATAATTATATTAACAATACGTTTAAGTATTAATAGTAACACTTTTAAGTAGCTTTACATGACTCTACTTTTGCATACATTATTTTAATTAACCTTTATAAGCAACTTGTCTGGAATCTAATATCAGAGACACTGGGTAATTTTATATTATCTTCTCATTACAGAACTAGACTAATTCCTCATTTTTTTTTTTTTTTTTACTATACCACATGGATATTTCTCCTAATGCTTTGTTTTCACCAGGGACTTCTTTTCTTTTTTTAATCTCTGGCCCAAATTAAAATTAATCATTGAAATAATGTACTTGTCAGAATTCATTATTGATCTAATTGAGAATGAAACATCTTGTCTAAGCTTGGATGCATGGAATTATGTATGTATAATCTGAGAGAAGGGGAACTGCCTTAAATGCTTTAATTGTTATCCTGAGAAAACATCTATACTATACTGGAACCTGGATAATTTTCTCACTTTTGTTATGGAAGGGAACTTAGAAGCAAAGAAGACTCACTGGACAATTGCTTAAATTTTCAAAATTTTCTGGAATCTATATTTTTAACCTACACATATTTCCAAGCCTTGTCATAGTTCTGCATAGTTTTTTTTAACAAATTGAGATAACATTTGATAAATATTGCATTACTTTAGAGAAAGTTTATTTTCACTCTATTTTAGTAACAATATTAACAAATAGAGAATATTCTATAATATTAAATTCAGTGATATTGAAAAATATTATACTCAATAATATTGAGAAACCAAACTCTTGTCCAATATTATATTCTATTTCAAATGCTCATTCACGAGACTTTCATGAAGTATCATCTGCTATACAATTGTTACATTTTTTTATAGCATGAATTATTATAGAATGATAAAAATAGTAAAATTAACTCCAATATGACAAAAAAGTTTCATACCTTCATACCTTTTATACCTTCATATGACAGAAATAAAACAAATCTGGAGCTATATTATTAAATTATCATTTATATAGTCTTGTCAGACATAGGAGAAAATTATTCTAAAAGCATATGAGTACTCTAGGAGGAATTAATTACAATCTCTTTAAAGTAATTAACATTAAGAAAATGTATCTTTCCTTGAAGATGGTTCCTTGATGCTGGAAACAACAAGAAAATAAATTTTGTGCATGTTTATCAAAGTACCAAGATACTTGTTTTCTAGTCTTAAGAAGAAAAAAAATCCTTATTCGAGATGTATGAATCAGGTTACTTTAGTGAAATGATGCTTTTACACATTCAAATCACATAGTGACTTTCTTTTTTCTGATTTGATGCTTACCAAACACATTTCTGATTGTAATTTGACTTTTAGTGTAGCATATGTACATGCACCATCTTAGTCATATTTTAGCCTTCAGTGTAGTTTGCTGAAGAAGAGAAATGTGATGATCTACCTTTGAGTTCAGGCATTAAACATCTGTCTCTGGGGACTCGGTTAATGTGAGCCTGTTCCCCTGAGACAAGTCTATTCTTAGTGTGTTGATACATCCAGTCCTCGTGCTTGCCAAGCCTAAAGAGCTGACTGCAGGCAGCTGTGACGAACATTCGAAAATAATGAGGACAGATGAGGCAGCCTAGGGAAAGCCAACGCCTTTCTTGCAGCTCATGTGCCCAGAGCAACTTTTATTTCAGCTTCAGTATTGAGCATTTACTATGTATTCAGAATCATGCTAATTGTTTCTGAGAATTCAGTTAGAAAACTTAGGCCTCTTCCCAAGGAACTTAAAAATCTTACTTACAACATAATTTTATTCTTGTTCTATGAAAGGCAGTGATTGAGAACTCTAAAGATGAAAGACAATGTAGTGTTAAGATAAGAATCATAATGAGAGAAAAGAATGCTAATTCCCTTATTTTATATGAGCAAGTGGAAGATAATTGTGCCCTATTTCTGTGGTCAGAATGTCATCTTTCATCATATCTAAAACTCTTTAATGGCTTCTATTGCACTTACAATCAAACACATTATATTTAACTTGAGCTTTATTTGTCTAACTGCCCAAGTCCATCTGAGACCACTTTACCCCTTTCTAAGTGCTCTCGAATTACAATGGCCATATTGCTCTCTGGGGTCAGCTTCCTTGGGGACAGATAGTGAGAAAGAGACTTGTTCTCAGGAGCTTTATTATGAAGTTCCTTTGAAGCTGTGAGGAAATGCAGGAAGAAGCAGGATTAGGCAGAAGTTCAATGGGATGCACTTAAAACAAAAGCCTCCACTGCCCCACAGGGAACTCTAGAGACTGGGCAGCCTTCTGAGTTGTCTCAAATGAGGTAAGGGACATAGGTCTCTGTCTGCACCTTGCAGATAGAAGAATCTAGGCAGTTGTTCACATCGTCTGCTCTATGTCATTTTCTGAGAAGATAAGCATCTCTCTCAAGTCAGAGCTTTTCTTTCTTTCCTTTTTTTCTTTTTTCTTTTTTTTCTTTTTTTGGCACTGAGGATTTAACTCAGGGGCACTCAACCACTTAGCCACATCCGCAGCCCCTTTTGTGTTTTATTTGGAGACAGGGTCTCACTGAGTTGCTTAATGTCTTGCCATTGCTGAGGTTGGCTTTGAACTCATAATCCTCCTGCCTCAGCCTCCTGAGGCACTGGGATCAGAGGCATGCGCCCTCACACCTGGCAAGTCAGAGCTTTTTAACATGTTTTTATGTTCTTTCTTACTGAAATGCTCTCTTTTTCCACTACCCCACTACTACTGCTGGGAAATTTAGATTGATTTTTCAGATCATCTGGTAAGTATAAGTTCCTAGAAAAGCTTTTTTTCTGATCTTAGAATCTAAATTACATTTTATTTATCTATATTTTGCTAAAGTAGAAATTGAATCCATGGTCCTGCACATGTTAGGCAAGCACTCTGCTTAGGAACTCATCTACTTTTTTGGTAAGTTTGCTTCTTGTTTTCTTTGGTGAAGGAATTAGAAGGCTATCCCCAGGGAATTTTGTCTGTTCTTCTCTGATGTCATTCTCCAGTGTGGGCAAAATAACTCTTGACAAAACAGTCCCAACATCCTCAAGTAGTAAAATTGAAGGGGAGGAGGAGTGAAAGGACTCTCAGTGTAGGTAATGAATGATCCAGTGGGATCAAGAAGGTGGGGGATGATTTGAAAGGAAAGGAAATACAATTTTAAAACCTCTAGAGTACTTTTGCCCTCCTGTTGCCAAGGTTACCTGCCTCCAGGGAATTGTTCCTCCCAGCAAGGAGTTAATGAGTAGCCTCCAAGACTCCCTCTTTGCCTATACCCTTCCTGCCTATACCCCTGGGCAACTTCATTCCTGCCCTTGGATTACTCCACCTTTTGAATCCTGTAGGCAGGATGGGGAGAGGAAAGAGCATGAGAACAAAGGAAATCTAAAATGCATAAAAGGGGCAGGATACTCCCACTTCCTCAGACACCAGCTTTGGAGCCCCTACTTTTCAGGGAAGTCTATCTCTTTTCTATCCTTTAAATAAAACTTGCTTTCTGTGCTTGCCTTAGTGTTTCTTCAGTGTTCAATCTTTAACATCAGGAAAACAGGAATAGGCCCTGATTCTCATCAGCAGTATCAAACTCAGCTCTTTTCCAATGTTTATATTTCTATTCAAACTACAGAAAAGACTTGGATAGAACTGACCATGCCAGATCACATGCAAAGGCCTTGGAGCTGAACTTCTTGAAATTTCTGGGTCACAAGCTCACTCACAAGTGATAGGGGAACATAGTGATAGGCAGTGTCAGAAGTATACCATGAAGTGGAAAGGGTGAAATCGAGAAAACGAAGATGAGACAGATTAAAGCACACACACAGGATCACACAGGTAAGATAGTTCAGTAAACAATTTTCTTAAAACAGGACCAGTCATATGTTCCCTGAGTTCTTATGGTGCCCAATACATGACTCTATCACAGTGCATATTTCAATGCCTCCCCCTTTTTTTTTTACTTTTTAGACACTCTGGTAGATATAATTTCCTCAATAATATGGTATTTATTTGGTTTTTATTTGTGTGTTATCAATATCTTCTATGAACATGCAAAAATAAATAAATAAATAAAAGTATCACAAAGCATTTGATGAATACATAAGTGCCAGTATCACAGTATATGTATCTCCTAAATCACATCTAATTGCAATATGGATTTACACTGCTTTCTTTGTGATTTTGAGAACAATAGCAAAAAGTAACGTTATACTTGATAAAAATTTCTATGGCTTGAATAATATATTATGCTTAATATAATCATTTATGACTTCCTCAGGAATAGTTTTACAGATTTTGGCTTTAAAAACATTATTTTTATCAATCATAATATAGGGTATGGAAAATTAGTATCATCATTTAAACTTAATCCCAAATTATTTATTAAAAATAGCTTTTTTATTTTTTTCTTTTTTGTTAATTTATTTTTTCTTTGTTGTTAGTATCTGTGTTGAAAACTGAAAAAAAAGTGAGTCTATCCATAGCTACATCAATTTTTTAGATTATATAGAAGAAGAAAAACACTTGTACATTAACAATTATTAGGAGTACATTTAAATCATTATTCATTTATGGAATTGCATTAGTTTCTGAATAATGTGGCACCATAGACATATGATTCAAGGCAGTGCAGTATCTACTGGAGTCATTTAATTCTTCATTATATTAATATGTCACTCACTGTTGACACCCACTGACACGTTTCAATCTGAAGGAAAGTCAATAACAGCCAGATCACTGGATGAGAAACAGTAACAACAATAATTTTAACTAAAGTATTAAATCTCCAGAAAACTAAAAAAATAAATGTTTTCTACTTATTCTGAAGAAATTACCTGTGGAAATTTTGGCACACCATTGAATTAATTTTCTTTAAATGCTGGACCTATCTCAGTTATTTTTCTAGTCAACCAAAATGTTTATTTTTGATTTTAAAATATATAATTTACTTTAATACAAATAAGATTAATAGCAACAAGATTTTTCTTGAAATATCAGCTTTTCAGCTGAGAATGGTGGTACACACCTGTAATCCCAGTGATTTGGGAGGCTGAGGCAGGAGAATCTTAAGTCAAAGCCAGTCTCAGCAACTTACCAAGGAGGCCCTAAGAAACTCAATGAGACACTGTCTCTAATAAAATATAAAGGACTGGGGATGTGACTTGGTGGTTAAGTGTCCTTCAGTTCAATCCATGGTACCAAAATAAAAAGAACGAAAAGAAAAGAAAGAGAGAGAGAGAGAGAGAGAGAAAGAAAGAAAGAAAGAAAGAAAAAGAATATCAGCTTTTCTTATTCTAGTAAATAAAAATGCTAAATCTCTTTATTAAGTTTGTTGTAATGTATATTTATTGGTTATAGGTAGAAACAAAACTACCTTGTTGCATGTTAAGTAAATTTAGATGATATGACATTAATGTCTGTTGAATATGTGTAATAGTCACTTGCATTATGGTTCATCTAATTTTCTCATGATTGTAGCAAATTGGCATATATCTGTCAATATATTTAGGTGGGAAGTCAGTGTAATGACACAACCCTAAAGAAGAGTCTATGGTCAAAATGTGAGGTTTTTTTACTGCTATATATATGAAAAACACTGAATACTTCTGTACCTCAGTTTACTCATTTATCAAGTTAAACAAGTAGTGATGTTACCTCTTAGGATTATTGTAAAAATTAAATATAGTTAATATTATTTTTGCCAGTATACTTAATAAAATATATAAAATAAATATTTTCTGCTGATATCAGAGGAAAATGTGGGACATTCTTTTCTCTAAATATCTGTACATTTACATTCTGATAAAATAATCAATTAAGTCATTTCATATGAAGACATTTTACAAAGTAGAAGATTGCCTTGGTATCATTTTAAAAAGCAGCAGGAAACAAAAACATGAACTTGAAACAAAAAAATCTGTTTTAAAATCACCCTTTCAGATCTCCCATGCTCTTAAATAGTCAGAATCAATATCATCAAAATGGCCATACTACTCAAAGTGCTATACAGATTCAATGCAATTCAAATTGAAATCCCAACATCATTCTTTATAGAAATAGAAAAGGAAATCATAAAATTTATTTGGAAAAATAAGGAACCCAGAAGAGCCAAAACAATCCTTAACAAGAAGAGTGAAGCAGGAGGCATCACAATTCCAGCCTTTAAATTATATTAAAAAGCTATAATAACAAAAACAGCTTGGCATTGACACCAAAATAGACATGTAGATCAATGGTATAGAATAGAAGACACAGAGACAAATACACATAAATACAGTTATTTCATACTAGACAAAGGTGCCAAAAATACACTGTGGAAAAGATAGCCTCTTCAATAAGTTATGCTGGTAAAAATGGAAATCCATATGCAGCAACATGGAAACTCCTATCTCTCACCATGCACAAAGCTCAACTCAAAGTGGACCAAAGACCTAGGAATTAGATCAGAGCCTGTGCCTAATTGAGGAGAAAGTAGGTCCAAATCTTCCTCACATCAGATTAGGCCCTGACTTCCTTAACAGGACTCCCAATGCTCAAAAAATAAAAGCAAGACTCAGTAAATGGGAGGGATTAAAACTAAAAAGCTTCTCAGCAAAAGAATCAATGAGGTGAACAGCCTACATCCTGGGAATAAATTTTTGACACATACACACATCTAATAGAGCACTAATCTCTAGTATATATAAAGAACTCAAAAAACTTAACACCAAAAAAACAAAAAACCCAATCAATAAATGGTCTAAGAGGTTTAATAGAAACTTCTCAGAAGATATACAATCAATAAACAAATATATGAAAAAATGATCAACATCTCTAGTAAATAGAAAAATGCAAATCAAAACTACTCTAAGATTTTATCTCACACCAGTAAGAATGGCAGTTATCAAGAATACAAGCAACATTAAGTGCTAGCGAGGATATGGTGAAAAAGGCACATTCAAACATGGCTGGTGGAACTTCAAATTGGTGCAACCTATCTCAAAAGCAATATGGAGATTCCTTAAAAAAAACTTGGAATGGAACCACCATTTGACCCAGCTATCCCACTTCTTGGCCTATAACCTAAAGACTTAAAAACAGCATACTATAGTAACACAGCCACTTCAATGTTTATAGCTGCACAATTCACAATTGCTAAATTGTGGAAGCAACCTACATGCCCTTCAACAGATGATGGATAAAGAAACTGTAGTATATATACACATGAAATATTATTCAGCATTAGAAGAGAATAAAATTATGGCATTTGCAGGTAAATGGATGGAATTGGAGAACATCATGCTAAGTGAAGTAAACCAATCCCAAAAAACCAAATGTTGAATGTTCTCTCTGATTAGTGAATGCTGATACTGAGAGGACAAGACTAACACCATCTTAGGGCTAAGGCTTATTGTCCCCAATCCCCAGATGAACACCAACGACCTCCACCAAGCTCCTGGAAAATTGCAAAATTGTTTATGGTGCTCTGCTCTGGCACCAGCAAGTCGTTTCACAACTTAGGGCCAGCCATTCAGAATGTCCAACACTAGCCTCACGTTAATCATACCTATCAACCTAAAGGTCAACTGACCTCACACTGACCACACTTATCTTTTACCCAATCCTATAGTGACAAGACTGGAATTCCCTTGCATGCACTCTCCTATACACAATCCTGTAACACCAAGGCATGTACTCCCCTACTTGTGGTTGAAACCCATAAAAATCCCCGCTCCCCTCTACCCACTGGATTGGTGAAGATGTGCAGTCCCTGCTCAAGCTTATAATAAAGACCCTTTTGTGATTGCATCGGAATTGGACTCCTGGTGGTCTCTGGTGGTCTTGTGAGCTTGACATTTACAATACATAATGGGAGTGAGGGCAGGAAGCATGGAAGAAATAGAAGAACTTTGGATGGGATGGGGGAAGTTGGGGAGGATAGAGGGAATAGGAGTAGCAAAAATAGTGGAATGATGGACATCACTACCCTAGGTACACGTATGAAGACATGAATGGTGTGACTATCTTGTTTGCAACCAGAGAGATGGAAAATTGTACTCCATATATGTACTATGACTTGAAAGGTATTCTTCTGTTTTAAAAACAAACTTAAAAATTATCCTTTCAAAATAAAACCTTAATTTAAAAATGTAATTAAAATATGAACATTATTTTAAGTTTTCAGGATCAAGGTAATACTGCCACTAATCAGTGATGAGTCCTGTTTCCCCACATGTTGAAGTATAACATTAAAGAAGCATGCAGAGGCAAGCATATAAAGCAGGGTTTATTTAAAGATGGATAATGCAGATTTCTTCCAGGAGGGAATGGGAAGCCATAGCTGGTATCCTGGTATCCCAGGAAGTGAGAGCATTCTGACTCTTTTGTACATTTTAGTCTTTCTTTGTTCTCCTGCTCTCTTCCCCCTTTTCTCTCTCCTTCCTGCATACATGACTAGGCTCAAGAGATGACCCCAGTGGGATGGCCAAAAGGTGAGGAGCAGATGGACAGGGGAAAGAGCCAAATGGAATGATCCAGGCAGAAAGCAGCCCAGGACACATTAATTAACAACTCTTACAACTCCATGTAGGGAGGGACAATTCCTGGGACAGGTTACCTTAGCAACATGTTGGAGCAGAGGCAGGTTATCTTGATAAGAGTGGAGGAAGGGCTCTGAAGGCATTAACATTTCAATTCCTCAGGGGTGGTCTCCAACTTCCCACACCAAAATTGACCTTAATTCTCTCCATTGTACCTGATTGGCTATCTGCATTGACTGTCTGTCTTTAATTCTGGCTTCAAAGGTGAATGGCATTTCTTTAAAACAGCATTTGATTTATTTA
The DNA here is from genome assembly GCA_028644305.1 of Xerus rutilus. NCBI lineage: Eukaryota > Metazoa > Chordata > Mammalia > Rodentia > Sciuridae > Xerus > Xerus rutilus. The sequence continues at coordinate 29,776,094 of CM053409.1, forward strand.
TTTTTCTTGTTTTCACAGATTTGCACCTTCTTTTAAGAGTCATTGACATGGAGTCCATCAGTACATGAGTCTCTTTGGGAATGTTTGTTTGAGACTAAGATATTAAGTTGCACTATGTCATTGACCAACCAGCATTTGTGAACTGAAACAAACAGTCTACAGAGACTCAAGCAAACAGTCTACAGAGTTGTAGAGCTAATTAGATGCCATAGCCCAAAATCCTCAAGACACTGTTTGACAAAGTTCTGGTGCCTGCAATGGATCAGGGTGAAGAGATGCACTCCTCAATGTATTTCTTGTTGGGATGCCCCTTCTTAGTTTGACAGAATTAATCGTGCTTGCTTGTGTCATTATTCTAATTCCCAGAAAGACAGGATCAGTCAATCCTGGTCCTCTAAAGTCTCTTGTAATCAAGGAGAGGCATTTGACCACCCAGGAGAATAAACAAGAAAATCCCCATCAGGATAGTACTACTGATATGATGTTTCTTAGTAATTCTAGAAATTCCCCTGATGAAAGTTTCACTTTAGATATGTTATCCAGAACACTTAGGCCCACAGTTTCCCCAATTACATTTGGAAGTGCTCTCAGGCCTGGCTGTAGAAGGATGCTTTGGCAACTTCAATAAAGTTAGCTATGGGAAATTGCGGCTCCAACTAGTCTCATTCCTAAAGCTCATTATGTTGGACAAGCCTTCTCAAAGGCCCTGACAAAAATGGATTCCCCCTATAATAAAATCCCGTGATATTTGACATGGGTAAAGGCAGAAGATGGCAGGTGTCCAGGTAGCTTAGGACTGTATCCTCCACCACCATACTCGGGAGCCTACATTTATAGAGAAAGAATGGTTTGGGTTAATAGAAAACATGTTAATTGTGGTTCCTTGTTTACATGGGAGAGTCCTAAGAAACAAAGGCCTCGATGCCTGCCCAGAGAAACTGAACTCAAATTATGTAAACAATGGTTGCTACAGGATAGGGCTCAGGGAAAGTTCAGAGAATAATATTTTGATGATGTATGTAACTCCTTAACTTAACCTGCAGCTTTGGGCAATTCTGGACATGAGCAGAAGCCATTGACCACATGTACATCAACGGCTATGCTTTTAAGTGTAGTTACCACAGTGACCTATTAGTCTTATGCTACTCTCATAGTTAAAAACATCTTTGTTAGTTTCATCATGTTTTTTGAGAATACAATAGGAAGCTTAGTGATCTCTAGTTTGATATTAATCTTAAGAACAGGACATGAGGACCCTTATAGTTACAGTCACTAGTTAAGATTTAAAAATCCTTTGATGCTGATGTAGTTATCCAGGACAATTATAGATGACCACTCTGTGTTTATGAATAACTCATGATGATTTGTAACCCCCTTTTCTTTTCTTTTAATCAATGACTGCAAATTACTATAAATAAAGTGCTGGTCTGAACTTGGATAGACACAGCTGCACCAAACCTGGTCTCTGTGTCTCATTGGTGCTACTTTCGCCGACACCACTCATCCCACCTCAGGACCTGACATCCTGCGGAAGCTTGACCCCCGTAATTACACTGCCTATAGAAGTGCTTCTTTTAAGCCTCTTTATTGAGGTGTGATTGATATATGAAAAACCTATACATATTCAACATATTATCTTGATGAATTCAGAAATAAATATATGCCTTTACCAACTTCAAGACCCAAAACATATCCATCAACATCCAATGTTTCTTTGGGCCACTTTGTTATTATTATTGGGTTGGGGGATATTTTGTTTGTTTGTTTGTTTATAGGAACACCAAAGATCTATGCTCTTAGGGATTTTAAGTATACAACACAGTGTCCTTAGGTATAGGCAAAATTTAGTATAAATCTCCTGGACTTATAAAACTGAAACTTTGTTCTCTATAACTTTTACCTACTCATTTCACAAAATCCATGCCTCATTCCATAGCAAATATCATTCCACTCTCTGCTTCTATATGTTTGCTAGTGTCTAAAGATTGTCCTTTTTTTGTCTCTCTGTGTCTGGCTTATTCCACTTATCACAGTGACCCCTCACTATATCCATGTTGTCTTTTTTTGGGGGGGAGGGTACTGGAGATTAAACTCAGGGGCGCTCAACCACTAGCCACATCCCCAGACATATTTTTTTTGTGTTTTATGTAGAGACAGGATCTCACTGAGTTGCTTAGCGCCTCGCCGTTGCTGAGGCTGGCTTTGAACTCACGATTCTCCTGTCTCAGCCTCCTTAGGTGCTGGAATTACAGGTTTGAGCCACCGCGCCCAGCTCCATGTTGTCTTAAATGGCAAGATATCTTTCTGTTTCTAAGCTGAATAATATTGTATTGTATTATTTATCATATTCTCTTTATTCATTCATTTTTTTATAGACACTTAGGTTGTTTTCATAGTTTGGATATTGTGATAATGCTATAGTGAACATAGGAGTGTGGATATCTTTTTGAAATTGATTTCAATTCCTTTGTATAATACCCAGAAGTGGAATTACTGGATTATACAGTAGCTGCATTTTTAAATGAAATTTTGCAATAATTTGATAAGAATTGGTCTAAATTCTTCTTTAAGTGTTTGAAAGAATTCAATAGTAAAGATGAAGCCAGAATTAGACAGGCAGTCAGGGTAGATAGGTAAATTGAGTCAGATCAGATCAAGAATGCCAATTTTGGTCTGGGAGGTTGGAGAGGTATTGAAATGCTAATGCCTTCAGAGCCCTTTCTCCACTCTTATCAGGTTAACCTGCCCCTGCTCCAACCTGTTGCTAAGGTAACCTTCCCAGGAAGTTGTTAATTACACCCCCTTCTTGCCCAAATCACTCCACCTGGGCCCTTCCCCCTATCCATGTGCTTTTCACCTTTTTGGCCATTCCACAGAGCAAATCCTAGGCCTAGTCACATACTCAAGAAGGAGAGATAGGGGGAAGAGATCAGGAGAACAAAGGAAGCCTCCGACATAAAAAGACAAAACATGTGTACTTCTTGGAATACCAGGATACCAGCTATGGCCCCTTTCACCCTTCCAGGAGAAGTCATGTTACCCCTTTTAAATAAACCCTGCTTAAATACTTGTCTTGGTGTGCTTCTCTAATGTTATACTTCAGCATGTGAGGACGCAGAACTCATCACAGGTAACTGGTGATATCAAAGACATCTGGTCAGGTCTTGTTAAGAGATGTTTGATTATTCAATCTACTTATTATTTGTCTGTTCAGATTTTCTATTCCATTATGGTTAGTTTGGATAGGTTATATGTTTCTATGAATTTATTCACTTCTTCTAGGTCATGTAATTTGTTTGCATAGAATTCTACAGAGTGGTATTTTAAGATCCTTTGTATTTTGTAACATCAATTGTAATTGACTCCTCTTTAATTTATGATTTTAAGTATCTTTTCTTTTATTCCTTACTCTTGCAAAAATTTTCTCAATTTCATCTTTTTTTTAAAATTTTTTTTAGTTGAAGATGGACACAATATCTTTATTTATTTATTTATTTTTATGTGGTGCTGAGGATCAAACCCAGTGCCTCATGCATGAGAGGTAAGCGCTCTACCACTGAGCTACAATACCAGCCCTCTCAATTTTATCTTTAAAAAAAACTTCAAAAATTTTAAATATTTTTATTTTTGCTTGCTTAGCTCTATTTTATTTACTTCTGCTTTCATCTTTATTCCTTTCTTCTTTCTGATAACTTTGGGCTTAGGTCATTATTTTTTGTTTACTTTCGTTATGAAGTAATGGTTTTCATTAGAGATCTTTCTCTTTCATTCCTTTTTTTTTCTTTGTTTTTGCTTTTTCTTTCTTTGTTTTTAGTGTAGTTGTTTATTGTTATAAATGTCTCTTTTAGGATTTTTTTGCTTTACTCCATACATTTCAATGAGTTCTGTTTCCATTTTCATTTGTCTCAAGGTGTTTTTTGATTTCTGTTTTTTCCCATTGTTAACTCAGGAGTGTTTTGTTTCATCTCCACATATACATGTGTTGACCAATTTTTACCATGTTATTTTTTTCTTGTTCCCTAATATTTTGATCAGAAAAGATACTTTACACAATTATGGTCTTAACTTTATTAAGAGTTGTTTGTTTTATAACATTTGATATAACCTGGATGATGCCCACATGTACTTGAGAGGAACATGTGTTCTGCTGTTGTTGGATATACTATGTTCTCTTTATATCTCTTAGTCATTTGTCTATAGTGTTGCTCAAGTCTGTTAGCTCCTTACTAATATATGTTTTTGGTTTAGATGATCTATCTATTGTTTTATATGGGGTAATAAACTTCCCTACTGTTATTATAATGCATCCTACTTTTCCTTTCAGATCCATTAATATTTGGTGTATGTAAGAGCTGTAGCCTTGGGTTTGTATATATTTGTATTCATTATGTCCTCTTTATAGATGTAGCACTTTACTATTACATATGCCTTACTTTGTTCCTTTTTATTATATTTTTAATTAAAATCTATTTTGTCTGATTTAAGTATAGACACTCCAGCTCTCTTTTGGCTTCCATTTCTATAGAATAGTTTTTCCCCCCTCTCTTTACCTTTAATTTTTGTATTTTCTTAATGTTAAAGTGGTTCTTTTATTGACAGCTGATAATTGGATTACTAGTTCAAAATAAACTTTAATGTATGGACTTTGATTTCAAGACTTCATATTTGTGTTTAAAGATTGTTGTTGGAGGTGCTAAGGATACTAATTTTTATTATTTGGTGTTACTTGAAATAACTTAGAAGACAGGCAACATTTGAAAGATACTTTTGAATTTTTCAAAGAGGTTAGAAAATAAGACATTGAGGAAGTTTCTAAGTTGTTCTGGTCAATATTCAACATGAAAGAAATGCACTCTAAAAACAAAGAATTAATTCATGATAAACATAAATTTAAGTGGTGTTCAATAGGTGTTCCCAAATTGATAAAATAATTCAAAGAAAAAAAGACTGATGATGTAGCTTTGTCATGGGAATTTAACACTCTTTACCTTGAGTTAAATCAAGAGGTAGGGAATAGTGTTTCAAAAGAATTATATGTATGGATATTGGCACATATGGAGATGGTATAGTCTAATAGATGTTTAAGACCAAGAAAATGGTTTGTGATTGAGTATATTACCATTCAAGATATTTTCTAAATACTAAGCAGGATTGTACATCTAAAGGGGATTGCACATCTCTACCCTTTAATATCAGTCCCAAATGTTTTCTAAACAGTGAGCAGGAATGATCTGTATTATTTCAATGCAGAAATGTTAAAGGCCAATATATAGCTTTCTTCTTTCTCTTTCCCCAAATCACCAGTGTTTAAGAGATAGTTACTGCTATAGCTAGGGTCTTAGAGTAAAGATGATGTATGAAAATTAACTTAAACATAGCTAACTGATATCAGGATAAATAATTTACATTGCTCATTTCTATGCCAAGCCTAAATCCAAATTCTATGTTGTTTTATACTCACATAAAAAGACAAATCCACATCATAATAATGAAGGAAAAGAACCAATCAATGCATATCATTTATAGATCCTTAGCACTAACTAGCAGTTAAGTTTTATTAAAGGCTTTGTAAGTAGACATATTATTATTTATTACCAAGGTTCTCTTTTCTTCTCTGTTTTACATCCCATTTGCAGAAATTTTATCTGCCTGCACACATTGCCATTATTACTGATCTCCTTGATATTTTTATGCTGAGACATTTTTTGGGAAGGGATACTGGGGATTGAATTCAGAGGTACTCGGCCACTGAGCCTGATCCTCAACCCTATTTTGTATTTTATTTAGAGACAGAGTCCCACTGAGTTGCTCAGTACCTCATTTTTGCTGAGGCTGGGTTTGAACTTGTGATCCTCTCATCTCAGCTTTCCAAGCCGCTGGAATTACAGGCATGCACCTCCACACCCAGCTATGCTGAATTTCTTAATAGTCACTTAGAGCTACATAATTTTTTATCATTATTTCTTATATTGGAATGATCTAGCATAAACAAAATCTATTTACTGTAATCTATTTTCATCATCTAAGATATGAATAATACAATTCATAATAATTTGCCTTTATTGTTAACCAGCCAACCAAGAATTTCAGAAAATGCAACATTGCTTCTAACTTCAGCTTTGAATTCAAAAATTAAGATCTTTATTAGTTCACAGATAGTAAAAGTGGGGTATAGGTCTTTATCATATTTTAATGAAGATTAAAAGTTTATTCTAATAGAAAAGATAATAGCTTACTTTCATAAAAATCTAAAGATGTGTATTGCAAGATAGGCAATGAACACTAATTTTTTTTTTTTTTTTTTTTTTTTTTTGGTACTGGGGATTGAACTCAGGGGCACTCGACCACTGAGCCACATCCCCAGCCCAATTTTGTGTTTTATGTAGAGACAGAGTCTCACTGAGTTGCTTAGTGCCTCGCCATTGCTGAGGCTGGCTTTGAACTCGCAATTCTCCTGTCTCAGCCTCCCTAAATTTTTTTTTTTTTTCTTCATAAATCACAATAAGACATAGATTTTAACTTCCTTAAAGCTAGTTTGGTCATTTTTCTGGACACTGGTAAATGAAATCTGAATGGAATTAGAATTGTTGTTCCACATAACCTGTTAATACAACCCCATGTGATGCTCAGTTTTTTCCCTCACCTGTGTATAATTTTCATGATCTACAAGTGGGCAAAGAAACGCAAGCATAGTCTGAGCCATGAGATTCAGTGAGATATACACCCACACTTCAGAAAGCATTTATCTCCATCTGCACTGAAGTCAGGTGGGATTGAGAAGAAAACTAATTATTAAGTAATTATTACCCTCTAGAATTTTGGATTTATTATAGTAGTCAACCTATTCTATTAGAATATGCTAGAAACTGCTCAATGTATTCTTTCATCACAATTATTTCTCATAACAATTGTGTGAGGTTGAGGCCTAATTTGCAAGTAAAGAAATTGAAGCAAAAGGAAATTATATAAGCTTCCCAAAATACAAGAGATGATGAGTGGCAAAATTGGAACTTGTATCCAAGAAGTCTGTTTCTGCACTTTCTAAACATTGTGCCATCTCTCAACCATCTCTGTCTTAGCTGGTAGGAGCAAACCTCCCTCTCCCTTCTTCCTCTCTCTCTTGAATTCATTTCACTTATTCTGTTACCTCTGCTGTGCACCACAGCACTTTCTGCTTGGTCATTGTCTTTCTGCTCTGCTGGGCTCTATGGAGCAAGGTAAAAGGACTTGAATTCTTTAGGTGAATAAAAATGCTCTGAAAATCACATTTTCTTTTTAGGTACAGTTTATAATGCTTATTTTGCACTGTCAAAATTAGCCTCTTCTTTTAGTGTTGCCTGTAAATCCAGAAGAACAAGAGGTGGTAAATAAAACCACTGGGTAAGGCTTTATTGGGAAATACGCTTCTGGGCAAATTCCCCTGTCCAACAGAGCAAGAAGGGAGAATTGCACACACGTTCCACAGTACAGAAAATTTAAAGGGCCGGGTCAGGAAAGGGAAGGCTTAAGGCAGGAAGAGAAGGGTTTGAGATAGGAAGAGGAGGTATCTGGAGTCCTGTGTTCTCTGAAATTGGTCAGGGAATCCTGCTGAGGTCAGAGTCCTTCTGGGATGAGTCAGGAAAAGTCCACTGATTGGTAGGAGGCACCATTACTGCTTACATATCAGTGTCTGGTTGGCTGTTCTTTTGCGCATGCAGGCTGCTTTATGCTTCATTCCCTGCGGTGGCATTTGCCATATTGTACGGTCTGCATTTGCCTCACGAGAAGAGACACGAGATCTTGAGCTGACCTAACATTGACTATCAGTGGTAATTCTGAGTTTTCGGCTTACCATCCTTGAATTATCTTAACAAAATTTTCTTTTATCTCAGTTTTGTCATGAGCTTAGCTTCCAGAAAGGTATACTGTGCATAGAAAAAGGAAAAAAAATATTAATCCAAAACACTTAAAGACATCAAAATAGAATTATTGAAAGCCATGTAGTCCAGTTATAAATTTTTCAGATGAAATTTTAATCCTCCTTTCTTTTTTTTTAAATCTTTCATTTACATTCTTAGCTTTGGAAACAACCTCGTACAAAAATATCTAGCGTTGCTACTTAGCAACACCTATAATTTTATTTATTTGTGAAGATCTAGTAAGATCTAAAATGTGAGAAATAAGTGGCTAGGTGATCTGATACATTTAAAAATGAATAAACTTGAACACACAGTCAGGGATGTGAAGGGGAAATAGCATAGTGTCTTAGTCCATTTGTTCTGCTTCAGCAAAATATCAGAGGCTGGATAATTTATAACAAAGAAAAAATTATTTCTCACATTTCTGGAGATTTGGAAATGCAAGATCAAGGTGCACACAGGCATGGAGTCTGCTGAGGGTTTGCTGCATTAATGATGTCTTGACAGCATCTCCCCATGACAGAAGATGGAGGGGGAAGGAAGTGCTAAGCTAATTTTCTCTGTTCCTTTTGAAAGTCACTAATTACTTAGAGATGCCATTACTTATTCATGTGAATGAGTATTTTCATATAAAAAATGTTATTTTTTTGTGTGTATGGTACAGAGTATCAACCCCAGAGCTGCTCTACCACTGAAATACACTTCAACACTTTTTGGTTTTTATTTTAAGATAGGGTCTTGCTAAGTTGCCAACGCTGCCTCCAAATCTGTGATTTTCCTACCTCAGCCTCCTGAATCACTGTAATTACAGGTGTGTGCCACCATGCCCAGTTTGACACACTTCTTGATGCCTCCACAATGAAGACAAACTTTCAACACATATTTTGTGAGGGAGATAAACGTTTGAAACATACACAGGCACAAAATCATAGCACAGCACAGTAGGCTAAGCACTATGTAAATAACATTTGATATCTTGCAGACTCAAAATAAATAAAATGTTTAAATAACATGCATGTAATTAATTGGAACCTTTGAAAGCTTTTCTCTTTAACTTTCCACATGTAAGATTTACCAGTGTCTATCACACTTATTAAAGAAATGTATAACCACAGTTAACCACAGTTGAGAATCTTCCTATTAGTATAATCCTATGACAAATGGTCTTCTGTTGTTCAACTCTCAGCCATAATTATCAGTTCATTAATGGACACTTGAAATCAGATGAACCAATTAGTGTTTCTTAGAACTTTTACCAAATGCTTATTTTTCCAGAAACAACTATAGGAGCAATAGGTATATAACTACCACCAGTCATTATACTCAGCAATATCAAAGATATTTCCTGAAAAACATATAACAGAGGGAACCTAGAAATAGACATTAAGTAGACTCTCTTTATTCATAGTAAATTATATTGCAGACTCTCAATGAACACCTAAAGCCATGGATAGTAGTGAACCCATGTATATTGTTTTGTTCCCATATGGCCTGTAATGCTGCCACTTAGTACCAGAGTTAATCTGTTTTTTCAAGTTGTATGCCCTGCTGACTTCTGTGCTTTAGTACCCTTGCACCTTGGGGTCATTATTAACTAACATAAAGTTTACCTTAACACAAGCACTATAAGCACATAAAAATCTACCTGAGGACTAAAAGTCCTGCCAAGTGACTAATGATTGGGTAGCATATCCAGCGTAGATTTTCCAAGGGTAGAGCTCAACTCCTGGGTAAGAAAGGGTGGAATGACACAGTATATCCTCATGATACTTAAAATGGCATACAGTTTAAAACTTATGGATTATATATTTCTTGGATTTTTCATTTAATATGTTTAGATTGAGACTGACCATAGGTAAGTACAACCACAGATAAGAGGGAAGTATTCTAAAGACCTTGAATCAAGATATATGTGAATGTCAGACATGGTTTTACTTTCCCATAATCCTAGCTATTCAGGAGGATAAGGCTGGAGCAGAATTATGTGAGTCAAGGAGATTGGGGCCAGTATGGGTAAAATTTTGGGAGACCTACTCTCAAAAAAAAAAAAAAAGGCCTGAATCTGGCTGTCTCATCTTAGAATTATAATGGATTAATATCTTTTTTTTTTTAGTACTGAAGATTGAACTCAGGGACACTTGACCACTGAGCCACATCCCCAGCCCAATTTTGTGTTTTATGTAGAGACAGGGTCTCACTGAGTTGCTTAGTGCCTCACCATTGCTGAGGCTGGCTTTGAATTCGAGATTCTCCTGTCTCAGCCTCCCTAAGTGCTGGAATTACAGGCTTGCGCCACCATGCCCAGCTGGATTAATGTCTTAATATTTACTTGAAAATATAATATCCATTATGTATTCATTCATCTGTATGGCTTGACAGAAAATAGAGGTCCATTTTCTGACCCAATATTGGGAGAATATAAACATATCTTGATAGTGGAGCTTTTCTTTTTGTAGGAGTTCTTGATTTCACTCTTTTCTCCATTTTTGCAATCTATGCAGTAAGTTCTGACTCAAAAATGCATATAATAGGTATATTTCTGAGGTGATAGCCACAATGGAATTAGAGAAAAACTGGCTCAGCAAGTTTGAGCCTTACTCTAATGGGGAAACTCACTCATAATTTGAAAACATTAGACAACCCAGGTTTAGACTTATAAGTCATACTTGTTTTCCTAGGGCTATTGATCAAAAATAATGGGAATAATTTTGATTTACTTTTTACATTTTTTCTCCTATTCTTCTTTAACTTTTCTTGTTTCGAGCCCAACCAAAGTCTCATTTTTTTGCCATAGGCCTTAAACTAGAAACTATTTTTACTGGAAATCAATTTTTCTCAAAATATAAATAAAGACTAGGGCAAGAGAGAAAAGTGAAAGAATTTTTTCAAAGAGAATTTTGCTTTTAATATGATGAAGACATATTTGTGTTTTTGTCAGTTTTTTTTTTTTTTTTTTTTTTGCTGCTATGACTAAAAGTCCCAACAAAGAATAAATTTTAGAGGAGGAAAAGTTTATTTGGGTGCTCATTGTTTTAGAGGTCTCAGTCCATAGACAGTTGGCTTTATTCCTCTGGGCTCTAGGGTGAGGAAGAATAGCAGAGCAGAAGAGTGTGGCTGAAGGAAGCAGCTCAAGATATCACGCCAAGAAGCAAAGGGAAAGATAAACCCCCAACTCTCCCCACTCCTGGTGATCTACCTTCTCTAGCCACATCCTGGCTGCTTTCAGTCACACTCAGTTAATTCCTGTCATGGATTAATCCACTGATGAGGTTAAAGTTCTCCTAATCCAATCATTTTACCTCTAAAGCTTTTTGCATTATCTCAAACTTTAGCTTTTGGGGGATACCACATATCTGAACAATATGGTAACAGATATTGAAGAATTCTTTTTTAAAAACCTGAATTGATGAGAATAATAAAATATTACTAAAAGTACTCATTTTGCCCACAAGGAGACAATTGCACATTACATGTTATTGGCAGGGTCCCAATAAATCCTTAAATGCCTACATTCTCATTTTCTAATAATGTGAGAGTCTTTGCCAATTTGCTTATATTTGGAAAGAGAAAGATTCAAGATCACATTAAATGGGTCTGAGATTGTAGCTCAGTGGTAGAGCACTTGTCTAGCATGTGTGAGGCTCAGGGTTCAATCCTCCATACCACATAAAAAGTAAAACAAAAGAAAAAAAATCACATTAAGTGAATCCTGGACCAGTTGTATTCCTTTTGCTTACAGCCTGCTATCTATACAGAAATAGACAATGCAGCAGCTGTCAGACCATAGAGTCCTGTTTCTTCTCTGACCAAGCCCAACCAGGATGCAACAACTAGTTTTTCCATACTTTCTGACTTGACAGATCTTTCCATTGCATGAGAAGAATCTCATTGAATATGCGGAACAGGCCCTAGGAAAATCTGAGTAAAATCTGATGGACATTCTAGCAATTCTCTTGACAATTATCCCAACTTCTGGTATTACCTTAGGGACCTCATATTCCAACTTACATGTCACTTTCTTTCACTTTTCTTTATAAAATCATATTCTTAGCCCTTCATTAGATAATACTTTATTTTTTATTAATTATTTTACATGAAATTTTTAACTTTTTCTACTAACATGTAGAATTTTGAATGTGTATCTAAGTTTAACTTTTCTATTGTATTCCTTGAAGTGTTTAAATCAAAACTAAAATTAAGAGTGCTATTAATTTGAAATTGATTCATGGGGGAAGAAAAGATAAGACATATTTCAAGAAGGAAGATATAGTTTAGTTGTATTTTACTATTTGTTTGGTCTTAATTACTGGACCATAGGCAGCAATAATTTCAATTTGCTATACATTAAATTATGATTATATTAATACTGTTTAAATCAGGTTAAGAAGGTGAAATGAGTAAAAATTTAAAACATTTTTAAAATTGCAACTAGAAATTTTCCACTGAAAACATTTTTTAATCAATAAAGAAGAAATGAGGATAAAAAGTTATCAACACTATTGCATAAATATTAACAAAATCAGTTCTTATGTTTATCATTGATAGTTATAACAAAGTAGAATTCATAAGGAATTAATTGGTACTAAAGGGGAACCATCTGGAAAAACATTTTTCCTACTACTATTTCCATTATATTCTGCAGTGCTTTGGAATCTGCTTGAGATAATGTTGGAGAAAGGAAAGAAAGATGTCTCATTCATCTTCTGCCAGCTCTTTCCTACAATCTTGCCTGGCAAATTTGATTGGACATTTAGTTATTGTATTTTTGGCAAATGAGCACAGTTAGTAGGACTCAAAATATGTGATATTTATATATTCATCTGGTAGCATTTTTTTAAAATTAATTCTACTTGAGGTTTATTTTGTGATTGCTAACTAACCCTAAAAATAGTTTTTGATAAATGATGCATTATTTTTTAGAAATTCATCTGTTTCTAATTTATAGCACATAGATAAAAAATTAATTTTAAGAAGTATATCAAGTTTACTGTTTATATTGCATTTGGTTTTAGAATTATTATTTTTTTACAATTTGTTCTAATTAGCCATACATGACAGTAGAATGCATTTTGACACATCATATAAATGGGGTATAACTTCTCATTCTTCTGGTTGTACATGATGTAGAATTACACTGGTCATGTAATCATATATACCTATGGGTCATAATGTCCAATTCATTCTACTATTCTTTCTATGCTGATGCTCCCTTCTCTCCCTTTATTTATCTCTGTCTAATCCAAAGTACCTCTCTTCTCAGCTAGCCATCCTCCCTTAATGTGAATTAGCATTGGCATACCAGAGAAAACTTTCATCCTTTGTTTCTTGGAGATTGGTTTATTTCACTTAACATGATATTCTCCAGCTCCAATCCATTTACCTGCAAATGCCATAATTTAATTCTTCTTTAAGGTTGAGTAATATTCCATTGTGTATATATACTACATTTTCTTTATCCATTCTGTTGAAAGGCACCTAGTTTGATTACATAGTTTAGCTACTGTGAGTTGAGCTGCTATAAACACTGAAGTGGCTGCATCACTGTAGTATGCTGTTTTTAAATTCTTTGGTTATAAGCTGAAGAGTAGGATAGCTGGGTAAAATGGTGATTCCATTCCAAGTTTTCTGAGGAATCTCCATACTGCTTTCCATAATGGTTGCACCAATTTGCAGTCCTACTAGTGGTGTAAAAGCATACCTTTTCTCCCTCATCCTCACCAACATTTATTATTGTTTGTCTTATTGATAAGTGCCATTCTGATTGGAGTAAGATGAAATATTAGTGTAGTTTTGATTTGCATTTCTCTAATTGCTAGAGATGTTGAACATTTTTTCATATATTGATTTATTGTATTTCTTCCTTGAAGTATCTGTTTAGTTCCTTAGCCCACTTATTGATTGGATTTTTTTTTAGTATTGAAAACTCCTTGTACTCTGCTGAATTCATTTATTCTAGAAATTTTCTGGTGGAATTTTTTGGATCTTCTAAATATAGAATCATGTCATCATCAAATAGTGATAGTCTGAGTTCTTCTCTCCCTATTCCTATTCCTTTTTTTTCTTCTAATTGCTCTGGATAGAGTTTCAAGGATTATGTTGAATAGAAGTGGTGAAAGAAGGCTTACTTGTCTTGTTCCAGTTTTTAGAGGGAATCCTTTAAATTTTTCTCCATTTAAAATGATGTTGGCCTTTAGTTTAGCATATATAGTTTTTACAATGTTAAGGTATGTTCTAACTATCCCTATTTTTTATATTGTTTTGAATATGGAGGGATGCTGTATTTTGTCTATTGCTTCTTCTACATCTATTGAAATGACCATATGATTCTTGTCTTTAAGTCTATTGATGAATTATGTTTAATGATTTTTGTATGTTGAAAAAAACTTGCCTCCCTGGGATGAACACCACTTGATCAGAGTACGCTATCTTTTTAATATGATTTCATATGCAATTTTCCCAAACTTTACTGAGAATTTTTGCATCTATGTTCATCAGAGGTATTGGTCTAAAGTTTTCTTTCCTTGATGTGCCTTTGTCTGGTTCTGGTATCAGGGTGACACTACCTTTATAGAATGAGTTTGGAAGGGTTCTCTCATTTTCTATTTCTTGAAATAATTTGAGAAGTATTGGTGTTCATTCTTCTTTGAAAGTCTTATAGAATGCAGCTGAGAATCTGTCTGGTCCTGGGCTTTTCTTGATTGGTGGTAGGCTTTTGACGGCATCTGCAATTTCATTGCTTGGAATTCATCTGTTTAAATTGTATGTCTTCCTGAATCAGTTTGGGTAGGTGATATATCTCTAGAAATTTGTCAATGTCTTCAATATTTTCTATTTTATTGGAGTATAAATTTTCAAAATAGTTTCTGATTATCTTCTGTATTTCAGTAGTGTCCATTGTGATATTTCCTTTTCATCACAGATTTTAGTAATTTTCATTTTCTCTCTCTTTCTTTTTATTAGCATGCCTAGGGTTTATAAACTTGATTTTTCTACATCATTTATACATATATTGGAAAAAAATTAGCCTCTTCACCAAACAGTGCTGGGAAAACTTGAAATCCATATATACTAGGATGAAATTTAATCTCTATCTCTTAGTCTGCACAAAATTCAATTCAAAGTGTATCAAAGACTAGAACAGAGACCTTGCACCTAATAGAAGAAAAAGTAGGCCCAAACCTTCCTCATGTCAGCTTAGGAACTCAGTTCCTAAAATACAAGAAGTAAAATCAAGTATCAATGAATTGGATTAAAGCAAACTAAAAAGTTTGTTATCAGCAAAGTAAATAATCAATGTGAAGAGAGCCTACAGAATGGAAGAAAATATTTACCATCTATACCTCAGATAGAACATTAATCTCCAGGATATATAAAGAACTCAAAAAATCCTAACACCAAAACCAACATAAAACAAAACAAATAACCCAATAAATAATGCACTTTTATAGGTACAATTGATTGTTGCCATGATAGCTAATGGCCACTTAGATTTATATGAACTATTTGGTCTGGACAGTCACTAGAAAAATGAAAATTAAGTAGAGGAAATAAATTCATGGAAATACAATATGATAACATAAATTAATGCTGGAACTTATTGAGATTACTCACTCTGGGGTGGGTCACAGGAATAAAGAAACTGCAATATCCACACCATAATTTTTATTGTGAGATTGATTTCTTCCTTTTACATTTTCATTAAAACTATGCCAAGGATTTGAGTTCTGATTTTTTAATTCCTTTAGATTACAGATTTCTACCTTTGAATTGTGCTTTTTATCATTTTAATGAGTTTTATTATTTAACTATCTTCACTAATTTTCAACAGTAACAAAGATAGCAATTGAAAAATATCAAAGATTTTTTTAATTAAAAATTAAATGTCCTCTTAAAATCATCATAAAAATTATATAAGTTTACTTGAAAGTTGTTTCTATTTTTCTGTTAAAATGCCTCATCCATATTCTAAACTCTAAGTAATCTGAAAAATATAATCAGCAATGCATAATTACTGTATAATGTGATGTTTAACAATGAGTTACTTATTTTATAACTAATTTAGAAGTACAGGTCTTTTTGTATACCATTTGGGCATAGTTTCCCACCAAAGAAATTGAATCATGTTTTATGAAGTCTGTCATTCATGTTTTTATAATTAGATCTTTCTGAAACAAGAATAGTTTTAACAACCAATCATGTTTTGCTTTTTTAATATTTTGATTTTTTTCTCCTTAAACTAAAAGAACATTTTGTATTACAGTTGGCAAAATCACAGAATGGATTACACAAGGTTGTATAAATGTCTAACAAAAAGCTTAAAATTTCTTTGATTTACTTCATCTTTCTTAAATTTGGCTACATAAACTCTGAATATTGTGACTCAATTTCTATGTGAAATGATTGATGTAATTCAATTTTTTTCTTTACTAAAATATATTAAGAAAAAAAAAATACAAAACTAGAACCATGACTTCATGGTTCACTACATATTAGAGTACTGTGATGACATTCTCCCAAATAAGTATCTAGTTGGTTTATTTCCCAAAGCCCTTTAATATTTCGCCTAGGGAAATCAGAGTTGTTTGTGAAAGATTAGGTCATAAAACCCAGTAGGAAGACATCAAACTAAATTTTCAGTTTTGACATACTTTTTTCCTTATTTATATAAATATATTCATTTTATGTTATAAATACTTCATTTATAATTTTTAACACATACTCATAAAATAGAGATGCATAAAAATAGAGATGATTCATGCAAAAGGAAGAGGTTCTTCTTAGAAAGCAAGCAGGTTTTCTGTCATATTAATCTTTGGACTAGGATCTATATTCTCATGAAATACTTTGAAAAAAGTTTCCTTTAAAAGTTCTGGGGAAGCTTATGTTAATTGCAGTTCATAGTGGGGCTATATTATCTCAGACTGGTGAAAGTGATTGGTGCTGACAAAAATGGTCCAACTAGAGTGGAACTATGAACATTAAACTTGCTTAAAATGAGGGAACAACTGGAGACTGAGAATCCCTTTCCAAAGGAAAATGAAGCTAAAGAATATAGCATTCTAGCAGACTTTGTTTCCAGGAGAAATATGAATACTCCTTGGGGGAAAATATTTTCTTTTGAGAAAAAATTTCCTCAACAGACACTGTTTTATGAAGTGAAAACAAGTATCTGTTTAGAGAAAATACAAGAAACATATCAACTACAGAATAATATAACATTTTTTTCTAATTTTAGATAATGGTAACTACCAAATAATTATGTTTTCTTTTAGAAAAATTTTTATGATAAATATTTTACTATTCTTCAAAAATAGAGATTTTTCTTTTTGACATATATATGTACTAATGGAATGGTAAAAGAATCATAAGTAACAAAGCTCATCTTTCATTAACTCTGAAGACTCAATGTATATACTTTATTGATTTACTTTTATTGATCCTATTATGGGGTTGAATTAGGAGCCTATTTTGCTTTACCCAACACAGGCAGAGACACATTCAACCACTGATTTACATGAGAAATTTTTGGCATCTTTTTTTCCTAATTTTATAATTTTCTACCTTGACTTAATACCTATAAATTACTATAATTTTGTATAATTACTTGTACCTACACAAATTGTCATAATACATTAATCATTACTTTAAAAAATTTTAGCTGATCAATCCATTTCACTAAATAGAAATATCAAATTTTACAGGAAAGTTAAGACTTATTTATTTTCCCTTTATTTCATAAATTATATTAGTGAATATAATCAATCTATTATATGGTATGCATGAAATATGAAATTATGTATATGATATAATTTAACACTACATTTAAGGACATTTTCTAAAAAGTCATAATATAATAGAAAAGTGCTAAGTATTTTCTTCATATTCTTTAAATAAAATGTCTTAGGCTTTAATACATACTTTGTGATAAAGATTATACTAATATAACATTTTCCTAGATTTGCTCATATGCTTTTTTAAATGTCTTCGATATATTCTTTATCCTTAGGCAACACATTTCTTGAGGGCAAATCTGTCATCATTTAAATATTATTAGAATATTTTACATTAAGAATCCTTAGGCATAAAAGTAATTAATGAATATAGTTTATGGTTAAAAATAATACTAAAATAAATCAAATTCCCAGAGAAAATTTAAGTACAGATTGTCATATCCATTCCAGTGTCTCTTGAATTGTAATTTTCATTATAAATTTATCACTATATGGCTATCATTCAAAGATATAATTCATTTATTCAATTTACATTTCTTGATTGCCAACCATGCATCAGATATTATTCTGGGCATTTATAATACTTGAGTAAATAAAATGAAAACATTCTCTGCTCTCTTAATATTTGTATCCTAATTATAGAATACCAATAGACTAAAAAATATATACAATGCAATATTTGTTTGTGATAAGCCTGGTAAGAAAAAAAAAAAAAAACAGAGCTCCAACCACTACACCATTTTATAAGTATTGTTATAAAAGACCTCTGCTTGAAAATGACATTGAACAAAGACCTGAATAAAGTTAGAGAAGTTTGTAAATATATGAGCATAGAGAATTTCTGGTAGAAAAATACAAAGTAAAAATGCTTATTACTTTTTTATTCATAAATATGAGAAAAAGCTAGCCATGTTTAATTTTCAATAAGGCCTAATGACTCACAGTGCTATAATATGTTGTCTTCCAAATCATTATACATCTGGTCCTCAACATCAGAATTTTGGCTGACAAACCACTATTTCAAATCATATCTAGTTCTCATATAAAATAATTCTATTTTTCTTGTTTTTTCAATGGAAAAAAAATAAGCATTTTTAAGCAATTTTAAACTTCTTTAAATAAGTCACAATTACCATTCTTTTTTTTTTTGGTACCAAAGATTGAACTCTCAGGGGAACTTGACCACTGAGCCACATGCCAGCTCCATTTTGTGTTTTATTTCGAGACAAGATCTCACTGAATTGCTTAGTGCCTTGCTGTTGCTGAGGCTGGCTTGGAACTTGCGATCCTCCTATCTCAGCCTTCCAAAGTGCTGGGATTACAGGCATGTGCCACCATGCCTGGCTCACAATTACTATTATAAAATGGAATTTGAATAGATATAGATATGCACACAACATATACATACAAAGTTTTTAAAATGGTTTTTTAATTCTTATATAAGAAAATATTTAATATACACTGAGTATAGAATCATATATGTATATAAATGCATATGTGTTTATTGATATATAAAAGGATATACACATGTGAAATATTTGCTAGTATTTCATAATATTGTCAAATGCTTTCCTATGACTTAAAAATTCTGGAACTCTAGAGCTTTAGGCATTCTGATTATTGTGTATGCTTTGTATTTCAGCTTGATTTCTTGGGTTCCTACCATCTGTAGTCAGTGCTTCTTAAGCCTGGACACTTGCATAATTCAAGGAAGAAGAAATTTGTAACCTGACCTAAAGCTTAAAGCTAAGAACTGAAACAAACTGAGACTGTCATGAACAAGAATGAATTAATTATTATTTTAAGTGTGTTATCATTATATTAATAAACACAGTCTCATACATCTGTGTAGGTGTGTGTGTGGGTGTAAGTGCAAGAAAGAAAAAGGAAATAAAACCATCTCAACATAGCATATTTTAATCTTATGGAAACCAGAAACAAGTAAATAGAGGATAAATCCTTGTGATTCAGTATCAATGCTGGTAACTGGATCCTTTATTTTCTCCTAGGAAATGGGAATCAGTGTGTACCTTTGAATTGTCACTTAACTTTGCTTCTCCCTATGAGGTTACCCACTATGAGTAGAATTTAGGAGAGGAGAAAATAGATTTTGACCTGAGAATAGAGAAGATATTCAGCGTGCAATGAAAACTAAAATATAGCCATCAAAATCATCAAACCAGACAAGACTGTCTTACCACGTTCAAATTTGAAAAACAAACTCATGTGTTTTAAGCAATTTATCTTAGAAAATTAATTCTTAAGGGCTTTTATCCAAAGTAATTTGCAACAAAAATACAATATCTCTAAAATATCTGTGAGGAAAAATTATTGGATAATTTATATGAAAACCAACCAGTTATTAATAATACAAGGAATTGTTTCTCTCCAGCATTCCTATCCATCTCTCTTCTTTGATCTAGAAAAAACAATATGTATATATAACATTTAACAATCATATTGGTTACTAGTATCCATTGGCCAGTATACTAACAATAAGAAGATGAAGAGAGAGAGGAAATAACTAGAGAGAGAGGAAATAACTAGAATACAATCAAAAAAGATCTATGGGAAAATAAACTATTAAATAGGTGTGAGAAAGATACTTTGTCCTGACTGACAGAAAAGAAGGGTATTTTAGTCAGTTTTTTCATCACTGTAACCAAAATAAATGACAAGAACAATTTTAAAGGAGGAAAAGTTTATTTGGTACTCACAGTTTCAGAGTCCTCAGTCCATATGTGACCCACTCCATTGCTCTGCGCCTGAGGTTAAGTAGGGCATCATAGCAGAAGAGTATGGTGGAGGACACCTGCTCAGGATATGACAATCAGGAAGAAGAAAGAGAGCTCCATTCACTGAAAATAAAATATATACCCCAAAGGCAATACTCCAGTGAACTATCTCCTCTAGTCACTCCAAACCTGCTTTAAGTTACTACCCAGTTAATCCCTATCAGGAGATTAATTCACTGAATGGGTTGCAACTCTCATCATCTAATCATTTCACCTCTGAGGTTCATGTACCAATGTGCATTGTCTCAGATGTGAGTTTTTGAGGGACTCCTTGAATTTAAATCATAACAGAGTGTTTACTGAGAAGCAACTGAGTGTTTCTGTGTTTTGCTGGATATAAATCATTATTTCATAATTGAGATTTGTAGAGATCATTCCCTTTACTGGGAATGCCTTTTATTTTCTTCTCTATTTGTTGCCTGCAATTCTACATGGAGGCACTTCCTGTGACTCATGCTAGTTGTGTTTTATTAAAGTTACTTCAAACATTAAATTAGTGAATACTGAATCATTGTTCCTAGGAGAAACTCAGTGTTAGATTCCTTTGAGTCTCTGGTCACATATCTTTTTCAACCCATGACTATATAACATTCTTTTATGTGTATTACTGCTCAAAAACACCTTATTTAATAATACAGTTGACAAGAATGTAATTCAAACCTAAATGAAGCTTATGCAATGAAGATACTTTCTCCAAATGGCACACCACACCATTTTAGAGCTTGGAAGTACAGGAAAGAACTTGAGCACTATTTGGGGGGACCATTTTAAACAGTAAAATTACCAGAAAAAAACAGAATTGTAGCTGTAAATAGACCACAAAATAGAAAGCAATTTACAGTATGAGAATTGAGACAAGACAGCATCATCTTGTTTAACCTCCACTATGAACATCCATGCAGGCATCTCAAATTTTACATCATTCTACCCACAATCTCAAATGATGGTTAAATCACCATACATATTGTCTTTTCCTGTAAGGTGAGTCTCTTGAAGGCAGAATATTGTTTGGTCTTTTTTTTTAAATCCAATCTGCCAGTCTGTATCTTTTAATTAATGAGTTTAGGCCATTGACATTAAGGGTTAGTATTAAAATATGGTTTGTATTCCCAGTCATTCTGATTTTTTTTTGGTTTATTTTTTATTTGACTTGGTTTCTCCTTTGATTGGCTTTTCATTTAGTGTAGTTCCCCTCTTTGCTGATTTTCATTGTTATTTTTCATTTCCTCCTCATGGAATATTTTGCCAGAATGTTCTGTAGTTTAGTCTTTCTCATTGTAAATCCTTTTAAGTTTGTTTATCATGGAAAGTTTTATTTTGTCATCAAATCTGAAGCTTAATTTTGGTGGATATAAGATTCTTGGTTGGCATCCATTTGCTTTCAGAGCTTGGTATATTTTGTTCCAGCTTCTCCTAGCTTTGAGGGTCTGCATTGAGAAATCTGCTAATATCCAAATGAGTTCCTCCTTGTATGTAATCTGAAGCTTTTCTCTTGTAGCTTTTAAAATTTCCATCCTTATTCTGTATGATAAGAATTTTCATTATGATGTGTTTTGTGTGAATCTGTCGTAGTTTTGTACATTTGATATCCTGTAACCTCTTGTAATTTATTTTCCAATTCTTTCTTCATGTTCAGGAAATTTTCTGACAGTATGTCATCAAAGAGATTGTGCATTCCTTTGGTTTGTATCTCTGTGCCTTCCTCTATTCCAATAATTCTTAGATATGGTCTTTTCACATTATCTCATAATTCTTAGAGGTTCTACATTGTGTAGTCAACTTTATTTTCTTTTGCTTTTTTTTGGTACTGGGGATTGAACTCAGTACTTGACCACTGAGCCACCAACCCTATTTTGTGTTTTTATGTAGAGACAGGTCTCACTGAGTTGCTTAGTGCCTCACCATTGCTAAGGGTGGTCTATTGATTTTTTTATTTGGTTTATTGTTTCCTTCATTTTGAGAATTTCTGTTTTTTGTTTTGTTTTGTTTTGTTTTCCATAATCTGTGTCTCTTGAAATAATTTTTTGCTACTTACATCTGCTCTCTTATTTCTTTGTTGGAGTAATCAATTGTTGCCTGTATTTGCTCTCTTATATTATTCTGTGATTTGCAGATCATTTTAAGTATGTACCTTCTGAACTCCTTCTCTGACCCTTCATCTACTGTGCTGTCAATGAATTATATTATTGTAGTATCTTGGTTTGTTTGGGGCACTTTCTTTCCTTGTTTTTTTATGTTGTTCATGTGTCTCCTCTCTAGCAGTGAGAATCTGAGGCATTACAATTTCTACCCTACAATCTTGTAGTCTCTCTGCATATTACCAATATCTTGCCTTTAAGGGGAAGAGCAATATTTATAGCATTTGATGCAAAAAGTGTGCAGCTTTAACCAAAGAGCTCCTATTTAGACAATTATAGTTTTGTTGCAATAAACAGAAATGATGGGTTTGATTAGCATCCACACTACAAATAGTAAGTTTGCATATATTACTATGGCCTCTAATGGTCAACAAAGGGGGAATGTAAGATGTAGGTTTTATGAGGTAGGTGGTGAGAATATAGAGGTATCATATCATAGGAGGATTGAGAGAGGAATTAAGAGAAGTAGACTAGTAGGGACACTTCTGGTGTAACCAGGCCTACAGGGACCTTAGTGATGGTCTTCCAGGTCTTGGCTGTTGTCACTAGATGGAGGCAGGCTGGGAGAGCCACTCATTGGTAGATGGGGGGGCTGCACCTCAGTCGGTCTCCTCCTCCATGTGTCTATGTGGGCTTAATCTGCTCCACCTCCCAGTATGTAATAATTTAGCATCTGTGGAAAGAAAGGAGGAAAGAAAAAAGAGGAAAGAAGTTAAGATAAAAAATGAGCAATTCATACTTCATAAGCCATTAACACAACTCTCTGAATAAATATCTATATTTTATTACTGTATCATGATGATTCCTCCAGAAATCCTTTTAATTCCTTATTTAGATTTTCTTTTTAAAAACATAATAATACTAATAATAATAATAAGAAGAAGAAGAAGAAGAAGAAGAGAATAAGAACAGAAGGGAGGAGAAAAAAGGAGAAAGAGGAAAATTTTTTATTTATTTTTGCAAAAACCTCTGAGAAAATTTAGGTGGAAATGAATTTATGGGATCTCATTGGAAAGTCTGATCTAAATTTGAATTCAGTGATATTATAGTGGGCTATACTTGTTTGTCAATGGTCAATGATACTTGTGGGAATATATAAGCAGAATTCTATGAATCTCTTAATTTTACCTGAGATAAAATAAAAAGCTATGAATTTTTTTCTCTTATTGCCAAAATGGCTTAAAATGAGACTTCTTGGTTTAGAAAGTATTAATTGACACAATTTTGCCTATGATTTGTAGTCCTACTCATCCTACTGCACCCTACCTTCACTGGAGCATGACACATCCTTTCTGGGGGCAGAAAGCAAGTTCTCTATTAGGTCTCTGACCATTCTAAGGCTCCTTGCCCAAGAGAGACTGGATTATATTTAATATGTACACATAATGTCTCAGAATGATCCTTTTTTTCCCTATAGAATAAGATTTGTAAAAGTTCATGCTGCTCACTTATATGCTATCAAGATCTAAATAAAAATAAAAAAGGAAAAGAAGCAAAAGCAGTGTTATCTTCTATATTAATGGGTAAAGTGAGAAGGCTTGATTTAGAAGATAGTTCCTATAATATCTATAGATATTTCCTTCTATTTTTTTGTATGAGACTCATGCAGTGATTATGTAAAGGCACATCCAATGTTATCTTCTTTAATATAATAAGTGATTTTTCTCATTTGAGTGTAAAAAGAAGGAAAAAGTACTTGAATTAAAGCTATCATAGTATCTTCTACAGATAGTATCTTCAGAATTTGGTGGACTTAAACATAATAGATGAAATATTTAAGCATTTGAAATGTCAACTGCAATAGGATTAGTCATTCTGCACTTCTGAAAAAAATACTATGGTCATAAGGAAGATGTGAAAACTTAAAATTGTCTATATTCTTAATAAAAGTTAATTTACTATTTATTTCAAAATAAGTTAATAAAGTAAATAAACCTTTCAGACAGAAGAAATTTTCATTTTTAACATGGTACTGTTCATAGATATAAATATTATTCTGTATTTGTCTTCTATTCTTTAATATATTACCAAATAATTATCAAATAGGTTACTATTATCCCTAATTGCATATGTATTTATTGTTTTCTTATAATAAGCCTTGTATACTTAATATTGTTTGTGCCCAAATATGCACAAAAGTCATGACTGTGTTAGTATACACAGCCATAATTTGCAATATTTCCAATCTGACTATATTTTCTTTACTATTTGAATAACAAACTAGATGAACTTTTCCTCAAAACTTGCATTAAATTCAATATGTTTTTATTATCTTTTACTAGGTAAAATATCCAAAATGCAATGATTTAAAACAATAACTCAACAGCATTTATTTTGCTCAGGTATCTGTTATTTGGCAGGCATTCATGGGGGCAGTTCATGTCTATTACACATAGCCTCAGAGGTTTGTAGACTGAGGGCTGAAATCACCAGGATTCCCTTATTCCAGTGTCTGGCACCTAGAGCTATGAAATAGCAGAGACTGCCACCAGATAGCTATGTAATTTCCATGTGGCAGCATGATGTCTTTGCAGCACAGTGGTAACTATGAGCATCAGGTGACCATGATTTCAGGCAAGAAAAACAGGTGGAAGGTATTATCTTTTGCAACCTATCTTCAGAAGTCACATAATGTCATTTTTGCTGAATTTTATTTATTAGAAGCCAGTTGCTATGGTTAGCCCATATTCAAGGGGATAGGTGGTAGGCTTCAAATTGTAAGAGCATGTTGAATGGGGTGTATATGAGCATGACCATCTTTGGAAAACATAACTTGCTCTGATATTTTTAGTTGGATTAAGTCCACAGCTATATACATTTTGGGAAGGCCATTCTGAAATTTTTGGAAATCACAATACTTTTTCACTTCATCTATCATGTCTGAGTCATATAATATTTACTACAAAAAATACGTGTGTGTGTATGTGTGAGAGAGACACTGTGTGTGTCAAAAGGGAGGGTCATAAGAATTGAATCTAATTATAATAAAATAACATTACCAGGACTGTAAGCAAATCAGTCATTGTTCTCTGTAAATAAATCCTTAGTTTGCATTTTAGAAAAGTTCTACATCAGTACCATTTAAGGCCAATGATGGGATTAACTTGATGCTAAAGTAATTTTCTCAGGAATATTTAACATGGTAATACCTGTTCTTTCTTGTCACCTGTAGCTGTGTCCAAAGATTACTTTCACATAAATGAATGAGAGAAGGCATCATACAAGATTTATTTTTGCTGCCCCATTTTTCTTATTTATGTCTAACATTCTGCCCATTTACCATGAGCTTCCTCACATCTCAAAAACAGCTAGTCATCTTTAAGAAACAAATTGTGCTATTTACTTCTGTCCTCAGAGAAAATGAATGGTTTAGTGGGTGAGATGTCCAGAACAATAAGGAAAGCTAGTGCAATGTATTCCCAACAGAAGAAATAGATCTTCTGTAAATAACTCCCAGCACAATTGTGGCAGGTCTCAGAGCTGTACAGAGTTATTTTTTTTTTCTTATATTACTTTAAAGTCTTTCAAAAGAAAAATCAACAGAATGTTGTTATGTAGATACATAGACTCACTATAAAGTCCTAGAAACTGCAAACACGAAAAAACAAAAGTGTCTTATTTCTGTATGATGCAGAGTACACATATGTACAAACACACACACACATTGATTTTTCTACTTCAATTAAATACCTTAAGTAAAATAAATGAAACTAAAAATAGTATAAGGAAAATTTTTTTTTAGTACATAACAAGTGAGTTGATCATAAAGTTCAATCAATTTTTATGGTTTATGTTATTTCAATCTAAGCTGCTTCAAAGTTTTGAATATTTTAAATTATATTATCAAAGCTCATAGTTTTTATTAGATAGAAATGTAGCATATTTAAACGTGTTTTTCTTTCTATGCTCTCACTTCACTCAAATCATATTGTAATATAAAACACTTATGTTTTATAACTTGTTATAACAAATACTTTGAAGAAAAAATAAATAAAAATGCTTTGCTTCTGAATATATTTTTATGTATCTTATTCTAGTTATACATTACAAATGAGATTTAACAGAGCAAAACATAGACCTATATATAAAACTGTTTTCATTAAATATTTGTTTGCTTTTCATCACTTGTAATTATCTTCTTTAAAAATTTTTAATATGTTTTTTAGTTACCAATGTACCTTTATTTTATTCATTTATTTATATGCAGTGTTAAGAATCAAACCCAGTGCCTCACACATGCTAGGCAAGAGCTCTACCATTGAGCCACAACCCCAGCCCTCCGATTCCCTTCTTACAAACATTTTTGAAGCAGATTATACTACTGTAACATAAAAACATAGTCAGATAGGAGATCTAAATACTTTTACTGAGTTCGAAGAATATGCCAAAATTATTTCATTGATAGAAAATTTTCTTATTTTGCAAAATTTAATTGCCATTGGTATTTATGTGATAGACCTATTTTTATTCATATTCCACAGACAAGAAATTTGAGCTTGAGTCTATGTTAAGCAACTTCTTTATACTCTTCTCTAGCTCTCCAAAAGAGAAGAATCTCAAGACCATTCTTGTATCTAAACCCAAGCACAAATTTTAGGATCTGACAAACACTCTTAGGTTTGATAATTTGCTATCAAATTATCAAAGTTAATTATCAAATTACCAAAGTTAAGTTTTTTGATAATTCAAAAAACTCAGAAAAAAAATGTTTTATTCACAGTTACAGCTTAGTGAAAGGATGCAGATTAAAACTGACAGAAGAGGCACATATTATAAGGTCCAGGCATGAAGTTTCCACTTGCCTTTCCAGCAGAGTACAGCAGACAAAACCAATATCTCCCAGCAATACTGTGTGGCAATATGTATGGAGAACTGCTAGCCAAGGAAGTATACCTGAGTCTTGATACCTAGGGTTCTTATTGGGCCTTGGTCTTCAAAACCTGCAGAAGTTAGGTGGACACTGAGTGGTCCAAGGCCTCCCATTATAAACTAATTGTTAACACGGATTACTGGCCAGAAGTCATCATGTAAGCTAAAACACTCTTGGCAGGCAAGACATTCCAAAGACTTTGAGATTACCTCAGAAGCCAAGAGCAAAACTACAGCTCCTTTGGTTTACTGTGCAGATGTCTGACATAACAGGGCATCTATTATGATTAAACAACTATAACAAAATATTATATTATTTCCAATGAGATAATTTTCACTTTCATTTAATTATGAAATTATCTATTTGCTCCATTTCTCTTCTCAAATCACTGAAGATTACTTCTTAAACTCTAGTTTGTCCTCAATTGCATAGGAAAGAATAAGTCCTGCTAAAAACATTTGTTAGACTAATACAGTTGATAACTTTATCAAAAAGCATAAAGCCATACACACAATGAGTTACAAAAGAACATAATTGATTTTCACTGAAACCTCTTGTTTTCTACATACTCTGACACATCATTTACCATTGTGGTTTTCAAATCATGGTGATCCTGTAGCAACATCTCCATCTTCATCTCAGTTGGATTTATTTTTATGGGTGAATGAGTTCAAGTAGAGCTAATAACTATGAGAAATTTCTTTGAAATATTCTGAAGCAAGGTTTTTCAGATGCATTTTTAACCACTGGATCAAATATGGAACATAGTCCTGACTGACTCACTTATTTCATCCTACAAAAGTCTGTCAGCAAAAATTGTATCTTCATAATAATACACTGATCTATTACTGTGAATGTGCATATGTTTCAAATAAAGTGAACACTTGGGTATAATGTGTCTGAATATGAAGAATGTGTTTGGATTAAAGAATAATATTATCCCACAGAACTACAGATTTCAGAGAGAACAAAGGTTTCCTAGATAAAACAGCATGGAACAAAATCCACGCCGGGGCCTTTGTAGAAAATCAGAGTACAATGGCATTAAAATTGTTATTTTATTTATATTTTAAGTCTTGTATGTCTTGTTAAATTATTATTAATTAAATTAATATTTGGTAAAAATATTAAAGTTATAAAACTATGTATGCATGTACTCCTCTGCATCCTATTATTTCTGACATAGTTTATTTTATGATGGAATCATTAATTTTAAAACTCCAGAGCAATTTCTTTCATGCCTGTCTCCTTTCTGATTACTCAGTAATAGAAAATGTTGCATTCCTATTTATTTCAATTGTGAAGAGAACGATTATTTGGGGGATGGAAGTGCTAGAGAGATTTGTGGACTGAATCGAAATAAAGCTTGCTGTTACCAATGTCAGATTACATTAAGTTATTGGTCATCATAGAGTTTAAATGGATAATGGATGTTGATTCATTCTGACATACATGTATGACTTGAATGTAATCTGCAATGTGTGTCAAGCTGCCTCTCAAATTTTTTGGAACACCTAGCTTCCTTGAGAGTAGTGAAATATGCATCAACAACTCTCCCAGATATGTAATATTATTCTTTATGAAATTATCAAAGGAGATATTGAGTTTATTCTAATAAGTGAGATTATTGCACAGGGAAATTTTTTTATTTGGCCTAAAAATATAAGACATATTAGTCTTACATAAGAAATGCTTGAAGCTTCATATTAATTATAAGCTCCAAACTCAGATATAATTAATTATATTTTAATTTTATGAGAAGTCATGTAACTGGAATCAAAAGACATTATAGAGTACTATCAATGTTGTGTTTATGTAAGAAGAAAAAATTTCATTAAGACTTTAAGGGTGGGGCTGAGGTTGTGGCTCAGTGGCAGAGCGCTTGCCTCGCACATGTGAGGCACTGGGTTCGATCCTCAGCACCACATAAAAATAAACAAACAAAATAAAGACACTGTGTCCATGTATAACTAAAAAATATTTAAAAAAAAAAAAAAAAAAAAAAGACTTTAAGGGTGCAGAGATTCTGTATGGTTTTGCCTAGTGGTAGTATAAAGAGCTTCTATATAAAATGAAGCTTCACATTTATAAACTGATCTAGAAAGAAGATTTACAACACTTAATTCTTAAAGTTGCATGCACAATTCAGTTTTAAATGATAATCATCTTGAATCATCAAAAATTGCTGTCTATCAGTGATTTTTTTTTATTTTGAATAATTTTAAACTATAGAAATTTGCAATAGTGTAACAAGAACACTCATCCCCTTTTACCAAAATTCAACAATGTTTAATATCTTTTTCCATTTGGTTTAGCTTTCTTTCACTTTAAGTATGTACAGTTTTCCTGAAACACAAGTGTTGCTTGCATAATCATGTCCTTTGAAACTTTGATATTTTCTTGCTCATTTCCTAATAATAAAGATATTTATTCAATATAACCAGATTCAGATAGGTGTATAACTTAGATCCAGACGTTAGATTTGTATATTTTAACATTGACTCCGTTAATCTGAGTCATTTGTTCTAATAGCAACTTGTTTAGCATTTTCCCCCATTAAAGATTCAGTTAAGGAGTGTATATTATATTTAATTGCCGTATCTTTTTTTTTTTTTTTTTTGGTACCGAGGATTGAACTCAGGAGTACTCGACTACTGAGCCACATCTCCAGCCCTATTTTGTGTTTTATGTAGAGACAAGGTCTCACTGAGTTGCTTAGCGCCTCCTCGTTGCTGAGGCTGGCTTTGAACTCGCGATTCTCTTATCTCAGTCTCCCAAAGTGCTGGGATTACAGGCGTGCGCCACCTCGCCCGGCTGCCATATCTTTTTAATCTCTTTTTATCTGGCACTGTTTTGTCTTTCCATATCATTTTTAAACAATATTATTGAAGAGAACAGGCCAGATATTTTATAGAGTATCTCCCAACTTGAGTTTCTCTGCTGTTCATGAGGAAATTAAAGTCATGCATTTGGGAGCTCAAATGCTGCAAAAGTGGTCTTATGTTCTGTTCTATAGCAAACCTGTAAGCACATCATATCCTACACCTATTAATGTTGTCAGTCTTGATCATTTGAGTAAGACATGGCTGATCTTCTCCACTATATAGTGTTCTTCACTTAATAATTAGTAGGTAATTTTGAGGGATGAGTCATTTTTTGACCTATAAAATATGTAAATTCGTATGATTCCATGTAGACAACTACTTGTTTACACAATTCACTTTTTTAGAAGTGTTCTTACCTGAAGTTCTATTCAATTAGGTTTTTAATAAATATTTTTAATGATAATATTAAGACTCAGATGAAAGTATTTTTTAGGAAAAATCACAACAAAATAGTTGATGTGTGCTGGGCGTGGTGGTGCACACCTGTAATCCAAGCACTTTGGGAGGCTGAGAC
This sequence comes from Xerus rutilus, assembly GCA_028644305.1. Taxonomy (NCBI): domain Eukaryota; kingdom Metazoa; phylum Chordata; class Mammalia; order Rodentia; family Sciuridae; genus Xerus; species Xerus rutilus. The sequence goes on from CM053409.1 coordinate 29,806,925, forward strand.
TGGAGAATTGAGAGTTCAAAGCCAGCCTCAGCAACAACAAGGTGCTAAGCAACTGAGTGAGAACTTGTCTCCAAATAAAAAACATTAAGTTGTTGTGTAATAGTTTCTAATGTATTATTATTTTTTGTCAGTAATTTTACAATAATAAAAGTATGTCTGGGCAAATATATAAACTAAAAAAAAAATCTTTATCTTGAAGATTCCCAGAACATTCTTTTTAATAATGCAGAAAATTAATTTCTATAGAATTTCTGACTATCAGGACTATAGAATATTATTTAGAACATATCATCATCATTTTTATCATCTTCATCTTCAATAATAAAAGAATTGCTTTAGAATATATATGTTTCATTATTTTTTTTAATGTATGAGGGCCATTATATTGGATAAGTATTTCATTTTGGAAATCCAAAATGCCGGGAAATAATATCTTTATTTTATCAAAATCAAAGAAATGCATGATTGATTTCAAATTGTGGTCATAAATGTTTTATCATCACAAAATAGAAATTTAGATATATGTATAAATAGTTAAATGTCAGATTAATTTACTGGGTACTAATTTAAAAACTATGTGACTACACATCAATATTATGATAAATACAGGTATAATTAAATTAAAATTTTTCAATTAATAGTATTGGTATACAAAAAAAAAAGATTGTGTTGCCAAAAACTATTCCCTTCTTTTGAATACTGAAAATGAATTATATGTTAGAAAGCAGAAGTGACTCTTGGCTATTTAGTTCATAAGTTTTATCTGATCAGGTACAAATTCAGTGGAAACAGAGAAAAGAGGATTACGATTTTACTTATCAAGCCTCATTCCCTTGGTATATGTACTTTGTCTAGTAAATAATCTAGCTCATTTCCTGTTGGCTTGTTTTAGTATTTTCAATGCTATTATTAAAACCCTAAATAGTTTTTTACAATAGCAAGGTCTATAGAGTTCCAAAATATCATTTGTTACAACCTAAATCTAAATAAGAATTCTAATTTTAATAATTAATTATGTGATCTTTGAAATCCCAGTCTCAGAATGAATTATACTGTGGTTTCTCATTACTATATTTTAAAGAGCTTTGTTGTAACAAATAATTACTACTCTGTTATATTGATTTATAAATCTATTATTTGTCAGAATAATTTTATACTTACACTTTTAAAGAAATATAATAATATATACATAGATGATAGTTTTGAATCACAAACTAATTTTGAAAACCATATTTAAAGAGGCAATGAATATCACCACTCTAAAAAAGTGAACTATTACAGTCAATATACTCCTCAGATTGTCTTTGGAATACTCTATGTTTTATGGCTACAATTTTGAAGTTACTATAATTTCCTTTATTGCCTGTAGATAGTCTTATAATGGATATTGTTGGGTTGATAGTGTTTTTACATATTAAGTCCTTGGATTTCTTAAAAAGGTGGATTCAAATGGGTTTCACCAGTCCTTGCCTCAAAGAACTTGAAGCTGACACATAAACTGAGTGAGCTTCAGGGGTTTGGACTGTATTATTCTTCCGTGGCATTTAGTATTGACTTTTGTATTATGCATAGGGTAGTTTGTGACATTTAATAACCTAATGCACTTCACTAAACATTTGCCTTTTCCTTGGTTATGTAGTATCTTGGGACTGTCTTTAAGATGTAGTTGAATTCATGATCAACATTTGTCATGTTCCACTTACTAAAATTCTGAATTCTCAAAACCAGAATATCATCTTCAGTGTTGATGCATGGCTTCTATAACTAATGGAGCAGTGCTTAAAATTCTAGTGTAGGGATTCATTGGATAGGGCTGCCAATCATGGAATATTAAGGCACAAAGCAGAAGAATATTGACAAATGAAGACATCAGATAAACTCCTCTACTTCCTGCTTTTAATTAAGTGCTTATAACTTAATATAGAATATCTACTTTTATGATGTTGAGGACATTAATTTGTAAGTACTTTAAATTGTATAATTGGTCAATTATTTGGACTATTTAAAATTTAGAAGACAAATTAGGTGTATTCACAATATTAAAATGTATCAAAAGTATTTCCAAAATTTAGTAGACTATATTGGTTTTTATTGCCAAAATATCACCTCTATTATTATTATGTTGGCATAAAAATGAACTGTGATCTCATTTCCTGGCATGACAAAAGACTGGACCCCAGGTAATAATTACAAACTCTGACAATAATTTGTAAAGATGTTACTGAAGGCACCAGAGAATAAATAGAAACAAGAATATTTTAGTGGGAATTCAGCCTCTGGTGAAAATACTACCTAAAGTGGATAAAAGAAAGATAGGAAATGAGAGAAGAGTCCAAAAGAAAACAATAAAGAGGATACTCTGAGTTTTTTTTGTAAATGTCTTCTCAAATCTCTGGCTGATAAAATATGTGTGGACAACTTAAAGTAGTCCAATAAGGAGAAAAGAACAAAGTCAAAATTGGGACTGTTTCCCAAAACTTAGGGTATACAATTTGAATGATTATGCTGATTATCTTCTAAAACAAATGAAGCAGAACAAATCAGTATATTTCAATAAATAAAAATCAAAGACTCTACAATATCACATAATGTTCAGGATCCAATAAAAACAAAGCAAAACAAAAATTTTCAACATATAGAGAGGAAAATTTGATCCTAGAACACAGATGTTGTACTTAGCAGACAAGAATTTTAAAGTATTTAGTACAATTATGATTAAAAATGAAAGAAAATTGTGGTAAAAAATAAAACTGTGATTGAAAATATTAGATATCCAGTAAATGTAAAAAGGAATCAAGTGGATGTTATAGTACAGAAAATTATAATATCTGAAATTTTATAAGTATGTACTGAATGGACTATAAGGTAGAATAGAAATGCCAGATTAAAAATATAAGTAAATATCAAAATATATTTATAGAAATGATGCAACTTAAAGTACAGTGAGCAAAAAACAAGAAAGAATATTTAAAAATAATTCAATTCAGGTACACCAAAATATACCTGAAGAAAGTCATTTGAGTAAAATTTTCCTAATTGATATTAATCTTTAAAATATCTGTGTGTCATTTCATAAAAAAAAATAAACATTTTAAAATATTGATTTTCTGTGGTCCATTTCTTTAATGATTCAGCAAAACCAAAGCAATTTCATCAGTTTTCATGCATTTAAATATTATAATTTGTGAAAAAAACAAAATGTTTTTCAAATATATCATATAGATGAACTCTTTTGTACATTACACTGAAATTAATATCATTTTGAATTAGGTCCAAGGAAATATATTGTAAGTATTTCTAAAGGCCAAATAGTTTCATCAGAATTACAGAAAAGTGCAACGAATACTAAATATAATAAGAAATTAACATTTAATTAAATGTTTATCATTTTATTTTGTATTTCTTTTACTTTCTTACAATTTTTTAAGTTTCTTTGATTTAAACTTTTTATTTTGATTGTTATGCTATTATTGCTTTTGTTTTTATCTAGTACAATATTATAATCTAATATACAGCCTATATATATATGCAAATTAGAACATTTTAGGGAAAACTTTAATATTCTCTGAATCTCCTCCTCCTTCACCACGGAGAAATGATACAGTGTGCTTTTACTTTCAAATCAAGCCTTTCAAAATGGCTTATTGTGACACAACTGGTCTAACAATAAGGAAAAGTTGTAGCACTGAACAAGAACCAGTGCTACTGTGTTTTTTGTAGGGCAAGGAAGAAAGGATACATGTGTGTTTGAGGTGGATCCCTGTCAAGATGCTGACTGGAAGTTGTTTTGGTTTCTGACAACAATGAATGTTTAAGGGTCAAGATGCTTTTATTAAAATGAAGCAAGATGCAGAAGGAGCAAATTGCAATGGTCAAGTGAAAAAATTATGTTTTTCTACATTAAAAACCTAAACTGTGACTGCAAAATGCCTGTGTTGGAGGGTCTTCAAAGAACAGATTCCAGAAGTCATGAGAGAAAGGTTTAGGTTTAAACTCTAGCCAAGCCCACATAGCACAGAAATCAGTTAATGACAGTATCAGTCAATAAATATGTGTACTACCCTTACTGATTCCCAGCTCCAAACTCAAAGCAGATGAAACTATCCTACTGAGTAGAGAGTGGGAGTAAATACTCTACTTTATTAGTTATAATTTAAAAATATTTTGAATAAGAAAATTCTGAACATGTAGTAAAAGAACTTACATAAATAATCCAGTCATATACTCCCTCAATATTTTTAAACCTTGCAAACACAATTGCTCATTGACTACCTTTCTGAGACTGATGAAGCAAATTACCTATTCTGATGCAGCTGTCTTCAGGGTAGGTGGATCACACAGTCTGTGGGATTTTCTATGTGCTACTGTTAAATCTTCTGCTTTTCTAGGATGGTAGTTTTCTCTCTAGACTACTGCAAATCTAGTTAATCCTTTCTGCCTTTCTGCTTAGATCATGCTCCCATTTTATAACACTGTCAATTTTTTTCCAATATTATCAGTATTTCTGTACTACAATTCCTCCTTACAAAGATTTTTGTGCTTTAGAAACTCAGTTTTCTAGACTTTTTTAACCTTTATTTTAACACTTCATTAATGCACCAATCACCCTTATAAGAAATTTTCAAGGTGTTCTTGAATTCATTAGGAAAGTTGTAGGTCTTTTGTACCTTTTTTCAAAAATCAAACTGGATGACCTTGGCCTTATCTTATTAAATTGCTACATCAAATTATTTTCTTTACTCTTCAAATTACACAAAGTCTTCAAGTACTGCTTCACTGAGCACTTCTAATACACTAAAGCTTGAGTAAAGATAATATTCACATCTATAAACTTCTCAGGAATCACCTGAGAGAACTCAGTCAATGTAAACTAATTATATTGATCTAGAGAATAATTGTGATCAAGCTTTATTAATATCTAACCAAACATGTAGGTTTTAAGTGGGAGTCAAGTGCTAACAAAAAACATCCACACTGAAGATGTTGAAGTAAAACAGTCTGCAATACTTGATGTATAGCTGTGTCATATTGGCTCTTATTTCTACTGGAATACTCATTTTATTTTCCAGAACTTATTTAATTAATTTCCCACGTTCAAATAGTTCAGTCTTTGATCTATGCAGGTGATCAAAGAATTCATGTGAATTCTCTTAATTTTTTCATTTCTATTTCAAAATTTCATTGAATTTTTCTTCTCCCATTAAGCATTTCCCCTCACATTTTCAAAAAACTGCATTTTATTTCTTCTGATGTTATTAATCATTTTTTTTCTTTTGTATAAGGCCTGTTGACTGAACTTACCCATTGTTCATTCACTTTTAAACCTCTGCTTCTTGGCTTCTGTTTCCACCATTTTATAAAATGTTTCTCTTAAATATGAACAGTGATTTCCCTTTTCAGTTTCCATCCCCTTCACTACTAGGAACCATAGATACAATTGATCTTCTCCTTATAGGTTAGTTCATTTCAACAAATCCTAACCTACCAATTACACTCCTGCCAATAATTTACCCATATGCCCACTGATTACTTTTTCATCTTAAAGACATCATCAAGTTGTTTTGGTGACTTTGGGTTTCTGTGAAATTGACTATCAAATGAAACTTTAACTCTCCATGGATTTCTCAGAAAGAAGGTCTCGTGTCTTCACAGAAAACATGCAGAAAAATAACCCCTATGATTCCTTCACAGTGATGAAACTGATTTCTGCTGGACATTTCAATTTCACATATGAACTTTTCAATTAAAAGAGATTAAGAAAAGGAAGATTTTTCTTGAACTTGACTTCCTTATGAATATGTAACATATTTTTATGCAGTTTCTCAATATGCTGATTTATATACTTTTATTTGACTATTTCCTAAAATCTAATCCCCAAATCTTTGAAGTGACATTTTTTCCCAAGAAACCTCAAAAAAATTCTTTAAACCAATTCAAATCGTGCCTCTTGAAGAGATAATGCATATTGAAAATCCGATTATCATAAAATTTACATAACCACATGCATTTAACATAAAGTTAACAAGGCTTCTAAAAAGGTTTTTTATAGTAGTTACTGTGTAGGTGGATCAGAAGATATTAGCACATGTTATCTAAAAGTCAAACTAATTTTTAAGAAGCTAGAGCCCTCCTTCCCTTTTAAGATATAAAGACCAATAAGATAACATGTCAAAGGATAGATTTTAGTAAGTGTTATGTACTGATTGTATAACTTTAACAAGATCTATATTCATTTTTTTACTAATAACCAATCAAATTTCATAGTTATAGACCACCAAGGGCATTTTTATTGAGATTATTTGTATATAGTATTATTTTATATTTTGCTCACTTCGCTCTGCAGGTTTAAATATATGAGTTATTCAGACTTACACAATACCACGATATTTATCTAAACTTTGTGCTGACTGTGCAGGTGTCATTTGGGATTTTTCAGATACAATGTTAAAACAAGAAACTTACATAATCAGTTTGCAAACCATCCTTCATTATTCTAAGTTTAAATTAAGAAAATAATGCCTAAAGGAAAGTCAGACTAAAACCTGCTTCTTGGTCACACTGTTTCCACATGGGGATTTATATTCTATCAGTTTCTGTGGGACATCAGTGCCTTAATTTAAATTTGAACAAATGAAAGATTAGTTTTTAAAATTTCACTGTGTAATTGTGAATTAGATATTTATTATTTTTCCTTAACAGAATATAAGTAAAACTTCCCAAACACTGATCTAACTATCATGATTTTCAATATTTATCTTCATATTTTTATTAAATTTAAGGATAGAAACCTAAAACTTAGGTTATAAAGCATCCATTTTACTTACTTATATGGTTTCTTCAATGATTTTTTTTTACTAGAAAAATGCTATCCTCATAGCATGAGATGATAAACTGCAATAAAATTTTGTAACTTAGAAGTTTCTGAAAGCTAGAACTCCATATTTGAGGAGAATTGCATACAATTGTAACTGAGAATCTGGATCACCTCTTAGTGCCTTAAAGCAGACATAAGATGATACCTAGAAAGGATAGTGTCAGGAACAGATTGAAAGATTGAAATCCAGACAAATATTGTGCATAAAAATGGCCAAAATACTTAAGAGAAATTGATCAAAAACTGTCAAAATACTTAAAAGATAAGGCTAACAGAACTCATCAGCAGGAAGTCTCATCACAGGCAGAAACTAGACTGGATAGTGAGGCAGCAACTGAGGTTTGCCTTAGGGTCTGAGGTCAGACACTTGGTTCTCAAAACAAAGAACATAAGCAAGAGGTAAGTGCGTTGTTATCGTATGGTTTGGATGTGAGGTATCCCCCAAAAGCTCACATTTGAGATGATGCAAGGTTTGTAGGATAAATGATTGGGTTATGGCCTTAACCCAACCAGTGAATTTATCCTTGATGGGATTAACTGAGTGGTAACTGGAGGCGGGTGGGGTGTGGCTGGAGAAGTGGTTCATTGGAGACCTGGCTATGGGGTTTATATTTTGTATCTGGAGAGTGGAGTCTCTCTTTGCTTGTTGATCACCATTTGAGGTGCTTCACTCTGCCACACTCTTCTGCCTCACCTCAAGCCCTGAGGAATGGAGTCTGCTGTCTATGGATTGAGACCTCTGAAACTTTGAGCCCTCATATAAATATTTCCTCTTCTACAGTTGCTCTGGGTTGGTCCTTTTTAGTCATAGTAGTGAAAAATCTGACTAAAACAAACATGATCCTCAATGACCGTGATACAGGGAAGGATATTACAATGATTACCCAAGTTTAGGAAAATAAAGAAACACTGAAGTAACTAAAGCTGGAATATAAGATAGATTTTATTTTTCAAGATAGTCCAAACTCCAGTGAAGATAGCATCAATTTTAATTTGGTGAAAGCTCATTTGAATATTAAGATAAATTTTTCTAAAAATACTATCCTACCTAGAGACTCAATCTGGATGAACTACTAATTAAGCATTAAATATATATCATCAAAGTTAAAAGTATACAGGGTAGAGGTCTGGGTAAGCAATTTTAATAAAAATGTTAACATTTCTATTATGTTTTTGTTAGACCATTATAACTATACATAATAGTGAGGTTCATTGTGACACATTCATATATGCATATAACATGATTTGCTCTATTTCATTCCCCAGTATAACACAAATGTAATATTAAAATTTTAGTGTGTAATTAAAAATAATTATTCTTGTTCTTTTACTAAAATTATTATATTTCAAAAGTTTATTGATTTGCTGGGCATTGGTAGGCTAAAATAGGAAGGTCACAAGTTCAAAACCAGTCTCAACAATTTAACAAGGCCTGAAGCAACATAGCAAGACCCTGTCTCAAATAATTTTTCTGATATTAAACTTTAAAATATCTGTGTATCATTTCATAAAAAATAAATAAAAATTTTAAAATGTTGATTTTCTGTGGTCCATTTTTCTAATAATTCAGCAAACCCCAAACAATTTCATCAAATTTCATGTATTTAAATATTATAATTTGTGAAAAAACAAAATATTTTTCAAATATATCACATAGGTGTTATTATTTTAATTGTCCATACTTATGGTATACAGTGTGACAAATTGGTAGATGTACACAATGTGTAACTTAAACTTGTGTTTATGTTTCCACCCTTCCTCCTCTTCAGTCTTTAGTTATCATGCTAAAGCCTTAGGGAAGTAAAATAGTATCTATCTGACTTCACCTACTGTTCTTCCTTCTCATCTCTTCTTCTCTAGACACTTGAACTCTTTGTGGATCATCTGCCTGGGATACTTTTAGGCATCAGAACAGCTCAATCCTTTACTCTGCAACTTCAGCTCATATTATACTGAGGCTTTTCTCACCCATTCTATATAAAAATAAAAGCCTTCCTTCATCCTGGCTCCATTTTCACTTAAAAAACAAATGATGATTTTTTCCTAGTTATTCACTGTGGGGAGCTAGCTCTATGCTACACCCTTATGACTAGCCATTGTGTGTAAATAGGAAAGGCACAAAGGAAGGAGGAACTATATGATTGGTTTACATTTACTGTTGGTTCTGTGAACCTGCAGCTCATGGACAGAATTCAGGGGGCTTACGTGCCTTGCCACATGGATGGCTGTTGCCTACATGCATCGTCTCTGATTGGCCAAATGGCCCTATAAGTTGAATGCTTGTTCCACAAACAAAGGGGTGCCTGCTCTGACTGTACTCCCTGGTGTGTCTGATTGTCCTGTGGCAGGGCTGGGAATGGGCAACCAGTCGGCTCCAACTCTTCCCAACTTCCATGGCTAGGTGAATGTGGGGGTGCCTCCTCGACCCACTGGCTCAGGACAGACTGCAACCCCCGCAATTCACCCCATCCCATGTAAGAGAATTATGTATTCCTCTCTGTACGAGGAATATACTTACCAGAAAAACTAAAATTACACTTGGCCATCTGACTTATTTAACCAATAAGGTGAGAAAGAAATGATTATAGTCCTGTTAGAACAAAAGGTTTGCAGCCATCACATGGATTTGTTCAGTTTCTTGCACTTTTGATTCTACCATGAGAATGCTTTGCCCCAGATTACAGTTGTTCCTTTAGCTTAGATTTCACAAATGAATAGAATATCTCACTGCAGAGTTATAGCCAGAGTTGAGCCATATCTGAAGTCAACAGGAGGGACAGTGATTTCAGAACTCTTGATTAACACAGCATAACTTAGCAGATAAAGATGATTATGGAGAGATATTGCATACTTTCCATTTTATTAATTCATTGTGTCACTAAAAGTATAACTTTTTAGAAGCAAACATTCAGTCAGTTTTGCTTCCTCTATTAATACTAGAACAGAGTAATACCCAACATATTATTGGTACTCAATAAATATTTGTATAATGAATAGATAAATAAATGGATATGCATGCTTGGTAGACTGATATAGACAATGCTACTGAATTGAAGTTACTATAAGCACTGTGTCTTTTTATCTTTTTAAGTTAAATAGTCTTCATAGTGTAGTGCTAAGAACTTTGAATGTAATATATGCTTAATATAAATTTTCTGAATGTAATTAATTAGGTATTTACCATCAATTGGTGTCGGAGGATAAGAAATTTTAACATATTTTTGAATTATTAATGACTGTATAAAATAATGTGAATTTTAATCCCTTTACATACTGATGATTTGAATACTAATAAGTTCCCTTTAGGCTCCTATTAGAAAAATCATGAACCCTCAGTCCTGTTAGACTTTAACAAGATCAGATTTGATTTACTATGTCAAAAATCATGTTCTGAGTACTTATTGTTAAGTCGACTCGAGATCTCACGTGAGGCGGACGCAGAGCGTATAACGTGGTGAGCTCCACGCAGCAGCAGAAGATGCAGGACATGCAGTGTGGTGGATTCCATGCAGCTGTAGCAGGTTAGGGCATTGGTTTGGAGCAGCTGCAGGGAATGAAGCATCAAGCAGCCTGCATGCGCAAAGGAATAGCCTACCAGACGCTGATATGTAAGCAGCAATGGTGCCTCCTACCAATCAGTGGACTTTTCCTGACTCATCCTGGAAGGACTCTGACCTTGGCAGGATCCCATGACCAATCCCAGGGGATGCAGGACTCTAGATACCTCCTCTTCCTATCTCATAGCCCCTTCATTCCTGCCTTAAGCCCTCCCCTTCCTAACCAGGCCCTTTAAATTTTCTTTACCATGGAACACATGCGCCACTCTCCTGGACACACTCTGATGGATGGGAGAGTTCAGCCTGAGAGTGTGTATTTCCAATAAAGCCTTGCCCAGCGGTTTTAATTCACCTCCTTGTGGTCATCTGGCTTTACACTTATTATATGCAAGTACCATACAAGATGCTATAAAAATAATAGAAAATATGATTACAGATGCATTTGTATTACATTGGATATGCCATTTGAAAGGCCTAAGGTCAAATGAAAGATATCCTTATATTTGAACTAACATATCCAGTAGAATCTTTCTTTTGATTCTTGATGGAAATAAAGTATATGAGAACTTTTTTATTAATCTTATTTGCATGATGTTTTTATCCTACATTTTTACATTTATAGGACTCCAAGAAAGTTAATAATTAATTGGTTAAAATATACTCACTGAACATTGTGTACATTTTTTGGGGGAGTGTCAAAGATAAACTCAGGGGCACTCAACCACTGAGCCACACCTCCACCCCTATTTTGTATTTTATTTAGAGACTGGGTCTCACTGAGTTGCTTAGTGCCTCACTTTTGCTGAGGCTGGTTTTGAACTTGCCATCCTCCTTCCTCAGCCTCCCAAGCCACTGGGATTTACAGGCATGCTGCACTGCACCCACCTATTAAGTTTAAGATAGCTCATAGTATGAATGTTTTGAGATGATGCAGAGATGATTTGCCCATCAAGAAACTTCCAAACAAATTACTTATAAAGAAGTTTTAAGAAAATAATGAAAATTTTCTGTCAGAAAAAAATTAATCATATAAGTGTAAATTATCTAATTCTAGGCTATTGCAAATGGATGTTTGAGCTCCTGGGGAGAGGAAAAAGCAGTTTGTAAACTAGTATACCCCAGAGACTCTTTCCCCCAGGGAAGCGAAGAAAGTCTTGTAGATGGTTCTATCACCTGTTCTCTCACTACCACCCTAGAATAGCACCATTGCTTGCCACAGAGTTTTATATAATTACCAACATTTTCTTCATGCATGATACTGTTAAAAAAATTGAGAAATGTTTGTTTAGATAGTTTTATTCTGTTATAAATATCATTAAAGGTTTTGGCTAGAAAATTGCATAGCAACACTTAGTACTTAAAAAATATTATTTAAATGTTTTGGGTTTATTTTGTATTTTGTTTATTTTCTACTTTTGTTTCTTTTTCTTTTTCCTCCCAACTTAGTATTGGAAATTGAACCCAGGAGCACTCTTACCACCATTAAGCAGCATCCTCATTCCTTTTATATATTTTATTTGGTCTCACTAAGTTGCTGAGTGTCTCCCTAAGATGCTAGGCTAGCCTTGAACTTGTGATCCTCTAGCCTCAGTTTCTCAAGTTGCTAGTATTACAGGTGTGTGCCAAAGTGACGGGTTAAATTTATTGAAAAGCTACCTGGTAGACAGATGGTGCTGCAATAGGAAGAAGACTCCCCAGGCTTCCTGAGTCTTTACAGATTTATACCTCTGAATTTCATAATAAAAAATTCTGGGGAGGCTCATCATATATAATAATTATGTTTGTATCTGTGTGTGTACGGTAGACAATAAAAATCCAAATGTGGCAAAATAAAAACAAGTTGTGACTCTGGATAAAGGACATATGAGAGTTTTCTATATTGTTTTGAATTTCAATAATATTCAAAGTGAAAACATTTTTAAAAACTTAAACATGCTGGGTGTGGTGGTGAATACCTGTAATCCCAGTGACCTGGGAGGATGAGGCAGGAAGATCACAAATCCAAAGCCAGCCTCTATAACTTAGCAAGGAGTAAACAACTTTGCAAGGCCCTATCTTAAAATAATAATTTTAAAAAGGTGTTGGAAAGTGCATCAGTGGTTAAGCACCCCTGGGTTCAATCTCTGGTACCAAAAATAAAATTAAATAAGTAAATAAATAAATAAAAATTGAAATATAAGAAGTAAATATATTAATGTTTGCAATGATGCAACTTTATTTTTACTTGTTAACAATTTTATTTCCAAACATTCATTTGCAATATGTAAATTTTACAGAAAAAACTAACTCTTCTATTGACATAATACCTATTCAATATGTACTTTCTCTGGGATTATAAAAAGCCTTTGCCTTTAAAAATATCTTTAATAATGAAGAAATTATAATATCCTTGTCTACATGAAATAATGGCATTTGTACAATGGTACAACATCTTTTAAAATAGAATTTTTCTCTACAATAGCTTAATCATGGCAAATAAGAGTAAAAATTAATCATGTTGATTATAAAAAGGCATATTTTTTTCTCCCAATAGAAGAAGAAAGTTGCTTTTCAACCTTAGCTGCTTGTAATGCACAAATCATCCAATTCTAGATATTTTCTAGAATTTAAGAGAGTACTCAACTTCATTTCTCACCCATGAAAATCTGGATTACTCTTAAGCTATTAAAGGAAATGAAAATAAAAATGTGCATTCAAGCAGTAAGGCTAGTCACCAGTGTGTAGTCATGAAATGAGAGGAATCACTTTTACTGATGTTGTTCCTGTGAACTAGTTATTGATCAAATGTGGCATATATGAGAAATAAATGTGGAAATAAAAATTTATATTTAAATTTAATTATACACTCCACTTAATGATCACACTTAAAAGCTCTCAATCATAAACAATGAACTGAAAAAATGTTTTCTTAGAACTTGCTAATGTTTGAAAATTTTTATTAGAAATTCCTTTATTTTAGAGTTCTTCATTTCATAGTGTGAAGATTTATTTAGGAAAATCAACTATTCATATTAGGCATACTTTTCATTCCTATTTTACAGCTAAGTAAGCTAAGGGTAAACATAAAGTCTAACCAAATGTGAAAACATAACTTTGTTACTATAGAGAAAAATACTTTTTTGTTTTTAGTCATATATATTTTTATTTGAGCAATAAAAACTATACAATAATGTTATGTAATATAATGCACACTGATATCAAATTATCTTCACAGGAAATGGAAGAATCACTCCTAACTCTTTCAGTAATACCTTCTATATTCATATAGTTTAGCTCATTTTCGATGAGATAAATCATCACATGTCTAGTCATTTTAGGTGATTCAGAGATAGAGTCTATGTGATTAACTTATACTTCATATTTAAATTTAATATATAAGTACTTCAATTACAAAAAATAGTTTGGATATAGATAGCACTATGCCAATATGAATAGCCATAATAAAATGGAAATATCTCACATATCTAAAATTTATCACCAAATTACTATTACAAAAATTATTGTGTATTATGCTCACATAAATCTTGTATTATGGAGGTTTTTATTCTCCTAGTAGAGGTGAGGAAATCAAGGCTTATGGCCTGCTCAATGACATATACTTAGTATGACAATAAATATATCCAGTTTCTAAGTCATTATTATCCTCACCTTACCAAAAGTAAATAATTGTTTTCCTTAAATACTTTATAGAGCAAGAAGATGAGAATTAAGCTATCTTAATTTCTTAGCTTAAGATCTTTAGGAGGGCTAGGGATATAGCTCAGTTGTAGAGTGATTGTCTCACATGCATAAGGCCCTGGTTCAAACTCCAGAATCACAAAAAAAAAAAGAAAAAGATTTTTAGGAAAATATGCATAGCCAAGGCTTTAAGTTTTGGAAATTTTCACACCTATTACTCCATCAAAGAGTGTAGAGTGCTTAAAATTTTAAAGGCTATGCTCAGGGCAATTGCGCTAAGTTTTCTTTGAGTGTTGCCAAGAGGTGGACAAGTACCAGTGGCCAGATATCAGAGAAAGTTAAATTCTCATGGAGTAAGATGATGATCAATAAACACTTCAATTTTAGAGTACATTCTCATTTCAAGACTGATGTGTGGAGGTAGGAGGTACTTTGAGTAGTAGAACCACTTAAACTTCAATAGGCCAAAAAGACCAGGCAATGAATAGGTCAGTACTGTTTTTCGTGGAGTAAAAAACAAAGCACTTTGTCAAAAAATTCACATTGACTATGCCCTGGGTTCTGAGGGAGCCAGGCTCCCTAGAAATCAGAATATACAAAAAAAAAGCTTAAATTAAAAGAGCTTATAGCATAATGTAATCACGTGATATAAAAGGGAAGGGTAAGGGAACCAATACAAAGAATAAACCAGCATTAGTGATAGTTGGCCAATAACTGCCAGTTTATTCTGACAATAACTACTGAATAGTCATTAGGAAATGATCTCAGGACTGGTCCTCAGGGAAACAAAAGAGAATTACACACTATTGGTTAAAGGCTGTCCCCATGAGGCATAAACATTACCCATTTAGGGAACACAAGCACTGCTTTCAGTGTCTCTATGGCCATCTCAACAGGAAGTGCAGGAATCGCAGTCTGTCTCAAGCCAGCGGGTTGAAAGGGCATCCCCACATTCACCAGGCTGAGGAAGTTGGGAAGAGTTGGAGCAGACTGGTTGCCTGTTCTCAGCCCTGCCCTCTGCCACCGCAGGACAATCAGACACAGCAGGGGGTACAGTCAGAGCAGGCACCTGTTTATTTGCGGAACAAGCATTCAACTTATAGGGCCATTCAGCCAATCAGAGACGATGCATGTAGACAACAGCTGTCCATGTGGCAAGGCATGTAAGCCCCCTGAATTCTGTCCATGAGCTGCATGTTCGAGAAACCAACAGTAAATGTAAACCAATCATATAGTTCCTCCTTCCTTTGTGCCTTTCCCATTTACACACAATGGCTAGTCATAAGGGTGTAGCATAGAGCTAGCTCCCCATAAGTCCCCCTTTTTTGTTTTGTATGGTCCACTTTGGGAATGTGCCTGTCTTAGGTCGCCTCCATCTTTCAGGGGGTCTTACCCATCATTGGCTACCATTCCAGCCTCATGGTGGGCCCATACCTTAAAGCCCTTGGATTTCCTGCAAGGCCACATAGACTCAAGGGTTTTGAGTGGTTTGGGGGTGTTCTTCAAGCACCTGTGCTAGCATTGTGATCTTGTTTTGGAGCTGGGCTTGCATTTCCATCACCTGGTAATGGAAGGCAACAGAAGAAGGATGAAACCATCAATGCCCAATAGGGCTAAATTTTGAAGAGGCTTGTGTGTTTTTGCCACATGGCAGTAAAAAATTTGGCAGAAGGCAAAGTTTCCTCCTTTGTATGGTTGAGCTTAACAATCAAGGACAACAATTGGGAGGACAAATTTAACATCTTATCATTCTAGGGTCCCCTGATGTAGGTGGAGTAATTTTTTTATCATCTTAATAGCATTAACATTTGAGTAGCATTAATCTCCAGAAAGGATTGACAGAGGTGAACATAGAGGGAATTATAAAGGTGTCTCTGTTGTATAGATAATACAGTCAATTGCTCTGATAGAATGTCCATTTCTTGCTAGAGGAATTATAAAGCTGTCTCTGTTGTATAGATAATAGAGTCAATTGCTCTGATAGAATGTCCATTTCTTGCTGGAGGATCATAATACCCCCAGCGAGATGATTGCTGAGAATTAAATGTTGTTTTTGTCATAAATGACCTCTGGAGCTTCTGGGTAGTTTGTGTGATCGCAACAGCAGCAGTGGTTGCAGAAGAGGCGGATGCAGCCACAGCAGTGATCACAGCAGCAGTGATTCCAAAGTCTTATCTGCTGAGGCTGGGTGCTGTTGTAGAATTGGAGGCTCTGTCAGAATTTCAGTCAGCACCAGGCAAGCAGCCACCATGGTCCTTTACATGGGCTCATTCCTGTAAATTAAGGAGAGAGATTACCCCTCAAGAGTAGATGCTCTTGGGATATCAATTTGTTCAGGGTTGCAATATTTAAGGTTTCTAGCAGGTACCCAAATAGGACTCGATTCACCTCTTGGGAAAACACATCCAAAGCCTCAACCTGCACTTATAAGGGGGTTGAGTCCACACCAACATCCTGTTAAGGGGTTCTTCCATTGGACCTCAAACTTGATATAAGGCATCTGATTGGACCAATGTCTTTGGAAAGCTGCTAGAGGCTGTTCTTTTGAAAAATTTAAAATATTTAATGTGAGCATAGCCATTCATAGCTGATTATGAGGGTTGGTTCCCCCTTTTTGTTTTTGTAATTGATCCTTTATAGTTTTATTATGTCGCTCTACAATGGCTTGTCCTCTTGGGTTGTATGGAATTCCAATGGAATGTTTAATATGCCATTGGGCAAAAAATCCCTGTAGGGCTTGGCTCAAAAAATAAGGCCCATTGTCTGTTTTGATTGCCCATGGGACACCCATGAATAGCATTGCTTGCTTTAGAGCGTTAATTACATGGGTTGCTTTCTCCCCTGGGCAGTAGCATATAATGAGCAGTATTGCCATTGCTCCATCTAGGAGGGTGAGGTGTCCAGAGCTCCCGTGAGAGCCAAAATTATTAGAGGTGAGAGAGAGATACCATATAATAGTGGTTTAAATATTGAGAAAAAACATGAAAAGTACTTACATGGATCAGTTCTTTTATATAAATGCTATAATATGAGAAACATCCAAACTCAAATAGAGTTTTACCATCAAGGTGTAAACCCAGTAAAAGAAAATAACAACAAAACACTATAAAAGGTACAGAGAAGGTGTGGCTATAGGAAACGTTAGTGTAAATTGCAGTATATAAATTGGCCCATATAGAATATAAATTATTTATTGATGTTAGAATTTTTTTAATACCAGTGCTTATTAGAAGTATTTTAATATGAATCAGATATATAATCTAAAGGTAGAAACTTTAAAAACATTAATAGCATTAAGCCAGAACCATTAAGTTGTGTTTCCATTTTGCTTTTGTTTTAAAAGCTGTTGTTTTGACTCAAGAAAAATCTCTAAGGCCAACATCCTTAAAAGTATTATCCATTCTGTTAGATTTATATTTAGTCTTTAGGAAGTGATTTAGGTTGGCAATGCAGCTCAAATAAATGAGAGAAATTATTTATCATTCCAATGATAGTTACAGACATAAACATTTTAATATGCAATTATTTATATTATTTTTTATTGACCAGGAGATATATAATTTGTTTTCCCCAAATAACCATGCCATGGGAGGAGTTTGTCCCCAAGGGAGCAGTGTTGCAGCCAGGAGGCTGCAACATTGGGCAGGAGTTGCATCTGTGTCTCCTCCACCTGTAAAATTCCTTTCCCTTAGAGAGTAGGAGGCGGCAAGAGAGAGGCCTCCGAGTTACCTTTATTGCATTAGGCCTTTCCAGCCATCTGGGAGCTGGCTGCAGTACTTTGTGGCAGTGGAAAGTCGCCTGCCAGCCAGCTGCCGGTTGCCAGCCCGAAAGTGGTCCCGTCAATCCTGCCTGATTGGGTAGAGGGGCCAGAAGGAAGAGAAGGTGGGAAGAGCCCGCCGATTGTGATAAGGAGGAGAATGCACATCTGTGCAGCGACTGCTGTGGATCAGTGTGCAGGGAGGGATTCTGGCCTGCCTGGAGGCAGGGAGTGTGGCCTCAGCCATAGGAGGTGCTGGCAGAGTGCGTTTGGGAATTTTATCTCTGCAAGCAGCACTGTTGCAAGGGCATAGTCACTTTAAGGCTTTGGAACAGTTTTTGCTTGCTGGCACGACTTTGTGCCTTGTCAGATCTGGTGCTTGCGACTTGGCCCGCGGCGGTGGAGCCGTAGTATTGGGCCATTGCCGCTGGCAGCAATAAGGCTTGCTGCGTGCGAGGCTGGCTGTGCGTGTGCAGGCTGGGCAGGGCGGAGCCAAGGCGGGCACGCTGGTGCCGAGGGCGCAGGCGGGGGGCAGGGACCTCACCTCAGCAGGGGAAAATGGTGGCCCACCCTCCTCAGAGGGTGGATGACAATATGGTGGAGGTTGATTGTCTGCCCGTGGGGAAGCTCGCAAGCCTAGTTCATGGGCTGAGGGCAGGGAGGAATCATCCCAGGGGGGCAGAGAAACCCCCTTTTGGCTTAGTAGGATCCTTCCTGTCAACTGGAGGAGTTACTGAGGACCTCCAAAAATCAAGCCTTTCCTGATCCAAACATTTCCATTCTGTCTTCCCCTTTGAGTCCTTGGAAGGTGTTAGGTCTGATCAGGGTCTAAGATGCCCAATTAAGGGAATCGGTCAGCAGCTGTGAAGCGGAGCTGCAAGCTAGATGTGACGTCACTAGTAGACATGCCTCCTGTCAATCAGCGAGTTTTCCTGACCTATCCAGGAAGGACTCTGGCCTTCTCTTCCTGTTCCCAAACCGTCCCCTTCCTGACCGGGTTTTCTTGAAATTATGCACGAAATCTCTGACGCCATTTCTCCTGACACACTCTGATGGACGGGGGATTTGGTCTGAGGGCACTCATTCCAATAAAGCCTTGCCGAGTGGCTTAATTCATCTTCTCCTGGTCGAGTGATCTTTACATAAGGTCCTTTTGATTTCTCTATTTGTTCCCCAGAGGTCTCTTTGGATGCCTCAGGAGAGAAGCATGCCTTAAGAGCCAACAAAGTAGGATAGACACCCAAGGGGGGGGTCTCCCCTAAATTGACTTCCCTCTTATGGACCAGTTGTTCTATCTGCTCCCACATGGAGCAATCAAAAAGATTACTAGTGAAAAGATTACTAACTGGGGAGCCAGGGAGCTGCCCTCATGAAGGTCTCCCAGACATTTTCAGCTTGGGTATCTCAAACCTCTAAGCCCTTACTCTTAAGTAGATATCTGAAAGCTTCCAGAGCAGAGTCCTCTTTTCTATTAGCTAACCTATTTTTAGGTAAACTCCAACCCAAAGACCTGCAGATCCACTCACCCAATTGACCCAACTTGCCACTTATGGTTTCGGTTCCTTGTCCCCGTATGGACCACCACAATGAGGGGGTCACAGTCCGTCCTGAGCCAGCGGGTCAAAAGGGCACCCCCCACATTCACCTAGCAGTGGAAGTTGGGAGGAGTTGGAGCCGACTGGTTGCTTGTTCCCAGCCCTGCCCTCTGCTGTCGCAGGACAATCAGACACAGCAGGGGGTACAGTCAGAGCAGGCACCCATTTATTTGTGGAACAAGCATTCAACTTATAGGGCCATTTGGCCAATCAGAGACAATGCACGTAGAAAACAGCTGTCCATGTGACAAGGCACATAAGCCCCCTGAATTCTGTCCACGAGCTGCATGTTTGTGGAACCAACATTAAATGTAAACCAGTCATATAGTTCCTCCTTCCTTCATGCCTTTCCCATTTACACACAATGGCTAGTCATAAGGGCATAGCATAATGCTTGCTCCCCACAGGAAGACCCCAAGGTGCAGTGGAAACTTTCCTAATTCCCTCGAATAGGAAGCTTTAATCCTAATAAACTGGACAACAAGATCCACTGTGCCTATATTGTATATATGAAAAAAATAATTCAATGAAGAAACTGAAAGTTATGGCAAAATTGATTTATAGTTCTATGTTCCATGTATCCTAGGTATAAAGTATATCATGTGCATCATATAATAAAGTATGTTGTATATTTTTCCATCACAACATCCAGGATCCTGAAGGATAGCATCCTGTGAATTTAAGGGTGTTATTCTTAAGCTGCAATATCAGCCAAATGTCCATAAGCTCTTCCATATTCTACTACTTCTGCTATATCTGGGTGTTGGGATATGTGAAAATGCCAATGGATCAATGGATCTCATGGTCATAGATATAATGCATCACTTCTTTTACCATAAAATGAATCTTCTGGTCAGTCAATGGTGTAAGTGAAGCCATGTAAATAGATTAGACTTTCATAAGAACACAGTAATGCTGACAAAAATATTCCATGAGGGAAGTCAAATTCATACCAAGAATAGATGTGAACTGAGAAATTCAGGGTGAAAGGAACAGGCCCAAGTCCTGGACCTAAAGTTAGCTGTTCTGCACATTAACCTTTATGAAGATAGTCGATGCCCACACAGAAGTTACTACAACAACGGATTTTTGTATGTGAAATGGTACAGAATAAATATTTGGTACAGGATTCTATGTATCAAAGTAAAGAATAGAGGCTCTTAAAATTAATGAGTTTTGATTTTTAGTCCACCTAAGAAACACTGGAATCAGTTAATTTCATGTCTAAATGTGATTTTCCCTGCAGTAAATTATCTTAAAAAAATTTACACACTTTATATTAAGGGATATTTAGATCCTTGGAAAATAATGAATGAAGCAATGAACATTTTGTTTCAAAGGACAAGGTAGAACTTCGTTAAAATGTATAACCTAAAGAATCCTAAAAGCACAAATAGAATTGCTGAAATAATGAAATTGCTGTTTAGATCCTAGACCTCTGACCCATTTTGTGATATTTAGACTAATATTCCAGATGCTTATCCCAGAAATTTAAGTTATTAACATTCTCAAGTCAAGGATAGTGTTCTGAAATGCAGTAATCAAATTTTTGCCTATTGGAAGTCACCTTCAACCTCTGCAGATTTCTCCTAACAGTTAAAAAATGGGGTGGTGGCATCTCAAGGTAGCCTGCCCTTACCTTGTTCAACACTAAGTTGTCCAATATTTTAATCATGGTACCTGTTTCCTGTTTATTATAAAATCAAAACATCCTGACATTTCAGCAGCTGACATTTGTTTTTCTATAGGGAGAATCCCATGCACAGTAAAAATCAGACTCCAAATGGTTCACATATGTTGCTCAAGCTCCTTTTTTTGGCTGACTTGATAATAAGAATACTGTGAAGCACATGCTTATTTATGCTTGATTGCTGCTACAATACTTAATGGGATGCATTCTTAACTGGAATGAACCAACAGAAAGTGCATATGCACCTTCAAACCTCAGATTTCTTTTGCTTCATGCAAATAATAGAAGTTAAAATTAGAAAAGAAATTTCAGCATTTCCCTTCTTCATGTGATACATTAATTCCTTGGTGATTCGAAGAGGAAAAGCGTGGGATCCCTGAGGTAAGAGATTAGAGTGCTTAATATAAGCATCTCCGTTAAAAAATGGGAAAAAATGTGCTTCAAGAAGAATTACTTAAAATATTGAATTTTACTTTCTCTGCAAAGCATTCTTGATTCAGTAAAGCAAAGCATATACATTGGTAGAAAAGGTACAGTAAAAGAGCTGGGTTTCAAATTTAATCTGCCATTTATTCTCAATATTTCATAAGTCTCTAAAACTTAATGTTCCTTCATTTTTTTCACTTTCCTTCTGCACCTTACAGTAGATAATGTATCAATGTGTAGAGGTCACTGTGTTCATATTTACCACAGAATATAGGCTGGTGTATTATGAGTTTTAAGTTCAGTTTGTGTAAGATTTTTCAATTTTTCTTTTCTTCCAGTCCCTTAGAATAGTAGTTTGTTAAACCCCAGGAATGTAAATATCCCATACATACTGTTTACCAATTCCAAACAGAGAACTTAGAAGACTCAGTTGAGAATTTTCTGGAATTTTATTATTTACTCCTTAGTGGCCACAGACCAGGATACGATGGAGGGATGCACTACCTACAAACAGAGGAACTATATAGGATAGATTGCATGCCCACTGTGCAGGCATATTTCCACAGATGTTTTATGGATACATATTTTTTTTATTTTGCTCCTCTTCTAAAGATTGGAGATAAAAGAAGTCGTCATTTTTTATTCTCCATTTTCTTCATTATAAAATTCTTTATTGTTTGTCTTCCTGCTAGCTTTCTTGGACACTGATTAGTATTTAACTCAACAAAATTGCAATAGCAATTCTCATTTTTACATTTTGGTACATTTTTCAAAGAGTTTTCATGCTTACATTTTATCTGAACTTTAAAGTTATTGTATAAGTTAAGCTTCACATGCTGATATGATTATTTTCAACTTGATGAGGCCGAAAACCAGGGATATGCCCATTCAATCTTAAAGTAGTGTCTAAAATTGAAGTTTTGTCATTTTAATGAAGCACTGATTTTTGTTTTTTTTATCATATGTCTTATCCATGAATAATATAATTCTGATTGTTTTGCTAAATATTTTCATTAAATCTGAAAAAAAAAAAAAGGAAAGGTATGGATTCAAGATGATGGACTAGAGGAAGGCTGCATACCTAGTTGTTCTGTGGCTTGGGATTCACATAGTGGAAGTATTGTTTCTCAATGAGGTGAGTGAAAGAGGTATTTAAAATTCAATATTCAATAGGCAGAGTGTCTTAGAAAATCATAAATTAGAGTACATTAAACAAAGAAGAATGAGTACATTGGAGCCAAGCTGATT
Source organism: Xerus rutilus (assembly GCA_028644305.1). NCBI lineage: Eukaryota > Metazoa > Chordata > Mammalia > Rodentia > Sciuridae > Xerus > Xerus rutilus. The sequence goes on from CM053409.1 coordinate 29,829,750, forward strand.
GAGGTACTGGTTTACCACAGAGGAAGAGAGAACACAGAAAGTAACCAAATAGACAGATTGGTACAGAAAAATCTGAGATCAGAAAAGCAGCTTGAACATAACCAATCCAGAGGCTACACTATGCCCTTGTGCTTGAAATGTTTTCTCTGTTTTTCAATTGGCCACAAAGAGCTAAGATAGGAGCCATCTTGAGGGGTGCCATGCTGCACTTGCAGTGGAGATGAGAAATAATAGGAAACTCTGCCACACAGCCCTGGCTAGCAGAACATTAGTAAAACAGGCACAGAGAAGATTTTACACAGGAGGACTGAAGTCAGAAAAGTGAAGTGGAGTCCAACTCAACTCTCCTTTGAGTCTGGCAACTCACATGACCAGCTGAAGCAGGCTGGAAATATAAACATGTGGGTATGAATATCCTCAGGGACTAACCCTGGGACACCTGGGAAGCGTGGGAAGTCTGTGCTTATGGGCCACAGAATGTGTGTGGAAGATTGGTTCTCCTGAACCATGAGTAGAATTCTTGGGAGGATTCTGAGATCTAGATTCCTAACAGAGATCAACAACTGCTGGGATATACAGGTTTATTGATCTAATCTCTCCTGAGCAGAAACAACCCTACAAAACCCCTGAGGCAAGATTAGACCTAAGCTCCACTATCAGAGTCCTCTCATAGAACTCTGTAACAGACCTACCTGGAAATATACCAATTAAATCTGTGCAAACTCCAAATGAAGGTACATTCCACCCCATCTTATCTTATACTGTGAAGGAAAACTGAGATTTATATCAATTAGTCTTAGTCTTTACTCCACTCCATCTGGCAGCTCAGAAAGCAATGCAAAAAGAGAAAAGGATTAACAGCCCCAGACCATGTTCTCACTCTCAGTACATAGCTCAAGTAGAAACTAAAAGAAGGCTAGGCATAGAGAGGCTATGGCTAGGCTATGCTCATGGGCTTATAGACATACACACATATACATGTTTGTTTTTTTTTCTCATTTTTAGCATTTTTTAATGTAGTTATTTTGCCTTGCCTGTCTTTTGAAGGTTAGGGTTTTTGTTTGTGTGTTTTGTTTTGTCTTTATTTGCATATATTTTTTCTCTTTTTCTCTTTTATTTTCCAGCTAACAGCTCAATTCTATTATTCTCACTTTCTCTCACTCTTTACTGTTGCACCTATTTTTCTCCTCCTTTCTTAAAATCATCACCCACTATATCTTTCTGAAATTGTAAATACTTTTCTATGTTTGTATCATGTTTTCTTTTAGTGAACTGTATTTTTAAAATCTTTTAGAACTAATTGATTTCTGTAGCTCCTGCCCCACCATTAATGCTATTACAATTACTACTGCTATAGATGACATAGTTCACTGTTGTTTCATACCAGATTTAGTTTATGCTTACTAAACTAATATCTAAAATTAGATATTGATGATTGTAGAACCCATCATTTTTTTTTTTTTAATTTGGTGGTAGTGAACCTTGTCAGATGTCTTAGTCGAAATCTACAAAATAAATGCATTTATTTATACATTTATGTTATTTTATTTTAATGCTGTATATTATTTGTATCAATTGTTGCTATTTTTTGCTTCCTCATATTCTGTGAGATGCTGAGAACCTACAAGTTCACAGGGTAGAGACTGTTCTGCTGAACTAAGCTCAATCAAAGGAAAGTACACATTGCTCCACACACAAATTAATAATACCCAATCTTCAGCTATTCTTTAATACAATGTACAGAAGAGGAAAAAAAAATGACCAGGCCTCAAGTAGAAATGGATGATACAGTAGGCCCATAGATTCAACCTATGGACATCCACTGGTACAGCAAGTGCAGACAGAGTTAACACAAAGGCTGTGGATACCAGACCTGTAAGGAGATATCAATCTAGAATACTCTAGGACACTTTGGTAAGTGATGACTGCACCCTAAAGACCCACATAGAAGAGTAGAAGAGAAATTCCTTCCAAGAGATGTATAAACCCAAAACAGAGACCCAAAAATATAAAAACAAAAGGTAACATGACACCTTCTAAAGTTTAAAATTCACCATCAACTTACTCCAAAGATATTGGAGTAGATAAATATCAGATTAAGAATTCACAAGAATTATTATAGAAATGATCAATAAACTCCAAAAGAACACAGAAAAACAACTGAATGAATTAAGAAGTTATAGTACAGGATGTGAATCAGAAATTTAATAAGAAGATAGAAATATTGAAAAAGAACTAACAGAAATCTTGAATATGAAAAACACAATAAATCAAATAAAATGTTCAGTTGAAAGTCTCTCAAATAGAGTAGACCATGCTGAACAGAGGATATCAGAACTGGAAGACAAAGCAGCCAGACTTGAATATTCAGACAGCATTAAAGAAAAGAAACTAACCATAATCTGAATATACAAGAACTCTGAGACAACATTAAGAGGCCAAATTTAAGAATCACTGGAATTTTTTTCTTTTCTGAAGTGCCTATTTAGTTCCTTAGCCCATTTATTGATTGGGTTTTTTTTGTTTTTTTTTTTTTAGTGGTAAGTTTTTTGAGTTCTTTATATATTCTGGAGATTAGTGGACTATCTGAACTGAAAGCGGCAAAGATTTTCTCCCAATCTGTAGGATCTCTCTTCACATTATTGTTTCTTTGCTGAGAAAAGCTTTTTAGTTTAAATCCATGCCATTTATTTATTCTTGATTTTACTTCTAGCACTTTAGGAGTCTTGTTAAGGAAGTGAGTTAAAGGCAGACCAGGGCCTGCTAGCCTCCAGCCCCAGGAAAGCTCACAACCCAACTGTAAGGGTTGCACACAGACTCTCCTACTTGTGACCCTGCCTAAGTGAGACCTGGGCCTGCCCTCAGTTCTGTTCCAGAGTCCCTGCTCACCAGCAGGATCATAAGAAAGGGGCAAAACAGCCCTCAGAGACTGCCATAGGAGCCCAGCCAAGGCCATTCCCACTGCCTCTAGAGGTACATCCACTACCTCCACCACCAACTTTAGTGGCAGTAGTGACCATCTGGGGACACTGGGGGAACAGAAGTAGCTCCAAGGTGAGACATAAGTAATCTGTACTGTCAATACAAGATTATAGGATAGAAGCTGCAATACCTTAGATTGCAAGAAAGGAAGATACACAATCAACATGAAAAAACAAGAGAAGAAAGTGCCCCAAATAAACCTTGATACCACTATAACAAAATTCATTAACAACACAGTTGATGAAATGTCAGAGAAAGAATTCAGAATGTACATAATTAAAATGATCAGTAAATTAAAGAATGACATAAGTGAGCAATTACAGGCAATAATTTATCAATCCAACAAAGAAATAGGAGAGAAAATAAAAGCAACCTTTGATCATTCTAACAAAGATATAAGAGAGCAATTACAAGTAGCAAAAGATTACTTTAAGAAAGAGGTAGAGATGGCGAAAAAAAAAACAATCAGAAATTCTTAAAACGAAGGAAACAATTAAACAAATAAAAAACTCAATAAAAAGCATCATCAGAAGACTAGATCACCTGGAAGACAGAACCTCAGATAATGAAGACAAGATATACAATCTTGAAAATAAATTTGAGCATACAGTGAAGGCAGTAAAAAATCATGAGCAGAACATACAATAAATATGGGACAGTATCAAAAGACCAAATCTAATATTTATTGGGATAGAAGAAGGTGCAGAATTTTAAAGCAAAGGAATGCACAATCTCTTCAATGAAATAACATCAGAAAATTTCCCAAATATGAAAAATAAAGTGGAAAATCAAATACAAGAGGCTTACAGGACAACAAATGTACAAAATTTCAACAGACCTATACCAAGGCACATTATAATGAAAATGCCCAGCATACAGAATAAGGATAGAATTTTAAAGGCCACAAGAGAGAGGAACCAGATTATATATAAGGGGAGACCAATTCGTATCTCAGCAGATTTTTCAACCCAGACATTAAAAGCCAGGAGATCATGGAACAACATATACAAAGCTCTGAAAGAAAATGGATGCCAACCAGGAATTCTATATTCAGCAAAACTGAGCTTCAGATTTGATGATGAAATAAACTTTCCAAGATAAACAGAAGTTAAAAGAATTTACAGCAAGAAAGCCTGCAGTACACAGCATTCTTGGCAAAATATTCCATAAGGAGGAAATGGTAACCAACAATGAAAATATACAATAAAATGAACTACACTAAAGGAAAGACATTGAAAAGAGAAAACAAGTCAAGGTAAAAACCAAAAATAATTCAAAATGACCGGGATTACAAATCATATTTCAAAAATAACCCTGAATGTAAATGGCCTAAATGCACCAATCAAAAGACACAGACTGACAAACTGGATTAAAAAACAAGACCCAACAATATGCTGTCTTCAAGAAACTCATCTCACAGGAAAAGACATCTACAGACTGAAAGTGAAAGAGTGGGGAAAAACGTATCACACACATGGACCCTGCAAACAAGCAGGAGTTTCCATCCTTATTTCAAATAAAGTGGACTTCAAAGCAAAGATGGTGAAAAGAGATAAAGAAGGTCATTTCACACTTCTTAAGAAAATCATACATCAACACAACATAACAATCATAAATACCTATGCCCTAAATAGTGAGGCTTCTACGCATATCAAACAAATCCTTCTCAAAACAAGAATCAAATAGAGCTCAACACAATAATACTTGGAGACTTTAACACAGCTCTCTCACCATTGGATAGATCTCCCAAAGAAAAACTTAATAAAGAAACCATAGATCTCAATGAAACTATCAATAATTTACACTTAACAGACATATATAGTGTTCCATCCATCAACGAGTGAATACACTTTTTTCTCAGCAGCACATGGATCCTTTTCCAAAATAGATCATATGTTATGTCACAAAGCCAGTTTTAGCAAGTACAAAAAAATAGAGATACTACCCTGCATCCTATCTGACCATAATGGAATAAAATTAGAAATCAATGACAGATTAAAAAATAGAAACTACTCCAACACCTGGAAACTAAATAATATGCTATTGTATGATGCATGGATAACAGAAGACATCAGGGAAGAGAAAAAATTTCTTAAAGGCAAATGAAAACTCTGATACAACATATCAAAATCTCTGGGATACCATGAAGGCAGTACTAAGAGGAAAGTTTATTGCACTAAACTCATTCATTAGAAGAAATAAAAGTCAACAAATAAATGAAATGACTCTTCATCTCAAAGCCTTAGAAAAGGAAAAACAAATCAACACCAAAAGAAGTAGAAGATAAGAAAAAATCAAAATCAGGGCTGAAATCAATGAAATTGAAACAAAATGAAAAATTCAAAAAATTGACAGAACAAAAAGCTCGTTCTTGGAAAAAATAAACAAAATTGACAAGCCCTTAGCAACCCTAATGAAAAGAAGGAGGGAGAAAATCCAAATTACTAAATTCATTATGAAAAAGGAAATATCACGACAGATAGTCCTGAAATACAGAGGATAATTAGAAACTATTTTGAAAATTTATATTCCAATAAAATAGAAAACTCTGAAGACACTGACAAATTTCTAGAGGCATATGACTGACCCAGACTGAACCAAGAGGACATACACAACTTAAACAGATCAATTTCAAGCCTGGAATAGAAGATGCCATCAAAAGCCTGCCACCCAAGAAAAGCTCAGGTCCAGATAGATTCTCAGCTGAATTCTACAAGACCAACAAAGAAGAATTAATACCAATACTTCTCAAACTATTTCATGAACTAGAAATTGAGGGAACCCTTCCAAACTCATTCTATGAGGCAAGTATCACCCTGATTCCAAAACCTGACAGAGACACATCAAAGAAAGAAAACTTCAGACCAATATCCCTGATGAACATAGATGCAAAAATTCTCAATAAAATTCTGGCAAATTGCATACAAAAACATATCAAAAAAATAGTGCACCGTGATCAAGTGTGATTCATCTCAGGGATGAAAGGTCGGTTCAACATATAGAAATCAATAAACATAATCCATCACATCAATAGAATTAAAGATAAGAGTCATATGATTTTATCAATTGATGCAGAGAAAGCATTTGATAAAATACAGCACCTTTTTACGTTCAAAATGCAAGAAAACTAGGGATAGTAGGAACATAACTCAACTTTGTAAAAGCTATCTATGCTAAACCCAAGGCCAAAATCATCCTAAATGGAGAAAAATTGAAGCATTCCCTCTAAATTGGGAACAAGACAGGGATGGCCTCATTCACCACTGCTATTCAACATAGTCCTTGAAACATTAGTGAGAGCAATTAGACAGATGAAAGAACTTAAAGGGATATGAATAGGAAAAGAAGAACTCAAACTATCATTATTTGCCACTGACATGATTCTGTACCTAGAGAATCCAAAAAATTCTACCAGAAAACTTCTAGAATTAATAAATGATTTCAGTAAACTAGCAGGATATAAAATCAACACCCACATATCAATTGCATTTCTATACATCAGTGACAAACCCTCTGAAAGTGAAATTAGGAAAATTATCCCATTCACCATACCCTCCAAAAAAAATAAAATACTTGGGAATCAGTTTAACAAAAGAGGTGAAAGACCTCTACAATGAAAACTACAAGACACTGAAGAAAGAAATTGAAGAAGACCTTAAAAGATGGAAAGTTCTCCCATGCTCCTGGATAGGCAGAATCAATATTGTTAAAATGGCCATACTACCCAAAGCACTATATAGATTCAATGCAATCCCAATTAAAATCCCAATGTAATTCCTTATAGAAATAGAAAAGGCAATCATGAAATTCATTTGGAAAAATAAGAGATCCAGATTAGCCAAAGCAATTCTTAGCAAGAAGAGTGAAGCAGGAGGCATCACAATACCAGACCTTAAATTATACTACAAATCTATAGGAACAAAAATGGCATGGTACTGGTATCAAAATATATGTGTAGACCAATGGTATAGAATAGAAGACAAAGAGCCCAAACCACTTACATACAGTTGCCTTGTATTAGACAAAGGAGCCAAACATGTACACTGGAAAAAAGATAGCCTCTTCAACAAATGGTGCTGATAAAACTGGAAATCCATATATAGCAAAATGAAACTAAACACCTATCTCTTACCATGCACAAAATTCAACTCAAAGTGGATCAAGGACCTGGGAATCAGACCAGAGACTCAACGCCTAATAGAAGAAAAAATAGGCCCAAATATTCATCATGTTGGATTAGGACCATGCTTCCTTAACAAGACTCCTATGGCACAAGAAGTAAAATCAAGAATCAATAAATGGGATGAATTCAAACTAAAAAGCTCCTTCTCAGCAAAAGAAATAATCAATGAAGTGAACAGAGAGCCAACATTCTGGGAACAAATCTTTGCTACACACACATCTGATACAGCACGAATCTCCAGGATGTATAAAGAACTCAAAAAACTTAACACCAAAAATACAAACAATCCAATCAATAAATGGGCCAAGAAGCTGAACAGAAACTTCACAGAAGAAGGTATACAATCAATCAACAGACATATGAAAAAATGTTCAACATCTCTTGCAATCAGAAAAATGCAAATCAAAACTACCCTAAGATTTTATCTCATGCCAGTCAGAATGGCAATTACCAAGAATACAAAAAACAATAAGTGTTGGCGAAGTTGTGGGGAAAAAGACACACACATACATTGCTGGTGGGACTGCAAATTTGTACAAAGAATCTTGAAAGCAGTATGGAGATTCCTGAGAAAGCTTGGATTCCTGAATGGAACCACCATTTGACCCAGCTATCCCACTCCTTTTAAGTCCCAGAATACTTAAAAACAACATACTACACTGATGCAGCCACTTCAATGTTTATAGCAGCTCAATTCACAATAGCTAAACTGTGGAACCAACCTAGATGCCCTTCAACCGATAAATGGATAAAGAAACTGTGGTATATATACCCAATGGAATATTACTCAGCAATAAGGGAGAATAAAATTATGGCATTTGCAGGTAAATGGATGGAGTTGGAGAATATCATGCTAAGTGAAGTAAGCCAATCTCAGAAAACCAAATGTTGAATGTATTTGTTGATGCTGATCCATAATGTGGAGAAGGACATGGGAATAATGGAGGAACTCTATTCACAGGGGCATAAGGGGGGAGGGCTCATGAGGACAGTAAATTTGGTAGAATATGATGGCCATAATAACCCTAGATTTATGTATGACTGCATGTATGTTGTTATTCTATATCACTTACAACCAGAGCAATGAAATGTTATCTTCCATCTGTGTACAATGAATCAAATTGCACTCTGATATCATGTAAACCTAAATAGAACAAATAAATTAATTAAATATGAAAAAATAAAAAATAAGCAAAAAAACTAAATATAAAAAAGTAGCTAAGCAAATGAAAAACTGTACAAAATTAAATATATAAATAAATCAACATGACAGAAATTAATAAACATCTCTCCATAATAATATTGAATATAAGTGGTCTCAAGTCTCCCATTAGAAGATATAGGCTGGCAGGATGGATTAGTAACAAAAACAAAAACAAAAACACAAGATCCAACCACATATTGTTTTCAGGAGTGCACCTTAAAGGCAAAGATAGTTACAGGCTAGAAGCAAAAGGATGGAAATTGATATGATACTTGAATGGATTCCCCAAATATACAAGATTAGCGACTTTCTCATCTGAAAAGGCAGACTTCAAAACAAAATTAGGTGATACAAAGAAAGTCACTTCTTACTGGAAAAGAGAAAAATACAACAAGAATATATAACAACAATAAATATTTATGCCTCAAACATGGATACAACTAATTATATGAAAAAAGCACTATATAAATGAAACTTTCAGATAGACCTCAATACACTAATATTGGGTGATTTCAGCAAACCTCTGATTATTAGATAAGTCATTCAGACATGACTAGGTAAAGACTCTTTGGACCTGAAAAACATTATAAATCAAATGAACTTAACAGACATCTATAGGATACTTCATCTAATAGCTGAATACACTTTCTTCTCAGCAGTTCAAGAAAGCTACAAAATAGTTCATATTTTGGCCAGAAAGCAACTCTAAGTAAAAACGAAAGTATTGAAATAATCTCTTGCATCTTATCAGAATATAATGGAATAAAATTAAAAATCAACCTAACAAATCCCTACAGAAACTACATAAACACATGACTGAATAATACTTTTTTGAATGATGAATTGGTGACAGAAAAAAAATCTAGGGAGAAATTTAAAAAAATCTTAGATTCAAATGAGTATAATAATACATCACATCAGAACTTCTGGGACACTATGAGATCAATTCAAGAAATGAAGTTTATAGCTATGAGTGTTGACATAAGAAAATCAGAAAGATCCCAAATAAACTATCTAATGATACATCTCAAGGCTCTTGAAAAAGAACAAATCAATTCCAAAATCAGTGGTAGAAAAGAAGTAATTATGATTAGAGCTGCAATCAATGAAATTGAGAATACAAAAATACAAAAAAACAAAAAAATGAAAGATCAAGAAAAGAAAAAGTTGCTTCTTTATGAAGATAAATAAAATTGGTAAGACCTTAGCCAAAGTTACTAAAACAAAAAAAAGAGAAAGTCTAAATAATAAATTTAGAGATGAAAAAAGATAAATCATCATAGACATCACAGAAATTCAGTGGATTATTAGAGACTATTTTAAAAATTTATATTCCAATAAATTGGAAAACCTAGAAAAATGGATACATCTCTAGACAAACATTATATGCCAAAACTCAAACAAGAGGACAGAAAACCTATACAGACCAATAACTTGTAGTAAGATAGAAGCATTAATTTAAAAAAACATTCCAATAAAGAAAAGCCCAGCACTAAATGGATCTTTAGATGAATTATACCAGACTTTAAAAAAGAATAAATTTTAATACTTCTCAATTATTTCATGAAATAGGAAGGGATATAGCACTTCCAAATTCATTATATGAAGCTAATATCACACTCATATGGACACTTCAAGGAAAGGAAACAACAGACCAATATCCCTGATGAACTTAAATACAAAAAATACTTATTTAAATATTAGCAAATAATGTTCAACTACATATTAATACAATTGCACACCATGACCAAGTTGGTGTTATTTCAGAGATGGAAGGATTGATTAACATATACAAATCAATAAATGTAATTCATCATTAGGCAAGAGAAATGGAATAAAAATAGAAAAGAAAGAATTCAAATTATCACTATTGTCAAATGATGTGATTCTATACTTAGAAAATCCAAAAACCTCCACCAAAAGTCTGCTAGAGCTAACAAACAAATTTGGTAAAGTAGCAGGTTAAAAAATCAACATACAAAATTAATAGCTTTTCTATATAGCAACAATGAATCTGCTGATATAAAGAAATTAGGAAAACAATTTTATTCACAATCACCTCAAAAAAGTAAAGTACTGAGGAATAAATTCAATAAGGAGGTGAAAGACTTCTACAATTAAAACTATATAACATTGAAAAATGAAATTGAAGAAAACCTCAGAAGATGGAAGGAACTTCCAGGTTTATAAATAGGTAGAATTAATATTCTTAAAATGGCCACACTACCAAAATCAATATACATATTTAATGCAATAGCCACCAAAATACCAATGGCATTCTTCACAGAATTGGGGGGAGGGAAAGTCCTAAAATTCATTTGGAACACTAAAAGGCTCAGAATAGCCAAAATAATTCTAAGCCAAAAAAGCAATGCTAGATACATCCCAGTACCTGACTTCAAATCATATAGAGTTTAAGTAACAAAAACTGTTTGGTACTTGCATAAAAACAGATATATAGACCAATGGAAAAAAATGGAAGACACAGAGACAAACCTATAGATTTACAGCCATCTGATCCTTTATAAAGGTGCCAAAAAACATACATTGTAGGAAAGATGGCTTTTTTATCAAATGGTGCTGGGAAAACTGGTTATCTGTATGTTGAAGAATGAAACTGTACCCTTATCTCTCACTCTGCATAAAGATCAACTCAAATTAGATCAAAGATCTTGGACCTAGATCACAAAATATGAAACTCTTAGTAAAAATGTAGGGTCAACACTCCAGCATATAGGCACAGACAACAATTTTTTTTTTCAATAAGATCCCTAAAGCTCATAAAATAATGCCAATAGTTATTAAATGGGATAGCATCAAATTAGAACATTTCTGCACATCAAAGGAAACAAGAATGTGAAGAAAGAAACTATAGAATGAGAGAAAATCTTTGCTAGCTACTCTTTGATGGAGGATTAATATCTATAATATATAAAGACCTCAAAAAATTTTACTCCAAAAAGTCAAATAATTCAATTAATTAATGGGCAAATGAATTAAACTGACAATTTTTAAAAGAGGAAATACAAATGATCAACAAATATATGAAAAATATGTTGAACATCATTAGCAATTAAGGAAATGTAAATCAAAAGTATACTGAGCTTTCATCTGACACCAGTCAGAATGGCAGTCATCAAGAATACAAATAATAGGGGCTGGGGTTATGGCGCAGTGGTAGCGTGCTCGCCTAGCACGCGGGAGGCACTGGGTTCGATCCTCAGCACCACATAAAAAAATAAAGTAAAATAAAGCTATAAAAAAAAAAGAATTCTTAAAAAAAAAAAAGAATACAAATAATAAATGTTGGAGAGAATGTGGATAAAAAGGAATATCTTTACACTATTGGTGGAATTGTCAATTAGTACAATGACTATGAAAAGTCATATGGTGGTTCTGCAATAAACTGAATGGAATCACCATATAGCCTGGTTATACCAGTCTTTGGTATTTATCCTCAAAAATTAAAGCCATCATCCTACAGTGATACATGCATATGGATGTTTATAGCTTCATAATTCATAATAGCCAAATTATGGAACCACCCTAGATGTCCATCAACAGACAAATGAATAAAAAAATGTGGTACAGAATGTAGTTTTATTGGGGAATAAAGACAAAATTGAAATTTGCAGGAGAATTGATACAACTAGAGAACATTAGTTTAAGTGAAATAAAACAAATTCAGAAGATTAAGTATGTTTTCTCTCATATGTGAAAGCTAGAGAGGGAAGAAGGAAATGAACATCAGGTGGCATCTCATGAAAATCAAAGAGAGATCAGTAGAGGAAAAGCATCAAGTGATGAGAAGTCAGGAGGGAGTAGGAAGTATTAGGGAGTGATATTAGCCAAGTTATATTGGTATATTGTGTGCATGTATGAATATATAATTAATCCAATTATTATGCACCATTATAAAAAATGTGAGAAGAAGAAAAAGCATGAAATGAATGAAGAAAAGGAAAAAAAGCAGGGAGAGAGAGATGAAGAAAAGGGAGAAAAGAGGAAGTTAATGAAGAAAAGAAGGAAGGGAGGAAGGGAAGAAGGAAGGAAGGAAGGAAGATCATCAAAGCTTATCTCAAAAAATCCTTTATTCTTTTACTGCCTAAGGACCAAAAATCACTTTTTACACTCTACTTTCCATTTGTGTTTCTTTTCATAATTATTTTGTCTTTTTAAATGGCAGTTTTTAATTCTTAAATTTAAAGATAAATACAGGAATCATTAGTGCTTTTAAAGATGGAAATAAATATCTAAATGTAAACCATAAATAAAATGAAGAGTAGGATAAGTGATGCAGCAAATGAGATGTCAAGTGACAGATAAAATAAAATACATAGAACACAAATTCATTCAGACACTGTTAGCTGTGTGCAATGAAAAGACAAAAACAAAACAGACAATTTTATTGTTCATTTCATTATCAGGGTAGGTATTTTTGGTTGGATTACTGGGACTTGTTCAGTAGGGCTGTTGACAAAAACAAAACAAAACTTGGTATTTGTCATTGAGTTGGTGATTTTCTTACATATTGTGGATAGTATTCAATTCTCAGAGGCATAGTTTGCAAATATTTTCTCCAGTTCTTTAGATTATCTCTACATTCTATTGCTTGTTTATTTTGCTACATAGAAACTTTCTAGTTGGTTGTGATTCTGTTTGTATATTTTTGCTTTTATTTTCCTATGCTTTGAGGGTCTTGTCAAAAAAAACCCCCAAAAATCCAATGTCCTGAAGTATTTCCTCTATGTTTTTGTTTTTTTAGTAATCTTATAGTTTTCAATTTTAGATTTAAGTCTTTAATCCATTTTGAGTTCATGTATGTTACTGGTGAGACATAGGAGTCAAATTTCTACTTTCATTCTTCTGCATGTGGATATCCAATGTTCCCAGAAACATTATTTGAAAAGGCTGTCCTTTCTTCAATGCATGTTCATAGTACCTTTATTGAAAATCAGTCATTTGTAGATATGCGGGTGAACATCAAGACTCTTTATTGTGTTACATTGTTTCGTGATTCTGTTTTTATGCCAGTACCATGCTGTTTTGATTGCTAAAGTTTTGCAGCAAATTTTGAAGTCAGGTAGTATAATGCTGCCTTCTGCTTTGTTCTTTTTGCTCAAGATGACTTTTGCTATCTATTATATTCCATATAATTTTTAGAGTTTATTTCTAATTCTTTGATGCATGACTTTTGTGTCTTAAAAGGAATGACATTGAATATGTCTATAATTTTGGTTATTATGTGCATTATAACAATATTGATTCTTCATGAACATTGGCTGTCTTTGCATTTGTGTGTGTGTTCTTTTCAAATTTTTTTTCATCAGTGTTTTACAGATTTTATTGTAGAGTTCTTTCCTTTCCCTGAGGCATTCCTAGATATTTTGTTTTTATAACAATTGTAAATGAGATTGTTTTCTTGATTTCCATTGCAGAGAGTTCACTATTGGCATATAGTACTGGTATTGATTTTTGTTTATTGATGTTATATCCTAAAACTAGTCTGAACTCATTTATTAGAGATAGATTTTTTTTTATTATGGAGAGCTTTGGTGTGTTCTGTATATAAGGTCATGTAATCTACAAAAGGTGATAATTTACTTTTCCTTTTTTCCAGTTTAAGTGACATTTATTTTAATAATAAAATAAAAATATGTTCAATAAAAGTGGGAAAAATGAGTATCTTTGTCTTGTTCCAGATCTTAGAGAGAAAGCCTTTTGCTTTTCCCCATTCAGTATAATGGCAATAGTTGGCTTATTAAAAATTGCCTTTTTATGTTAAGGTCCATTCTTTTTGTCCCTAAATTGTTCAGCACTTTTTTCAGAAAAGATATTGATGGCAAGGCACTAAGCAACTCAGTGAGACCCTGTCTCTACATAAAACACCAAAAAATAGGGCTGGGGATGTGGCTCAGTGGTCGAATGCCCCTGAGTTCAATCTCCAGTACCAAAAAAAAAAATCAATATCCATAAATCAAATGCATTTCTATACATCACCAATGAGTCCTCTGAGAGAGAAATTAAGAAAACTACTCCATTCACAATAGCCTCCAAAAAAATAAAATACTTGGGAATCCATCTAACAAGACTGGTGAAAGACCTCAACAATGAAAAATACAAGACACTAAAGAAAGAAATTGAAGAAGATCTTAGAAGATGGAAAGACCTCTCATGCTCTTGGATAGGCAGAATCAATATTATTAAAATGGCCATACTGCTCAAAGCACTATACAGATTGAATGAAATTCCAATTAAAATCCCAAAGTCCTTTCTTATAGAAAGAGAAAAGGCAATCATGAAATTCATTTGGAAAAATAAGGGATCCAGAATAGCCAAAGCAATCCTGAGCAAGAAGACTGAAGCAGGAGGTTTCACAATACTAGACATGAAGCTTTACTACAAAGCTATAGTAACAAAAATGGCATGGTACTGGCACCAAAATAGACATGTAGACCAATGATACAGAATAGAAGACACAGAAAGTAATTCACATAAATACAGCTATCTCATATTAGACAAATGTGCCAGAAACATACATTGAAGAAAAGATAGCCTTTTCAACAAATGGTGCTGGGAAAACTGGAAATCCATATGCAGCAAAATGAAACTAAACCTCTCTCTCTCACCATGCACAAAATTCAACTCAAAGTGGATCAAAGACCTAGGAATTAGACCAGAGACCCTGCGTCTGACTGAGGAGAAAGTAGGTCCAAATCTTCATCACATTGGATTAGTCCCTGAATTCCTTAACAAGACTCCAAAAGCACAAGAAATAAAAGCAAGAATCAATAAATGGGATGGACTCAAACTAAAAAGCTTCTTCTCAGCAAAAGAAACTATCAGTGAGGTGAACAGAGAGCCTACATTCTGGGAGCAAATTTTTGCTACTCACACATCAGATAGAGCACTGATCTCCAGGATATATAAAGAACTCAAAAAACTTAACACCAAAAAAACAAACAGTCCAATCAATAAATGGGCTAAGGAGCTGAATAGAAACCTCTCAGAAGAATGAGATGGTCATCACTACCCTAGGTGTATGTATGAAGACACAAATGGTGTGACTCTATCTGGTTTGCAACCAGAAAAATGGAAACATTGAGCTCTATATATGTACTATGACTTGAAATACATTTAAATAAATTAATTTTAAAAAAGAGTTGAAATAAGAGAGACAGTACAAGAATGGTAAAAAGTAGACTGGAGTTTCCAAAAGCATTGGGTGGAATATAAGTCCTTATATAAATGTGTTTCATGACAGTTGAAATTCATATTTCATATATCTGAAACCATTAAGCATTATACTCTGAACTGTTTATTTACTTCCAAATGATGCACATGCCTTTTGACATTACTGTAAAGAAAAGAAAAAAGAAACAAAAAAAAAATAACACCATACTGGTCATTTAAGGTTGACCTTTGTTGCAGTTTTTAGAACACACATGGAAAACAGAAGACACTGAAGTATATAAATCCATTCCTGGGAAAGTTACATTGTCAATGTAAAACTTGAACATTGAATATTTTTAGGTCTTAGGAGTTAAGCAACACTTTAAGCCTTGTGGAAAACAAATTGCGCATGTAAATCTTGAATACAGTAAAGAAGTAAAATGTCATTGCTTAAGGATTCCCGCAGAACCTAACAAAGTATTCAAGTATGTGTGATTGATTTAGGAAATGACTTCTAGGAACAGATGTGGCTCAGTCTTGTTGGGGACTTTGAAGAAAAAGAATACATGCTGACTCTGTGTTTTCTCACCATAGGGTAGCAAAAATCTTTAAAGGAAATACTTACCAGTATAATTTTTTCACATAAATTATAGTACTTTCAATGAACTGCACTCTAATATATAAAGCCACAGATTGATAAGTACTTTAAAGTAAATTCAAAGATGAAACTTACTACAAAATAGGAACTAAAACACAAAGCAAAAAGTAAGCTGTTATCCTGAGTATAGTGTATTTCCACTTGAGAATAATAATGTGCTGCTTACATAAAAATTTAAAATCTGAAATACAAATAAATAAAATACAATAGCATTTGTGAAAAAACTGAGGGGTACACACAAAATTAATAACATTATTTTGTGAGGAATAAAATTATAGCATATTTTCAACTTGCATATATGTGCTTCAGTTTTTAATTATAACTAGCATGCCTCATTTTAATAATCAGTAACAAATTAATTGTCTTTAAGAAGTAAAAGGAATGTGAGATAATTACTGTGCACCAAATACTGTAACAAAGAGCACAATTTACCTTCACAAAATGCACAGATCATTTTATGTAATAATTTTAAAGCTACTTAGTCACATAGGTACTACCATTTTCCCAAAGTTACAAACTACTTGAGAGCAAGGATCATGTTGATATATATACAGTGAAGCATCAAGTCAAGAATTTTATCCACATCGGTAGCATATAATTCCAATACAAATTGTCTGAATGAAATTATAGGCTTTTAAAAAAATTTTATTAGTTCTTTTAGGTAAAATCTATTTTGATATAATTATACAATATAAGCTTGGAATATATTTTATTCTAATTCGGACCTCAGAACCTCTCCTCCTTTCTTTTTCCTGACCCCTTGCTCCCTTCCCTCTATTGATTTTTCTACCATTTACCCATCATTATTTCTTTAAACTAATTTCATATGGAAATCTTTATATGTCCTGAATAATTATATTTACCTAATATTCTTTTCTAATTTACTTTTTAAATGTTTTTCAAGTCATAGTACATTTATAGAGCTCAATTAATCTATTTTGTAATGGTTAGATGAAGTGTTTCATTAAGAAAATCTCCAGTAAGTAAAATATGCATGGCAAATTTTTCCACCTCTCTGGTTGCAAACAAGATAGAGTCACACCATTTGTGCCTTCATACATGTACCTAGGGTAGATGTATGAACCCTACCTAATATTCTTATGAAAAATTTCACAATATAAAAAGAAAAGAAAAAGACTAGAAACATCACACACACACACACACACAAACCCTGTTCTATTTCACAGTCCTGTTCTAAAAAGAAATTATTCTAATGATTGATTTTCATATGTTGTATTTTTGATTTACCTGTTTTATATATTGCACAAATATTTTCATCAATTTTTCAAGTCAAATGATGTTATTTTTTGACCAATGAAGATTAACTTATATGGATCACATATTCTCTTACATCATTTTCCCACTGTGTGTGTAGTGAGGTATAGATGGAATTGGTGACTCATTTAGTGTGTTCTCATTGATTAATGTACTCTGATTTTCTTTTATTTTTTTTTCTGTACCTTGACATATCTAGTGTTAATATATGTGTTTTATTTTTATTTTCTTTGAATTCTGTGTACTTACATTGATATTTTTCACAAAGTAAAGCAGATCTATAAAATGAATAAGGATATAATCTCCAGTTCCTTCATTTATACATAACTAGTATTAAGTGCTCACTATTGACAAATGGCCATGCATATTTTACTTTCTGGAGATTTTCCTGATGAAACACTTTATCTAACCATTACAAAATAGATTAATTGCTTTTGAGTCATCCTACCCAGTATGTTATCTTAGATTTCACTTTACTTTTTACTGATTTTATTTCTCCTATATTCCATTTTTTCCTGTTTTGTGATTGCCTCTTCTTTCACTAAGAGACTGCCTTCAGTATTTTCTAAAGAAAAGTGACTAAGATATAAATACATTTGGTCCTTATATCTCTGAAAACATCTTACTTTTCTCTTACTCTTTAACATTATTTGAGCAAGTTATATTGACATAAAAATATTTTCCTTAGTATATGCAAGGCACTACTCTGTCATCTTTCATAATTTTAGTTAAAATAGTATTGTGGTCTGTTTTGATGGGACTTCTTTATTTTTGTTCATTTTTAATAATGATACATGTTTAAAATATTTGCTTTATTTCTGATATTTTGACATTTTGTGATGTTGTGATTCAACTTGAGCCTGCCCTTATTTAATAAAAAACTATCATATGTTTATTAAAAAATGTCTTGCTTGTTTATTCTTTTTGCTAAGTACTCCTCTGTGGTCAGCTTGGTAGTTAAAATTTAGAGACCATAGATCATGGAACAGATTTCACAAATATAAGTTTTATGACTCACCATGTGAAAGTGTGGTATTTATTGGCAAGGGTCCAAAGCATGATTATTGCCTAAGCTCAGACTCTGGTGGACTCTTTTGGACAGTAGCCACTCCAGTCTCCACCAGACTGACTTATATTAGTTCTTCAAACTCTTCATAGCCTCAACTGCTTTCTGACCTTGAAACAGGCCTGAAAGTTATGAGTTATGGCCTTGACTGTTCTATGAACCCACCCATAATCATCTTTCCCTCCTGTTTGTCCTACTTCTGTAGTGCTTCTGTTTCTGTCTTTATGCCCAAGATTTTAAAGCCTCATGTTACTCCCTTCTTCTAACAATAGAGGTTGATTTCTCATCGGAAAAATATAACTAGAATCTCTGAGGATAAAAGTTACTTTAACTTCCTCCACTTTCAACTTGAAAGAACTTTTTCCTTTCACTATTAAATATGAGTTCAAAAAGCCAGTTTCTGACTACTTACATAGGCAGTATTGCTGAGATCATGAGGAGGAGGATTTTTAGCTATTTCAAATATTTGTTTGAGTGAACAAGACCAAGCAGGAAAGCAAGGAATGACATGCACCAAAATATTGACATAGAAACCAAATTGCTAAATATAACATAGAAAAAAGTGATGAATTATAAAATAATTCATAGCATAGTGAGCATCAATCAACCCACAAAACCCTGAGAACATTTGAAAATATTCCTTGAGTTGGAAGTAAAATTGTTCTTCCTATCTGATTGTATGTCACTTGAAATAGCAATATAATAGATAAATGATAAATAGAACAATTAAATCATCATCTATAAAAAATTTGTGAGTTGAGAAGATACCACTTATACTCAATTTCAAATTGGTAACTCAATGAATTTTTCTCCAAATCACTTCCTACAGATACAAGTTATTGATTTTCAAATTGAAGTCTGTTATCATAGTCCCATTGATAAATAAGTAGGTTTGGTGCTAAAAACAAAAATATTATATTTTGAAAAGTATTCATTCATAAACCCAGTCATTAATTAGGCATCTGTTTAAAAGAGTTAATTAAATTGAATTCTGCTATTATAATTTAAATTTCAATTTAGAGAAATTTTAAATATTTTAGATTTCAATTACGTATTATATACACAAACTTTAAAATATATTCATGCATAAAATACATTTATATGATAATTCAAGTATAAGGTTAGGGAGAAAAGATTAAATTTCCTATACATGTATCAAAAGATTACATGCTACCCTGGGAACTTTTTATGTTTTATAAATGAGCTAAAATAAATTTTAAAACATATTTTGTCCAACATCTAAGAAAAGATTTGTGATTGGAGATGTTAGGGCTAAAATCTAAATTGTTGGTTGGCACTGCATAGTGGAAAGGCATAGGAATCTGCATGCATTGGCATAATTCCTGGATCACAGTAGGAATAACAGAGCTTTTCTAATTCAAATGATCTGATGTTCTAGAGTGGAAATTATTTGTATTAAAGAGACTTTATTCTGAGTCCCAGATTTCAAAGAGGGACAGATTTCAGGTGTTGCAGATGTCACACACTTTGTATACTTCATAAATAGTGCACTTCACTCCTACAAGCATTCATTCTAAGAAATCCAAATGTTGCAAGTTCCTGATGAAGTTGCTCAAGGAAAACTTTATGTGCTTACCTTGGTGGTGATCCATAAATGATTACTAGCAAGTAAAACTTCTCATATCATTTGATCTTATCTTTCGTAGTCATAGTAAGAGTCTAATGAAATCCTTATTTTATTCAGATGATTTTTTTGATGACACAACAGCACTAACCAAGTTAAAACCAATTGTGGCATAGGAATTGTTTTAGGTAACTCCCCTAGTTCTCTCAATTTTGTTTGTAGTACTTTTTATAAAAAATTTGTTCATTTTTCTTTTGAAATATATATTTGAAAAAGAACAAAAGTTTCTTATTGAATCAAAAACGAAACTTCTAAGCTTGATGTCTGCTGTGTTATAACAGCAGCTTTTGCAGCTCTACTAGCAAAATTATTGCCTTTAGAAACTTCTTCTGTGTGAGATCTACAATGAATTACTGATATCTGAGCAGGAAGCTGTAAAGCCTCTGTCAAAGCAACTATTTATCATGAGAAGTTTCAGTTATTATTTTAGGTAGAAAAACCATTTCTTTCATTTTTTATATGATGCATGACAAATACCAATAATATATTTATTAGTAGTTTATATTTATATTAAATCTAGAATCCAGTGTTTAAGCTCAATGACTGCTATTAACTCATCTGTTTGTGAAGATTTAATTCCAGTTGAATGTGAGATTTCAAGATTTTGTAAGTAACCAAGACATAGAAAGACTTAACTGAGCCACTTTTATCTAAAGTACATGACTCATCACTAAACATTATCAAATATACAATATAAACAGGAATATCAGATAAACAGGTCAAGTTTTTAAAAATGTAATATCCTTAAATCTGAGGAAAAGGCTATTGGCAATTCTGGTTTTGTAAAAGCCTTTTCACATTATAGGGCACAAATTAATGGAACTGGGGAATTATCATACAATTAGTCTATCAGAGATTTTGTGTGTTGTTGCAAAAGTGGAAATATACTGTTTTTAATACTGTAGTAGTCTAAGAAGTCATCTTTGTTTTGTAAATAACAAGAGAAAATAACAGAAGTTTCCTGAAATCTTTGAGGTGTTCTCTGGACTCTTTAAACAAAGGAAAAATAAGAATTGAGAATAAACCATTAGATAAATAGAAGAGAAGGAAATAGGGGAGGCAGAGAAGCAGTTAAGAAGGAAAGAAAGAGAGAGATAGCAGAACCTAGATGAAATGCAGAAATAAAATTTTCAGGCATTACCAAAGTCAGAAGTAGGAATAGTTCAAAATATTTGTCGGGTTAGGATTACAAAGTTTAATGGCTTAAAATTTTGTATAAAAATGTATGTAATGGTTGGCCATGTTTATCAAATTTACTGTCTTTCTTCACTGTGGGAGTATTATAGGGTAATAAGAGAGCTGACATAAAGTTTTCTAAGACTAGAGTACAATTTTGATCATCCTTAGTATTCTTGCTAGTAAATTTTGAGAAAGCCTCAATAAACCACTAATTCAAATCAATGATGGTCTCCCCCATCTTCTGAGTAAACTGCTACAGCTTCTCCCTGCTTACTTCACCAGAAAACTTTCACTACTGTCATTAGCAACCACTTTTGGTGGCTTTCTAACACCCCAGCTCTTACATAGTTGTGGGAGGTTATAAATAGCTTCCCATGGCCTCCATTACCCTCCATCTGTGATCTTCTAGACCCTAATATACTCTCTTTATGAAAGGAGCAAAGTCTGCTGGTTGCAGATCCCACACAGTAGCCAAGGACATCTCCATGCCTAGGACTGTAGAATAAAAACATGCTTGGGAATACTTCTGTGAAATTCCAGGGCATAGGGAAAAGAGGCTTGTAAATGAGTAATATCAGCTGTGAAGTAGAGATGGGGATGACAAAGGAGTCCTAGGTAGCTCCTCATTGGTATCAGCTTTGCTATTGATCCAAATAGGAAGGGCTGGTTTTCTATAGATTGAGACAATAAAAATCTCAGTTATATAGCACTTTGATTCCTTTCCCATATTGACATTCACCAGGTTAACACCTTGTTCATGTACCTTTTTCTAAGGCACTAGAGCTCCAACATTACATTCTGTCATCTTCACATGGGGACAGAGTCTTTTGTTCAAGTTATCCATTATCCCCTGATCAGGTCTCTTTATCATGTCATCTTTTCTAGTTTCAGGTTTTGTGATGAAGAGGGATTCTTGGAGGTGAGATCTGGGTTAAGACATAAAGTAAACTTGGGGTTATATTATTAGGCACATAAACCTGTGTCCTCAAATAGAGCAGATAGCTCATTACCAGCTAAAGAAATTCTGTTCCACTAATGAGAGGAACAACCTGTTCAGAAGATCTTTACCTCTCCCTTGCCCAGAGTCAGTTTGATGTTTGATAATGCAGGAGGAACAGATAAAACTGGGCCAGTAGAGGAGGGAGGAGGTGGGCGTACAAAAGGGAAATGCCTTTAATACATTTCCTTTTTTATTTACCTCATTTTTTTCTGACTACACAAATAATTTCCATTTTGTTCTCTTAAAACAATAGTCATTCCATAAATACCAGTAATTTATTTTCTTAGGATGAAGCCTAAAAGCACCAGAAAATATATTAATGTATATAAAGCAAAAACAAACATCACTAGGCCATTGTGAGACTAGGTCTCAAATACCCATTTCAAATGTGACAGAAAGATATTAGTTCTTTAATAGGAATACTTGTCCCTAATTCTAAATATAATTTCTTTTGTACAAATAAAAGCTTTCAAGGGACCTTAAAAGTTGGTGGAAATGATAACACCCAACTCATGGAGACATCTTTACTGAAATGAAAGTTCTTCCAGTTACTAAATAAATCTACTTCAAATGTACTTTCAAAACTTAGAAAACAACTATCTACTCTGAGATAGTCTTGGGGTAAATCTGTAGCAAATGATTGCCCTATGCTACCACTTTAAAGCACTATAGTGGAGTGTGTAATCTTCAGGTTATTTCAGACTTCTTATCAAATTGTCCTTGTAAACTCCAGGTATTTCCCTTTAATCAGTGCACAAACACCCTGGAGAATGCTCCTAAGGCTTTTGAGAAAAGATTGGAGAGAGGTTTACAATATATAATTGATATGAAATTATTGAATCTTTCTTCATAAGAACCTAGACTTCCCTTTAATGTTCATTGGTTTTATAATTTTGCTTACATCAGAAAAGTGGATTAAGTACTCAGTTTTTCTATTGTGATAGATGGTGTCAGCTATTGATTTTTTTTTAAACAAATGGTATTATACAAGTCAAGCAAAACCCTAGTCAGCTATCCATCTCTCACATCTGTAAGGACATCATGATCTATTAACTACTTGACAACTATCCTTATGGATCACCATTTCTACCTAACTACCCATTACAGTGTTTACATTCATCTTATCTTTCATGATTAAGTGCTGCTGTTCAACTTCCACCATCTCAGAATCCAATAATCACAATTGCAACTGGAAATCCCAGTTACATGGAAGCATCTTTGACTATGAACTCTATAGGGAGTAATCTTCAAAATTCTCAAGTATACCAACTTTATCTTTCTAGGGAATTCCCTAATTCTTAATGATTCTTAATGAAGCCCTGTATCCCCTGGAACAATTTGAAAAACATAATTGTGTAGTGGGTTCTGACATCTTAGAGAATAAGTATTTCCTAAGATCTGTACTTACATGACCTTACTGACCTCTTTCTCAAAACTATACCAAAATCTGTCTCATTTATCATAAGCTATCTTTATGTCTAGGATTCAATGAGTCAAACCAATAGTCTGGTTCTAGATAGCTTTGCTTAAATATTAAATTTCAACTTATGGGTGAATATCTCTTAGTAATAAAGTCTGTTCTATCCAGCCTCCAATAACTTCTTTCCCATTTTAATACCTAAAAATGCCCTCCTCCTGAGTTCCTCCAGTGCATATAAGCTAAGCACTCTTGGTTTTTATTTAATTTGGTGTAAAAGTCATTTTCTTCTGAAGGAGAGAAGGTGCTTCCATCCAGGCTTATGCTGAGACCTGGCTCAGATTATTAGTCTAAAGGCAATATGGTGAAGGAAACAATGAGGAAAAGTAGAAGCTACTTCATGATTCAGGTGAAGCCAGTGCATAATTACCATACAAGCAGAGTTTAGGGGCCTCAGGAAAAAGAAAGAGTGTAATTTTTTTATGCTGCAAAATAAAAAGAAAAGTCATAGTGAAATTCTTGATATTGTTGAACCAATTACTTCTATTTTTCACCTCAAGATGCATGACTATCTCATCACAGCCAGAACTTTGATATCAAAGACCTGTTGAGGTTGTGTCCTAAGTGCCATCTGCAGTTCTGCACATTTACAATTACAGATTGATCACAGAAGATAAGTTTTCTAAAATGGTGTCTTTTGAAAGACATTTTTTGTAGATTCAGAATAATGGGTAACAATTGTTCTTTTTTTCTTTGCTTTAGTACTTTCAAGATATTATTTAATTATCTTCTAGCCTATAAGATTTTTATGATTCTCATGATTATACTATAATATTATTTCTTTTATTTGTAATCACCTTTAATATTTTTTGTTGAGGTTGCTCTTGTTTTTTTGTTATTTTTTATCATAATAAAAGCATCTTGCATAGCAACTGGGCACAGTGGTGCATGCCTGTAATCCTAGCACTTTGGGAGGCTGAAACAGGAGAATTGTGAGTTCAAAGCCAGGCTTGGCCCAAAACCACCTTCAGGGACCACCATGGAAGCCCAATCAAGCTCATACCCGAGACTGCTACGGGGGAACTTAGACCAAGGAGGACTGCCCATGGGACCCCTGCAGGAGGCCTGGCCTAAGTGAGGCCCAGGACCAGCCCTAGTTCCACATCAGAGTTCCTGCTAACTGGCCAAGGACCCAAAACCACCTTGAGGGACCAACACAGGATCCAAGCCAAGGTCAGATCCAAGACTGCTAGCCGCCACCACAAGGGAACTCAGACCTAGGTGAAGGATTCCTGTGAGAGTGCTGGCACAAGTGAGGCCCAGGACCACCACCAGTACTGCATCAGATGTCCAAATACTAGCAGGAGCAAAGGCCAGGGCCCAGGACCACTTTCAGGGGCTGCTGAAGGAGCCTAGACAAGGCAACTCCCACTGCCATCTTGAGTTACTTCCACTATTGCTGCAACCATTTTTAGTGGCAGTAGTGCCACTAATCCATCTAGGGTCACCTGATGGGGACTAGAAGTAAACTCCAAAGTGAGATACAGGAAATCTATAGTGTCACAACAAGATTATAGGATAGAAACTGCAATAACTTAGATCAGCATTGCAAGAAAGGAAGATACATAATCAAAATGAAAAACAAGGGAAGAAAGTTCCCCAAATAAACCTAGATACTGCAATAATAGAATCCATTGACAGCACAGTTCTTGAAATGTCAGAGAAAGAATTCAGAATGTATGTAATTAAAATGATCCACAAATTAAAGAATGACTTGAGCAAGCAAATACAGGCAAAAATTGATCATTCCAACAAAGAAATAAGATAGCAAATAAAGGCAACCATTAATCACACTAACAAAGAGATAATAGAGCAAATACAGGTAGCAAAAGATTACTTTAAGAAAGAGCTAGAGATTGTGAAAACAAATCAGAAATTCTTGAAATGAAGGAAAAAAAGAAACAAATAAAAAACTTTATAGAGAGAATCATCAGCAGACTAGATCACCTGGAAGACAGAACTTGGGATACTGAAGACAAAATATACAATCTTGAAAATAATGTTGACCATACAGTGAACATGGTAAGAAATTATGAACAGAACATACAAGAACTATGGGATAGCATCAAAAGACCAAATCTAAGATTTATCGGGATAGAGAGAAATAAAGAAGGTCTTTCATACTTCTTAAGGGAATAATACATCAACAAGGC
Organism: Xerus rutilus; assembly: GCA_028644305.1. Lineage (NCBI taxonomy): Eukaryota > Metazoa > Chordata > Mammalia > Rodentia > Sciuridae > Xerus > Xerus rutilus. The sequence goes on from CM053409.1 coordinate 29,855,745, forward strand.
ATAACAATCATAAATATCTATGATCCAAACAATGGAGCTTCTACATATATCAAACAAATCCTTCTCAACCAAAAGAATCAAATAGACCACAACACAATAATACTTGGTGACATTAACACAGCTCTCTCACCACTGGATATATCTTCCAAACAAAAACTAAACAAAAAAACCCATAGAACTCAATAAAACAATCAATAATCTAGACTTAACAGACATATATAGAGTATTCCATCCATCAACGAGCAAATACACTTTTTCTCAGCAGCACATGGATCCTTCCCCAAAATAGATCATAAGTTATGTCATAAAGCATATCTTAGCAAATACAAAATCATAAAGATACTACTCTGCATCCTATAATGTCATAAAGCATATCTTAGCAAATACAAAATCATAAAGATACTACTCTGCATCCTATATGACCAAAATGGAATAAAATTATATATCAATGACAGATTAAAAAGTAGAAACTACTTCAACAACTAGAAACTAAATAATGTGCTCTTGAATGACACATGGATAACAGAAGACATCAGGGAAGAGATAAAAAAATTTATAGAGGTAAATGAAATCTCTGATACAACATATCATCTCTGGACACCATGAAAGGAGTGCTAAGAGGAAAGTTCATTGCATTAAGCTCATTTATTAAGAAAAGAAAAAGTCAACAAATAAATGACTTGACACTACATCTCAAAGCCCTAGAAAAAAAAGAACAAACCAACACCAAAAGAAGTAGAAGAGAGGAAATAATTAAAATCAGGGCTGAAATCAATGAAATTGAAACAAAAGAAACAATTCAAAAAATTGACAAAACAAAAAGCTGGTTCTTTGAAAAAATAAACAAAATTGACAAACTCTTACTCACCCTAATACAAAGGAGAGAGAAAACACAAACTATTAAAATTCATGATGAAGGGGCTGGGATTGTGGCTCAGCGGTAGAGCGCTTGCCTCGCATGCGTAGGGCCCTGGGTTCGATCCTCAGCACCACATACAAAGCAATAAAATAAAGACATTGTGTCCATCAACAACTAAAAAAAAAAAAAAAAAATATTAACAAAAAAAAAAATTCATGATGAAAAAGGAAATATCATGACAGACACTACTGAAATACAGAAGATAATTAGAAACTATTTTGAAAACTTATACTCCAGTAAAACAGAAAACCCTGAAGACACTGACAAATTTCTAGAGGCATATGACCTACTCAAACTGAACCATGAGGTCATACAAAACTTAAACAGATCAATTTCAAGCAAGGAAATAGAAGATGTCATCAAAAGCCTGCCAACAAAGAAAAGCCCAGGACCAGATAGATTCTCAGCTGAATTCTACAAGACCTACAAAGAAGAATTAATATCAATATTCCTCAAACTATTTCATGAAATATAAAAGGAGGGAACCATTCCAAACTCATTCTATGAGGCTAATATCACCTTGATTCCAAAACCAGACAGAGACACATCAAAGAAAGAAAATTTCAAACCAATTTCCCTGATGAACACAGATGCAAAAATTCTCAATAAAATTGTGGCAAATCACATGCAAAAACATATTTAAAATACAGTTCACCATGATCAAGTGGGGTTCATTCCAGGGATGCATTTTGGTTCAACATACAGAAATCAATTAACATAATCCATCACATCAATATACTTAAAGATAAGAATCATATGATTTTATCAATTGCTGCAGAGAAAGCATTTGACAAAATACAGCACTCTTTCATGTTCAAAACACTAGAAAAACTAGGGATAGTAGGAACATACCTCAACTTTGTAAAATCTATCTATGTTAAACCAAAGGCCAACATCATCATAAATGGAGAAAAATTGGAATCATTCCCTCTAAAAATGGGAACTAGACAGGGATACCCTCTCTCACCACTGCTATTCAACATAGTCCTTGAAACATTAGTGAGAGCAATTAGACAGATGAAAGAACTTAAAGGGATATGAATAGGAAAAGAAGAACTCAAACTATCATTATTTGCCAGTGATGGGATTCTGTACTTAGAGGATCCAAAAAGTTCCACCAGAAAAGTTCTAGAATTAATAAATGATTTTATCAAAGTGGTAGGATACAAAATAAACACCCATAAATCAATTGCATTTTTATACCAGTCATAAACCCTCTGAAAGAGAAATTAGGAAAACTATCCCATTCACAATAGCCTCAAAAAAAAAAATAAATAAAATACTTGGGAATCAATTTAACCAAAGAGGTGAAAGACCTCTACAATGAAAACTACAGAAAACTAAAGAAAGAAATTGTACAAAACCTTAGAAGATGAAAATATCTCCTGTGCTTTTGGATAGGCAGAATCAATATTGTCAAAATGGCCATACTACCCAAAGCACTATATAGATTCAATGTGATTCCAATTAAAATCCCAACATTGTTCCTTATAGAAATAGAAAAAGTAATCATGAAATTCATTTGGAAGAATAAGAGACCCAGAATAGCTAAAGCAATCCTTAGCAAGAAGAGTGAAGCAGGAGGCATCACAATACTAGACCTTAAACTATACTACAAAGCTATAGTAACAAAAACAGCATGGTACTGGCACCAAAATAGACATGTAGACCAATGGGACAGAATAGAAGACACAGAGACAAACCCACTTACATACAGTTATCTTATACTAGACAAAGGTGCCAAACACATACATTGGAGAAAATATAGCCTCTTCAACAAATGGTGCTGAGAAAAATGGAAATCTATATGCAGCAAAATGAAACTAAACCCCTCTCTCTCACCATGTACAAAACTTAACTCAAAGTGGATCAAGGACCTGAGAATTAGACCAGAGACCCTAGGCCTAACAGAAGAAAAAGTAGGCCCAAATCTTTATCACATTGGATTAGGACCTTACTTCCTAACAAGACTCCTACAGCATAAGAAGTAAAATCAGGAATCAATAAATGGGATGGATTCAAACTAAAAATCTTCTTCACAGCAAAAGAAACAATCAGTGAAGTGAACAGAGAGCCTACATTCTGGGAACAATTTTTTTGCCACATGCACATCAGATAGAGCACTAATCTCCAGGATATATAAAGAACTCAAAAAACTTAACACCAAAAAAACAAACAATCAATAAATGGGGTAAGGAGCTGAACAGACACTTCTCAGAAGAAGAATCTTGTGTAGGATGACAAATGAGACAATAATTTTGGAGTTTAGTATGATTTTATTTATTTAGTTGGGAGTTGAACTTGATTTGATATTTATTGTTACTATGGTTTCGCTCAGTGCTATACAATTATCAAGTTTTATTAGTGGATATTTTTGTTTAGGAAGGAAGTTAGTTAGACAGATATTCTTTCCTTGATGTCTGCTCCACCCATTCTCTTTACTCTTTCTGATGGAGAATATCTGGGTCATGTAAGTGCCTTATCTATATTTGGTGATTACTTTACCCAGAACATGCTGACCTGGAAGTAAGAGTGGGGTTCCAGACATCTGAATTAAACTTGAGGTTTAGAAGGGCATTGTGTCTCTGAGATTAGGGTGTATGGCTTTCCTATCTATCTTCCCCTTCTCTGGTTATAATGCTGGAATTCATATGTATTCCTTCCTCTCCCCTGGTTAGAGGAGTTTTTTTATTCTTTCTAATTATCCATCCATCCATCCATCCACTTATTTATTGTATATACACAGCTGCAATAGGTTCTTGACAGTATGAAAAAGGCAACATTTTTGGTGTCTTCATCTCTGAACATAAGTTTTTTGTTTTGTTTTGTTTTGTTTTTTGTCAATAGCAAAGATGAAGGAGTTGGAAATAGAAGCTGCTACTACTTCTCTTCAGGCCAGCACCAGGAAGTAATTTTTTTTCAGGATTTTTGATGTCCACTATTCTTTAATAAATTTTTTGTATAATTTTAATTAAATTTTTTTTTGGTACCAGGGATTGAACTCAGGGGCACTCAACCACTGAGCCACATCCCCAGCCCTATTTTGTGTTTTATGTAGAGACAGGGTCTCACTGAGTTGCTTAGCACCTCGCTGTTGCTGAGGCTGGCTTTGAACTTGCGATTCTCCTGTCTCAGCCTACCAAAGCACTGGGATTACAAGCATGAGTCACTGTGCCCAGCTTAATTAAAAATTTTTGTTTATATTTTTGGTTTCAAAAAATCAGAATATGCATAAGCTTCACAATTTAAAGATTTCATCATTTCCTGCAGGCACTTGATTCTGCTTGTAACAAAATCAAAATTCCATGGGATTTGATTTCCATCATCCATTCTTGTGATAGAAAATATTTAAGTATTGGTGAAATATTTTGCTTCTTAGCAACAAATCCACTCATGTATTTTATTCCATTTATATAATTACTTACATATTCTAGATCCTATTCAGAGTCCAGAGGTAAGCCATTGTTTGCATCATCATGGGCATTTTGATGAGCAATTTTAATCTAAGACCTTATTTATTGCAAAAAATTTCTTTCTTTATGTTAATTTGTTTTCTTGATTTTGGTGCTTAGTGTAAAATATCTCTTCATATTTTCTCCACTTGAAACAACTTTCATTAGCTACAAGTATATACTTAAACTGAAATTATGTTTTATTCATTTCCTTGAGAAACTCAAGTTAAATATAATTATAATTTGAAATGATTCTTCCTACTCTACATAATTATTATATACCCTCAGGACTTGTTGATTTGTCCTAGTCCATCTGGCATTATTGAATACCTCATCATATATTAAGTAATGCAGATCTGCTCAAAATGTGTTAATATGATATTATAAAATCTGATACCATGAATCACAGGAAAATTTTTAGTGATTATTTTTATTAGTAGATATGAGTATAATTTAATTATAACTAATGGAATGCACATGACCGACAAAATGCATATCATTAACAAAAATCTAACTTAATAAAATATATTGCAAAACTGTCTTACAAAAGTCAATGTTTTGGAGTTAGTAGTATTATGTGTTCATTATCTGGGTAAATTCACATTGACAGAACTGAAATAAAGAAAGAAATAGAAATTATTAATAAATTAATAATTAATAATTTAATAATTATTAATAATTCTTTCTTCAGAAAGAAATAGAATTATTAATAAATTATATTATGACAAAGATATTGTATCAAAGTTACAAATTATTTGCTAAAAATCTTCAAAACACATTTTAACTTGTTTTTATTTTCAATTTTTAATTAATGTAGATAGCGATGATTGGAAGTTTCATTGTCTAACCACAAACACTTTTTTAAAAAAATTGTTTTAGTTGTCAACGGACCTTTATTTTATTTATTTATATGCAGTTCTGAGAATTAAACCCAGTGCCTCACACATGCTAGGCAAGTGCTCTGCCACTGAGCCACAACCCCAGCTCCATAACCACAAACACTTTTAATAAATAAAAATATTTGTTAAAAATGTGATGATCTGCTGTATAAGTATCTAAAAGTTCCAGATGTTACTCCATATGTTCTTATTTTAAAAAACGCTTCTTTTTGTTGTCATTAGATCATTCTTGTTTTCACTCTATACTTTGTTTCATTTGATATGCAACAAACATTAGAACTCTTCTGGGAATTTGCCACGTTATACACATGCAAAGGTAAAAATTGTAACTAGTGTTTTGAGAACTGTATAACTAATTTAGGTAATTATTCAGTGAATGAGGTTTGGTTGCATACCATGTAAAGCATGCATGCGGTGCAGTAAAGATACAGAGATGACTACAGCTGTGTCTCTACTTCCAGGATCTCTAAGTATACTGGATATATAGACAGATTCTATAGGAAATGAACTTAAAAAAAAAAACTACTAAGAAAGCTTTTTATTTTTTATTTTTTTTGCTGTTCTTATTTTTCTTTAGCATCTGAAAGTTACTACATTCTTGCCGTCTACCAATTATTAAAAAGAAAAGGAAAACAAAAAGAAAATGAAATTGCCTGGAATAAATTCATTTTTATATACAAAATGAACTGTACTGAAATAATACAAAGTCACTTGAACTAATTCAAATTTCTCTTCAAGTAGTTGTAATGTCACTTAATTTTTTTTTAATATTTATTTTTTAGTTGTAGGTGAACACAATATCTTTATTTTATTTTTATGTGGTGCTGAGGATCGAACCCAGTGCCTCCCGCGTGCTAGGTGAGCACGCTACCACTGCGCCATAATCCCAGCCCCACTGCGCCATAATCCCAGCCCTAGTCATTTTTGAGAAGAAGAAGTTTATGATAGGGAAACATGGTGGTCTACCATTGTTATGGTTTGGGTGTTTAATGTTTTCTGAAAAGCTCAAGTGTTAGGCAACACAGGAGTGTTCAGAGGTGAACCGATTAGATTATGAGAGCTATAACCTCATCAATGAATTCATCTATTAGATGGAATAAAAATTGTAATGAATTACAGTGGTAACTGTAGGCAGGTAGGGTGTGACTGGAGGAAGAAGGTCACTGGGGGGCATGCCCTTGGGGATTATGTATTGTTCCTTGCTCTTTTCCTTCTTTCTCTTTATTTTTTTCTCTCACCATTCCTGGTAATAAGCTGAGCAATTTACCTCTGTCACACCCTTCAACCATGATGTTCTACTTCACCTCAGACCAAGAAGCATGGAGTATGCTGACCATGGGCTGAAACTTTGAAACTGCAAACCCAAAATAAACTTTACCTCCTTTAAATTGTTCTTTTCAGGTATTTTGTTCACAGAAACAAAACAATGACTAACACAATCAGAAACCAAGCTTGGAAAATTAGCAAAAATAGCAACTATCTCAACATTAATAGGGAAGAGACTTTTCTAGTCTAATAACTAAAAGAATCACAGTTCTATTGAAATAATTCTGGCCACACTTATTACAGAATTTGTTACAGCAGGTCATTTTTATATTCCATTACAAACATAATTTGATTTGTTATAATCATGAGTTTATCAGTCTGAGTATATTCCTAACAACATAAAATCCAAATTAATCAATGGGAACTTCACCATGAGAATATGAAAAAAATATCAATATTGGCTATTACTTAAGCAAATAATACAGATGAGGGAAAATTTCCTGAATTTACTGGAAGGGATTTATCAATTTAAGCTGAGTAATAACCTCACTTGATTTTAATTATTTTCCAAACTTTGATTTTAGAAAATTATATATGGATTAAAAAATTACATATGAGCAATTACACAATGAAAGACATCAAGAACATAATAAGCAACAGAAAGCCATAAAAAGATTATTTGGACAAAATTGATAATACATGCTCTAACAATTTTGTATGTCCAAAGCTCTTATGTTATATTTATGGTATTTCATACAGACAGGGTAAAATATTTTTCTGAGGGAATGATATAACCAATCTTGAAATTTGAAAATATTCTAGCTTTGATTGTGACTCTACATAGATCTTTCATCTCACTAGACAAACATTAGTTATTCTCAAAACTGATGATTCTCAAATACCATGTTGGGGAGAAAGAGAGAAGTATTATGTTCTCACTTTCTTTTCTTGAAATGAACTGTCATTACATGCATGCAATTTTCACAGTTATTTATATCATGTTGGTCAACCACTCAGCAATGGTTGACTAGAATTCTTCAAATCATCTATAATTTTATCTCAACTTCCATCATTACAGTCACCATCTTATCATTTCACCGTTGTATAATTTCTACTTCTAATGGACAGATTCTGACCTAATGCTTATCTCTTGGACCCTTTTGGGTTCTGTGCTTGAAGTTTCTCCTAGGCTCTAGTATCAAGAATGTATATGTCACAGAAAAAGATAGCTGAGGCACTTATCCACATTCATAAAGCAGAAGATACACTTGTTCTAGGATCAAAATATTATGTCCTGAACCATTGATTTTGTTATTCACAGATCGCAGGAACTAAATCCAACAAAACTCCTGAGTTTTAGTTACTTCTCTAGTGGAATAGGATAAATAATAAATTACTCTAAATAATTTGCCACATTAATGAGTCAACATAAATATGGCTCTATTATTTGCAAATATAAAAAGTCTTAGTTACAGGAACCAAACATTCAATTATAAATTGATATCAAACAACTTGAAAATAATTTAAAAATTCCATCAAGAAGTTTTCCTCTATATTCAATTGTCATAATTTAGGAAATGCACCTGTATAATTCACTTAATTTTTTATGTCAAAGTAATGTAGAGCCATTTATTTATTTATGTTCCATTTATTTCCAAAAACAAAATGACTGAATGTACCACAAAGATATAACATACTAAGATTAGATATTATTAATAAAAGATATAGGACAATTTTAAAGGAGACAAAAAGAAAATGTACAAGATATTAATAGTATAATTATACCCACAATTATACCCACAATTACACACAAATTACATCTGAGTTGTACAGATATAAATGCTATTAGGAAGATAGGGGCTCTATATTTTAAATGTATTTGAAGAGTTATATAATTACATTTTGAAAAATCTAATCTATGAATTAATTTATATTTAATTCATTTGGATTTTAGTTACACATAATGAGGTGTTCAGTGCCAAAAGGGAGGAATTTGTGAAGTTTCTAACGATTCTTATATTATTAATATTATCTATATTATTATGTATGCAAATCGAGTGCAGCTCAGGAGGGATTGTAGGATGCAGTGGTTAAAGCATGGTCTTTGAACTCATACTGCCTGGTTGGAAATCCAGCTCTGTCCAACATCACCTGCACATCTGAGGAAGTTATTAATAATATCTCCATGTTTCATTTTCCTTAACTACAATAATTCTATAAAATCCTCATTTTTTTGTAGAACAAATGAGTAACACATTTTAAGTACTTAAAGCAATGCATACTATTAGCCACTGTTAAATATTAGCTTACCTTAGTACTTAATAGTACTATAGAACAAATTTTCCTTAGTAGAGCCTTCAGTATATGTGACTCATTAAAAGGAAGGAATTTTGATTACTCACCCAATGTTCTGATTTTTCCAAAAACTAAATCTTGATGATATTACCCAAACTTTGGATTTAATTGGTTTGAAGTGAGATAAAGTTATTGCTATTTTCAGAAGATATAGTCTGGGTGCCTGCACTTCTTTGGATGGCTCACTCTGGTGAATTTATTAAAAATATTTTCTCATGTGTCTCCAAATATAGTTATATTTTGAAAATATTAAGAGCAAATAGATTTTACCCTTGGTAATCTCTGATCAGGAGTCAAATCTTGCAGCCTTTCCAGGGACAATTAGTTGAGTTCCAATATTAAGCCAGGTACTGAGGAAATGCTTTGTATATATTTTATTTTTTAACATAAGAATGACCTTTGGAAAGTATTGCTAATGAAACTTTATTAATGGGAAATAAAAATTTAAGTATTTTTGAAAAGGTTACATGTATGAACAAATGACAAAATTATGATTAAAATCCTGTTCTATGCTTCCAAAATTTATCCTACACCTCTCAATCTCTCAATATTTTATCCTACATCTCTCAATATTTGTTCTATATTTCAATTCTATAATTGCTGTCAAAAAAGAAAATTAAAATATTACATATGTATATAAATTATATGTTATATTTTATAATATTAGAAAACACAAATAGTGATATTTACTTAGTTTCTCCCAGAATTTTTTATATTGATTTGAAAATAAGAATACATTTCCAATCATCTTTTAACTGCTTCCTTGAAGGAAAGTAAAATCAAAAAGGCAAAAGAAAGAAGGAATGTTATTTTGTTTGTAATGATAAGTTTTCTATAAGGGTTGAATGTTTAGAAAAACTGGATATGTGGTCATATCAAAAAATCGCTTCTGTTTAGTTCAAGAGCAGAGATATTTATTTATTTATTTAAGGAATTTTGAAACAGAAAAGAAGCATTTTCTTTTATAAAGATTGTAGGCTTGCTGGGCGTGGTGGCACACTCCTGTAATCCCAGCACTTTGGGAGGCTGAGACAGGAGAATTACGAGTTCAAAGCCAGCCTCAGCAACAGCGAGGCTCTAAGTAACTTAGTGAGATGCTGTCTCTACATAAAAAACACAAAATAAGGCTGGGATGTGGCTCAGTGTTTGACTACCCCGAGTTTAATCCCCAGTACCAAAAAAAAAGAAAAAAAAAGATTGTAGGCTTAAGTAGGAACCCAATATCAAAAGCATGCAACACAGGAGAAATTTCTGTAATTGGCAAAGTAAGAATTTTCTCGTATCTGCAATACATTGAAACACTAACTGCCAGAAGAAATACTTGAAAGTAGAAAGTACAACTTAGATTCAAATGTAAATTTTTGTAGAAAAACAACTATAACGCACAAATAAATTGTGTTCACAATTGTTCATTTTGCATGTTTTAATATTGTATTTTCATTTTACAAACAATACAGATTTGGGTTGAGTCTAATTCTTCAAAGCATATCAAGTAAAAAGAGACAGATTGTTTAGATTGTCAGTTTTCTCCTAATCTTTTCTCATAATACTTGGCATTCATCAGTTTTAAAATTCTATGTGAATTATATTTGTCTAGTAAATCATTAGGGATTATTGTAAAATGAATAATATATATTGAAGTTACTTTTGATCCAAATGTGTAGAGTTATTTTTCCCTCTCAAATTCTTCAATGGTCTTTTTACTTTATTACTCAAATAATATTATTGAAATTTTTAAACCAATACATCATAATTGTACATATTTAGGGGTAAAGTGTGATGAATCCATATTTGCATACAATGTTTAATAATTACATCTTGATAATCAGCATTTTCATGTACTTATCCATTAATTATTTCTATCTGTTTGAAATCTTTGAACTCCTCTCTGCTAGTTCTTTTTGAACTATAGGATGGGTTTTTCTAAACTATACTCATCTTACTGTGTTGCAGAACATTAAAAGAATTCCTCCTGTCCAACAATTTTTCTGGTTCTTGTTACCCAGACTCCCTCTATGTCTTCTCTGTTTTAGCCTTCCTACCTTCTAGTAACTACTATTCTACTCTCTACTTACATGAAATCATTTTAGCTTCCACATGTGAGAACATGCAGCTTTTATCTTTCTGTGATTGGTGAATTTCACTTGACATAATATCCTTCACTTGCATCCATTTTATCACATATGACAGGATTTCATTTCTTTTTATGGATGAACAATATTCCATCATGTGTATGTACCACATTCCCTATATCCATTCATCAATTAGTGACAGCTCCAGTGATTCTATACCTTGGATAGTGTGAATAGAGTTACAATAAACATAGGAATATGCCTAACTTTTCGGTATGCTCAATTCATTTTATTTCTATTTATACCAATCACTTTTCTATATTAAGATCTACTTTTTTCAGCATCCACATGTGAAAGAAGATGCGTTACTTGTCTTTTTATATATTACCTATTTCATTTAACATAATGACGTCCAGTTCTATCTATTTTACTGTAAGTGATAGGATTTCATTCTTCTTTGTGGCTTAATAATATTCAATTGTATATGTATATGACAATTTTTATCCATTCACCTGTTAAAGGACACCCGAGCTGATTCCATGTCTTAGCTACTGTTAATAGTGATGCAATAAACATGGGTAAATTTTAAAATTAACTTTGTATATATCCCCTGAAGTGGGATAGCTAGATGTCATAGATCTATTTTTATTTTTTGAGAAAACTTGTACTGTTCTGCATAATGCCTGTACAGATTTATATTCTCATCAACAGTGTATAAGAGTTTATTTTTCTCAAATCCTCTCCAGCTTTTGTTGCTTATAAATATAATATCCATTCTCACTGGTGTAAGATTATGTCTCATTGAGGTTTTGATTTGCATTTTCCTGATGGTGAATGATATAAATTATTTTTTCATATATTAATTGGTCATTTAAATATATCTTCTTAGAAGAAATGCCAATTCAGATCATTTTAATAGGGCTATTTACTTTTTGTATTTGAAATTTTTGAATTATTTATGTATTTTGATTTTAATTCCCTTTGGAATTAGTAATTTGCAATTTTTTTCTCTCATTCTGTTGGTTATCTCTTCACTCTGTTGGTTGTTTTTCTGTCTGTGCAGAAGTTCCTTAGTTTAATACAATTTTATTTTTCTCTTTATTATTTTCTTGACTGGCTTCTGGAATTTTATCAAAAATTATTACCTAAACTGATGTTTTAAAGTGATTCCTCTGTTTTATCCTAATGGTTTAATAGTTTCAGGTTTTAAATTTAGGTATTTGATCCAATTTACATTGATGGTTTTACAAGGTGAGAGATACAGGGCAATTTTCATTCTTCTGCCTATGCATATCCAGTTTTCCCAGTACCTTTTATTGAAGGAACCAGACTTTCTCCAACACATGATTTTGACTACTTCATTGAATTAGACATTTCTATAGGTATCAGGTGAAATGTCTTATTTCAGTATAATAAGCTGACTCCCTGAAACATTATCAAAATTATTCTGCATATTGCCTTTAAAGATTCTATTTTTCTAAAACAGGAAATAGTACCTACAAATAATTCAATCATTTGTAGCTTATAAATTAAGTAATAAAATCCCAACTTATTTTGTTTTATTTTCTCATTGTTTGCTATCCCTTATTCATTAATATTTGGGTAATCTTGATAAAGTTTATTATTTCTTAGCACTCAAGCACCTATTTTATTGGAATAATGATAAACGCCATCAGGATATCTCCTGCTTGCATTTGTAGTTTCAATAATTTTGCATTCCATGAAATCATAACACTTTTCAAATTCTCCAGATACTCTTGTAGGATTTCTACCTTTTCCAAATAAAAACAAAATCAAATTTCACAGCTTTCTTTACTATCATATAGTGACAAAAAACATTTTAACCCCACGAAATTATATAGACTGGGAAAAAATTAGAACCTTATAAACTTAAAATGTTTTTAACTTTTTAAAAAAACTAATTTGCATACTGGTTTTTCTCATTTTATTTGGACTTCTGAGTATTTCATAATGAACAGAGCAGTATACATGCAGCATAATATAAGCCATAAAGCAGGTGTTCAAAGCAGATTATTTCTTCTCCTTTCTAATAATACAATTAGTTAGAAAATTGCAGGAGATGAATTGTTTTGCTTTGGAAAGATTAAAATTTCCCTACTCACTCTTCAGACAAGTACAGATATAAACACTTATTGTTATTCTTATTACATTTCTTATATAATAAGACTGAACTGTTTTTCTCTTATTAATATTCACAGTCTCCTCAGATAATTTTTATTTGAGAAAATGCAATTTATTTTGAATCTCTGTTATATGCATTACAAAGAAAAGCAATAAGGGTGGAAACGATGACACTCATGACATTTACATAGGAATTTAAAAATTAGTGATACTTGTGTTTGAATGAAATTATTAAGTACAAAATCTATGTAATGAAATTTTATTATAATTTTAATTTCTTGAATGATACCCAAAATCCTGCTAAATTGTTTGAATAGAAGCACTTGAATATTTCAAGGGAAGGCTCTTTATGTCATTATTACTGCCTTATAGCCTCACAATTGGACAATCATTATTTTTCCAGCTAGTGTTTTTATTTATAAGAGGTAACAGACTATTCAATATTGTAATTTAAAAACACATTCTCATTTTCGGCTAATAAACATTACATATTTCCTAACAGACTGTGTTCCCTTGAGTAACATCCTAATGTATTTCCTTTGATGTATTTATGTCCCTAGTTGTTAATTAGCTGAGCAGAAACTGTCATTCTTTGCAGCATCTTTATTTCTATGACTAAAGGATTCTGATATGTCATCTGTCAAACTATCAACAAGAAAAGGTACAGTTTTTTTGAACCTTTGATAATATTTCCAGAATTATTATTTTATTAGCTGGTATACATATAAGTCAGGCTCCCTTCAAGTTATTTTGATAAGTCATCAAGAAGAAAAATTCACTCACAAATAAAAAGAGAAAAATTCAGAAAGCACATTATTAAAATACCAAGGATGGCTTGTAGGATTTTTGTTTAAGAAACTGAATGAGAGGTGATGGCTTTTACTGAGAGGAGAAGATTAAAGAAGGATCAGAACTGGTACAGCAAGATCAAGATTTCTGTGTTAGGAATATTAAGATTGAAAGTTAGAAATGACTATTAGTCATGCCTACAGATATCAGGGATATAAATAAATATTTGCACACTATCATCAGATAAAAGTTATTTAAAGCTATGTAACTGGGCTATATCACCTAGGCAGAAAGTAAAAATAAACTTCCAAAACTCTCCACTCTTTATGGGTAAACTCAGAGAAAAAGAGAAGTGGAGGATCCTGAGAAGGAGCAGCCAGTCTATTTTGAGGAAAACAAAGGAAGAGAGGTAGCACAGAGGTCAGGTCAGAGGAGGTGAGGAGAATGGCAGGTACAGAATGACTTACTTTTTTATGTACTCCTGAAAGGTAAAAAAAAAAAAAAAAAAATAAGAGTAACTTTTATCACTATTCCTAGTGAACCTACCATGAACAACTTCAGTGAAATGGGGTTTTATCAAAGTAATAAATGCTTGAAAAAGTCAAATAAAATATCTCTGCATGCAATAGAATTTTGAGAATCAGATAGAATAACTGTGAATTCCTTTCAGAATGTTCACATTGGTTTACGGTGGTACTTGATGGCTCCATTTCATTTGTCATTGATAGAATAACTCTGAATCCCTTTCAAAATGTGAATCCTTCTCAAAATGTTCAACTTGGATTAAAGTGGTACTTGACGGTTTCATTTCATTTGTTAGTATAGCAAGCATTTTAGTATAAAGTTAAGACTCAAATATATCCAAGCATGTTTGGTAAATACTGGTCTGCATTTTTAAAAAAAGATTATTTTTTAGAATTTACTGAACATTTTATATTTGGTTTTTAGTTGCCTAAAAGAGAAGGAGTATCTGGGTAAGGTGGCACACACCTATAATCCCAGTGGCTCAGGAAGCTGAGGCAAGAGGATCATGAGTTCAAAGCCAGCCTCAGTAACGGTGAGCCCCTAAGCAAATCAGTGAGACCCTGTCCCTACATAAAATACAAAATAGGGCTGAGGATGTGATTCAGTGATTGAGTGCCCGAGTTCAATCCCCAGTACCCATCCCATCGCTACCTAAAAAAAAAAAAAAGAAGGAGTAAACTGATTTGTTAAGTGTATATAGAAGAGGAGACAGGTTGGGAGGTACTTATATTTTAGAATCTTTTTTGGAATACTCTAAGAATCAGATATCCTCTTTAACTAACATATTGTAATGTTTTATAGTACAAAATAATTTTCTTAATGAGAGATTTCTGTTTTATTCAAATTTGGTGATCTTTAGTTCAAATTTTTATTTCATGTATACTGATTGCATCATTCACAAGTCACACAAATCAAAACTTACAAAATTGAAATGAGGAAACGTTTACTTATAGATATTCTACTTAGTATCTGGCATGGTGCTACTTCCTGTAACCCCAACTACATTGGTGGCTAAGGAAGGATGATCATAAGATTGAAGCACGTCTCGGCAACACAGCAAGTTCCATCTTAGAAGAAAGCAAAATGCAAAACAAACAAGCAAACAAAAAATGACTTACTCTTTATCTTCTATATTTTCATCTACCCAGCTAGTCACACTAGGAACAAATATGACCATGTTAGGTCTTGCTAAATTAATCACTACTTATGTCTATAATTTTTTCCTTAAATTTTCTTAAATCCATTCACTTTGTTATGTCATTCAGCCACCCTACTATTTCTGGCTCCTTGTATTTCTTTCATTGAGCTTCCCAATGTGGTTTATTCCCTCTAATATTATTATGCCTTAATTTATTATCTACCCTGCAACCAGAGTGCCCCAAAATGAAAATCTAAGATACACCCTTATAATGCCCTTCAAGGACTCTTCATTTTTCTTTTGATAATGTGCTTTATTATAAGGCCATCCACTACCAGAATATTCTGAAATGATTAAAATGAGAATTGAACATATTAGATTGTGCTCAAAATAATCATAAGAATTAAATTCTGAGGCTTTGAATATTTTAAAGCTAAAGTGCAAAATGAATTGACTTTTGCTACTTCTTCCCTCAGTTGTTATGGTTTAAGCATATGTGATTAAATATTTTCAGTTTATTGAATTCCTTGCATATTTCACTCTAAAGTTTTCTATGTGTCTTTCCACCAACTGAAACAATCATCTCAGACTTCCTCATGAATAAATACTATTGACACACAAGTGTTAGCCTAAATATCTATTTTTCATAGTGGGATGCCCGACCAGAGATTCCAGAAAGTCTAAGTGAAAGGTTTTAGCAAAAAAATAAACAAACAAGTAAGTGATAAAAATAAAAATTAAGAAACTCCTTCTGCATAATAAATATTCTCCATTATAACCTCTATTTTATTATAACTGTCTACTTACCTCTCTTAATCCTGAGCTGGACCATAGCTCAATCTCTTTTCCCACCTTATTTACAGCACTTGGCCTATTATAAGCATGTAGTAAACACCCAAATGTATTTGTGAAATGAATAATCTTCATGGAGATTTTAGTTTTTGACTATGACATTTTCTGATTATCTTCAATGGATTTTCATATATGTATAAAACTTATTGTATATATACATATATATATATATCTCAATATCTGTCTAGCTATATCCTCTCTAAGCTTGATAAATCTCTTTATTAATGTTCCCTATTTTGGAAAGAATTCCCTTAACATTTTTCTACAGATCTTATTTCAGATTTTGCAAATTCTTTGTTGGGAAACTTTTGAAAAGTCAATTAATTAGTCTTCATTTGGTATCTGAATGTTAATATTTGCCTTTTCTGTATTCTGAAAGTGGAAGATACCATGTGGAACTGACACATCGACTGTCTTTTCTCTATCAACCAGCTAATTGTTTTTCTTCTGGTAGGACTTATCTACTCAAATGCCAGATCTAGAAACTCAGCCACTGTGTGGGCAGGAAATCCTATAAGAGTGTTGATGTGTTTCTGATTCACAGTTCAAAATTTGAAGTGGGCTGGAAGTGAATTATGATGATCTTTTTTAAGAGCCTTGCCTTACTCAGAGTGTTTTGAAGAATTTTACTAAAAAAGGAATTTTTAACTAGAAAAAGAATATTTCCTTCTATGTTCTAATGCAGCCTGGTCTAGAACAATTTATCAGTGTACACAATGAACACTCTATTGTGTTGAATCATACTCAGGAAAATGGCATGATTTTTAAGGTAACAGTTGTCAGATAATGAAACCAAATACTTTATTGAATATAAGGATGTTATCCGTAATCAATTGGCTATGTAATACTTTGAAATATTAGTCAAATTCTATGCATCACAGTATTGTCACATATATACTGCAGATAATACTTCAGATTTTTACCTTAGTATTGGTTTTCATAGGACGAGACTCCCTTAGAAGTCTCCAGAGAGTCTTGTGTACTTGTCTTATTCAGAACTGCCAGGATAATAAACATACTGTGTGGCAGCCATTATCACATTCACTTATTGGGACTTTCTTTTTTTGTATCATCTAGACTTCAAGTACCATCTCTTTCATCATTGTGTCCCTATCACCTAGCACATAAACTAGTGTAAATTGATCATTTATTGCATTTGCTTAATTAATAAAAAATCAGTGAAGAATTTCACTTGTGTAATTTTTATACTATTTCAGTATCATTTTAGTCTTTTATAAACATTATTTTTTTAACTGAAGCAATAGTCTGTTTTGAAGAATTTTGGTGATATTTTTCATATCTCATGAAACACTATATGTTTTTAATTTATATTAAAAGTTTATTATTTTTAAGACAAGTTAGATCATATTTTAAATTTAACTAATACAAAAACAAAAATTGTACAAATGAGTCGGTTACCATGTATGATATACATTGCATAATATTGAAATCAGTTTAAACATATTTATCTTCTCCAAAATGAAAACTTTTTCCAATCCTTTCTTCTAGCTTTTTGAAATGTAGAGTACATTGCTGTTATCTATAGCCACCTTCCTGTGAAAAGTACATCATAATTGCATGCTTCTCTCTAAATGAGACTTATTCACTTATCAACTGTTCTACATTCATGCCCTTATTCTACTCTCTATAGCCTCTGTCAACCACCATTCTATTCTAAACTTGTTTGAGATCAACTTTTTAAAATTCCATATAAGAGTAAAACAATTGTACTTGTCTTTCTGTGCCTGGCTTTACTTAAATAATGATCATCAGTTCCATTCATGTTGCTGCAAGTGACAGAATTTAATTCTGTACGTATGCTACATTTTCTTTATCCATTCATTGATTAATAGACACTTTGCTTATTTCCATTTCTTGGCTATTTATGAATAGTATTGAAATAAATGCAAACACCCAGGAATGGGATGGTTGGATAATATGGTAGTTCTATTTTTAATTATTTTAAGAATCTTCATATTGTTTTTTCACAATGGCCATATTAACTAACATTCCCAGCTACAGTGTTCAAAAGTTCCCTTTTCTTGACATCCTAGCCAAAACTTGTTATCATTTCTGTTTTTGACATCAGTCATTCTTACTCAAGTGAGGTAATATTTGTTGTTTCATTGTTTTTATGGTTCTGTGGATTTAACCCTGGGGCTTACACATACTAAGCAAACAGTCTAACAATGAAGTCCATCTCAGCACTTTTTAAATTTTATTTTAAGGCAGGATCTCTTTAATTTGCCCAGACTAACCTGACACTCATGATGCTTCTGCCTCCTGAGTAGCTGGGATTGCATGTGTGCAGCATCAAGCCCAGCCTCATTTTGATTTTAGTTTACATTTCCCTAATGAGTGGTAGAAAATGTACGGGTATTTTTTCATGTATTTGTGCATGGTTGCTTTTTAGTAATGTCAATTCAGATCATTTGTCCATTTTTAATAACTTTTTGTTAAATGTTTTGAGTTCTTTATATATTCTGGAAATTAACAATTACATAGAAGAAGAGTTGGCAAATATTTTCTCTGATTCTGTGTGTTATCTTCACTCAGAAAGTAAATTTTATGTAATCCCACTTGTCTCTATTTTCGGGGGAAGGCATGACTTTGACGACTTCAAAAACTCCTTGCCTATTCCATTGTCCTGAAGTAGTTATCCTATATTTGCTTCTAGTGGTGTCATCGTTTCTGTTATTACATTTAAATATTTCATTCATTTTGAGTTGATGTTTTAACTCATAAGAGATAAGGATCTAGTTTCATTCTTCTGTATATGGATAGCCAATTTCCCAGCATCACTAATTACAAAGCCTGTCATTTCTCCAAAGCATGTTCTAAGCCCTTTCACTGAAAATAACTTGGCTGTAGGTGTGGTGCGAGGATCTACTTATGTGCTCTGTCTTCTGCTCCATTGTTCTATGTGTCTACTTTTATAACAATACCAAGTTGCTTTGATTTGTACTAAATTTTGAAGTCAAGTAGTATAATGCATCCACTTTTGTCATTCTTGCTCAAATTTCTTTTAGATTTACTTCTTGTTCCATAATAAATTTTAGGGATTTCTAAATTTTTTTCTTTGAAGAGAGTAACATTGGTGTATTGACAGAGAGTGCATTGAATTTGCAGATCACTATATGAGATCTTTCCATCCATGTACATGAGATGACTTTCTTTAACCTATTTATGCTTTATGCCCTCTTCACTCTTTTTTTTCATGAATGTTCTACAGTTTTCATTATGTAGATATTTTACTTCCTTAGATAAGTTCATTCCTTAAAATTTTTGTAGCCATTTTAAATGGGACTGTATCTTGATTTTTAATTCAGACAATCAAATATTAACATTTAGTAATATTACTGATTTTTATGTTAATTTTGTAATCCTGCAAATTTACAGAATTCATTTATAATCTCTAATAGTTTTATTGCAGTCCTTTGGGCTGTAGAATTATAAATGCTATTTTGCAAATCTACGTATCTCAGTAGAGTGCACATGCCTAGTATATATCACATATTTAATAAATTGGCTATTTCTGTTATTGGAAATCATTAACTTGAAGCAAATTTACATTCCAACTCAATAATATAATGATACTGTTTACTTTTTGGACCTTCTGATGGACATTTAAAGGAAATTTTAAAGTGATTCCATAACACTCATGATCAAACAAAGATCATCCCTTAATTCTATTACTCTCTCATCTGATTCTTCCTTTGCATGGGGGTATACTTCTTCATCATAAAAAACATAGAAAATAACACAAAGAGAATTTTCCCTTAGCCTAATGCTTTGCTCTTCACTACAATCTGAAATATGGAAGTGATAAGTGATTCTTGGCATATATTCTAATCCTCCTCCATCACTCTTTAACAATTTGCTTTCATTAGGTTTTTTGGTTTTTTCCCAGATTGAGTTTAGAAAAAAATGGTGCAATCCTATAACAAACTCTGACATTCTGGGACATGTATGATGGTCACATATCTTCAAATATATGAATCCTAAGTACTAAATATTTTCTTTGTATTAAAAAAGCCAAAATTCTAATAATTAGATAGAAACAAAAATTGACTTGTGAAGCAGATGCTGAAGTCATTACTAGACTAAAGCTCTGCTATAAATTCTACCCCCATATCAGACCACTAATTTCATCTCTATATTGTGATAAATCACTACATGAGTACTTAAGCTCATTTGTGACTAGCTGAATTTATGAATGCAAAATCTATAAATACTAAAGATGTACAGTTCCAAAATATTTTGCACAGTCCAAATCAACTTTATATTTTATCCATGGTTCCTCTCCACTCATCTCCAATCAGGTAATAATAGCTCACTTTATAAAAAGCATCTAACTATTTTTAAAAGACTGACTCATTCTCACTTGTCTAAATAAAATACCTGTGTTTATAAAGGCCAATAGCTCTATATTCTATGATTTATGTGTGAGGCAAAATAATAGAATTTGGAAACCTTGACCAGAAGTGAAATCATCAGATGGAAAGTGACTTTCAAAATATATTCTCATCACAAAGGGATGATGTATGTTTAAAGAGACAAAAATGCTAATTATCCTGATGTAATTGTTATACTTACTATACATGTATAAAATTATCACATTGTACTCTTAAATGCACACAATTATTATGTGTAAGTTCAAAGTAAAAATATACTTATCAGTAAATAACAGATTTTTTAAAAAAATCTTTATTAAGTATTTCAAAAATATTTATTTATATTTTTAAATACATAGTCTCCTGGAATTTCTGTCTTTAAAAGAAATGCTTTTCTTCAGAAATAAAAATAATGATAAAAAAACTTTATAAAGCAGGAGATCCAAGATGGTGGCCCAGAAGGATGCTGCATTCCTAGTCTCTCCATGATCAGGGATTAAAGCAGTGGAAATACTGTTTCTCTCTAAGTTATTAGAGACCTCCTGACATCTGCCTCCATGCAGGAATTCCAGCTGCATGTCAGAGAGAGTCTCTAGGCCCCAGAGTTTGTGCAGGACCTCAGCTGCTATAGGTCATAGGACCTATAGGACCTATGCTGTCATAGGACCCGCTCCCACACAAGAACCCCAGCTCTAGTGCCCACACACCATGCAGGACCTCTGGTCATCTACCCACACAAGACCCCTGGCTGCTGCTCCTGTGTGGACCTCCAACTACCAGAGTGGAGCTCCCCCATTCACCTATACCTGGGGGCACTGGATAGGATCTGGAGACAGCCTCCATACTTCAATACAGCACGCCACAGAGCTGCAACTCTGAACACATAGCCCAATGCCACCACTGGACCCCACCCTACCCCCATCTCTGAAAGTAAATGTCTCCATTGTGGGAAACCTTTGTCGCCACCTTGGACCTGAGGAGGAGATACAAGTAAACAACAGACAACCCCACCTACTGGATGAGAAGGGAAGCCATCCTTTTCATTTGAGATTTATTTTTTTCTCTAATATTCTTTTTTTTCTTTCCTTTTTCTTCTTTTCTATCTCTCACTCTTTTCCCATTCTCCCATGCCCAACATTTGTGAAACCAAGTATTTTTCATGCATTAGGCTACTGAGGACTGGGATATCTGATTAGTATATTATAATTGTATTATATAATTTTGTATCTTCTATTTTTACTTTTTTTATTTTTTCTAATTTTTATGTTTCCTTGTGTGTTGTATTCTAAACCTAAGGCCAATATCATCCTAAATGGAGAAAAATTGGAAGCATTCACTCTAAAAATGAGAATAAGACAGGGATGCCCTCTTTCACTGCTTCTATTAAACATAGTCCTTGAAACTCTAGCCAGAGCAACTAGACAGACAAAAGAAATCAAAGGTATATGAATAGGAAAAGAAGAAATCAAGATATCATTATTTGCCAGTTACATGATACTATACTTAGATTTTTCCACCAGAAAACTTCTAGAATTAATAAATAATTTCAGCAAAGTTGCAGAATATAAAATCAACACCCATAAATCAAATGCATTTGTACACTTCAGTGATAAATCCTCTGAAAGAGTAATGAGGAAAACTACTTCATTCACAATAGCCTCAAAAAAAAAAATAGAAATCAATCTAACAAAAGAGATGAAAGACCTCTACAATACTACAGAACACTAAAGAAATAAATTGAAGAAGACCTTAGAAGATGTAAAGATCTCTCTTGTTCTTGGATAGGCAGAATCAATATTGTCAAAATGGCCATACTACCCAAACCCATGTACAGATTCAATGTGATTCCAATCCAAATCTCAACATCATCCCTTATAGAAATAGAAAAAGCAATCATAAAATTCATCTGGAAAAATAAGAGACCTAGAATAGCCAAAGCAATTCTTAGTAAGAAGAGTGAGGCAGAGCCGGGCGCGGTGGCTCAAGCTGTAATCCCAGCACTTAGGGAGGCTGAGACATGAGAATTGAGACTTCAAAGCCAGCCTCAGCAATGGCGAGGTGCTAAGCAACTCAGTGAGACCCTGTCTCTACATAAAAAAAAAAAAAAAAAGTGAAGCAGGAAGCATCACAATACCATACCTTAATCTATATTACAATGCTATAGTAACAAAAACAGCATAGTATTGGCACCAAAATAGACACATAGATCAATGGTACAGAATAGAAGACACAGAGACAAACCTACATAAATACTGTTATCTCATACTAGAAAAAGGAGCCAAAAACATACATTGGAGAAAAGATAGCCTCTTCAACAAATGGTGCTGGGAAAACTGGAAATTCATATGTAGCAAAATGAAACTAAACCCCTTCCTCTCACCATGCACAAAAATCAACTCAAAGTGGATCAAGGACCTAGGAATTAGACAAGAGACATTGTGCCTAACAGAGGAAAAAGTAGGTCCAAACTTTCATCATGTCGGATTAGGCCCCGACTTCCTTAAAAAGACTCCTAAAGTGCAAGAAATAAAATTAAAAAATCAATAAATGGGATGGATTCAAACTAAAAAGCTTCTTCTCAGCAAAAGAAATAATCAATGAGGTGAACAGAAAGCCTACATTCTGGGAACAATTTTCTGCCACATACACATCAGATAGAGCACTAATCTCCAGGATATATAAAGAACTCAAAAAACTTAACACCGAAAAAACAAACAACCCAATCAATAAATGAGCTAAGGAGCTGAGCAGAAACTTCTCAGAAGATATACAATCAACCAATAAATATATGAAGGAATGTTCAATGTCTCTAGCAGAGAAATGCAAATCAAAACTAAAATTTCATCTCACACCAGTCAGAATGGCAATAATCAAGAATACAAACAACAATAAGTGTTGGTGAGGTTGTGGGAGAAAAGGTACGCTTCTACATTGCTGGTGGGACTGCAAATTGGTACAACCAATCTGGAAAGCAGTATGGAGATTTCTTAGAAAACTTGGAATGGAGCCACCATTTGACCCAGCTATCCCACTCCTTTGTCTATACGCAGAAGACTTAAAAACAGCATACTACAAGCCGGGCGCGGTGGCACAAGCCTGTAATCCCAGCACTTAGGGAGGCTGAGACAGGAGAATCACAAGTTCAAAGCCAGCCTCAGCAACAGCCAGGCACTAAGCAACTCAGTGAGACCCTGTCTCTACATAAAACACAAAATAGGGCTGGGGATGTGGCTCAGTGGTCCAGTGCCCCTGAGCTCAATCCCCAGTACCAAAAAAAAAAAGAAAAGAAAAACAGCACACTACAGTGAAGTGACACAGCCACTTCAATGTTTATAGCAACACAATTTACAATTACTAAACTGTGGAAGCAACCTAGATGCCTTTTGATAGATAAATGGATTAAAAAATGTGGTATATATACAGAATGGAATATTATTCAACAATAAAAGAGAATATAATTATGGCATTTTCAGGTTAAATGGATGTATTTGGAGAACATCATGCTAAGTGATGTAAGCCAATCTCAAAAAACCAAAGGCTGAATTAATGTTTTCTCTGATTAGTGGATGTTGATACATTATAGGGATAGATATGGGGAGCATGGGATAAATGGAGGAATTTGGATAGGGCAAAGGGGAGGGAGGGGAAGGAAGAGGGTAGAAAAGATGGCAGAATGAGATGGACATCACTACCCTGGGTACATGTATGAAGACATGAACGCTGTGACTCTATTTTGTTTACAACCAAAGAAACAAAAAATTGTGCTCCATATATGTACTATGATTTGAAAGGCATTCTTTTGTTTTAAAAAGATAAAAATAAATAAATAATTTTTAAAAAATGTATAAAGAATGTGTCTCTGGAAAATTACCCAATTCATGTTTGTATGTTATCAATCAAACATTTATCATAAATTACTTGCCATTTGTAACAAATATTTCAAATTCGAAATATGGATTATCTATGTCCTTGATATAATGTGCTAAATGGGGTTGTGGTTAAGACTCAAATCAGATAAAGATTGAATATCACATACACTGCCTTATATTGAATGCTAATAATACTCCAAGTTCATACTTGCCAAATACCAAGGGAAATTGAGGGCGTAAGCTCAGTTTTTATATTAAGCAAATAAAAACAGGCAAAAAATGGAGTTTATATAGGTAGCTCTGCTCAAGAGATCATGCCAAATATATAGGGGAAAAAAAACCAACAGAAGACTCCTCATTTGTTTCACTTATCTTTGCATATTTCCCTAATACCATCTTCTACAAACCCTTTCCCAAATTCTCATTTGAGTGGTAGCTGACATTAAGCCTCTGAAAATCTGTATGCTGGAGAATAAATACATCTTAAAGCTAGAAATGGACAGCAATGGAAATTTTCAAAAGGAAACAAAATACCAAAACAAAGAGTTATTTTCATAGAGGCTGAAAAGATAAAATTAAAACTTGGATCCTGTGTTTGGAATCAACAACAAGAACCAAAAAAAAAAAAAAAAAACCTTGAAAAAAGTCTTGCTGGGCATGATAGCATGTGTATAATCCCACAACTTTAGGAGTATAAGGAAAGAGCTTCTCAAATTTGAAGTTAGCCTCAGTAAGTTAGCGACAACATGTCTCTCCATAAATGGCAGATGGCTTCAGAGTTAAACCTCCAGTATAGAATTTTTTTTTAATTTAGTCTCAAAGACGGGTTTGCAGTTGCTAAGCACAACTTCTTAAACTACAATCTACAGTTCTCTAGTTAAAGTATGATAGCATGAGTGGGTTTCATAGTATCTACAAATTGTAAAATTGTATAGAAATCATATATCTATAAATGTAAGCATTTATGTAAGGTTAGAATGAAACAGATCCATAGAATTAATTAGATTATCCAAGATATCTAGTAACTTGAAATAGACTTAGAGCTCACAAGCAGAAAGAAGAAAGGGAATAATACCTTTATGCAGATGGAGCAAGACTTCAAGGATTTAAATCAAACACAAGGGAATAAGATGATTCTGAGCAGAAACAACATCTTAGACTCTAGTATTATCTGAGGTTAAACAAAATGTCACATTTAAGATATAATGTTAAGATTTTAGCTAGTTGAGCTCTGTTATTATTTTAAGTATTGTTAATGTTAGTGAATTAACACTGCTAAATTTATCTTAATAAGATAAATGGTTGAAAGTCCTTGTGACTAATTTTCAAGTTATAAACAGTCCTAACAATGGGTTTACCAACAAATAGTCCTCACACAGACAGAAGAACAATGCATAGGTAAGATAAAACAAATTTAATCTACAGTTGTATAAAACAACCTTAATGCTCTGATGTTTAAATTTGTTCATAATTACATATTCATACAGCATGGAAAATCTAGTATTTCTTTATTATCAAGTAATGAATCAGATATTTTTTATTTTTAAATGCTATTCATATCAATCTGGAATCTGAGTTTTATGACTGAAAGTAATAATGATATTATCCTATTGTCTTAATATTGGTTGATGAAGAATACCATTAGTTCCATAGAAAAAAATTAGATGTTAATGAACCTCCATGTAAAACTAACAATAAAATTTATTCTTGTAAACCAGTTAATAATCTTCAAAGAAGTTTCAAATAATCAGCAGAGTATGCTCTTGCAACAATATCCTAGGGTTAATAGCTAAAAGGGAATTTATCTCATTTGTAATTGTGAAAATTGAGAAACAGAAATTAAGGGATTTTACCAAAGGTGACATAAAAGGATTTTTGCATAACAATTTCTTTGGTTCCTTATTCCTATCCCAGAATGTGCGTGTGTTTGTGTGTGTGCTGGAGATTGAACCCAGGGCCTCCTGCATGATAATCATATGCCTATTGACATGGCTCCCTGGCCAAAGGCCACCGAGCTACATAACCAGCACATTAATCCCCACCAGGAAGTGGTAGTAAAGCAGCAAAATGCAAAATGGCATCCCAGAGGGCTACAGCTAGAACAGACCACCACTGGACAGAACTTCTACAGGCTCCCAGCCAATTGGGCCAGCACCATGGTGGGCCAGGGCTCATGGACAGGTCACTCCTAAGTGGCCCAGTCAGGGTGATGAAGTAGCCCCTAAAAGACCCTTACCATAATTATTCTTCTCTCCTAATTAACAAGAAATTTACAAAGAATGTCAGCAGGATTTTTGCAGAGAGCTCAATGTGGTTTGAAGCTCCTTCTTGTGAAGGGATGGTTTCTCCTTCTTGTAAAAGCTAGGTCTACAATCAAGCTTGTTGCTATACAAAAGATACTATTTCTATTTCCTTGATAAAACCTTGTGAAATCTCTGTCTAGCCTAAAAATAGGGAACAGACAGTAACTTATGTAGCCACTCAATGTCATGTAAACACCCCACTGAGTATAAA
The DNA here is from genome assembly GCA_028644305.1 of Xerus rutilus. NCBI lineage: Eukaryota > Metazoa > Chordata > Mammalia > Rodentia > Sciuridae > Xerus > Xerus rutilus. The sequence continues at coordinate 29,882,931 of CM053409.1, forward strand.
TCTAAAAGAATTTCCAGACCTGGGGTCCAGAGATTTTGAGGTATTAGGCCCTCTACACCCCTTCAGCTTAAATAAACCTGGTTCCTGAAAATTCCTTGGGGGTTCAACTGGTTTAGTCAGCTTTTTCACTGCTGTGACTGAAAGACCAGACAAGAAAAATTTTAGAGGAGCAAAAGTTTATTTGGGGGCTCACAGTTTCTGGAGTCTCTATCCATAGAAGGCCGACTCTATTCCTCAGGGCTTGAGGTGAGGTAGAACATCATGGCAGAAGAGTGTAGTGGAGGGAAGCAACTCACATGATGATCAGTGAGCAGAGAGAGACTCCACACACTAGATACAAATATACATCCCAAAGCCATATCCTCAGTGCCCCACCTCCTCCAGCCATACTCCACTTGCCTTCAGTTACCACTCAATCCTATCAGGCAAGTAATTCACTTATTGGGTTAAGGCTCCCATAATCCCTTCATCTCCTCTCTGAAACTTCTTACATTGTCTTACACATGAGCTTTTGGGGGATACACATCCAAACCATTGCACCAGCCTCATCTGTCCTATATCACTGGTGAGGGACCCCACTGCAGAACCTTAATCTCCAACTTTCTAATAAGCATTGAGAAAATAAAAATCAGGCAGACCTGAATGAAATTTAGTTTTAAGAGCTAAACAATAGCACTAATATTTTTTCAAACCCTGATTAGCATAAATTTGGATAGTTTTTAGCAAGTGCTACATAAACCCCTACATTAGCACACTCAGGCAGTAACCCTATTGGTCCTTTTTGTCCTTGCAGTAGTTTTGTTTCTAATCACATTTGAATAAATGAGCCTTTTATAGTCATTCATCCTCAACTATTCAAATTTGGGAGATAACCCAGAAAGAAGAAATTACTGGTGAGTCACTGGGGTCTGCTGCAACACTGAAGAGCATATCCCCACCATAAAAATCTACAACACTTACTCAATGGTAGTGCAGAGGAAATAGGCTTTCTCAGCTGTGGATTCTTACAGTTTATACAGACCTCACATGCCAGCACAAGCAGAAAATCTAGTTTCATCTCAAGCTCCAGTTTCACTGCTCTATGCTACAGCCCAAGCCATACCTTGGGATCTTATGCCATTCATGTAGACCATTGCTTCACATTTAACAACTAGAGTACAAATAGAAAAGTTATTTACTAGAAATGATTTGAGTTTTTAGTTTCTTAATATTTGCTTCTATGTATGTGTATGTCTATTTTATAAGAAGATGTAGATAAGTTTACCTGAAGAATTGCTAATTTTTAATTAAGCCAATCCAATCATTTACCCATTTATACTTTCTGTTTGTGATGAGCATAATGCATATGTTGAAATAAAGTATAAACATTATAAGCTTATTTTGATTTTGATTTCCTATGTTCTTACAGAGGGCACTGTAGTATATATAGAAACTAGTGGAGGAGACAAAGTGCACTGAAAGAACAGTTTTAAAAAGCAGAAATAGGTAAGAAAAGTACAAAAACATCTCAAAAGCAGTAGCAAAAAAAAAAAGTGTCATAAAGTGATAAAAATGCCATGGATTTTCAAGGTAGAAATCCTAGTTCTAGGTGAAATTTTAAAAAAAGCTTTACAGAAGATGTGGCATTTTGAAAGATATTTTAAATGAAAGGATAAATATACAAGAGGAGAGATAATCAACTTGCAGTAGATGTAGTAGTAGAAAATCCCTAAGTGAATTTCTAAAATAAATTTTATATGCAAATTATACTGAAATATATTAAATTAATTTCTTTAATATATGCCAAATTATGACAGTTGCTTCAAAGGGTTGCCAAGATACATGAGATTGCCAGTCTACAATATTCATGATAATTCATTTAAATTTGTTAGCTTTTAATTTATTAGGTTAGTGAAATTGATCGTATAATAGAAATGATATTTTATGTTAATGTTTATTTCAATATTATTTTCTTCAAAAACTAAAGCTTTAGAGACATTCTCCTCAATTAGGCAATCCATTATGAAAACAAATTTAGGAGAATATTTAATTATTTTAACTTATTATAAATATAATAGGACATGAGTGATAACTAAGGAGCTTTTTTTCATGAATACGATAAGATCAAATGAGTCCAGAGACCTACTGGTGAAAATTTATCCTAAAATGGAGAGAACAGGAAATTGCCTGATGCAACCTTTCTATATCCACATAATAAAATTTCAGCTGTATTTTATGTGCAGAAATTTAGGCACTTTATGTCACAGATTTCCTTTCATCAAAAAAAAAAGAAGAAGGTGAAGCTCATATAATTTTCAAAAGAAGACAAATGACCTTCTTTGTCTCTTTTTACTGATATTGATTTAAAGTATATTTTATCTAATATTAATATTAGACTAATATTATCTAATATTAATATTAGACTAATATCTAATATTAATATTAGACTAATATTAGTATGACTATTCCTGCTTTCTTTTGGATTATATTTTCAAGGAACAACTTATTCCATCCTTTCACATTCAGTCTATGTGTTCTTGGAGATGAAGTGAGTTTCTTATGAGCAACCGGCAGTTGGGTCTTCATTTATTATCTGCTGCTTTGTGTCTGTCTTTTTGTCATGGAATTTAATCCATGTACATTGTGGTAATTTCTGATAGGTAAGGCCTTACCACAGCCATGTTGCAACTTGATTTCTGGTTTTATTGTAGTTCCTTTCATTCTTTCTCCCTCTCTTTTAGATTTTTTCTTGAAATAGATTCTCTCTGGTGTTGGGCCTCGGTTACTTGCTTATCTGGGGTTTATCTATTATAGATTTTTACTTCTTGATTACTCAAAGGTTGACAAATATTCATTCTTGATTATAATAAATTATTTTTAAATGATAGTAATTTTAAACAATCATAAATAAGAAAATGTACAGAAAGCCAGGAATGTGTCCCAGTGGTAGAATGGTGCCTAGCATGCTCTGGCCCTGGTTTTGATGCCCATCTCTTACAAAAAAGAGAATATGTAATAAAAATTCATATACTTGGACTCTAATTCTCCCCACACCAAGTTTTTGATGTCACTCTCAAACCTTTCTATTATTGGTTATATCATGTCAATAAAATTATTTTAATTAATTTATTTTTCAATTATTACACTCAAGATATGGTTTATATACCATAATTATATCAGAACTTTCTGAATTTTTCTGTATAGTTACTCTTACTTGTGAGTTTTAAATCTTTTTTTTCTTGCTCATTTATCTTTCTTTTGTTTTAAGAATTTCTTTAAGCATTTGTCACAAGGGAATGTCTTCAATTTCTTCATTTCTGAAGGAAATGATTACAGTATTTTTGCATGGTAGGGGTTTTTTTTATTGTTGTTGATTTTGTTTGTTTTGTTTTTATTTTTTCATACTGTTGATACTGCGAAAATCTCATGCTACTCCCTCTTTGCCTATCTGGGTGTGCTGAGAAGGATGTTGTCAGGCAAATCGGAAAGCCCGTATGTGCTATTTGTTTTTTTTCTGCCTTTGCAATTAATCTCTTATCTTTGCACTGTGAGGGTTTGATTGTAATATGTCTTAAGTTAGACATGGTTGAGTTAAATCTGATGGGTGATCTTTGAACTTCCTTTACCTAGATACTTCTGTACTTCTGTAAGTTTGGCAAGCTTTCTGCTCTTCCTGAATAAACTTTCTACCCTCTTAAGCTCCAGTAATCTGTATATTTGCTCTTTTTATACTGTTCAAAGTTTCCATAATCTTTCTTTATTCCTTTTCATTTTTTTCTTTTTTTCTCCTCCAACTAAATATTTTTAAATATCTTGTTATTGAGCTCACTAATTCTTTCTTGTGTTTGATATAGTAAGCTATCAAAGCCTTCTATTGTGTTTTAAATTTCCTTTGTATATTTTTCAGCTCTTGGATTTTTGTTTCATTCTTTAATGCTTCCTTCTCTGTTAATTTTCTTTTTTACAGTATTGAATCATTTTTCTGTTTTCTCTATGTTTTCTTCCAGCTCATTGAGCTTCCATTAAACAATTGTTTTAAATTCTCAGTGAATATTCATCAATACTGTTTACTATATTGTTGGTTTCTGGCACTTAATTTTTGCAGTTAGATGAGGTTACTGTTCCCTAAATGTTCATGATGGTTATTAGTATGTGATGCTGCCTGGATATTAAATGATTAAATATGTATTCCAGCCTTTATAACTTAGCTTTGTTGGTGCCTTTATTTCCAGAACTTCTAAGCAGGCTTCTAATTTTCTCTGAGAATGTAGTCACTTCTAATATTTTAGTTCATTATTCAGGTTTGCTGTAAGTTTAGTGTTTATGTGTGTTTAGTTACTATTTTAATTCAAGTGGGTAACCAAACTCATATTTGTCCCAAGTCTTCAGTTAGTATGTTATGAAGCATGAAGAAAAGTACCCAAAAAGGATGGTCCAGGGCTGGGATTGTAGCTCAGTGATAGCGTGCTTGCCTCGCATGAGTGAGGTACTAGGTTTGATCCTCAGCACCACATAAAAATAAATAAATAAAATAAAGATATTGTGTCCATCTACAATTAAATTTTTTTTTTCTAAAAAAAGGATTGTCCATCCCCTCTTCAGCCTCTCCTTGGGATCAATCTATTCCCACACATGCCATTCATATCCACTGCCCTATGGTAAGACACTGTAGAATTCTGTCCAGATTTGAGCAGAATCACCATGAAGGAACCAACCTCAGGCCCATGTGCCGTGAATGATGCCATGAATTTTGAAATGTCATATTGTATCCTGAGCAAATTTTCTACTTACACCAGCATAGCCATGAGATAAGATCATGGCACACACTATTATGGCTGCCTACTGCTGAGTTTTACTTTTGGCCCCTAATGGCTACAACCAACCATAGACATTGCTAATAGAATAAAATACAAGTAGACTATGGCTACATCTTCCCCTGGCACCAGGACTTTTCCAGAGGTCTTGTCCATAGGCAAACCTGAGTATTATGGCCATTAGGCTCTTTCAAGTCTTAGGTTTCAGTCCTGTGGCACTGAGTTCCAAGGCAAAGTCCTGAGCTTACTGTCCTGCCCTTCAGTGAATAGAATCTTACTGCATAGTATATTTCACGAAGTTGGAGAAATGTTGGTAAAAGCGGTCCCTTGGCCATGGAGGCTGAGGCTAAGTGAGGTCATGTCTGATTCTCATAGTTATAAGGATATGCACAATCTCTAGGCTTTACCCAGGCCTATACTGAGACCATTTTTATTACATGCCAGAACACAAGTTTTTCCCAGAGTGTACAGATGTCTACAAGTACTTTAGCAGTTCTAGAGACTTCACCTGCAAACCAAACTAGCTTAGTGATAGCTGTTTGCCCAAGAAAGGAGTATGAGTAGTGAAGACAGTCCCTTGGCTGCCATAGCTGTTAAGCTGGGTCACACATGAATCTCACAGGCACAGTGACCTGTACAATCTGTGGGTGGGTGCAGATCCCACTCAAGTCTGGCAATAATGCAGATCAAAACACAAACTGTTCAACTTGTGCACTGGTCTTCACTTGATGCTGGAATAAATCCAGAGGCTCCATCTCTGAACCTTGATCTGAATATAAAAGCTTTTACTTTTTGATTAGTGCTTCTTGTTACAGCAAACAGTCACTCCCTTCTTGTGTTACAATGAAAGAAAATTTAAAGTCAGACACAAAAATACAATCAAAAGCACTTTATTATAGGTAAAAGTAAAATAGAGGCTCAAGCAAAAAGCACTCTTGAGAGAGAGTCAATTGTCTCCAAGAGAATAACAAGAAAAATAGCGTTATTTCCAAATTCCTTGGTATTTTATGTTTATATTGTCTTGTAAACTGGGGTCCTCCTTATGTACTCTTTGCCATTCAATTGTTCAAATACCTACTATTCAGTAGGGCTTCATCTACAAGTCAATCCTATGTTAATGCAGATATTGGGGTCACTGCTAGACAGAGTTCCTGTGCTACTAAAGAAATTTATCTTCTGAAATATATTAAGAAACCTTTGGCCATAAATTCTAACTTTATAATGACCTCGGTAGACCAACCCACAAGGATTAGTGGCATTGATCTTGTTTTCTTGATGTATTTCTTAATTGACTCCCTTTGTTTCCACTAGTTTATTCTCAGGATTAGTAAACCTGTTGTTTTACAAGTTACTTGATTGGTCATTAAATCCAATTTCAAAGAAACTCCATGACCTTGCCATATATATATTACTTCACTTTTCACTGCTCATTGCTAACTACTACTACCTAACAGTCTTACCATTACCACTTGCCACTAAGCTCCAAGGCAAAGACCAGTGCTAACTTTGTGTCTTGCTATTTGCAGGTATTCCTGGTCATGGCTATGCTGCCTGAGGTCAGGGTAAGGGTAAAGAAAGAAAATCCTTTAATCACATGAATAAAGTAGTTCTTACAATTCAGTCTGCAGGTATTAGCTTAGGGATAAGGGTTATGGGGCTCCAGCTTGCAGTGTGTTTTACCACGTTGGGCCTAGTACTGGCTTGCAAGACTAATGCTAGACTTAATGCTGTATGTAATGTGGTGTATATCTCCACTTGGTACTGCTTGATTGAAGAAGGGTGGATATAGTTAAGTCTTTCCTTCCTGCCTACTTCAAATTTTTTTTACATCCAAACCAAGCATTATGTTTTTCACCATTTAGCTTCTGTATTTTTGAAGTGTAGTAGATGTGTAATTAGCTCTTTACCTTGTTGGGTCTGAGGGAGATAATTTTGAAGATCTTACTCAGTCACTATGTGCTCTGCCCCTATTGTGATATTTTCCAATTACTTCTAGATATCAATAGTTTACTTTGAATTGAAGTTAATATGTACATACTCAAATCTACTTCAGCTGATGTTACTAAATGGTTCTTCTCTGAGATTGAAATAGAACAAATAATATTTTTTTTCTTTTTCCTTGATATAACTTGATAATTCTCACTTTTCTCTCTGTATAGAATAAGTTGTTTACTAAATAATTTTTATATTTTAAAGTATAGTAAATATTACATGGGAATATTCTGTACTTCAATATTTGCAATATAGACGAGTATCAAATAGATAATAGATTATGGTTAAATTTGTTTAAAAAATGAGTTCTAGCTCAAGATAGTGAATGAAACACATGAGTTTACTTCTCAAAATTCTGTTGATGTAAGTTTTAACAAAGAAAAAAAGTAAAGTCTAAACATTTGTTGAAATTGTGGAGAAAGGCATTAAAAGAAGCATGAAATGCTGAACTCTTTATAGATGAAACAAAAAAGTGGCTGTATCAATGATTTTAGAGCAGAGGAAATAAGAACCTAGATTTTGTGTAATAAAATCTAAATTGTAAGCAAATCTTCTCAGGTGTGTAAGAGGACTAGATTACAGGCATAGTAATGAGAATAATTACAATCTACTGCCACAAATTTCTGGGCTATATTTGCTCCAAGTAGCTGCACTTTCATCCAGAGAAATAGCTGACAGTTCTTGAAAAAGACAAAGTGATATTTCTTAGGGGAATCTAAACTCTTTATATGTGTATTTATATATCTGAAAGGAAACTGAATACAAATGTAGTAATTGCAAAGCATCAGTAAATTTATGGAAAGAGGGCACAATGATTTTTTCAGGAGAGAACAGGACACACTATGAGGTCTCTCTGAAAGGAAATTACTTGATAACGCACAATTTCCACTGGTCAAATAGGATTGAGAGCCAAACTTTTTATGTCAGATATAAACTTCTTTGAGAACAGGAATTATAAAGCTCTGGGATCAACTGTTGAATCTACATATTCAACTTAGTCATTATAACTAGGATTGGAAAATTATGGAATCTAATATTGAAAAAGTCAACAATTTGTAAAGAATTGATAGAAGTCTTAAAAGCCATGGACTGGCTAGCTGGACTAAAACCAAAAGTAGAACTCACAGTATAAAAAGAAAAGAATCTCAGTGTTAGGTTTGGGTGACATAAACTGATTCCTAAGCCACCACTGCTACTAACTCATGTTCTTCTAAGACACAAAAGGCAAAAAACAGTAAAACTCAAAGTTCCATGTCCCTGTGACTGGGAAAGACCGCATTTCTCACAGTTTGCTGAGTCTTCCGTGAGGTGTCAGAATGTTGCATACCTGTATCAGAATTGTCCATGCTGTTGTGAATACAAGTTGGATTTGGGGGCATGTGATTGATTGTACTCCTCAACCACCTTAAAGAAGCAGTGGTTATTAGCAAGAAAGACAAAGAGGATTATAATAATTTTATTGCATGAATTTTGCGTGTGTATGTGTTAGACTATTTTCTCATTTTCCCAAGGGACAACTTCAAATATATTTTAATCTTTTTTTCAGAGGGATATTTAAGAAAGGTTTTTTAAATCATGAACTTTCAATTCACACAAATTTACTTCAACTGTACTCTTTTTTCCTCAGTAGTTCTCCTGTAATCATGTTATTTCAGGCATTATTACTAATTATTATTATTATTATTATTATATTTATACCAGAACCCATTTGATTTTCCTGAATTTTGTTCTTTTTCTTGGAAACATTTTGAAACAACTTTTCCTGTATTGATCACTTCAACCCACTCTGAACAGAACATGTCATTTCAATTTTCAGCCCAGTCAAAATGTTCTAAACTATCTTTACCCTCAGCTAATACCCCAGAGAAACTTTTATAGTTTTTAATAGTTGTCCCTATGAAGTAGGTTATGGACACCTTTTTGGTATGTACTTTGCTATCTATAATTATTTGGTTTTAAAGTTTGGTCTTTAATTAAATTGTGATATCATTTACAGATCAGACATGCTTTCACTTTTTACAAATGCTTTCACACACATAGCCCACAACTTCCTATCCTTATTCATTAATCATTGCTCTTCCTTGAGATGAATTTTTTTCTTAGATACCTTCATTATAGAAAAATATCTTGGAAGTTAAGTTTTTAAAAACCTAGTTTTTAATTTTGGCTTATAGGTACACATTTTTCATTAGAGCACCATAGGGGTTTCTTTTGACAAAATTGAGTTGCACTGAATTTGATACACTCCATTTCAGTCCCCTTGCACTAGCACCACTCTACTTTCCTTGCCTTCCTCCCTCCTTCTATTCACCTCCCTTGACTCAACTAATCTCCTTTTTGCTCATTTATTTATTTATTTTTGATGGTGGCTTCTGAATATACATAAAGCACAATTCCCCATATATTTATATGTGCTTATAGCATGATTTGGTTAAATTCATTCCACATTTTCTCCCTTTCTCATCCCTCCTCCCTCCCTATCTCCTTCTATTCCACTGATTTTCCATATATCTTACCTATATCTGATACCCTCAGTATTTCCCTTATTTTGCTCCAGCTTCTGCCCATAATAGAAAACATTCTATTATTTCTAATGAACCTAATTTATTTTAGTTAGCATATTTTCTTCATTTCTATCCATTTTTCCCAGGAGATGCCATCATTTCATTCATCTTTAAGGCTGAGTAAAACTCCATTGTGTACATATACCACATTTTATTAATTTATCTATTTAAGGGCATCTGGACTGGTTCCATAATTTGGCTATTGTCTTACTCCAGTCATAATGGTAATATAATACAAATAAAAATAAATGCTGGCAAGAATGGCAGAGGAGGTACACTCATATATTGTTGGTGGGACTGCAAATTAGTACAACCACTCTGGAAAGCAGTATGGAGATTATTTTCAAAAAACTACTAATGGAATACCACCATATGACCCAGATGTCCCATTTTGAAATATTTGTCCAAAAGAACTAAAATCAGCATACAGTAGTAATACAGCCACTTCAGTGTTAATAGACATAAGTATTTTTGAATTAATAGCCTGTAGCCCTTCATATGAGATCATAGGAGAGATAGACAGAAATAGAGGAAGAAAGAAAGAGAGAGAGAGGTAGATATATACATATTCTGAATGAATATGTTTTTTTACTACATTGCAATAAATATGATAATTTTGAAAAGACACCAGAAATTCATGAGATATTTAAGAAATTTGGAAACATCTTATAGAGTCCTATGATCCTAATTCTAATTTAGATGTGAATATCAAGTGTCTAGCTATTTTTATTTTTAATTTTCTGAAATAAAAAGAAATCATTAGTAAAATAATGTTATTGCAAAGATATTATGCAAATACATAAAAATAAGACAAACATTTGTAAGCTAAAAACTGTTTAAATTACAATTCATCAATGTTTTATAATGCACATACTTGGTGTATATTTCAAACAAAATAAAATTCAGAAAACTCTTACCTCAATTTTGTACTAATTTTGAATTAACTATTTCATTTTTAAAGATATTATGTTTAATTTTAAAACATAATGTGCCCAATTTTAATAATTTTTTTATACATAGAAATGAGGTTTCAAAATATATATGCTATAGAATCTTTGCACACAATACATAATATTATCAAAAAAATGATACAAACTTTTTATACCCTGACATTCTGCCAAACTCAAATTACTCATATTCTCATGGAAGCTCTCTTCATTCTTTGAGTTAACTGTCATACCTCAGAGTCCTACACCTGATCCTTATTATCTAATTAGGTCAACCAATATTTTCTTTCATGTCTTTTATTTTTAATCTCACTAAGTAATTTTAAATTATTGTTAATTGTTTATTGTTTTTATAAAAGAATGTGAATTCTGTTAGATCATGTCTTTTGTTGTTACTATGTTTCTAGCATCTATTACAGTAGTTGGCATATCTTAATAATTAAAAATTATTACTTCTTTATGAATGAATAACTATAATACTCTGTGGTGTTACTATTTTGATGGCTATTTTTTTGTGTGTTTAGGCCACTATAACAAAACACTAAAAATTGGGTGGCTTATAAAGAACAAATATTTATTTCTCTCAGTTCTGGAGCTTAGAAAATCCAACATCATGACCTCATTAGATTCAGTGTCTGGCAAGGGCCTGTTCCTCACAGCACCTTCTAGCTGTGTACTCACGTGGTAAAAGGGCCAATGAGTTCTCTTGGACTTCTTTCGTAAGGCAATTTCATTAATGAAGATTGGACCTCAATCTAATTACCATTCAAAAGCCTCCTCTTCTATCATCACATGAGGTGGATAGAAATTCAATATATGAATTTGCAAGCAAGACACAAGCATTCATACCATAGCAATGAACAAGGTGATTACTTGGTTCTGGCTTTTCTTGTTCCATTTCTAAAAAAGTATTCTATCAATCCCCTTCTAAAGTACATATTACTTTTTCAGTTAACTTATCAATGATACTGCTGTTCTGTATTTCCTTTATATTTGCCATGCTTGGACATGAACCAGAGGCTTCTGGTTTTGAGTCTTGGAATTTTTTTTCTCAAAATATTTATACAAATACTTATAAGTATTCGTAATTTAAACACTATTAATTTACAATGCCACTTCTAGAAAGTAGATAAATGGTGAATTTTAGAGAAGTTCATCAGGATTTGTGATTAATGCATGATCCAAACTGATCCAACTGCAGTTTATTGGCCTCGGTTGTCAACTTCTATGCCCATTTTATTGCCCTGAATCACAGTATCTTCCTTACTGTACTCTAGCAATGATGTCAAGAAATAAGTTGATTTTTTTCTAGTAGGCTCATTATTGAAGTATAGGAAAACAATTGATTTATATATGTTGTTCTTGTGTCTTGCTACTTTACTATTTTTTTAATCAGTATCTACAAGTCTTCTGGTGGAAGTTTTTGGTCTTTTAAATATTGGATCATGTCATCAGCAAATAGATGATTTGAGCTTTTCATATTTGTATCTGTTTAATTCTGTCATCTGATTCCTTTTGCTAGAATTTGGATGACTATGTTGGTGAAACTGAGCATCTTTCTCTTATTTCTGTTTTTAGAAGAAATGCTTCCAGTTTTTCTCTATGCAGTAGGATATTGGCTTTGGTTTTGTCATATATAACCTTTACAATGTTGAGGTAAGTTCCTTCTATCTCTATTTTCTCTAGTGTTTTAAACATAATTGGGTGTTGCACTTCATCAAATGCTTTTTTGGCATCTGTTGAGACAATCACATGATTCTTGTTCTCGATTCTATTTATGTGGTGAATTACATTTACAAATTTATGTATATTGAACCAACCTTGCATCTCTGGCGTGAAACCCACTTGATCATGGTATATTATCTTTTTAATGTGTTTTTTATGAGGTTTGCCAATATTTTATTAAGAATTATTGTATCTATGTTCATCCATTCACATTGACCTCAAAAAAGTACTTGAGAACTAATCTAATGAAGGATGTTAGGATCTCTACAATGAAAACTATAAAACACTGAAGAAGACCTTAGAATATGGAAAAATTTTCCATGTTCTTAGATAGACAGAATTAATATTAAAATGGCCATACTACCCAAAGCATTATACAGATTCAATGCAATTCCTATCAAAATACCAATGACATTCTTCACAGAACTAGAAAAAACAATTCTAAAATTCATTTTCAAAAAGAAGAAACCCAGAATATCCAAAGCAATACTGAACAAAAATAATGATGCTGGAAGCATCATAATACCAAATCTTGGAGCTGGGTGCGGTGGTGCACACCTGTAATCCCAGGCAGAAGGATCTCAAGTTCAAAGTCAGCAAAAGCAAGGCCCTAGGTAACTCAGTGAGACCCTGTCTCTAAATAAAATACAAAATAAGGCTGAGGGTGTGGTTTAGTGGTCAGATGCCCCTGAGTTCAATCTCTAGTACCAAAAAACAAACAAAAAATACCAGATCTCACAATGTATCATAGAGCTATAGTAACCAAAACAGACATGAAAACTGATGGATTAGAAGAAACAGAGATAAACTTTATCCACATAAATAAAATTATCTGATATTAGACAAAATGCTAAAAACATTTGTTGAAGAAAATATAAGCTTCTCAAAAAATGGTGCAGAAAAAACTAGAAATCCAGAAATACAAAAATTAAACTTGATTCCTCTCATCCCACACAAAAGTCAACTAACTCAAAGCAGATTAAAGACCTATGAATTAAACCAGAAATTCTTCAACTACTTGAAGAAAATATAGGCCTAACACTCCAACATATTGGCAAAGGGAAATTATTTCCTTAATAAGACTCCTTAAGTGCAAGAAATAAACCCCCAAATCAATAAATGGAATGGCACCAAATTAAAAAATTTCTTCACTGTTAAAGGAAATAAGAGTGTGAAGACAGAGCCTACAAAATGGGAGAAGATCTTTTTCACTTGCTCTTTATATAGAACATTATGATTCAGAATATATAAAGAATTCAAACACTTGACCCCCCAAAAATAAAAAATAAAAGCATTAAGAAAAACAATTAATAAATGGGCAAAAGAATTAAACAGACACTTCTAAAAATAATAAATACAGTAGGACAACAAATATAAGAAAAACTGTTAACATGTGTAGCAAACAGGGAAATGAAAATCAAAACTATATTGGGATTTCATCTTACTCCAGGCAGAATGGCAATTAGCAAGAATATAAATAATAATATTTTGGCAAGGACATAGGGATTACATGAGGAAAATCTACATTCACATTGCTTTGGGACTGCAAATTAGTACAACCATTCTAGAAAGAAGTACGGAGGTTCTCCAAAACTAGTAATGGAACCACCATATGATCTAGCTATCCCATTCCTTAACATATATCTAAAAGATCTAAACTCAGCATATTATAGGAATACAGCCACATCAATATTACAGCAGAAAAGCTCACAGTATCCACATTATGGAACCAAACAAAGTGCCCTTCAACAGACGAATGCATAAAGAAAATTTGGTATATAAGCAAAATGAAGTATTATTCAGACTTGGAAAAGAATGAAATTATGGGCTGGAGACCATCATGCTAAGGGAAATAAGCTAGACTCAGAAAGTAAGAGGTCAGATGTTTTCTGATATTCAGAAAGTTAGTCCAAATATGTTGAGGGTGGGTAGAGAAAGAGAGGAAGAGAAAGGGAAAGGTGGATTTCCATCAGAATAGAAGAAAAAATCATTGGACTAGATGAAGGAGACTGAGGTGGAGGGAGAAGGGACAGGATAAGTAGAGGATAGGGAAATGAATCTGACCTAATTTTCCTATATACATATATGAATATGCCATAGGGAATTCACCATCATGTATATTCCCAAGACAATAACTAAAAAAAAAATTCTAAAATTAACAGAAAGATCAGTAGAGTGAAATGAACAAGGAAAGGAGGACAGGGAGGAAGGAAGAGAAATGGGAAATACTGGGGACTGAAATACTAGGGACTGAATAGAGTAAATTATTTCCATACTTTTATATTTATGTCAAAATGAATCCTAATGTTACATCTAACTAAAAAGAACTGATAAAAACTGAACTGTGCTCATGAAGGATTAAAAGAACCGCACTTAAAGTCTGATTGTCTTGGTATTTTTACTACATCATCTACTACCACTTACTACTATCATTCTTACCGCCATGCCTCCTCCCCTCCCTTCACTCCCCTTTTTCTAGTCCAAAATACCTCTATTTTTCCCTGCACTCATTATTGTGAATTAGCATTCACATGTCAGAGAAAACATTCAGCCTTTTGTTCTTTGGAACTGGCTTATTTTGGTTAGCATAATAGTATCCAGTTTCATTTGTTTACTGGCAAATGCCGTGATTTCATTCTTTTTTAAGGCTGAGTAATATTCCCTTGACTCAGTCATCCCACTCCTATATTATACCCAAATGACTTAAAAATCAGCATTGCTGATGGGACTGAAAATTGGTGCAACCATTATGGAAAGCGATATGGAGTTTCCTCAGAAAACTTGGGATGAAACCACCATTTGACCCAGCTATCCCACTGCTCTATTTATACCCAAAGGACTTAAAAACAGCACACTGCAGTGACACAGCCACATCAATGTTTAAAACAGCTCAATTCACAATAGCTAAACTATGGAAGCAACCTAAGTTCCCTTCAACAGATGAATGGATAAAGATATATATACACAACAGAATATTACTCAGCCTACTGAATTTTTTTATACCTCAACTTTCACAGGAAAATAAACCTCTTTATATCTTACATGAGAACTTTCAGAGATAAGATTTATGATTCTATGTTATTCTGAATATTATACAAATTCTGAGTATAAATAATTCTATAACTTTAGGCATTTTTCCCACATACAGTTTCTTTCATTGTCAAAATATATCATTTACCCACTTGTTAGAACATTGCTATATTATCACAATTACATGTAAACAACAAAATTTTTGTGCTTGATTAAGTTGTAGGGAGGGGGTCAGTGGGAAGAATCCCAAAGCTGTACACAAACATTTCTAATCTAGATGGTACTTCAAATTATCCAGTTGACCTAGTATACCTCCAAGTTGTTTCTGTAAATCTACATCTTCAAACACATTCATGAAAAATTTGTTTACTAGATGTATAGGTTTATATCTACAAGTGTCCCATAGTTCAACTGATAATTTAGAAGTATACAAGAACTAGATTGGACTTTTTACATATTGTTCCTATATCTACTATAATAAAGTCTTCATTTCTCTACTTGTATTATTCATAATTTACCCTTATTAAACTATATACTCTTGGAGTATAAAGTCTAATATTTGATGTGGGGGAGGGTGTGGGGGTAGAAAATTCATTAAAGCAGATTCCCTGAAAATTATTCTTGCTCCAGGCTCAGTATAGGTTTGATAAAAGGTATTCTTAAATCTAAAATTTTCAGGATTAAATAAATATTTATTTTTAATGAAACAAATTCTTAAGAACTCCACTTCATAACAAAAGCCTTGGAATTAAATTATTACTACATCTGTTCATTTACTCTATCCTTTCTTTTGCAGGAATAGTTCATGTTGCCATAAGTTGATGCACTGTTAATTTCAATAATCAGTGAATATCTATTCCAGCCATTTATGATATTATAATAAGAGTTCATCCATGCAGACAATGGCCACTGGGTTGCAGTTATCTGATAGGTTGTTTGAATCTGCTCTCAGCTGCAACACCTAATGTGCTAAGTTTAGGCACTGTGAGATGAAATGTATAATTTCTCCATATGGTAAGTGTGTGGATACAGTAAGTAAGCAACTATTTTTCACACTGAAAAATAAGCAAACGTTTGGAATAGCTAACATTTAATTAAGTGTTCTTAGTCTGATTTTTTTTTTACAAATTTCTGAAAATTTTATTTTAGAAAATAGTACAAAGTATAATAAGAAAAACAAACATGAAGCAATTTTAGATATGACATTAACATTTTTAACCTTTTAATTTGAGGAGGACTTTTGCAGTTTATATGCTACATATTATATAGGTTATGAGTTTTTGCAATAACATGCTTTCTAAATATCAATAATGTAATGCTATGTCTACAATTTCTTACAGAGAAAACGATTTATTATACTATACATAAGTTTGTTTTTAAGACTATTAGAATTTGTGTTTTGAAATATAGGCATCTAAACCAAAGAATATTATTGAATCAAATGTTGTTCCATCCAGCCTAATTTCCTCTCTCTGAGTGATGGAAACTGATTCATCCATTTAAAGATTTCACAAAAAGCATCAAAGTTTAACTATGTACAGAAATTCTATAAGATATTAAATATGCATTATAACATTAATATTTTTAGTATATCAAAACTCTTTAAGAAAATAAATTACCATATTCAGGAAAGATTGTACAAGTCATTAGTTCAAAGCAAGAGGAGACTTGTAGGAAGAGAAAGGCAACCACAGAAGGAAAACAGACAAACATTGTGAAATAACTGTATATTTTATCCACATTAGTGAGGATAGCTAAACATCGTTGTCATCTTTATACTCTTATCCTAGTTTCTCTGACATAAAATGACTTTTATTTTAGCCAAGTTATTGCAATTAGGAAACAATATCTTATGATATAACTATTAGTTAATTTAGAGGACAAATATAATCCCTAATTACTTCTCTTTCAGGGAATTTTGAACAGGAAATTAGAGAAAGATGGCACCACTTGCAAATGTGTTAAGAAGAAAATATGAGATATGGTACGATTTAACTCCACCGTCTCTGAAGGGAGCTTCTGGGGTTCATTGATTTTACTGCACTGTCTTTGCTAAACTGGTAGTTGTAACCTTCTTGTTCTGCTCAGGATTCTCCAGTGTCACTGCTTGAAAAGGTTGGTACACTAATTTCCAAGTGTTCTCAAAAGGCATCTAGATAGGCCTCCCTTCTAATTAGGCATCATATGATCTAAATGCATATGTTCAGAAAATCATTTCCATTTCTGCCAACAAGAAATTCATATGTTCAAAAAATCATTTTATGAAGACTCCAAGAAAAATCCTGCTTTTTTTTTTTTTCTGGAGAGTTTAACAAAATCCTTGTGCAGTGACTAAAGATTGTTCCTCCAAACCTAAGGACATCATTTTATTTTACTGACAACAAAAATAAAAATGGTAAATCTATGAATATGGGGAGATGGAAATATATACTATTTTTTTTCCTTTTTTAAGTGCAGTATGTGCCAATGTTAAGAATTTATAAACTAGAAACCAATATAGCCATATATTGCCATTGTTGGTACTCAGGACGCACAACCTGTTTTAATCAGCTTTTTAGCTAGTGTGACCAGAAGACCTGACAAGAACAATGTTAGGGGAAGAAAAGTTTTCTGGGACTCATGATTTCAGAGATCTCAGTCCAGAGATAGCCAACTCCATTGCTCTGGGTCGGAGATGAGGCAGAACATCAAAGTAAAATTATGGAGGAAAAATGTATGACAGTCAGGAAGTAGAGAGAGCTCTCACTCACCAGGAACAAAATGTATATCCCAAAGGCATTGTCCATTAGAACAAGGTTTTGAATGTTGTTACAATTCTAAGACTCTCCAAAGAGGACGATATTGCTTGGTAAACTTACTGCAGTATTTGATGGATATAATTCCATTGGTGTATGTAAATTATATAGCTCAATCAAATTTGTCTTGTGAAATAGAGTTGCCTGTCCTGAGATATATAATCCTATTATCCAAACATGATGAATATTAAATTTTTGAATGTTTTTAAAATGGTACTTTGCAAAGAAATTCTGTCACTATTTAAGCACAAGTCTAAATTTTGTGGATAGCATTACTTAAAACTATTTGAATAAATGTTTATCTAGTGTAATTTTTGAAGAAAATTGTTACTTTATTAAAATAGATTGAATCTAATTTTGGAATTCTTTTCCATTCTCAGGTCCTATTAAAACTCATTCATTAGGAATAAACAACTCAATATAACTATTGGAAATAAAATAATTACTCTTTCAATTGAGAAATGAACTATTCTTCCTTTCCTTTGCCTTATGCACAGAATTAATGTGATGAACTGAATGAAATGCATAAGGAAATTATGCATATATTTAATATTATATTTTTAATCTCTTTGTCTTCAATAATTTATGGGAAAGTAGGCTGACATAGGTATTTGGTTTAATTTTATTTAACATAGATGATGCAATTTTAGGAAGTTTGGCTTATTTCAGAACATACAAAATAACAGTAAAGGCTCAATTATCACTAAGATATTTGCTTTCTCATGGAGCAATTTATTCATTATCAAATTGTTTACTCACCACCAACACATAGTAATAACTTGACA
>CM053409.1:29901661-30033884 GCA_028644305.1 Xerus rutilus
AATTCACTAGGCAGTTAGACATCTTAACATTTACATATGATTTTAAATGAGTAGTTTACTCATTGATTTTCATTCTAAAATTATCAAAACATCTGCATTTTATGTTAATTAAAAATATAATAACAAGGTCAAATATAAAAAACATCTTCCAGTTTTCCCTAATAACTTCTTGTAAAACTTGATTAGAATATCATAAATGGGATGTTAAAATTGATCCAATCCACTGATAGATTTCATCATTTTTCATTTGCATTAAGAATGAATATATATTTAATTTTATATAATTTCATCAAGTCTGTGTGTTCATGTACCTAGAACTTCAGTCAAGATATTAAACAGTCATCTCACCCCAGTGATCCCTCATAATAATTTTTATAACATAACCTCTCTTCCTCCCACACACTGACCCAATTCCTGACCTTAGCCAGCCACTAATCTGAATTTCATTTCCAAAATTTAGGTTTTTTTATAAATTCCTAGGGTTGCTTCCAAGTAATTGCTTGCATAAGTAATTTGTTAATTTTATTGCTAAATAGTATTCCATGGTTTGCATGTACCATGATGTGTTTAACTCTTGATCTTCTGAAGGATATTTGAGATGTTTTCAGGTTTTGGCTATTAAAAATACAGCTGATAAAAACACTTGCATAGGGGCTGGGGTTATGGAGCAGTGGTAGCGTGCTCGCCTAGGACGTGTGAGGCACTGGGTTCGATCCTCAGCACCACATAAAAATAAAATAAAGATATTCTGTCCACCTATAACTAAAAAATAAATATTTAAAAAAAAACACTTGCATACAAATTTTTGTATAAATATAAATCTCCATGTCTTTGTGGCAATCCCCAGGAGTAGAATTATTGGCAGTTGCATATTCAATTGTATAAAAACTGCCAAACTGATTTCCACAGCCACTGTATCCACTAGCAATGTACTAATAACCCAGTCTCTTCACTTCTTTGCCAGTATTTGGCATTGTCACTTTTTTGGCCCATCATAAGTTTAAGTATGTTTATGAGTGTTCTGTAGAACTGAATGCCAAAACTTGCATTATTTATTTTTGTATTCCAATGCCTTGTATATTATCTGGAAAATAATGTATTCATGTGAATACTTACTGGGTGGATAAATTAGTAAATACATAAATGAAAAAATAGCTTTTACACTCTAAAATTTTGAAATCTGGTATAATTAAACATACTAATACAAAACAAAGGAGAATTAAAATTAAAATCCATACTATAAAATGGGCTGTCATATATATAATTAGAATAAGGAGATATGTCCATTATATTAATTGAATTTCATGTGTTTACTGTTTGAAATTATGATATTATCAGCTGATTAAATTCCTGAGGATATTCATTACATTCTAAGTATGTGGTAAAAAAATAGTCTTAGAAAACTTAGTGATTTTACTAAACAATGAAAAGATTACCCATGATTAATCAGTACAGTTATTTTACAATAGAATCTTTATTGAAACTGAACATACTGTAAATGAAGATAACTTTTCATAATGAATAATTACAGCAACATTGAACTATTTTAGCAATAACATGTTTGCCTCACTTCACAAAGCAGGTCAGTTATTATATTATCAGTGCAAATTATTATAGGCTCCATACATAAAAAAATTTCTCACTATTGTGAGAAAATAGAATTTTGTGTTTAGTATTCATTTTAGGCAAATACTCTTATTATCTGAAAATGTGAATTGGCATGGAGTAGGCAGTGAACCAGCTGAACTTGAGGTTTCATTTCTTTTTAATTTAGGGGGGAAGAAATATGAAAGGCTCAAAATGAAATTACTTCATCAGAATTCACATTTGATTTTCATCATTTCAGTTACACAGCTGCATCAGTGCTCAACTGACTATGCTCCCAGCTGCGTTATTCAAGGAAGTTATTCAAGGAGGAATACTTGTGATATGTGTTTTACTGAGTAGTGAGATAATTAAAAGAAACACACAGCTGGATTTTAAGAAGTCTTTTATCTTAATTGTAAGGTGCTAAAAATGCTTGTTGGTTGGATTTTGTGTCTTATACCCTGAATCTATAGTCTTGTAGGAAAATTAGTAAGAACTCCAAATGAATGAGTGAGTGAATTCCTATCTCTTTGGTATCTTCTTTCTGTTAGAACTTAATTAATAAATTACTTATTGTATATAATGTTTTAACATTTCAAAGATATCCTTCTGCCTAAAGCAATGGTATGAATGTAATGCTGTATGCTCCAGGAAGTTTCTGTTGCCTACAGTCCAGTAAAATTCTTATATTAAAAATTTTTTAAAAAAGGACTGGGCATGGTGGTGCACACCTGTAATCCCAGCTACTCCGGAGGCTGAGGCAGGAGGATCACAAGTTCAAGTTCAATGCCACCTCAGTGCCTTAACAAGACCGTCTCAAAATTAAAAAATTTTTAAAATGCTGGGGATGTAACTCAGTGGTAAAACACCGTTGGGTTCAGTCCCCACTACCAAAAAAATGAAAAATAAAAATTAAAAAAACAAGATTTATTCTAAAAATGGTATTCTCAATGAACTCATTGAAGAATTGTGAAATATTTGTAATGGCTTACTTTGGGTATATTTTTTCCTCACATTACAGAACTTTATCTTTGCCAAGATGTATAGAAGTAGACTTCAATCATCTGAGAACTAGTGGGGAGAAAGTCAAAGACAATATAGGAAAACTTAAGAAAGCAGTTTGCATTCTTTTATGGTAGTAGAGAAAGTAAAGGACCAGGTTCTGGAATGGAAGTTTCCTTTTAAGTAACCATAATCACCTGAAGAAATACTGTTGCTCCAAGGCCTGGAGAGCAGGAGGGGCCCTGCCTTTCCCTAGGAAAAAAAATTTGATTAATTAATTAAATGAAGGCAAATATCATAGACTTTATCAAGAGAATATTTCATGTGGAAGTAGCAATAAGTGAGTCATAATTTAGCTTTTTTTATTGATAAATAGTGTGACCTATGAAGCTGCCTCTTGTATTCTGTCCAGCATAAGTTTGTTAGAATTGAAAATGTATGAACCATGTTAGGCCATGCCTTTTTCCTGAAGCAAGATATTTATTGTGTTGAAAACGATCAATATTTACCCCTTCTGGCTTAAGCAGTAAAGAGGACTTTAATATAAGAGAAAGAGAGCACCTTAACTAAACCAAGAACAGAAAATACAGTTGGGACTTACTTTGGGACTGGAAATCTACAGGATTTCTTTCTATAGATAACTAGTTTCTTCTCTTAGGTGTGTTCTGAGTCTGGTTCTATAATTTTTCTACAGCTCTTTGCTTCTTTGGCCAAGATTTTCCTGTTTTCGTGCCAGCTCCATAGCCAAAAAATCAGAAGGGACAAGAGTGAATCGATATCTGCTCCTTTTGAATTTACTGACATTGGAGAAGGGAGTCATAAGGCTCACTGTCAGCTCAGTGGGGACCCTGGTAGCTACACTGAAATAGAACAGAACAGGGAGATTGAACAATAGGTCTAACTCACTGAGAAAGAGACCACTGAGAAAGTTTGGAGAAGCAAAACACATTTGTGGGGTGGTGTGCACTTTTAAAAATATTTGTTCCAAAAACAAACTTGCAGTTATATGTAGCTATGTTTCAAAAGTTTCATGAAAATAGAGATTTTTTAGAGAAAATTACAATCATACATGGTTAAATTGCTTCTCACTGTCAGATCTAATTTAAAATTCTTTGGAAGAACCTTATCTAACTCAATAATTATCATTGAATTAATCTTAATTTTGACTTTCACATACAAATTTTTGTTCTTTGGGTTTTATTTAAAAATGAGCTATTAGGTATGTGTTTAACAGCTTTCCTTTCCTGTAAAATAATTATATAAATGAAACAAAGTTAATTTTATAAAAATCAGTGCATAATGCTCAGAAAAGTTGAGAATTTATATATGTTAATATTAAACTCACTCAACTGAGATTCTCTTCTCCAAATATATTCCATAGTCTTAGGACATAGCTTATTCATTAGTGTGGACCACCTTAATTTTAACTGATGTTGTTTATTCCTCAACTTGTTGATATAATACTAATCTCTAAATTTGATATTTTAAATTTAAATTACATGTTTTCAGTTTTTAAGGAATTTAAGATGAAAATTATGTGTTTATTATTTTAAATGAAAAACATTTTTTATTTAACTGATATTTATTCAAAACCTGGTTGTATAAAGTCAGTCAGAACAATATCTTTAAGCCGTATACACTAAAATTTATTACTAAGTGTTCTAGGGTAGATGTGATTTGTATAAAAATAACCATGGTTGATTTCTCTGATTTCTTAAGACAAAATAATGATGGAGATGATGATAAGAACTACTTATATTTGATAAGGTTTTAATGTTGTCAAAAACATTAACATGTTTTCTTCTGCTCTTAACCAAAATTCTGAAAGATACATAAAAATTATTATTCATTCTACATAGAAGAAGTTTCACAAAAATGGGTTATTTGTAGCCGTATAGTTATAGAGAAGCAAACCTGGACATGCGCCCTAACTCTGATTCCAACTTATCATTCTTTCCATTGTGCTGTAGGTCTGTGTTCAGTAATAATTTCTACAGGCATGATCATCATCCTGTTTATCTAAAATATACATCTGGGCAAATATTTTGTCTCTAACAGGAGCAATAAGGCTTGTTTGGAAAGAGAATATCATTCTTTTCAATTCGATTATCACAAAAAAGCATAGAATATAATTATGTAACTCAAATACCCATAAATTATTTGCTGCATTATTTATGATTTATGGAAGTTCTTATGCAATCTATTTGAAATTTATCCTGGACTTCTGAATAATATCAATGAACACACTGAATTTTGTTATTCTTTAATTTCCACATTCAGCCTTAAGATCAAAGTTTTGTTTTGCTTTGTTTTGTTTTGTTTTGTTCTGTTTTTCCTTTTCCTTTCTTTTTTGTGGTGCTGGAAATTGAATTCAGGACCTTATACATGCTAGGCAAGTGCTCTAGCACTGAGATACACCCACAGCCTTTTTAATTTTTTTTTTTTTTTGTACTAGAGATTGAACTCCGGGGCACTTGACCACTGAGCCACATCCTCAGCCCTATTTTGTGTTTTATGTAGAGACAGAGTCTCACTGAGTTGCTTAGCACCTTACCGTTGCTGAGGCTGTCTTTGAACTCGCGATTCTCCTGTGTCAGTCTCCCTAAGTGCTAGGATTACAGGAAAACAATAGTTCATAATAAATTGTTTCTTGAGTTAAGGCATTAACTAGACTCATTTTATTTTCTATATTAACATGAAATTTGAAAACAACTGGGAAAATGACAACACATATTATTTCTCTGACCTCAGAGGCTTTTTGAGGCTTAAACATTTTCCATAGTAGTAGTATGCTACAAAATGCTATAGCAGCATACTTTTTTGTTTTTTTTTTTTTACCTCCCAACAATCAGATATGTACTGTTAAATTCTGAATTTGCCAAAAATCAAACTGAGGTTCAGAAATGTAAGATATTTTTCTTTCTGTATAGCTAGCAAGTGGCAGAGTTGACACTTGAAGGCAGGAGGTCTGGATCACCTGCTCCTCACAAAGACCTTCAGGTGTTGTCCTGCTGTTACTCGTTATAGATATTGATCTATGAGCAGGCACCTACTAGAACCTGACAGTCTCTCCACCTGCCAAGTCTGTGATTCTCTTTCTGCAAATTTCTGACAATTTGAGTTTTCTTCCATTGCCATTCTCTGATGAGTTAATATCTCTGCCTGACTATTTCAAGTGTGTCTCTTGTCCACGCTACTTTCCTTCTAACTAAAGAATCTGGCTTTTCATGACTTGTATTTTCAAAGATGAAAAAAATAAACAAAATACAAAAATCAAGAACTTACAGTTAACCAAAAAAAAAAAGGGACATAGTCAACACTCAGGTGACTTTTAATGTATATTTGAGGACATCAATAAACATTTTGTTTTTAAAAAAATATTATTCTCTTGATTTGTTTATACTAGAAACTTCAGAAGAAACAATATCTAACCCCTGATGACAGATACAGAGAGAGTTGGTATCTAGTTCACGATATTATAACTTGTGGTGGAACTGGCAGGGATGGTTCCAAGAACCAGTTCTCCTCCCCCAAGAACTGGAGGAGAAACAATCTTCTCATTAAATTCGAGATTGGTTCTCTCCCTTTAGTCCCTGTAATACAATTAGACTTAAATACTTTCTTCCTTGTAATCTGACTTAATATATTAATAGACTGAACCATTATCAAAGTTTTTACAATGTCAATCATTTTCCAGCTGAATAAATGGATCAAGATTTTCTGACTAATCATTAAGTTAACCTTCTGTGTGTTTTTGAAACAATAAGAAAACATACCCATCTAAATTACTACTCTGAAGTTTATTCTGTGGTGCTAGTGATTTAAGCTAGAAAAATAAAGTATCCTTTTGTTTCTTTAAAAGCAGCTTATCAAAAAGAAAATCAAATTTAAACTGTTTTAGAAAGATTAGTCATAATTCCAAGTTGTTAACTGAAAAATGTAAATTTCCTATGCATCAATATGATATTCAGTGCAACCTACATAAGAATACCTATGGTGAGCACAATAAACATTTGTTCAGTTGAATTGTCAGAGCTAAATGACAGCAGAAATTTTACAATAGAAGACTGTTTAAAAAATAAATGATCATATATTCTCTGAGGTCATATTGCAAATATTATTTCCTGATGGTAATGATTTTGTATAATTTCTACTCCACAAAAATAAAAAAATGTATATGTGCATATTGCATTAGCCATTTATTATTGAATAAATGGATCAAGATTTTCTGACTAATCGTTAACTCTCATTACAGTGATAAAATACCTTTATACTGATAATCAATTTATACTGTTTATTTTGACTCCCAGTTTTGGAGGTTTCAGTCCATGATTGCATAGACCCATTGCTTTTGGGTCTATGATGAGGCCAAATATTGTGATAGGAAATGTGTGGTAGAGAAAACTGCTCACCTCATGTTATCCATGAAGCAAAAAGACAAGAGACTAAAATGCCACAATCACCTGCAATAGTAAACTCCCAAAGACCTAGAAGCTCTCAATAACTTTCCCTTTTCTTCTAACAGTGTCAAATTAAGGACTAAGATCTTTCTTTCTTTCTTTCTTTCTTTCTTTCTTTCTTTCTTTCTTTCTTTCTTTCTTTCTTTCTTGCTTTCTTGCTTTCTTTCTTTCTTTCTTTCTTCTACTTAGGTATACATGATAGTAGAATGCATTTTGATTTGTTGTACACAGACGGAATACAACTTTTCATTTCTCTGGTTGTATGTGATATAGAATCACAACATACATGCAGTCATACATAAAGCTAGGGCTATGATGTCCATCATATTCTACCATCCTTACTGTCCTCATTCCCCCTCCGCCCTCCCACCCTGTGACCAAAGTTCCTCCATTCTTCCTGTGTCCTCCCCCACATTATGGATCAGCATCCACTTATCAACGAGTACCTTCGGCATTTGGTTTTTTGGAATTTGCTTACTTCACTTAGCATGATATTCTCCAACTCCATTTACCTACAAATGCCATAATTTATTCTCTTTTATTGGTGAGTAATATCCCATTGGGTATATATACCACAGTTTCTTTATCCATTCATCTATCGGAGGATGATTCATCCATTTAGGTTGGTTTCACAGTTTAGCTATTGTGAATTGAGCTGCTCTAAATGTTGAAATGGCTGCATCACTGTAGTATGCTGTTTTTAAGTCTTTTGGGTGTAAACCAAGGAGTGGGATAGTTGGGTCAAATGGTGGCTCCATTTCAAGTGTTCTAAGAAATCTCAATATTGCTTTCCAGATTGGTTGTACCAATTTGCAGTTCCACCAGCAATGTATGAGTGTGCCTTTCCCCCCACAACCTCGCCAACACTTATTGTTGTTTGCATTCTTGATTATTGCCATGCTGACTGGCATGAGATGAAATCTTAGTTTTGATTTGCATTTCTCTGCTAGAGACATTGAATATTTCTTCATATATTCGTTGATTGATTGTATGTCTTCTGAGAAGTTTCTACTCAGCTCCTTAGCTCATTTATTGATTGAGTTGCTTGTTTTTTTGGTGTTAAGTTTTTTGAGTTCTTTATATATCCTGGAGATTAGTGCTCTATCATATCTTAGTGTGGCAAAAAAATTGTTCCCAGAATGTAGGGTCTCTGTTCACTTCATTAATTATTTCTTTTGCTGAGAAGAAGATTTTTAGTTTGAATCCATCCCATTTATTGATTCCTGGTTTTACTTCTTATGCTGTAGGAGTCTTGTTAGGAAGTAAGGTCCTAATCCAATGTGATAAAGATGTGGGCCTACTTTTTCTTCTGTTAGGCCTAGGGTCTCTGGTCTAATTCTCAGGTCCTTGATCCACTTTGAGTTAAGTTTTGTACATGGTGAGGGAGAGGGGTTTAGTTTCATTTTGCTGCATATAGATTTCCATTTTTCTCAGCACCATTTGTTGAAGAGGCTATCTTTTCTCCAATGTATGTGCTTGGCACCTTTGTCTAGTATAAGATAACTGTATTTAAGTGGGTTTGTCTCTGTGTCTTCTATTCTGTCCCATTGGTCTACATGTCTATTTTGGTGCCAGTACCATGCTGTTTTTGTTACTATAGCTTTGTAGTATAGTTTAAAGTCTAGTATTGTGATGCCTCCTGCTTCACTCTTCTTGCTAAGGATTGCTTTGGCTATTCTGGGTTTCTTATTCTTCCAAATGAATTTCATGATTGCCTTTTCTATTTCTATAAGGAATAACATTGGAATTTGAATTGGAATCACATTGAATCTGTATAGGGCTTTGGGTAGTATGTCTATTTTGACAATATTGATTCTGCCTATTTAAGAACATGGGAGATTTTTCCATCTTCTAAGGTCTTCTTCAATTTCTTTCTTTACTTCCTGTAGTTTTCATTGTAAAGGTCTTTCACCTCTTTTGTTAAATTGATTCCCAATTTTTTTTGAGTCTATTGTGAATGGAACATTTTCCTTAATTTCTCCTTCAGAGGATTTATCACTGAGGTTTAGAAATACAATTGATTTATGGGTGTTTATTTTATATTCTGCTACTTTGCTGAAATCATTTATTAATTCTAGAAGTTTTCTCATAGACATTTTTGGATCCTCTGAGTACAGAATCATGTCATCGGCAAATAATGATAGTTTGAGCTCTTTTCCTATTCGTATCCCTTTAATTTCTTTCATCTAATTGCTCTAGCTAATGTTTCAAGGACTATGTTAAATAAAAGTGGTAAAAGAGGGCATCCCTTTCTTCTTACCATTTTTAGACTGCTTCTAATTTTTCTTCATTTAGGATGATGCTGGCTTTGAGTTTAGCATACATTGCTTTTACAAAGTTGAGTTATGTTCCTACTATCCCTACTTTTTCTAGTGCTTTGAACATAAATGGTGCTGTATTTTGTCAAATGCTTTTTATGAATCAATTGGTAAAATCATATGATTCTTATTTTTAAGTCTATTGATGTGATGGATTATGTTAATTGACTTCCCTATGTTGAACCAAACTTGCACATCTGGAATGAACCCCACTTGATTATGGTGCATTATTTTTTTAATATTTTTGTGTATGCAATTTGCAAAAATTTTTTTGAGAATTT
This sequence comes from Xerus rutilus, assembly GCA_028644305.1. Taxonomy (NCBI): domain Eukaryota; kingdom Metazoa; phylum Chordata; class Mammalia; order Rodentia; family Sciuridae; genus Xerus; species Xerus rutilus. The sequence continues at coordinate 29,911,310 of CM053409.1, forward strand.
TGCATCTATGTTCATCAGGGATATTGGTCTGAAGTTTTCTTTTTTTGATGTGTCTCTGTCTGGTTTTGCTATCAGAGTGATACTAGTCTCATAGAATGAGTTTGGAATGGTTCTCTCCTTTTCTATTTCATGAAATAGTTTAGGGAGTATTGGTATGTATTATTCTTTGTGAGACTTGTAGAACTCAGGTGAGAGTCCATCTGGTCCTGGACTTTTCTTGGTTGGCAAGCTTTTGATGGCATCTTCTATTTCCTTGCTGTTTAAGTTGTGTATGACCTCCTGATTCAGTTTGAGTAGATCACATGCCTCTAGAAATTTGTCAGTGTCTTCAGGGATTTCTATTTTACTGGAGTATAAATTTTCAAAATAGTTTCTAATTATCCTCTGTATTTCAGTAGTGTCTGTCGTGATATTTCCTTTTTCATCCCAAATTTTAGTAATCTGAGTTTTCTCTCCTTTTCATTAGAGTTGATAAGAATTTGTCAATTTTGTTTATTTTTTCAAGGACTCAGCTTTTGTTTTGTCAATTTTTTGAATTGTTTCTTTTGTTTCAATTTCATTGATTTCAGCCCTGATTTTAATTATTTCCTCTCTTCTACTTCTTTTGGTGTTGGTTTGTTCTTTTTTCCCAGGGCTTTGATATGTAGTGTCAAGTCATTTATTTGTTGACTTTTTCTGCTTTTAATAAATGAGCTTAATGCAATGAACTTTCCTCTTAGCACTGCCTTCATGGTGTCCCAGAGATTTTGATATGTTGTATCAAATTTTCATTTACCTGTAAGAATTTTTTTTATCTCTTCCCTGATGTATTTTGTTATCCATGTGACACTCAATAGTGTATTATTTAGTTTACAGGTGTAAGAGTAGATTCTATTTTTCAATCTGTCATTGATTTATAATTTTATTCCATTATGGTCAGATAGTATGCAAGGTAGTATCTCTATTTTTTTGTACTTGCTAAAAGTTGCTTTGTGTCATAACATATGATCTATTTTGGAGAAGAATCCATGTGCTACTGAGAAAAAAAGTGTATTCGCTCATTGATGGATGGAATACTCTCTATATATCTGTTAAGTCAACATTATTGATTGTTTTATTTATTTGTATAATTTTTTGTTTAGTTTTTATTTGGAAGATCTATCCAGTGGTGAGAGAATTGTGTTAAAGTCACCCAGTATTATTATGTTGTGGTCTATTTTAATCTTCTTGTTGAGAAGGATTTTTTTGACATAGGTAGATGGCCCTTTGCTTGGGGCATAGATATGATTGTTATGTCTTGTTGATGTATGATGCCCTTAAGAGTATGAAATGCTCTTCTTTATCTCTTTTCACTGACTTTGGTTTGAAGTCCACTTTATCTGATGTGAGGATGGAAACTCCTGCTTGTTTATAAGGTCCATGTGAGTGATACGTTTTTTCCTACCCTTTCACTTTTAGTTTGTGGATATCTTTCCTTTGAGATGAATCTCTTGAAGGCAGCATATTGTTGTTAAGTCTTTTTTTTTAATCTAGTCTATCAGTCTGTCTTTTAATTGATGAGTTTAGGCCATTCACATTCAGAGTTATTGTGGAAATATGATTTATAATCCTAGTCATTTTGGTTTATTTTTGGTTTTTACCTTGACTTGGTTCCTCCTTTGATTGTTTTTTGTTTTGTTTTGTTTTAGTGTAGTTCTTCTCTTTGTATATTTTCATTGTTGATTGTCATTTCCTCCTCATGGAATATTTTGCCAAGAATGCCATATAGTGCAGGCTTTCTTGCTGTAAATTCTTTTAACTTTTGTTTATAATGGAAGGTTTTTTATTTCATCATCAAATCTGAAGCTCAATTTTGCTGGTCATAAGATTCTTGATTGGCATCCATTTTATTTCAAACTTGGTATATGTTGTTCCATGATCTCTTGGCTTTTAGGGTCTGGGTTGAAAAATCTGCTGAGATCTAAATTGTTCTCCCCCTATATATAATCTGATTCCTCTCTCTTGTGACCTTTAAAATTCTATTCTTATTCTGTATGCTGGGCATTTTCATCATAATATTCCTTGGTGTAAATCTGTTGTAATTTTGTACATTTGGTGTCCTGTAAGCCTCTTGCATTTGATTTTCCAATTCATTTTTTATGTTTGGGAAATTTTCTGATATTATTTCATTGACAGGGTTGTACATTCCTTTAGTTTAAAATTTTGTGCCTTCTTCTATCTCGACAAATCTTAGATTTGGTCTTTTGATGCTATCCCATAATTCTTGTATATCCTGTTCATGATATCTTACCCTCTTCACTGTATGGTCAACTTTATTTTCAAGATTGTATATTTTGTCTTCATTATTCCATGTTCTGTCTTCCAAGTGATCTAGTCTGATGGTGATACTTTCTATCAAGTTTTTTATTTCATTTTTTCCCTTTATTTCAAGAATTTCTGACTGTTTTTTTTTCACGATCTCTAGCTCTTTCTTAATCTTTCGTTACCTGTATTTGCTCCCTTATCTCTTTGTTGGTGTGATCTGTAGCTGCCTTTATTTGTTCTCTTATCTCTTTGTTGGAATGAGCAATGGTTGCCTTTATTTGCTCTCTTATATTTTTGTTAAAGTGATCAATTTTTGCATGTATTTGCTCACTTAAGTCATTCTTTAATTTACAGATCATTTTAATTACACACTTTTTGAATTCTTTCTCTGATGTTTCATCAACTGTGCTGTCAATGGATTCTATTATTGTAGTATCTTGGTTTATTAGGGGCACTTTCTTCCCTTGTTTTTTCATTTGGGGCACTTTTCTTCCCTTGTATCTTCCTTTCTTGCAATGCCAATCTGAGGTATTGCGGTTTTTATCTTATGATCTTGTAGTGACACTACAGATTACCTGTATCTCACCTTGGAGTTCACTTTCAGCCCCTAGCAGGTGTCCCCAGATGGACACTACTGCCACTAAAGATGGTGGCGGTGGTAGTGGAGGTAACTCAAGATGGCAGTGGGAGTGTCCTGAGATGGATGGAAATACTTTCAGAGATGGAGCTAAAAGGGTGGGATTTACAATGGCTTTGGGCTGATTGATTGGAGATGCAGCACTTTCAGGGCTGTTGATCCAAGGTAGAGACTAATACATGAGAAGAACTATGGGGATGGCTGCTGTGTACAAGATGGATGTAGGAAGGGAGCAACAGCGTGGATCTCACTATATGCAGGGGTGGTCCTGGTCCTGGGCTCTTACACAGAACTATGAGGAGAGTCCTAGTCCTGATCTTGGCCTAGACTCCCTCAAGGATTCCAGGTGGTGGGTCTAGCACTGGGCCTGGGCTCTTGCAGATTGACAGGGCCACTGGCACTGAACTGGGGCCCTCTGGGGCCTCAGCCATTGGGGTTCCAGGAGGCAGTCCTTTGCCTGGGTCTGGGTTCCCTTGTGATTGGCAATTAGCTCTCTTGGGTCTGCCCTTGGCTCAGCTCCCATGGAGGTCCCTGAAGGTGGTCCTGTGCCTTGGCCTGTGGTCCCGCTGGTCAGCAGGAACTCTGACATGGAACTGAAGGCAGTCCCAGGCCTCACTTAGGCCAGATCTCCTTCAGGGGTCCCTGGAGGCAGAAGGACTGAGTATTTAACACAGGAGCCTTTGGAGTACATTCCAGATTAAAACTATGTCATGTATATATGTACACACACACATACAAAGACAACACCTACAAATCACAAAACACCAGCATGGTATTGTATATTGTTGCAATTTTAATTATTTTCATTTCAATTGTTGATGTTCTGAATAATGGAAATGAATGATCTTGGGAAGTCTGTGGTTAAGAAACAGAAAGAAGCAAAATCAATTGACAAGTTTACAAAAATTGTTTTGAGTGAGTTATTAGTTGTACATAAAAAGAGCACAATGAAGGTACTCTTTTCCTTAATCATCAAGTGCTTTCTGGCAGTTTCTCAATCTGTCAACATTTTAGATCTGATAATTTTGTTTTGGAGGTTGATTAGCCACATACTTGGCCTCATCCCACTGGATACCAATACCATCTGCTGTGTTTTGAATGAGGTTTCTTCCACCAAAGATCTTGTTAAGGCTTAATCCCCCAAGGAAATTGCATTAATCTAGTGAAGAATTTAAAAGAGATTCTTAGCTTATAAGGCCACAGCCCTAGGAAAGGACTAAGTGGTTCTACCATGCTGATTAGTTCCAGGAGTGTGTTGCTAGGAAGACTGAGCCTAGCCCTCCCCACTCCTTGCTTCTTCTCTTATGTAATCTCTTGCATACACTCCTACTAAGTGATACCATCTGCCATACTGTGGAACAACAAAGGCTCTCATCAGATGTGGTTGCCCCGTTCAGCTTCTGGAACCATAAAACCAATAAATCTCTTTTCTTTATAAAATGTTCTGCCTCAGGTGTGTGTGTATGTGTGTGTGTGTGTGTGTGTGTGTGTGTGTATGTGTGTGTGTATTGCTGGGGATAAAATCCAGGGTCCCACACATGTTAGGCAAGTTCTCTACCATTTAGATATATCTCTAGGCGCAGGCATTTTATTAAGTTAGCACAAACTGGATGAAAATACCAATAATCACCAATTCCAAGGTGAAGCAATCAAAAATGTATGTCTTTCAACAATGAAATGTCCTCTAGGAGCAAAATCACCAGTTCACCTCAAAGAAGCTGTAGGAAACTACTCTGGAAAGACCAAAAGAAAGTAGTTTATTTTACTTTATCCAGTTTCTTTACTTTGTATATAAAATATAACATGAATGCAAGCTTCATAATGTTGCTGTAAATCCTGGGTATGCACTGGACCCCCAAATGCTAACAGGGACTCCAGTGCTGCTTGATGAATCAACTTTTCAAAAATTTTCTGGAAAAGTAGAAATTCATTACTGCAACTACCTGAAACTTTGACCTGTAGTTTATTACTAGAGCTCCACAATTGAAAGCTGAAGAACTATTTGAGCAAAATTATATTTGGCTTGCTCAATTCTGAAAGGAGCTATCATTTTTGCAAACAGATTATTTTCTAGAAATAATAGATGTAATCACAGAGTCTGTATCCTTAATTGTTCTTCTGTGGGAAGATTGAAAATAAACTTTTAGAATGCACATCTCTGGATGTCTCTCTCTGATGCCTCAACACATGCTAACTCTGAGGTTATTCTTAAGGATGGCTTTTTTTAGATTCATGGTATAAAATGGCCTTTGTGCTTTTGTTGTCTGTTTATACAGCCATGTTATGGTGCATTTTTTTCTGAGAAACAGACTTTGAAACTGAGATTTTTATGCAGGAGCTTCATTGAACAGTACTTTGGGCATCAAGAACTATGTAAGAGAAAGAGAATAAGTTTGGCAGGGGAAGAAGTTGACCAGAAATGCAGTCACAAGAAAGGCATCAGTAGAACCTGGGAGGAGGAGTTCTGAAGCCAACATAACTACATAATCATTTTGTCCTGAGACAAAAAATGTCAGCATTTACAACCCTAGAGATAGGCACTGGATACTGGCTGCCCATGGACAGGAAATATGGATTAAAGCAAGGAAGATCTTTCAGCCAAGTACAATTCCTGGAAAAGAACTGAGCTGAAAACTCAGTCATCAGCACTCTTAGGAGTTTAGAGCATTAAGGGTACTAGGTCTTCACTAGAAATCTGTTAGAACTCAAATATTGATAGGTTACATCAAGTGTCATGTACTGTTTCCTTAGACTTGTAGAAACTCTGAGATACCATTATAAATTAACCCTAAGCTCAACATTATTTTGGGAAAAAAATGTTAGATTGCGAATACTTTAGACAAAAATAGTTTTCAGGTTACCTGAAATTATTGTGTTTTCTATTCTCTCATTATTTACTAAGTCCTGGAAACAAATCTAAAATCCCTAAAGTTTTCCCCAAATTCAGATGGAAAAGCCAGAATGTTCATCTTAGAGGAATAAAAACTATCATCAATGAGAAATAAGTTTTCCCATTATAAGAATTATTTCAGAAATACACATAATAATAAAGAATTGATAATTCATAGAAAGTAAAATCAATTATTTTATTTACATACATATAAATGATATGAATATTTTCTATTTAGTAAAATAAAAATATGACATGAACAGGAAAATGATGAGTATAAATATATGTATTAACTAAAATTGTGGATTATATCTTATTTTCTCTATAAACACAAGATAAAAATGACCTTTTTGTTTGTGTTTTCTTATCATTAGAACAAATGAGCTGTACAATTTTAAAGACTACAGGAAAATTAAAACTAAAATAACAACAAATTCTACCTTTTAAAAGCTCACTTTTAAAAAGCTCTTGTTTTTCATAATCTGAGTCATATCATATTAATCAAAGTAATTTGTACTTATCAACATTTCAATTTGTTTTACTACTCATCTTTTTTTTTTATTGTACTTGGGATTGAACTCAGGAGCATTTTATCATTGACCTATAACCCCAGACAATTTCTTATTTTTTATTTTGAGATGAGATCCTAATAAATCAATTAAAGCCTTGCTAATTTGCTAAGGCTGGCCTCAAATTTGTGATCTTCCTGCCTCTGTCTTCCAAGTCACTGGAATTACAGGTGTGTGCCACTGTACCTGGCTTCAACATCATATCGCAACTTGATAATTTACCCATGTTTCAATTCTAAAATATACTTTACATTTTGAAATTAAAACCACTTTTTAACTCATAAGTAAAAGCATAAAAATTATGCATATTTAGGGGCAATCACTAGAGGTTTTGATACATGCACACATTGCCTTATATTTGAATCATGGTAATATGTTTATCCCATCAAACCTTTGCCACTTCATTATATTAAAACCATTCAAATCTTTTTCTTCTACATTTTTGAAGTACATAGTTCATTTTAATTTATTTTACTGATATATAAAACACAAAAAGTGTACATATATATGTGCTGTCATGTAATGATTAATACATGTATGCATTACATTATGTTGAAATCCAGTTAAACATATTATCTCACAAAATTTATGATGTATTTAAAGATTGGTTGACTTATTAAACGTGATTTTTTTTGAGCATTAACTTTACTGATAATGATTTGCAACTGCTATTATAAAAAAAGGGAAATCCTCAGGGAGGCAATCAGTAATAAAAATACAAATGTTCTCAAGAGAAACAAGTGAAAATTCTAAGCAGTAAAATCTCCCATTTTTTGAACCCTGCTTTGAACTTTGAGAATAGTATGGTATTAGAATTCAGCTTAGTTTTCATTCTCTTTATATATGTTTTGCATGCATGTTCATATCTACATATTATCTAATTTCCTCTGCTTATTCTTAAAAGTTCTATATAAATTCACAACATGACATAAGTATAAAACCTTTTCTCTAAGTTAAAATTATGAAGAACAATATTCAAGAAATATAAGTATTGTCTTACATATATCATTTCTCTGCTGAGCAACACAATATAATGTACTAATAAAGAAAAGAAATATTTGGGTGAAATAGAAATATAAAAGTATGAGAGTAGCATTGGTATATAAATCATACCAAGTTGTTTTCCACATATGCTAGAAGAAAGAAATTTTGCAGGAAGCATGCTGGTAACAAGGAAGTCCTTTTTTCTTGAGCTTCTTCAAAGTATGTTGTTAAAATTTGAGAAGAATAAACTTAAGTGAAAGGTTTTATTAATTAATCTTCAGCTAGTTTAACTCTTGACAATATATGTTTGCTTTTGTCCAGCCTAAAGGGTAATTTGACTGTCCATATGTGGTATTATAACCAATCCTCAACCCCAAATTCCCTGTTAATAACCTTTAGACCAGTTCATAATTTGTTTATAGCTCTCATCCATGGTCTACTTCTTTGAGGTCTGGTACAGTTATGTGAATTAGGTTGGTCAACATTAGCATAAGTAACATGAATTTCCTCCAGAAACTTTAAAAGCTAGTGTACAATTTGCCCCACACTTTGTTCCCCCATCAGAACAGCAACAATTTTCAATGTGTCTTCTCTTGCATCCTGAGACCTGAAGTGAGGAAGGCATGAAGGGCAATGCCATGATGACTAATGATTGACATATAGCATGAGGAAGACTCAAAACTTTGATTCAAGAGAAGACCATATGTAGCCAGAGCCTAAGACAATCTTCTGTGTTTCAAGTTAGGAATACCAGCTCATCTACTTTTCTTCAAAGCAAACATAAATTGCATTAGTCAGCTTTTAGTTACTGTGTCAAAACACCTGGGAAAACCAATTTGAAGAAGAAAGATTTATTTTGGCTCATGGTTTCCAAGGTTACTTGGTCCTGCCATTTTTGACCTTTGGTGAAGCAGAACATTGTGACAGGGAGTGCAAGGTAGAGCAGAGTTACTCACCTCATGGCAGTCATGAATCAAAGAGAAAGAGTCAGGAAGACACTGGAGACAAGATATATCCTTAAAGAGCACACTCCAGTGACTTACTTTCTGCAATTGAGCCCCACCTCCTAAAGATTCCATCACCTCCCAATAGCACCAACAGTCCTGGACCAAGCTTTTAACACACGGGCCTTTGCAAATTCCATATCAAAACTATAACCTTCTATCTCTGGTCCCCAATGATTCATGCCCATCCCACAATGCAAAATGGATTCAATCCAACTTCAGGTATCTTCTCAGTTCCAGCATTTCTCAAACTCCAAGGATAAAGTTCCCTGAGATTTGTAAGTTTCTGTAAAAACAAACAACCATGCAAAAGTTTCATACTTCCAACAGAAGATAACACAGGGTCAATGTTCCCATTCCAAAAGGTAGGAATAGGAGAATACCAAGGGTGTGTAAGAACAAAGCAAGGTTGAACCAGTCAGGGCAAACAATAAATCCTGTAGCCCATGTCCAGTATTCAGGACACAAGGTGGCAAGATTTGAGTTCCAAAAGGCTTTGGCATTCCCATATCCATCCCACATTGCTAGCTGCAGCCCACATGACCTCTTTCTTGAGCTGTCTCTGTTCACTTCCTATAGTTTTCCTAGGATATTGGTTCATGTTCCTGGTATCTCTAAATTCCAAGGATTTCCATTGTAGCTTTTAATTCATTCTCACAACTTCATACTTCACATTTTCAGGGGATATGCAGGTATTCCAACCCAGTCACACACTTTCTAGACTCCCAGTCTTTCTTTTTAAAACTGAGAGGAATCCTCCATGATCTCACAACTATTGCATTCTGCATGTCTGCAAAATCAGAATCCTGTGGACATTGTCAAGCTCTTTCTCAATTTGAGGAGCATCTACTGAGGAGTATCCACTGTTACCATGAACGCAGCAGCATCTGGATACTCAGCTGAACGTAGTGAAGCAAATCCTAGGAAAACATTTTCCTAGACAGCCCAGTGTAAGCAGGGCACCCTTGTCCTCTTTCTCAAACTAAAGTTCATCAAACAAATTTACACTTTTACACCCTTGAGCTTGCTGTTGGTGTAGTCAGTAGCCAGTTTCTAAGATACCCTCAATGCAACTTTTCTATTATGCAAGTGTCAAGCACTTGGCTTCTTTTTAATGACGTTAATCTCCTCAGCAAACACATCTTAAACTTGCTTCTCTCTTTTTGTCACAGTACAAGTTTTTAAAATTTTTCTGCTTTGGTTTTTGCTCCTACTTCTCCCTGAAATACTGGCTATAAGCAACCAGTAATACTGATGACACAGTCTGAATATTGTGCTTCTTTGAAATTTCCTCCTCCTGATAAACCAGTGTGTCCCTTTTAAATTTAGCCTCATACAAAATTTTAAGGCATGGACAAAATGTAGATAAATTCTTTGTGAGCATGTAACAAGAATTGCCTCTGGTCAAAATCCCAAGAAAGTCCTTATTCCCATGAGAAACCTCATGATTAAAGTCTTTATTGTAAAATTTCCTGTCAGTATTCTGGTCTTCTGAAACCACAAGAGAATCACACATTAAGATCTGTTTACAACATTTCTAAAGCTTCTCTAGTCTACACCTTTAAACCTTTCAAAGTATCTCCAAAATCTCATCCTCAGAACTTGTAAACCACATAGCCAAGTATAGCAATAGCAACAACTCCATTCCCAGTACCAGTTTCTATGTTAGTCCGTGTTCTATTGCTCTAGAAAAATACTTTAAAAAATTGAACTAAAGGAAGAAGGATTTATTTTGGCTTGTGGTTTCAGAGGTTTAAATCAATGTTCATTTGGTCCTATTGTTTTGGAACTTTGACAAGGTAGAGCATCATGGTGGGCAGCACATCACAGACCATAGCTGTTTACCTCAGGGGGCCAGGAAGCAGGTCGAGAAACTAAGAGAGAGCAAGGAAATGGCTGGAGACAAGATAAATGACACCAATGACATGGCTTCAATAACCTACTTTCTCCAACTGGACCTACCTCCTAAATTATCCATCCCCTCTCAGTAATACCACCAGATAAAGACAAAGCTTTCAACCTATGAACTTTTAGGGGAACATTTGAGATCCACTCTATAACACATACTGAAAATGAATGAGGATTAAGCAGTTTTGTACAAAAAGGACAAGATTTCAAAGATAAATAGAGGAAACGAAGGGGGAAAAATGTTTCTCAAAGACTATTGTCTTCTTTTGTAATGCCACATGAGACAATTTCTACTAGCTTTACCTACAGGGAATAATTGACAAAGTATTACTAATTCTATCTCCTTAATATTTCTTGCTCTAGTATTCCACCCATTTCTTTCCTGTTAGAATGAACATCTCTTCCTACATAAATTATTGTTTGAGTTTATGGGGACTTCTGGAAAACAGACCTCAAGGTAACCCAATGATTTATACTTCTCAAGTATTTATATCTTTGTGTAATCTTCTCCTTTTGAGCCTTTAGGAGGGTAGTATCTTCTAATCAATAGCATATGATAAAAGGTATAAAATGTCATATTCTTAACTCAATGTAAGACTCTATGTTAGCAGACAGGAGCTAGACACACATTTCAGGTTTGAAGCAAGCAACTAAAAAGAAACAAATAAGACATTAAATTGTGAGATGCCTCTAGAAGTAGAAGGTAGCTTCCAAGTAATAACTTGGTAAAATATTTGGCCCTCAAGTATGTAACTGAAATTAAATAATTCTACCAACAACCTGAATGGACTTGGTAATAGATTTTTCTCCACTCAGGGGAGAATTAGTCACTCATTTGACTAATTCTATTGCTTCTTTAATATAGAAGAGTGAGTTATTTTCTCTAGGATTTTATTTTCTGCTGAATATGGGAGGACAAATGGCTGGATATGGCAAAATGGAACACTTCCTCCTGGCCTATGACTTGTTTAATCTGCACTGAAAAATATTCAAAATAAGCACTTACAAAACAACCAGTGCTCTTACTATTATAACTTTCATTTTTATTTTATATCAAAATATCTGTTTTCTGCAAGGTTATAATGAATGTTTTTACTCTTAGCTAAAATTATGTAGATAGTGATAAAGTGAAAGGAATTGTCTATAATAAAAATCATTATATAGGTAAAGAAGCAAAAAATCCAGGCAATTGAGAATTATAAAAAAATTAATTAATTTAGTATTTAAATAGCAAGACAATGCATAAAGTATTCATTGGGAAAGGATTTGTACATTTAAAAACACCAGGAAGAATATTATAAAGGAATGACATTAATATCAGAAGGTAGTTCAATAAACAATTCAACAAATACTTATTTGATTGACTTTTAGATGCCAAACACTGAACTCCTTAACATTAATGGTAACCCAAGCAATAATATGATAGGAAACTGGTATGGTCCTGTCCCATGCCTTGTTTCTGCATATTTTGAAGGATAAAATAAAATCAACTTACATATTTATACATGTGCTAATAGTGACTAATATTCTGTACTACTTATTTAAACAACTGGTTTTCATTCTTGACTGAACATTACAATCTCCTAGGGAGCTTTTGAAAACTGCCTTTCTAAGGCTGCCATCCAGACCAATTTAATCAGAATCCCTGGGACTGAGTCCTCAGCAATCATTTTCTTAAATCTCCTGAGAGTGATAATGTGCAGTCAGGGTTAAGAAAGTTTGCTTTAAACTATCAATAGACAGTAGTAAAGAGAGTTTTATTTCATGTATACAGATTTTAACAAGACTCTTTGCATTGTTTATTATATTCTCTAAGTAAACATGCTTTCTGATGAAAACTGAGTCCTGCATACTTTAGTATTTGAAACTAATAACTCTGATCTGAACATTTGAAGCATTAGTTTTTTATTGTTGGTTTATTTTTGTTCATTTGTTTTCCAATTTTTTAACTTTGTTTTTCCTTATTAGCCATGCTTTTTCCTGCTAATATGGTTCTAATTATTTTTCTTGGACAAAAGGCAACTTTTCACTATCAATTTAAATTATTATAATGAAATTAATGTTCACCAAGTCTTATGTTATTTTTCTAAATCATGTCTCACCACATAACATAAAATGTGTTATTCAAGTAACAAAACAAACGAGAAACTATTACCATACCAAAATTTACTATTTCTTATTTTGATTTAATATTTTTATGAAATATAGTTTATACATAAACATTTAATTTACTTTTAACACTATGTAGTAAATATATATAAAACTTGATTTTATCAATTCTTCCAGTGTCTTTAATCCAGGTAATATAAAATCTCTGATGATCAACAAGTTCAATTGCCTTCTAACAGGCAATTCTGTCAAACACATTAAATAAAAATTAGGGATGAATTTCCTCTAGCATTGTTCATGAGAAGTCCATTGTTAGTCTCATATTCTTTCATGTGAACAGAGCACTTAGAGGTCTCCCTCTGTATGTTTGAGGAAAAGATGTCAAAGTCTGATGCATTAGTAATTAGTTCTACCTAGTCTTTCTTTGGTTTGGTTTGGTTCTTTATTCTGTATCTTTTTTTTTTCATTGACACATAACATAATATTTTTACATATATGTTGGTTATAATATGATAATACCACACACAAAAAGTATACAATGATCAAATCTGGGTAATTCCCGTTTCCCTTTCTTCAAACAATAACCAATTTATTATTTGTAGAGAATATTTGGACACTCCTAATTATTCTGAAATATATGAAAATATTTTGTAGACTGTATTTACTATACTTGTCTAAAGAACACAAGAACTAATTCTTCCTATCTTTATTATGGTGCCTGTTATTCTTTGGGTATGAGGTATTTTCCACAAATTTCCTGTGTTAATGCAGGAATGCTCAAAAGTGAAAGGATTGAATTATGAAGCTATAACTAATCAGTGAATAGACTGAGTGGGTGGTAACTGTACGTAGCAGAGGGCATGCCTGGAAGAGGTGAGTCACTGAGAATGTGCCCTGGAAGGGTCTATCTTCCCTGTGACCTCTTCCCCCTCCTCTTTCTGTTTCCTGAACCCATCATGAGTTGAGCAGGTTTCCTCTCAAGGCCTTTTGGTCATGATGTGCTGCCTAACCTTGGGCCCAAGGCAATGAACTAAGCAGAATATGAAATAAATTTCTGGAATTATGAACTGTGTCAGGTATTTTGGTCATAGCAACAGAAAGCTGACTAACATAATGCACCTTATCGAACTTCTTTTCATCTCCTTCATTCCTTATCCCTTCTTAGTTTCTAATGACAACTCCATTCTATTCTTCTATAGGATACACTACAGATAAGTGAGATCATGGAATATTCATCTTTCTGTGCTTGACTCATCTTACTTGATGAGATGTCTTCCAGTTCTATTCCTACTGCTATAAATGTGAGGATTTTAATTTTTATGGCTAATGGTATTCTACTGTGTATATACAACATATTTTCTTTATTGATGAACACTATATTTTATTTTCTTTTTAAAAATTGTATTTCTTTTTATTTATATTTGACAGAATATCTTTTGACATATCATACACTCCATGTATGCATGGAGTATAACTTTCCATTTTTGTGGTTGTATATGAAGTGGAGTTACACTGGTCATGTATTCATATATGAACATAGGAAAGTAATGTCTGACTCATTCCCCTGTCTTTCCTATTCCCATCACCCTTCCCTTCCCTTCATTCTCCTTTTGTCTAATACAAAGTACTTCTATTCTACTCTAACCACCCTCAACTTATTTGTCTTAGCATCCACATAACAAAGAGAACATTCAGCCTTTGGTGTTTGGGGATTGGCTTATTTTACTTAGCATGATAGTCTCCAGTTCCATTCATTTACCCATAAATGCCATAATTTTATTTTTCTTTATGGCTGAGTAATATTCCACTGTGTTATGTACCACATTTTCTTTATCCATTCATCTCTTAAAGGGCAGCTAGGTTGGTTCCATAAATTAGCTCTTGTGATTTTTGATTTTACTTCTTGTGCTTTAGGAATCTTGTTGAGGAATTTGGTCCTAAGCCAACATGATGGATATTTGGGCCTACTTTTTCTTCTAGTAGGAGCAGGATCTCTGGTCAAATGCCCAGGTCCTTGATCCACTTTGAGTTTTGTGCAGGGTGATAGATAGGAGTCTAATTTCATTTTATTACATTACTGATTTTGAGTTTTACAAGCACCGTTTTTTGAAAAGTCTATCTTTTCTCCAATGTATGTGTATGATGACATTGTCTAGTATGTGATAACTGCATTTATGTGTGCTTGTCTCTGTTGCTTTTTAAATTTATGAATAGTGCTGCAAAAAAAAAAAACCCATGGGATTGCCTGTATCCTTTTGATTTTTCAATTTTATATTGTTTGGTTAAATACATAATAGTAAAGTTGTGGGATAATTTAGAAATATTACTATGAGGTTTTTAAGAAATCTCTATATTGTTTACATAATGGCTTTATAAATTTACATTCCCACCAACAGTGTATGAGAGTTCCTCTTACTCTTCATCCTTGCCTCAGTTAGTTAACTTTTGCATTTTTGATTATGGCCATTGTAACTAGGATATCATATCATCATTGTTTTGATTTTCTCTGCCTTGATGATTAATGATATTAAACATATTTATTAACCTACACGTAGATTCTTTGTATTTCCTCTTTATAAGATTGTCTATAGAGATCATTTGTCCAACAGTTCTGCTGGATTGATAGCTTGCAAATATTTTCTGCCACTCTTCAGATTTTTTCCTCACTATATTATTCCTTTTTCCATGTGCGAGATATTTCATTTGGTGTGATTCCATTTGTCTAATTTTACTGTTGTTATCTAGACTTTTAGGGTCAAAAATTTCTTTGCCTATACTAATATCTTAAAGTATTTCCATTGTGTATTCTTCTAGAGTTAGAATTTTAGGCATTATTTTGTATATAGTGAAGGAATGAAAGGTGTGTATATATACATACACACATACTGTATAGTATGTGTATACACACACACACACATACACACACACATATATATATAGTAGGTATATATAAAATTTATCTCTAGGATTCCATCCATCACTGAAGAAACTCTTCTTTCTCCAATGTATGTTCTCAGTGTCTTTGTCAAAAATTGGTTTGATGTATGTACCAGAGTGTTTCATTCGTTCCATTTTCTATGTGGCAGGCTTTTGTTGTTGTTTATATTGATATATATATATATATATATATATATATATGGCTTTGGGCTATATCTTGAAATCAAGTATTGTTGTCCCTTCAGCTTAATGCTTTGTTTGTGCAGAATTAATTTTTCTATTCTGAGTCATTTGTGGTTTCATAAGAATTTATGAGTGTTCTCTTTATGTCCTGAATGTAATTGATGATGATTATATTCAATATGTAGATTGCATTGGAAAGTGTTGTCATTTTAGCAATATTAATTCCTATATTCCCTGAAGATTGGGTATATTTCTATTTTATTGTGTATATCTTCAAATTTCTTTCACCAATCATTTATAATTTTTATGGTAAAGATATTTTATTTTCTTGGTTGAATTGATTACTGGACATTTGGCTTCTAAAGCTATTGTGAATGTGATTCCTTTTTGATTTTCAATGAGTTCATTGTGATGTCTAAAAATTATATTATAGTTTTATATTGATTTTGTATACTAAAACTTTACTGAATTTGTTTATGAGTTTCAATAGGTTTTTGATGGGGTATTTAGGTTTATATATAAAGTCATATTAATCTGAACCATAGATATTTTGCCTTCCTCATTTCCAACTTAGATAACCTTTAGTTTTTAATCTCCTTGCCTAAAAATTCTTGCTAAAACTTCCAGTACTATATTGAATAAGAAGGTTATTGTGCTGTGACATATTAGGGTAACTAGAGATAATGGGAAGTATTACAATTTTTATAAAGTCGAGAAGAAAGGATCTTGAATGTTTATACAATAAAGAAATTATAATTGGAGATGATGGTGTATCTCAGTGGTAGAACATGTCCTTAGAATGCATGATGCCTGGAGTTCAATCCCGAGCAACACAAAGAATTCCCTCCTAAAGCATAAGTCCAAGACACGATGACTTTACAGCTAAACTAACTAAATATTTAAAGAAGAATTAATTCCATTCTTCTCAATTAAAAAAATAAAAAAGAAAGATTTCTAACACAATAATAATTAGAAGAGCAAGAAGAATAAGAATAAGAAGAAGAAATGATAGATACTTGAAGAGTCATGGAAATGATAGATACTTGAAGAGTCATTGCACAATATATGCATATGTCAAAGCATTACACAGTAACCCACAAATAAATAATATTTAATTTTTATGTATTAGTTTAAAATTAGCTTAAAAGACTGTTGAAACTGGGAATCTTTATCTTGTTCCTGATCTTAGAAAAGAGTTATTCATTGTTTTCCAGGTCAATATGTCTCTGGCTTTATTACATTTGTTGTGTTATGTTCCTTCCACATCCAATTTGTTGTATTTATCATGAACGGATGTTGAATCATCTTACAGAATGCTTTTTATGTATTGATTGAAATGATAAAATAGTTTTTGTTTTTCTTCTGTTGAATGTGATCTGCTACATTTGTGGGTTTATTAATTTATATCATCCTTGTATTCATGGGATAAATTCCACCTAGTCATGGTGTAGGATCATTTTGATGTGCTGCTATATTCAGTTTTCTGGTATTTTTGTGAGTATTTTTCAACTATATTCATTAGAAATATTGGCCTGCTATTTTCTTTTGTTGTGTCTTTGTGGTTTTGTTATCAGGGTAATGGTGGACTCAGGAAAAGTTTGTCAGAGTTCCTTCCTTTCCTTTTTTTAAAAAATTTTTTCAATAGTTTAAGATTAGCTGCAAGTGTTTTTTCTTTCAAGGTTTTGAGAATTTAGCTATGAAGCTATCATGTCCTGACACTGTCCCTAATGGTATATATTTAATTACTAATTTTATCACATTTCTCATTATGTTTCTTTTTTAATATTTTATATTTATTGTATTTAAACTGGCAAAGTTTTATATCCATAAATTTATCCATTTCTTCCAGGTTTCTAATTATTGGTATCTAATTTTTCAAAGTTGTTTCTTATGTTTTTTTTTTTTTGTATTTTTGTGGTATAAATTTTAAATGCATCTTGTTCATCTCCAATTTTATTTTTGAGTTTTCTCTCTCTTTCTACTTATTAGTCTGTCTAAAGTTCATCTGTTTTATTCATTTCTAGCAATGTGTTTTTATTTCATGGATCTCCGGTAGTTTATTTCAGTTTTGGTTTTATTTATTCCTCACCTCATCTTTAATATTTCTTTTTCTACTAAGTTTAGTCTTGGTTGTTTCTTGAATTTCTAATTCTTTGAGAAGTGTTACTATATTGTTTACTTGAAATCTTTCTATTTCTCTGATATATGTATTTATTTCTCTAAATTTTACTCACTGTTGTTTTATATAACAGGTTTTTATAGGTTGTGTTTTTATTTTCATTCATTTCAAAAAATTTGTCAATTTCTCTTTTAATTTCTTCATTGATCCATTCTCATTGGTCTGTATAGGATCATATTGTTCTATTTATATATTTTAATATATTTTCCTTTCTTTTTATTTTTTGTTGAATTCTAATTTTAGTCAAATATAGTCAGAAATGTATGTGATACATTACAGCTTTTCAGAATTTATTGATAGTATATTTTTGTCTGAACTTATGGTATATCCAAGAGAATGTTAGAGGTGTTGACAAGAATGTTTATTAGGTAGTGGTTGGTAAAATGTTCTGTAAATACTGTTAGGTCCATTTGCTCTATAGCATGATTCAACTCTATATATTTTGGTTGATTTTTTTATTTGGGTGATGTGTCCTTTAGTGAAAGCTAAAAGATTAAAATTTCCAACTATTATTGTATTGGATCCTATATCTCACATTAAATTCAATAACATTTGCTTTATAAATTTGTTTGATCCAGTGTTGGGCATACATAAATTTTCAATTATTACATCTCTTTATATTAACCCTTTTTCATTTTATAATGACCTTCTTTATACAGTTTTTGATTTAAAGTATCTTTTAACTCATGAGTATAGCTATTTTTTCCTCACGTCTGGTTTGTTTACATGAAATGTCATTTCCCAACACTTTCCTTCCGTCTATATGTGTTTTTACCAATGAAATTAATTTCTTGTTCTTTTATTCATTCATCCAGCCTATATCTTCTGATTGAAAATTTTAATTGATTTATATGCAAGCTTATTATAACAGTTAAGAGCATACTTCTGTAATTGTGTTAATTATTTCCTCATTTCTTTGTATATTCTTTCTTCCTTTTTATTATTTATTTTTGTGGTTTGGTAGTTTTCTTTTGTGATAAGTTTTGACCATTTTCTCTTCCATGAGTGTCTGCATTACCATTGTCTTCAACTCTTTTACATGTTTTTGTGATAGTAGTTATTATCCTTTTGCTTCCAGATATGGAACTCCCTTTAACATTTCTTGTAAGGCTAGCCTAATGGTGATGAATCCCATTTGTTTTTGTTGTTGTTATTTTTCTTTTTTCTGATAAAGCATTTATTTTCTCTTTTTTCTGGGTAGTATTTTCGCTGGATATATTAGTCGTAAGTAGTAGTTTGTTTTTTCTTTCAGGAATTTGAATAAATCACCCCATTCTTTTATGCCTGTATCTTCACAGAAATCTTGTTAGACTAAAAGGCGTTCCCTAATATGTGAAAAGGCACTTTTCTTTCTCTCTCTCTCTTTCTTTCTTTCTTTCTTTCTTCCTTTTTTCTTTCCTTCTTTCTCTCTCTCTCTCTTTAAGCTGGGTGTGGTGGTACACACATAAAATCCCAGCAGGACACTGAGGCAGGAGGATCACAAGTTTGAGGCAATCATCAGCAACTTAACAAAGCCTTAAGCAACTTATTAAGACCCTGTCTCAAAATGGAATTTTAAAAACATTAGAATAACTGGGGAAGTAGCCCAGTGGAAAAGGGCCCCTTGGTTCGATCACTCATACCAGAAAAAAGAAAAAAGAAAAAAGAAAACCTTTTTGACTTTGATTTTTTTTTTTTTTTTTTTGGTACCAGGGGTTGAATTAAGGAGCACTTAAGTTCCAAGCCCTATTTTGTATTTTATTTAGAGACAGAGTCTCACTGAGTTGCTTAGCACTTTGCCATTGCTCAGGCTGGCTTTGAACTTGCAATCTTCCTGTTTCAGACTCCCAAGCTGCTGGGATTATAGGCATGCTCCACTGTGTCCAGCTTGATTTTGACTTTTGACAATTTGATTATAATATGCCTTGAAAATTTTTTCTTTTGTCACTTTAGGTCCTTTGAAATCTTGCATCTTGATATCCATATTGTTCCCAATACCAAGGAAGTTTTTCACTATTATTTCATTAAAAATGTTCTTCAAATGTCTTTTCCCTTCTCTTTTTTGGAATCCCATAGTTAAATATTTGTGCACTTGATGGTGTTCCATGTTTCTCAAAGGCTTTTTTCATTCTTTTTAGTTCTTTTTTTTTCTGTTACCTTTTACAAACATCAAATTCAAAAATTCTTTTTGTTTTGGATTATTTTCTTTTTTTATTTTTTAATTAGTTTATTTAATTGCATTTCAAGTCACAGTACATATATAGAGCTCAGTTTTTCCATTTCTCTGGTTGCAAACCAGATAAAGTCACACCAACTGTGTCTTCATACATGCACCGAGGGTAGTGATGACGATCTCAATCAACCATCTTTACTATACTCATTCCCCTTTCCCGCCCCCCACCCCCCAGAGAAATGGAGGAACTCAAAAATTCTGGTTTATTTAATCAGTTGCCTAAGCTCTCAGTTATGTTTTTTACCTCATTGATTAAAGTTTTTGGTATGGTTTTCTTTGACAATTATTTTCTCTGTTGAATTTCTGATTCATATTATTAATTTTTTCCCATGCTTCACTGAATTTTCTGTCTGTAGTCTCATGCATATCACCGAGTTTCCTTGGGATCATTATTTTGAATTATTTTTCAGACATTTCACAGATTTCTTTCACATTTGGATCTATTTCTGAAGTATTATTTTTGTTCCTTTAGAGGTATGAAACTTTCTTGATTTTTCATTTTTCTATTTTCCTACTTTGATGTCTGAGCATTTGATGTAACATTTTCATCTTCATATTTTGTGGAATAACTTGAAGAAATCATAAACTCATACTACCTATAACAATTCTCTTTTTAAATTTACCTTTCTTCATTAATGCAGACAAAAAACAAATGTTTTCCTCTAATTTATATTTGTAGAAATTGTTTTTCTTGAAGACTGTATTGTGATTAAAAGAAGAGTTATGCCTCATTAATGCAGTACATTAAACAAATAGTTTGGATGACATAGTGGACTTCTTCATGATCAAGTGAGCTCCACTCAATACATTCAAATCTGGAAAAACAATGGGAGGAAGACATGCAGGTTTGCATCAATGTTATTTGATAAGTGTTTATTGAGAACCCAGTATATATAAAGAATAATACCTAAGGAGAGAAGCTTTAAGAGAAATACAAACACTGTTTCTCTGATATGTGGATGCTGATCCATGATGGTGGGGGGCAGGGGAAGAATGGAAGAACTTTGGATTGGGCAGAGGAGAGTGAGGGGAGGGAAGGGGGTATCAGGGTGGAAAAGATGGTGGAATGAGATGGATATTATTACTCCATGTACATGTATGAGAGTGAGGGGAGGGAAGGGGGTATCAGGGTGGAAAAGATGGTGGAATGAGATGGATATTATTACCCCATGTACATGTATGATTTTATAAATGGTGACTCTGCATTGTGTATAAGTAGAGAAATGAATAGATATGCTCCATTTGTATACAATGAGTTAGGATGCATTCTGCTGTTATATATAACTAATTGGAACAAAAAAAGAAATACAAACACTGAAACAGATGTAGAGCTTGATGGAATAAGGGCAGTTCAAAAAGATCTCAAGATTTAAGATGAAAATATGTTCACATTTTAAGTGTGGCATAAAGGGAAAAAAGTATCAAATATGCAATCAAATTGATCAAGGGTTCAGATTTCCCCAAGCATCTCAAGCTAGCAGCCTCAGAGTCAAATGCAGTGCAGAAGGTAGCTATAAATAAACACTAAAAGAGAGAGTTGTGATTAATAAGTCAATATTTTTGAGAACCATGTTGATAAAGTTGTTGGAAAGAGCCTATATTAGGTGATGGAGTTGATTGCAAAATAGTATGAATTGTACTGTATTTTTCCAATGAAGTGAATAGAAGAACAATGATGAGGAGAACAAAGGAAGAAATGGATTTTCTAGGTTCATAAGAGCCAAATGGAAGGAGTGGCTAGAGGAAAAATTAGAAACAGAAGACACAGAGAAAAGGAATACCCTGGGAGCATTGGATAGGTATAAGGCCAATTTTTCTACTAGATGAGGCAAATGTTTATCTAAGCTGGAAAGAATAAAATATTTGAAGATATGGATAAATTTTAAGTAAAAGGAAAAATGTGTAAGAATTGGCAACAGTTCTTATTCTCTTGGTGTCACAACCATTGTCATAGATTTAAAGTTAAGAATTCATTTATTGCTTCACTAAGCAAGTCATTCTTGATTGTCGTATATATTAAACACTTTGTTAACCATAGGTTATTTGCAGAAAAATGAAACATGCTGATATCTTGTGCAGTTCAGGAACCAAATTAATATTTAAGAAAACAGATAATTACGATCATCAGACATAGTGAATTCACTTTGAAAAAGATACATAGAACACTGAGATAAAGATATCTGTGAGCAAGGATTAGAATTTATAAGCATATATAAAAATTGTTTCTTGAAATTTAGAATGAGGATTGAAGATAAAACTAGTAAATTAAAAAATGAAACTAACTACATGTGAGGACCCTACAAATAAGTAAGTGCTTTCCTTTAGAACAGGCCTCATCATACTGAAGAACTGAAATGATTACAATAAGCCTGGAAACAAGTGATCAAGTGAGAATATAACATGAGGCTGGAGAAGTAAGCAAATATCAGATCTACTTCTATAAAGAA
Source organism: Xerus rutilus (assembly GCA_028644305.1). NCBI lineage: Eukaryota > Metazoa > Chordata > Mammalia > Rodentia > Sciuridae > Xerus > Xerus rutilus. The sequence goes on from CM053409.1 coordinate 29,933,652, forward strand.
CTTTCTATAACAGGTAAGAATCTGAATTTTGTTTTAGGGACAATAAAAGCACGGTGTGAATTTGAAGTAAAACTTAAAGATGATCTTTATATTCTGGAAAGATTGTAAGGTATATATATATTGGACATAAGAATAAGAGAATGTAGGGAGATGTTAAGAAACCTAGAATAGGATGGTGATGGTACATATGAAAAGAATGGAGAGGGTTTTTTAAAATATTTTTTAGTTGTCAACGAACCTTTATTTTATTTATTCAAATGTGGTGCTGAGAATTGAACCCAGTGCCTCATGCATGTTAGGCAAGGGCTATACCACTGAGCCACACCCCAGCCCAAGAATGGAGAGATTTAAAGACTTATTTTGGATTTATGGATGATGGCCCTTCTGACAGTGATTGATTTGGAGCTGAAGGAAAGAAAGGCATCTGAAATAACTTCTAGATTTTGGGTTAAGCTATCTGGGTAATTGTGGCATTTAAGAGAAGGAAGATTAACAGGAGATATGTGTGCAGAGAAGAGATTTGGGGCATGAAATTAAGATACATAGAATTAAAGTTAACTTTAGTAACGTAGTAGAAAAATATGACGACACTGGATATAAAAATGCTAAACAATATTTGAGTAAAAAAAAAAGTTAGTCTCAGACACCTAGTTAGCACATTGATGTAACCTATGTAACAACACATGTTGGTTGACAATAAGGGGAAAAAGTTAAAGGGTAGGAAGCACCTGAGTGATTACGATCAAATGGTTAGAAGGCAGAAGGCAGCCAGTCAATTGGGTTGGAAGGTTTAGTGTTACAAAGAAGCACAAAATAGGTTTAGGGTGAATAAAGAAGTGAAAGTGACAAATGGATGAGGGAGTATTATTTCAAGGAAGATGATTCCAGAAGTTCTTTATAGGAGTTAGGAAAGTTTTAACATTGTAAGAAAGCTTGAATTTGGAAGTGATTGTCAGTTGTTTGTGAGGATTGGAAGTGAAAGCTCCCAGTGACCCAAAAGCAAGGGAACCAGGAGATTGAGAAAAACATTAATTTATTCATGGATTTTTATAAGTAGATGTAAATTTAGAAGTATTATGAACTATTTCACTAACAACCTTGCAATTATAAAAGAGGAAATAGGTCATAAACTACCTTTAAGTCAAAGTTGAGTGCATGTGAAACTAGTGACCAAGTAGAACTCATAAATTTCTGGAATATGCAAAAAGCTCATGTGTTCCTCAGTAATTATCTTCAAATGGCCAGTGTTTTCATGACCTTACACCATTAAAACCTCATTAACTTGACTTTAGAATTACTAGTTATTAAAATGAAAAAAAAAAGAGTTTGATCTTATAACATCTTACTATGACATCTATTTATACTTTAATGTGAGTAGATAATGGATTTGTCTTTACTAGGATGCCCTTTAGTAGAGACAAACCAGTAGGAAGTGAATGGCTTCCAAGAAAATGCATCTGCTTTACTGATTTATAAAATCATCTCACTTTTTTTCCTACTGCATTCCCTTTTCTTATATATATTCTCTGTCCATGTGGCCTTTGGTTAATTGTTTTTCTATTATGGGTATTATTTATTGCTGCTGTTGTTAAAAATTTCATGGGGCTAATGTCAAAGTTTTGTCATATATATATATATTTCAAGTGGCATTGTCTATGTGCTTCAGATACTATGTACTATGAACAGAAATAATGTAGCTGGTCAAATTTGAACTATAGGGAAAAATGTATTGTTAATGGGAATAGAAGAAAATACTTACAAAGGCCTCCTAACCAAAAAAAAAAAAAAATGCTCCTGAAATTTGTAGAAAAGAATTCATTTCCTTGACTTTTTTTTTTTTTTTTTTTTGGTACCGGGGTTTGAACTCGGGGGCACTCGACCCCTGAGCCACATCCCCAGCCCTATTTTGTGTTTTATGTAGAGACAGGGTCTCACTGAGTTGCTTAGTGCCTCGTCATTTCCTTGACTTTTAAAAACTTTTTATTGGTTCCCTGAAGTTATATATAGTAGTAGAATGTATTTTGACATATCATACATATATGGTTTCCTTGTCTTTTGAGCTTTTAAATGCCCCCTCTTTCCCTTGGTCTATGATCTCTTTCTTGATCATCAAAATCAACAGGTTAACAACTTCAACAGTCTCTCTCCTCTCTCTCTCTCCCTCCCTCCCTCCTTCCCTCTCCCCCCCCCTTCTCGGGCCCCCCCCTTTTCTTTCTCTCTGTCTCTCTCTGTTCCTCCTCTCTTTCCGTTTTCACATTTCCTTCTCTGTCTTGGCTCCTCTTTCTTCTAAAGATCCTTGTGAATATGTGGAGCGGAAACAATTCAAGATAATCTTCCTTCTCAAAATCCTAATTCAATCACATCTTCCAAGTCCCTTTTGCCATGTTTGATAACACGGTTACAGGCTCTGGCGATTAGGATGTAAATATCTTTGGTTCTAGGGGAATTATTCTGTCTACTACACCGTGTCACATCACGTTTTATCCTAAATTATTGAAGTGATACATTTCCTCAAGGTAAAGAGGAAAATTAAAAATAACAAATATTGGCAAAATGACTAGCTTTACTTTTTAATCCCATGTTTATTATTTAGAATTATTCTTAAATTAATATGTAGGTTCTGATGATAATAAAAGTGCCAGTAAAATAATTTAATATTTATTAAATAATTATTACATAAAGTATCAAGCTTAGTCTTTTAAAAATATAATACCCTCTAATTCTCATTGCCATATGAGGAAAGCAGTATTATGTCATTTGTGCAGATTAATTGAGGATTAGAAAGATTAATCAGTTGTCAATTTTATACTGATCATCAAGTAGCATTGTGTCTGTGCTTCAGATACTAAGTACTACAAACAGAGCTCAATGTAGCTGCTCAAATTTGAACTACAGGAAAATAAAAAGTATTATTAATGGGAATAGAACAAAATAGTTACGTAGGCCTCCTAAACAAAAATACACACCCAGAGAAGTAAGAATGCTGGTGGCCTCATCAGTAGACTTAGAAGATTGCAATTCTATTCTTTAAGTCATTGTTTCCCATTTTCCCTTGCTCCAAAAAAAAAAAAAAGATGTGAAAATAACTTATCTATCTTATGTCTATCTTATGTTTCAAATACAAAATGCATCAATTTATAATAGCTTTCCTGTTAATGCCCTGTCAACAAAGGTATTGTTGTGGTTTGAATTTAAAATGGCCCCCAAAAGTTCATGTATAGATAACATGATATCCAATGTAATAATATTCAAAAGTGAAATGATTCAATGATAAAAGCTATAACCTTGATTAATTAATAATTGGGTTACTAGATGGCAACTGCAAGCTGATGGGGTGCAGCTAGAGGAAGTGCTTCACTGAGAGACTGTCCTTAGAGATTACAATTTGACCCAGACTTGTATCTCAATTTGTCTGTCTGTCTGTCTCTCTCTCTCTGTGTATGTGTGTGTGTGTGTGATTCCTGACTTCCATGAGCTGGGTGGCTTTCCTTTGCCACACTCTTCTGCCTTGACGTTTTCTTCACTTTAGGCCCATATCAATGAGTGGGCCAATCATAAACTGAAACTATTAGACAAAATAAAAGTTTTTACTCTAAGGTGTTATTGTCTGGCATTTTGTTCAGAGCAATTAAAAGCAGAATAAGATAGGCATTCATATCATAAACAAGATATTTATGCAGTTTCACTTCAAAAAATTATCAATAGATATCTTTGTGAAAGGCATTGAAACTGATAACCAGTAAATACATGCAGAAAAAATTAAGAGGAAAATAAGCTATCTTCTTTGAAGATATTTATGAATTGTAGGGTGGAAAAATTTTTAAAAAGAACACATTCTCTAATATAAGTAATTCAAAATGATTGTTCTCTCATTGTGGTATTCATTTCAAAACTTTATTTGGGGTTCACAGTTTCAGAAGTCTTAGTCCACAGTCAGCCAACTTCCTTCTATGGTCCTGAAGTGAGGCAGAACATCATGGTTAAAAGTCATGACAGAAGAAAGTTGCTCAGCTCCTGTCAGCCAGGAAGCAGAGACAAAGAGAGCATGAGGAGCTAGATACAATATATAATCCCCAAGGGATCTACTTCCCCAGGCATGCCCCTCTTGCCTATAGTTATCACCCAGTAATCCATTCAAATTATTAATCCGTCAAATGGATTAATCCACTAAATAGGTTATAGCTCTCATAATCTAATAATTCTGCTTCTGAATATTCTGCATTTTCTAACATTAATTTATCTGGTGAATACTTCATATCCAAACACTTTGTTTTGAAGAGGAAAATATCACATAAAACTGGAATATTTTCACAAGATGAAAATAAGTGCATTAGATATAGGAGATGAATAAGAAAGTTCAATAAAATAGGAAACTGAAATATGAAGAAGAAAGAAAATTGGGATAATAAAGGGCAACATAGATCAAATTAAGAGTGTCAAAATGTATGGAAGGATAAATATAAAATTGAAGAAAGATCAAATTTATATGTTTTGATTATAAGTTCCATAATGTGACTCTTGTTTTGTGACTATATTAAAACTTCTTATACCTAACATACATTAGTGTCTACATTCATTCTGTTTTATAGGAATGTTTCAAATAGGAAACATTTAGTACAGAATATTCATATAGTCCACCAAGAGAATCAAGAGGACCACCAAGAAAATCAGATGCTGAGGCAATGATATAAAGTTATATCCTGAAAGATGGGTAAAATTTGGGGGAGGACAGATAGAAATAGAAATGACCAAAGAGTGTATATGGATTTACTCAAGAACTAATTCAGATCTAAAATAGAATGTGCATGTTGATTTTATATTACTTTGGTTAGAAGTGCACATAATTTACAAAATAATCTACTAATTATTCATTAAACATATTTAGAGATTAAAGGAAAAGGAGAGCTATACATTAAAAGATAAAATAAACATGTAAAGCAATTGCAGTCTCTAAAAAATGTAGGATCCTGATCTACAAATATTCAACAAAAATTACAAAATTGTAATTCTTTCAAACAAAAGTGTTCTGGAAACAAATTATACTTTAACTCAAGATAGAGGTTTTATATTATAATAAGTATTGGAAAACAAGTTATGTTTGAATGAATGTATGAATTTAACATATATTAACTAGACAGATGCTAAATTGGGCTTAATTGTCTTTTTTTAAGCCTAAAGTCATTCTGATCTATGCATTAAGAAAGAATATAATTGTGCATCACAAATTGTTTCTGCCACTCATCACTATATGCATCAGAATTAATTAACAATATTTTAATTAGTCGTAGTTTTACCATAGTAATGCCTCTTATAAAAGATTTTTGTCAGATTAAGAAAAACATTGTGAAATATCTGTTATAAATAATAGTCTTATAACTACAACCACTACTAGTATACTTTTTACTGTTACATCAGCCATGTAGCTAGTTGAATAAATACCTAGTTGAATAAATAAGTTGCTGATATTCAATAAACCTGCTTCTAACATTAATTTTATAAATGTTGGCTTGGCAAAGTTAAGTAAGATAATTATGTTCTTCCATCATTCCTCTAGATTTTTATATATAGCCATTTAACTTACGTGGTGGTACATGCTGGTGATTCCTGATATTTGTGAAGAGGATAGCAAGTAAAGGCCAGCCTGAGCAACTTAGTGATGCTCTATTTTAAACAAATAAAAAATAGACAGTAGGGTTAGTGTTAGAATTTTCAAGTGAATAATTATGTGAATTTAATATTTTAGAAAATGTTGAATGATACTAAATAAAACTGAATATAAATTCAAAGAATCTGATGAAGAAACAATTGGCACAGTCTAATAATGTAATAATTAACAGAAAGGTGGAAAACGTAGAGGATCATCAAAACCATAAAAGCAAAATCATCACATGATTCTATAATCAATCCCACTCCTGAGTATATATCAAAAAGGAATGAAATCACTATGTTGAGGAGCCTGGCATTCTCATATTCATTGCTGCCTTAATCACAATCTTTAGAATAGGAAATAAATCTAAATATCATCAATGGGTAAATAAAGAGAATTTGGTATACATATACACAATGGGGAAATAATAACCCATGTAAACAAGATAATCTGTGATTTTCAACAATATGAATAACCTGGGAAATAAGCTAAGCATAAAAAGACAAATACTGCATGAGCTCATATTTGGAATCACCCCCGAAGAAAAAGTCAAACTCATAGAAGCAAAGGTGTTTCCTGAGGATGAAGGTAGGGGAATGCATCTTAAAAAATAACAAGTTTCAAATAGAAAAGAGGAATAAGTTCTATAGATTTATGATACAACATGGTGGCTAGAATTTTTATTAATATATTATACCTGAAATTTTCTTAAAAAAAATTGTAAATATTTCCAATACAGAAATTATATATGAGGGGAAAGACATGTTAATTAGCTTTATTTAATCATTTCACAATACATACATATGATAAAACATCACATTTAAACTCATAAATATGTACAGTTTGTCTTTTATCAATTAGTAAAATGAAAAGTAATTTATATCTTATTGCAAGATAGTGGTAAATATGGTATCTGAATTCAATATAAATAAGTAGAAAATAGTTGTATTTGAATTATAGAAAAAGTAGTTTACATATTTTTGTGTCAGTTTAAGCAATAAACTCTAGATAGTCGAGAAATATGTTTATATGTAAAATATTTAATTGAATTTTACTTACTTCCTTCTCCAAAAATTAAAAGAAAGAAGTTTACTTTTTTGATTGTTCTCTTGCACTGCAATCAGTGGAAGCCTGTTTCCATGACATATTGATGTCAGAAAAGCTCAAAATTGTTCAATCAAGATATTGTGAATGAGAACAAGTCAAAGATGAATGACTGAAAGAAAAAAAAACATTAAACATTAGTCAAAATTATTTATTAAAAAGCCATGGCCACTGCTGAAAAGGCAATGCTGTTACAATAGCCATGTCATGCTTAAAATATGCCCTAGGAAAAGCATAAGCTGAATGAATCTCCTTTATCCATGGCAAGAAACAACACAACAGTGAAGGGCACATTGATTTTCTTAAAGAAATAACAAATATCTTACCACAAGTATGTTTGTTTAATGATGCTACAAAACTTCTACATTTTTATCAAGATAAAATTAGTTTTCAAGAGTAAAAGGGGAATTCAGATATTGCACCTCATGGGAAAACTGACCAGGATGAAGAAATCAACAGCACTTTCATGAGTGTTTTCATCCAACTGCTTCTCTGCTTTTTATCTAATTCCCTTGAGAGTTAACCTAAGACAGAATTTTTTGTTTTGCTCTTTCTCAATGAAGGTAAAAGGATAACTAGTTTAAAAAATATTCATATAAAAATATTTTTACATATAATTTAAAATTAATTTATTTCATTAATAATTCATCATATCCATTGTCTTTTATCTGTCTTTAATTATTTGGATCTACTTTAGACAAATTTTCTAAGAACTTATCTTTTTGTATGCATTAAGCTAAAAATGAACATAAATTTAAGGGAGTAAATTATGTTTCTTTATGAATGAAGTGATAGTTAATTTACTTATTTTGATTCAATAGACATAGAAAGCTCAATTGCATATTGATTTTATGTGAAAAAATACACAGCATGTTTAATGAGAGTATACATAGCTTGACGTCCAAAACTTTTCATCAGAACGGTACACAGGAAATATTTCCTCCAAAAAGGAAAAAGAAATAAATGTTCTTTCAAAATAAGTCTAGAGAATTGCTCAGAGAATAGTTTTTATTAGGAGGAAAGTTAACTGATATGAGCTTGGAAGAGTTTACTATGTGGATAGATTTAACCAAAATTAAATTACTTTTTGCCTTTTCTTTCAAGACAAAACTCTATATGTACTCCTCTCTCCCTGTGTCTCTCACGTAACCTATCAGTAACTAAATATTTGAATATATGCCTTCATTGTTTCTTTTTATAATTCTCCCTGATAATTTCATATCCCCCAATTGAATTGTTAAAACAGTGAGAATAATGATAAACATTAAATCTAAAACTTGAGGTATTTTTATTACATATACTAAATTAGATTTTGTAATAACTATACAAGCTTTTTAAAATCATAACTTGATTGGCGAGTCAAAGAAAAGTTATATAATTTACTCACATAATTAGTTTGAATCAGATCCCAAATTGCAATTGAGCTCTTTTTAATTCCAAAATGTTTACCTACAACTAAGTATTGTCCTGATAAGGTAGTTGAATATGAAAAAAACAAATAGAAAAGATACTGCACCTCGAAAAATAAAGGTTTGAAATAAATTAAATTGAAAATAAAACTGAAGAAAAAAGGAAATCAGATTTTATGCAGGCAACTAGTTCCCTAACATTTATGTAAATATGATTTGTATTCTACTGAAAAAGAAATTCTTAATCTAAATTTGTATACATCACAAGTAAGATGTCACTTGTGAATTTCAAAGACCAGTGTGATAATCATTAAAGTTCAAAATAGTCTCGTCCTTTGTGTAATCCTTCCAATTCATTTCAAAGTTGTTCTTATTTCACCCCTTAAATTGTCAATAGTATTATTTTGAATAGCAGGAATTAATTTGTCTTCTCTTTCCTCAATTTTTTGCACTGGAAATTGAGCCCGTGGTACTCTACCCCTGCCACTGAACTATTTCCAGCCCTTTTTATTTTGAAACAAGTTCTTGCTAAGTTCCTGAGAGTCTTACAGGTTGCTAAAGCTGGCTTTGAACTTGTGATCCCACCTCAGCCTCTTCAGTCATTGGAGTTAAGGCATGAACCCCTGCAGCAGGCAGAAATAATCTCTTTGTGAAAACTTTTCACTTGGCATACTTTGTTTAACCAAGATGTTTTTAATTGTAGCACACATGCATAGTAACTAGTGTTTCTCACTACTGCAATATCTGTTTTAGTCAGGTATTTCACTACTGTGACCAAAAGACTGGACAGAAACAATTTTAGAGGAGGAAATGAATTTTTTCTGGCTCACAGTTTTAGAGTTCTCAGTTCATAAAAGGTTGGTATCATTCCTTGAGATTAAAGGAGAGTTAGAATATCATGGCAGTAGTATCTAGCTGAGAAAAGCAGCTGGGAACATGGCATCAGGATGCAGAGAAAGAAGGACTACTACACTCAACAAGGACACAATATAAACTCCAAAGGCATATCCCCAATGTCTGCCTCCTTCAGGCATAACTTACCTGCCTACAGTTACCATCCAGTTAATCCCTATCAGTGGATTAATGTACAGATTAGATTAATGCTCATAACCCAATCAGTTATGATTAATGCTCATAACCCAATAACCTCTAAACTTTCTTGCATTGTCTCACACATGAGTTTTTTGCAGACTCCATATTTAAATCATAACAATACCTATTAAAAACTCTATTCTTATAATTACTAATAGTTTTCCCAGTGTCAGCCACTGTGCTTAGCCATGATCAAGATTCACACATTATAAATAAAAGAAGTGAAACAAAAATTATTCTAGAGTAGTGCTAGTTTAGTCAAATATCTGTAAGTAATCATTTGACAGCATTCATGATCCCAAAATATGAATTAATTACTGAACTAATTACTGCACTAATTAATTACTCCAACTAATTACTGGACTAGTTGGTGAACTAACTTTGGTTATTAAAATGACTAGTGTTATTTTAATTTCTATATATACTATGAATTACTGTTCTGTGGAAATTTTGGTTAATTTGTTATCCAAGTCTCTGGATATTATTTCCTTCATTCTCATGTACCAATCTTGAGAGTTTGGAAAAATCACATAAATTATGATTCTTTCATTCTGAAATAACAGATGGGTCTAAAGGGTACTGCGAGCATCAGTGATATAATGCATGCAAAACTTGGTTTTCTAAGTTTGAAATTATTATTGATTTTTAATCTTTATTTTGTTAATACACACAAATTACTTGAATTGTCATGTAAGATATTACTGCCTTGAATAAGAGCTAGATTCTCCTAGTACACACATGTCAGAGATATGGTACAAAACAATGAAGAACTGAAGAATTTAAGCTTTCATCCAAGTTTACCAGTTCTCATGAACTGGAATTAATTTTGAAGATATTGGCATTGAATGTTTCATGGAATCATACATTTCTCTTTCCTTCAGCTGCTTAAACTGCCAAAGTTAAATGTTTATACTGCATTCAATAAACATTACAAGAACTTATGTAGCATACTTTCTTAAAACAAATTTTTGTTGTTACTGTCTGTCCTTGTTCTTTCTTTCTGTTTTCCTTTTGTATCTTTGTATATATAAATGTATAAACATGATAAACAGTTATTTTGGGTTTTATTTTTATTAATTCTGACTTTAAACTTTTTCATCTGCATGTCTATGTGTGAAAATAGTCACTATATTTGCCTATTATGACATTCCATCTTGACTTCCACAAACCATATATAAAATAAATTTTACTTATATTTCAATCTTAATTCCAGATCAAAGCAAGATGATTGTATTTAGCTAGCTACTAGCTCGATTTTAGTCTATTTTGATATATTTCAACTTACCTCTTTTATGTGTAGAATTTTTACATATAAATGTCTACCTTCACATACTTTCCTATTCAAGGTGAAGTCTCTTTTTATGGTATTCTGATGCTAAAATAAAAACAATTGACTATATAAGGATAAAAATCATACATAATTATATATATAGAACTATACATAATTGCTCAAATATGTTCAATAGAAGAATAAGTGACTAAGTGAATCAAACATCAACAAGAGAACAGAAATTTGTTTTAGGGAACAAATAGAAGCTACACCTCCTTAAATATCATGTTTTATAGATTTAGCATTAGAGACATAAGATAGTTTTGTCTAATTACAAAATAAAATAAAATTTCAAAAGAAAGTAATTCCTAAAACCTATGAGCAAAATAGAAAAATTGAATCTGAATCAGTGCCTTCATAAGGCAAAAAGGAAATATTTTATCTAACCTTACAATCACTTTTTCCCAAAACACTTTTGTTTTGAAACAGAAGTTCCAGATAAATAAAATAAATATTTACAACTGGTTTCCTAACAAAATTATAAATGTAGAAAGCTTCTCTAAGATGAAAAAACATAATCATTCCATATTAATAAGCTAAACATAGAATGAGTGTGAATTTCATGCCATTCCTTAGGATATGCATTTAGGGACATGTTATGTTTTGAGATTCCTAGGGAACATTGAGATCCAGACTCAGTTGGGTATGCAAATTCAATATTGCAGGGAATGGAAGCATGAATTTAGAAGTCAAACATAAGGTCATAGAAATATCCAACTGCATCTGTTGGCTGTTAGAAACAGTCCATGGAAGTAATGCTATTTTATAACAATGCTATTTATAAGAAACAGATTATTAGTTTTCTCAGAAAGTTTTTAACTTTCATATGCCTTCAAAATAATATCAAAAATGAACTAGAAAATGCCATGTATACCTTTCCTTTCTATATTGAAAAGACAAGAAAATATGAAGTATTATACAAATAATTTCAATTTAAAGCCATTTTTAATTTTAATATAGATTAACCATAACATGACAGTAATTTAGACGTACTACTAATACTAGTAACAATAGTGAATAGTTGTACATGTAAATATCTCCTAAACATCATGCTTGGCATTTAAATTGTAAATAAGCAAAATTGCTCATTAATTTATCCTTCTTTTACAATTATTAGACTAATTATTATAAAGCTCAGAAATTTTAATTGATGATGAGATATATTATTCATAATAATTTTTCAGTAAAATGCCATTGGGTTATATCTCAATTTATGCCTTAAAAATATTTTACTGTTTTAGATTCTAAAGGATGCTCAAGCAATTTAGAGCATGGTATTTCACAGAGAACTCAGAAATTTAAATGAAAAGACCTTGATCACAAAGCCGCTTGCCTTCAGTGCAATCTTAAGGTAAGTTACTTCAATTCTACACAACTGCAAATTCTTAAGATGCAAGTAGGGAAGATGGTATTTTTTATATACTTCATTAAGTAGTTCCAAAGAGTAAGTGAAGTTATGCATCTATATATATGTGTATATGTATATATTTACATGCTTCCATGAATTTAGAAGTCAAACATAAGGTCATAGAAATATCCAACTGCATCTGTTGGCTGTTAGAAACAGTCCATGGAAGTAATGCAACCACTCTGGAAAAGCAGTATGGAGATTCCTTAGAAAACTTGGAGTGGAACCACCATTTGACCCAGCTATCCCACTCCTTGGTCTACACACAAAAGACATAAAAACAGCATATACAATGATGCAGCCACTTCAATGTTTAGAGCAGCTCAATTCACAATAGCTAAACTGTGGAACCAACCTAGATGCCCTTTGATAGATGAATGGATAAAGAAACTGTGGTATATATACCCAATGGAATATTACTCAGCAATAAAAAAAATAAAATTATGGCATTTGCAGGTAAATGGCTGGAGTTGGAGAATATCATGCTAAGTGACGTAAGTCAATTCCAAAAAACCAAATGCCAAATGATCTCTTTGATAAGTGGATGCTGATCCATAATGTGGGGGAGGACACGGGAGGAATGGAGAAACTTTGGTTACAAGGGTGGGAGGGGGGAGGGGGCAGAGGGACAGTAAAGATGGTGGAATATGATGGACATCAAAGACCTAGCTTTATATATGACTGCATTTATGTTGTGATTCTACATCACATACAACCAGAGAAATGAAAAGTTGTGCTCTATCTGTGTACAATAAAAGAAGAATGAAAATAGACCCTTATCTCTCACTCTGCACAAAAATCAATTTAAAATGGATCACAGACCTAAGAATTAGACCAGAACTATGCAACTCCTAGAAGAAAATGTAGGATCAACACTCCAACATATAGGCACAGGCAACAATTTTCTCAACAGGACCCCTAATGTTTACTAAATAATGCCAAGAATTAATAAATGGGATGGCATTAACTTAAAAAGTTTTTGTACAGCAAAGAAAACAATTGGGAATGTGAAGAGACAACATACAGAATTGGAGAAAATCTCAGCTAACTACTGTTATGATAGAAAATTACTATCTATAGTATATAAAGATCTCAAAAAGTTTACACCAAAAATCAAATAACCAAATTAATTAATGGGCAAATGAATTAAACATAAAAAACATGATTTTAATACCCACTGATATAAATTGCAAATGATTTTTCTATTTCAATTTATTAAGAGAACAATAATAAAATCACAAACATTAAAACTGAATATATGACCTTAAGAAATTTTTAAACCAGACTCTAAATGCCAAAATTAATAAAATAATTTTACAGTGACAGTTGAAATTACTGAGTTCCAAGAAATTAAAGATACAAGAATAGGATCACACTGTTATTGGAGAATAATCAGTTGTGTGAACAAGGAATACCATCCTGACCAACTTAGACACATTGAAGTTTAGTTAGCTGTGTTAGTTAGCTTCCTATTGCCATGAAGTATTACCTGATTCAATGAACCTGTATAAAGAAAATTATTTGGCTTACAGTTTTATAGGTTTGGGTCTATGGTCACTTGGTGTCATTTCTTTTGAAACTGTGGTGAGGTAGCATATCACCATGGAAAGTATGGCAGGAGCAAAAGCTATTCACTGCATAGACGGGATATGAGGGAAAAAAATAAAAAGAGTGTCCTAAATTCCCCTTAAAGGATTAGCTCCCAATGACCTAAGACCTCAAACTGGGTCCTAACTCTTAAAGGTTTTAACATTTCCCTATAGCACCAAATTGGTACCAAATTTTTACCACATGGGTCTTTGATCTAAGATCCAACTATAATGCCAACCAAATTAAATATCTGAGCTTTGATTTTTTTATTATTCAATTTTTTAAAATTCAGCTTTAATTTTAAGTATTACTATCCTCATTCTGTCATTCATCTTTTACATTCTCCTCTCATTCTCTTCTACCTCCACAGTGAGAAACGTCTAATGTGACACTGAGCAGGGAGAAGGAAAGGACAAGATATCTTCTCTCTACTTGTATGCTTAGATTCTAATTTAAGTAAACATATGAGTCTCCTATAAAATTATTTTTTTATTAAAAAGAATTGGATGTAGTCATATAATCACCTCAACTTGTACTAAGTATTAATTTTTTTCTGCAAATGGTATTATTTGTACTTTTTTTGGGGGGAGGGGTACTGGAGATTGAACTCGGGGGCACTCAACCACTGAGCCACATCCCCAGCCCTATTTTGTGTTTTATGTAGAGACAAGGTCTCACTGAGTTGCTTAGCACCTCGCCGTTGCTGAGGCTGGCTTTGAACTGGTGATTCTCCTGTCTCAGCCTCCCTAAATGCTGGGATTACAGGCTTGTGCCACTGCACCCGGCTTATTTGTACATTCTAAGCATACTTTGATCCATAGAGTTATAAATAACTAATTATTTAACATAAGTCAGAAATCCCGCTTTAGAAAGAAAATGCTTTAGAAATGCTTTAGAAAGAAAATCCTGCTTTAGAAAGAAACTGTGGTATATATACACGATAGAATATTACTCAGCAGTAAAAGAGAATAAAATTATGGCATTTGCAGGTAAATGGATGGAGTTGGAGAATATGATGCTAAGTGAAGTAAGCCAATCTCAGAAATCCAAATGCTGAATGTTCTCTCTGATAAGTGGATGCTGATCCATATGTAGGGGAGGACATGGGAAGAATGGAGGAACTTTGGGTGGGAAGGGGGAGAGGGCAGAGGGACAGTAAAGATGGTGGAATATGATGGACATCATAGCCTTAGCTTTATGTATGACCGCATGTATGTTGTGATTCTACATCACATACAACCAGAGAAATGAAAAGTTGTGCTCCATCTGTGTACAATGAATCAAAACACATGCTATCATGTAAACCTAAATAGAATAAATAAATAATTTTTTTAGAGAAGAAATATTTAAAAGAGTGACTTGAAAAATATTCTGGTCATACATGTTTGTGAAAATATACATAGTGCCTTTTTCTTGAAAATTTTCAACACATACTGTTACAGTAATATTTTAATAGATTAAAGGAGCTGGTAAATCCCTCTACAAAAGATCTTCTTCAATTCTTTGTGAAAATATGTCAATGTCTGTGTGTGCATGTGTTCACAAACCATGTTGATGTATTTGTATGTTTGTTCCATCTAGAGTTTTTTTCTATTTTCCCCCAACATAACTGTGAAGCATAATTATGGGAAATACGCATGATTAAATAATAACTTATTGCCATTTTTAAGAGTTGATGTTGCTGTTTTATCATATATTTATGCAGTTCATTATTATTCTCTCTTGGTGGTAACTATATGGTATCTAATATTCTGAAAAACACAGTTCTAAGATACATTCATTTGAATTCAAATACCTTACTTGCAAGCAGTAAAATTCCCCTTCTAATGTTAAATACTCCTTACTATACTTGTTCATTGAGGATTTAACTATTACTGTTGCAAAATAATCTATTCAACTGTATTTAAGGCTAAAATTGTATGTTATTTTAAACATTTTAATAGATGCAAAATATACTAAATATTTATTGCATTTTTCTCATGATGGACACAGACATAGTTTTGTAATGCCTTCATGATGCATTACTAATTGGTAGACATTGGACTTGGAATAAAAAATTAAAGGGTTTTCCTCTGCACAGGATATATTTAATATTTGATAACCACTATGGCATGGGTAGTGCCTAATGTGCATGGCTGCCAAACAAAACACTAAAGCAGGATTCTGATGCTTTCCATCTATATCCTTTGAATGAAACATTATTAAGAGGAGTGAAGTTCTTGGAGTACAGGCCAAAGGCAACTACAATTGTCAAGAGTATTTGAGCTAGTTATCTAAACATTTGGAAATTATTAAACAAATTAACAACCATTGTGCTCAAACCATGGTGTACTGACAGAATGTCTGTCTTAGACTATGTCAGCATGGGGAATGAGATTAGTGATACTAATAAAGATTTTTACTGGTTCCCAGATAAAGTTTGGATGACAAAGATGTTATAAAAGAGAATTTCATGATTTTTTTCTTTTATTTTTTTTCAGATCTAACACTATTTGTATTGTTCATTTTCTTTTTAGTTTCCCTAAAATATACTCTTATTTAATAATTATAACATTGAGAAAAACATGATTATAATGAAATTACCTCAAGTCAAGAAAGCCTTTATTATTCTCCCAAAAGCTGCTTTTATTGATGATTTTCAAAATAGTATATAGGATAAGAAAAATCACAGAGGTATTCATTGTAAATGGATACATTTTTTACATTAATATTATTATTTACAAGAATGCTTATTCCACGAAGTGGATTTATGATAACTAGATAATCATTATTGATAGCTCAAATGGAAATTTTCTGCATGGTACATTATGAGGTATAAAAGGTGGATATTTCAGAATGTTGTCATTAATTCCTTTTTTGATCCTCAAACAATGCTTGACATTTAATTTATATCATGAAAAGTAGGAATAATTTAAGTGCCATTATTTCAAAAGTTGACCAGTTTTTCTATGAATAACATTATTCTCTTAAGAGATTTTAGATGAAACTTTCTGAATTTTATCAAGATTAAAGAAATAAATAACATACACTAGTAGAACTTGATATACATAATAAGTCACTAATTTTGAAGGGCTTACAGTTAATAGAAATCAACTCATAGCCGGGCGCAGTGGCTCAAGCCTGTAATCTCAGCATTTAGGGAGGCTGAGACAGGAGAATCGCGAGTTCAAAGCCAGCCTCAGAAATGGCGAGGCGCTAAGCAACTCAGTGAGACCCTGTCTCTACATAAAAACACAAAATAGGGCTGGGGATGTGGCTCAGTGGTCGAGTGCCCCTGAGTTCAATCCCCAGTACCAAAAAAAAAAAAAAGAAATCAACTCATATGACCATTCATTAGCAAGAGCATAATAAGCAATTCTGATATACAAAAAAGAAGGGCTTCCTTTAAGTTGCTCTTTTTATTCTATATTTATGTTAACATGCACAAATATAAACAGCCTTGAAAAATATTTAACCATATTTCTGTATACCCATTGACTTAGTTTTACTAAATAGCTATGAAAATCACAGAGCCCCAGGAGTGTAATTATCTTGATATTTTTAAAATGTTTTTGTTAGTGCATTATGATTGTACATAATATTGGAATTCATTTTGACACAATCTTACATGCATGGAATAATATTTGCTCTATTTAAATTTCCATTACTTCCTCTCTCTCCTCCCCTCCACTTCCTCCCTGTTCTTCTTCCTCTATTCTCTTGGTCTTACTTCTATCTACTTTTTGTCTTTTATTTGGTGCATTAGAGTTATATATAAAATTGGAATGCTCTGTGTTATATTCGTACTTGCTTCTATAGATATTTCATCCATAAACAAAGAAATTTACTTTCTTCTTAATGATACATAGAGCATTCTCTAAAGTATACCACAGACACAAAGCAAGTCTTGGCAAATATTAGAAATAAATAACAAGATAGAAAAACAGAAATCATTTTAATACCTAGAGATTAAATAATACACACTTCTGAATGAGGAATGTATCATAGAAAAAAATTGGGAGAAATGAAAATAAAATTCTTAGGAACAAAGGAGAACAGAAATATAACATACCAATATTCAAAATCTCTGGGACAGTATAAAGGCAGTTCTGAGAGTAAAGTTTATAACATTGTGTGCCTACATTGAAAAAACAGATCACAAATAAATTATCTAATGTTATACCTCAAGGCCTTTGTAAAGGAAGGACAAATTCTAATTCTAAAACCAGAAGATGACAGAAAATAATTAAGATCAGAGACAAAATTAATGAAATTGAGAACAAAACACAAAAGATCTCTTTTGGTATTTTTAAACAGTAAGAAATTCCCTTCAGAATTTGGATGGCAATGTAGAAACAGTTATCCTTTAAAAATTTTTGGAAATAGCCGCACACGGTGGTGCCAGCCTGTAATCCCAGCACTTAGGGAGGCTGAGATAGGAGAATCGCGAGTTCAAAGCCAGCCTCAGCAACGGTGAAGCACTAAGCAACTCAGTGAGACCCTGTCTCTACATAAAACACACAAAAAAAATAGGGCTGGGGATGTGGCTCAGTGGTCGAGTGCCCCTGAGTTCAATCTCCAGTACCAAAAAAAAAAAATTTTTTTGAAGTAATTTTAATAGTTATATTTATAGATATAGAGATACAGAAATACACGTCTTATAGCTCAAATATTTCCATTTTTAATGCAAAATACTTTATATAAATTTTTCTGAATAGGTAATTTCTATTAGTATTTCTATCTAAAATGACAGTCATTTGCTAATAAAATATAAAATTCCTTAGTGTTTTTTTATAATTTAATAAGTATGTAAAAATTTTAGAAAAATTTAAAAAAAGAGAGAGAGGTTGAGGACCTCTGAGAACAAAGGCATGTATTTGGCCTAGGTGATCTCCCATAACAAAGTCCTTACCACTTTCACTCTGTGCAGAAAGAATTAGAGAATTCTTTAACTTTTAGTGTCTCCTTGGGTATGGAAAATGTTGAAAAATGTGTCCAGTGTTCTGACTTTTCTGAGGGTGGCCTAACTGTCTAATTTCTGTTTCATCTGTCTCTGAATGAAGAAAGCACCTAACACACTCTCTTGGTCACTGTGAATCAAAGATCTAGAGAGCTTAATAATGTTCAAAGGATCCTAAGTATAGCAGATAGAAGTCAATCTAAGCTGGGTGGTCTCTCCCTCTGTGGGTAGAGAAAAATGGAATATTCAGCATTCTGGATTTTTTTTATGCTTACAAAGTAACACACACTTTTTACTTGAAAAGATGCCCCCCACAACATACACAAATGGCCTACAAGGATATGAAAAACAGTTCAGCATTCCTAATCATCTTGGAATAAAATACAAGACCACAATAACATATCATCTCACATCCCTTAGAAGAGTCATTATTTTAAAAAAAGAAAAGAAATAATGTTAGGATGCAGAGAATAGGGTATCTTTGTTAGCTTTTGGAAATGTACAATCTTACAGCTACTGTAGAGAACAATATAGATGTTTCTCAAAAATTAAAATTAGAAGCACCATATGATTCTGCAACACCATATCTGAATATTTATTGTAAAGAAAGTGGAAACAGGATCCCAAAGAGAGAATCTCAATCCTATATTTATTGCAACATTATTCACAGTAATCCCATTGTGTCTGGTGATCTTAAATATCCACTGATGGATGAATGAATACAGAAAGTGTAGCATACACATAGAATGGAATATTATTTAAACTTAAAAATGGAATATTATTTAAACTTAAAAAGAAGGAAATATTGTTATGCTACAATATCAATCAACAAGAAGTAAATTTTAAGTGGGAGCAAGCTTATCACAGAAGGGCAAATACTTTGATTCAGTTTACATGAGATATTGAAAATACTCAAACACACAGAGAAAAAATGTTTACTGCCAAAGATAGAGCAGGGTAAAATGAGGGCTTACTTTCCAATGAGTATAGACTTTCGATCATGCAAAACGAAACACTTCTAGATATCTCTCATAAAACACTGTATATATAGTTAACAATACTTAAATACTTATTATACACTTAAAATTATTTAAAATATAGTTGTTTGTTAAGTTTTTCAATCACAAAGATAATAATAATAAAACTGAACGGAAAAAGAAAATATAAAGTGAGGGAAGTTTCTAGGCCCAGCTTATTTACTGCAACCAACAATCAGGCCACTGTAGGCATAAGAGCAACAGGCTACACTGTCAATTTGAATTTGTAATTCATTAGAATTATATAGAACTTCAAGAAATAAATAATGAAGTAGAACATTAGGTTGTTTTATTTTGAAAATTCATCCAGTTTTTAATAAAACATTTTAAAGTCATAGTTGTTTGAGCAATGTTTTACATATTCCTCTGGTAAGCTACACGGGAAAAGAATATTTGTATTTTGTTCAATGATATATCCTAACTAGAAAAGCACGTACACCATACAACTTTTATAGCTTAGACCATAAAATAATACAACAAATTAGTAAACCAGTAAATCAACTTGTCTATGAAGCTATAATGCATAATTGAAAGAACAAGGACATTTTTGCAAGATAGACCTGAAGTCATCCTTGTTAAATTTAGCATATTGCGAAGTAAGCATTCCTGAGGTTGAGTAGGTTGAGTTTATATTATAGTGTAGATATAAGGTGTTCCCTGCTAAACACCGATAGTAATGCAGGAATGTTTGAGAATAAAATGATAGAATTGTGAGAGCTGTAATGTATTCAGTCCCTCTTAGTTTGAAAGGACTGACTGTGTTGTAACTGTAGACAGTGGCATGTAGCTGGAGGAGGTGGGTCTCTGAGAGTATGCCATAGAGGGCTGTGTCTTCCCTGTGGCTCCTTCCCCCTTCCCTCTCTTTGCTCCCTGGTTGCTATGAGGTAAACAACTTTTTTTCCAACACACACTTCTGCCATGATGTTTTGCCTCACTTGGATCCAAAGCATCTGAATCAGTCCTCCATGAACTAAAAACTCTGAAATATCTGTAACTGTGGGCCCCAAATGAACTTTTCCTCCTTTAAGTTGTCTTGTTAGGTATTTTAGTCATAGCAATGCAAACATGACTAAAACAGTGCAGAAGGTAAGTTTTACATTACTTTTAAAATATTACTACTATCAGTATCTAGGAAGTACCACTTACACACAGAAGAACAAAACAGCCATGTGTGTATTACCTGAACCTGGATACTCAGTCACCATTGTTTGAACCAGAGGAGTCATGGACATGTAGGATTGCTATACATATATTTTTAGTACATACAGAACTTATGGTTAGAATCTGTATTTTTGCCACAGGTCTGTGTAGCAGATAAAGTCAGTCATATACACAATATAAATGGAGGGTGGATCCCAATATTTTCTGGGTTCATTCTGAGTCCAAATTGACTCTTGCCATAATATATGTACAGTAAAATTTCCAGCTGTCTGCCTCTGTTATATTTTATCTTTTCAACTTCCTAATATGTAAAGAAAAAATAAAACTATTACCTTACCATCTTACAAGGAGGTAATTTTACAATTAAATAAGATAATATGCTTAAATATCCAGTAGTTTATAATGCAGATAAAACCTTGGTAAACATCAACAGTTTTATTTTTTACTTATTACTTTCTTTTGGAAGCTAATAAGCAAAATTTAGCTCACAGATAAATTCTCATTAGCCCCAGAGTGGACCTTAAAGCTATGAATAGTAAACTGGAGATAATCTCTTATACATCTAGGGTTACTAGAAAGCAATCAAATCAAGTTTTTGTAAATAATATTGTAATATTCAAATCTTATCCTCAAAGACAAATGCTATCATAAATACATGTAACTTTTGAGAGAAATTCCATATTTAACTGATTAATTTTCATCAAGGATTATACTTCACTAGAAATTAATTCAGATTTTAAACCTCAAAGGAACAGCAACATGGACTACAGTTTAATTGTATAATTGGGCATCTTTCATGACATTATCTGAGAATTGGTATTTGCAACTTAATTCTCATGAAACCTAGTTTTTGGAAGGGAAACTGTGACTTAAGTAGTCATAATTATATGGATGTAAACATATAAAAGTAAATCAAGATGAACACTTAATATTTGAGTATTATATGCGTGTGTGTGTGTGTATGTCCAATGTTTTAAAGTAAAAATGAAACAATTACACACTTATTTAAAAGTAGCCTATTCCTTACTGTTCTTTAAGATTTGCTATATTTGTTCATTAATTCATTTTAATTTTACATATTATTAAGGTTAATTTTTACATAATTATATGAGCATAAAATATAATTCATTGTAATTTAGTCCCCAGTATTTCTTCTTTCCTTCCCCTGTTCCCTTATCTCCAATCTACAGAACTTTCTTCTATTTATTTATTTATTTATTGTTTTCTTTTTTTAATTAGTGTCTTAAGTATATACATGCAGGTAAGATTCACTGTGGCCTATTCATATATGTACACAGAAAATTTAGGTCAGATTCATTCCACCATTCATTCCTTTGCCCATCTCTCCTCTCTCTCCATAACTCTCTTCTGCTACTCCACTGATGTCTGTCTTGCACCATCATGGAGTTCTTTCCCCATTTTCTTTCCTTCTTTTTTTCCCCTTATTTTGGGCTAGCCCCTTCATATCACAAAAAACATCTGAGCTTTGACTTTCTTGGTCTGACTTATTCACTTAACATGATAGTCTTCATTTCCACCCATTTACTGGCAAATGCTATAATTCCATCATTCTTTATGGCTGAGTAATATTCCATTGTATATATGTACCACATTTTCTTTATCCATTCTTCTGCTGACAGACATGCAGGTTGATTTCATAGCTTGGCTATTGTGAATTCTGTTGCTATAAACATTGATGTAGCTGTACTCCTATAGTATGCTGATATTAGATCTTTTGGTTATATGTAAGAAGTGGGACAGCTGGTTTTTATGATGGCTCCATTTCCAGTTTTGTGAGGAATCTTCATTCTGTTGCTATGATGGCCTTGTATCACTCTGAATCTGCTCCCATATTTAGCACAAGAAACACCATTACATTTGAGGTATGTTATAATATTATTGTGTCCTAATATTGTATCATATACTTTTGCATGGAGAATTGAACCTATTGCTCAATTCAAAATGCATTTTCCTCTTTCTAATAAATGCTAACACTAGCAAATTTTTGTTTCAAAATTTACTTCCAACCTATAGAAATCAGGTTAGCACGACAGTCATGGTTTTCTTTAAGGAATTTGTGACATTTGCAGTAAGCAAGAACCCAGGGAATGGACAGTAATTGAAAAAGCTCCAAAAATCAACATGTGTATAAATTTCTCATAGAGCCCTGTAATTTATATGATTGAGATTTCTACAGTATTATGTTCATGGGTAAACATTTTCAACAACTAAAAAGAAAATAATGTTATATCTTTGATCATAATATAGACTCATAATCCTGCATTCTGAGTTCCTGTGCATGATATAATCATCCAACAGATTCAGTATTGAACTGAGCAGCCAACCTCAGGCCACTAGGCTGAAAAATGAGGACTATCTGGTATGAGGCCTATAGTAACTTGGAGGAGGGCAGAGTTCCTGTGCCCTAGAACCTCTGGAGGGATCCAAAGGCAAAGAATGTTGGACATCTTCTAAGGCTCCCAAATCCTGATGAAGCCCAAACCAAGTCTCCATAAGAACTTCTTTACTTCTTCACCTTGTCATGATTAGTATAAATAACTCTATTGTGTGTGTGTGTAACATATATAATATTATATCTTATATATGTAATATTATATACATATAATATTACATGTATAAAATCACTCTTCATCTTAATTTAACCTACAAGCCAACATTTTGCGCTCAGTCCATTTGAATGTATTTATTCTAATGTTTTAAAGCATTAATTGGAATCATTTTCTTGCTCTTTGTTTTCCTAACTCTGATTTTTATGTCTGCTTTTCCCTCTTACTTTACTTGCTACTGTCTCAAATGCCCCCATCCATCTGTGCAAGTCTCTTGCATGAATATCTAAATATTATGGTTTAGATATGAGAGGTTTCCCCTAAAAGCTCATGTATGCAAGAGAGTTTAGCAAAATGATAGGGTAATGAGAGCCCTAACCTATTCAGTGCATTAACTCACTGATATGGATTAACTGGGTAGTGATTATAGGCAGGTAGATTGTGGCTGGAAGAAGTAGGTCACTGGGATGTGCCTTTAAGTATGTATTTTGATCTTGGTGAGCAAAACTCTCTCTGCTTCCTCATTGCTTTGTCCTCAGCTGCTCTCTTCTTCCATATACTTGCCCCATGGTATATTGTCTCACCTTGTGCCCAGAGCAATAAAGTCTGCAGCCTATGGACTAAGATGTCTTCAGTGGTGAGCACTAAATAAAATTTTCCCTCCTCTAACATCGTGCGTTTCAAATCTTTTGATCAGAGTAGTGGAAAAGCTGACTTAAACACTAAAGTAAATTTAGACATAAAATATAAACAAAATCACCATCAACTACTTTAAAATTCTGTTCTCATCCATTTACCTAACCAAGTCTGCTCCTTTTCAAGTTTTCTACAATTCAGTGCCTGACATTGTTTTAGGTTCTCAGGCCAACAAAATACTGAAACCAACTCTTTGATGTATTATCCACAACCATCTCTCAGGCAGTTCTTCCTTCCAGCTATACTTTCTCATATATATATTCAGGTTTCAAATTCTTATTTCCCTACCTTAATCTAATCAGCTTTGATTATCACAACAGCAGCCAATCTATTATGCTGTTTGTACCTATGCTTTGTTGAAATTTGTTCTTACGTAAATGTCAAATATCACTTGTCTGCCCATAAACAAATCGTTCCTAATCATTGAAACAGATTAGTCCCAACTCCCTAAAATGACTTCCACTGACTAGTACTATCTGCCCAGCTCCTTTTGGTTACCCTATCAGCCTCTATCTTTATCAAGCAAAGATCATTAAAAGTCCCAGGTTTGGTTTAGCTGACCACTGTCTCTGGAAATTCTCTTCTACAAACACTCAAATATTTCACTTTCTACAAGTCACAATGAAGATGTCTTCTTACCAGGGAAACCTCCTCTGCCACTTTATAGTATAGCAGAAATAGGAGAATAAGAAAAGCCATTTCTAGGTCACTGGGTCACTTAAAAACCCGTCAGGGCCTGAGGAAAAAAGATCAGGACTTTGTTGTATGTCATGATTTCCAGTAGTCTGGGGAAAAGATTTAGCAGGAGGATTTGGATAAGAAGATACTTTTAAAATGTAAATAGTCCCTAGGTTATTGCCATCATTAGAATTCTTTAAACTGAAAGCAATAATTTGAAAGAAAAACAAATGCAGTAGGAGTTGCTAAAATCAAGATAAGTTAAATTAGAAGTAAAAAGAAGGAGTAAATTATGTTGACTACATTGTAAACTTGCTAAACCTTGAGGTATTTTAGAGTTAGGAAATACCATATTAAATATATATTTATAATTTTAAGGAAATTTTCCTTCATAATTTAGACATTTTATGTATTCATTGTCACATTTACCTATTTTTCTACAAGATGTTTTCATAATGTTTATGACATTAATGGTTAAAGAAATAAAAGAAGGTTGGGGCTGGGTTGTAGCTCAGCAGTAGAGTACATGCCTAGCATGTGTGAGGCACTAGTTTCCATTCTCAGCACCACATAAAACAAATAAATAAAGTTATTGTGTCTACCTATAACTAAAAACAAATATTTAAAAAATACAAAATATTTACTTTCTAATAAATGATATTTTCTAAATGCATTCCTGTATTATACTGATGATTTTTATCTCTATCTTAATCTCTTAACCTTTGCTTTGGAATTTTTTTTCCTCTAGCAACATTTATCAGAAGATTTAAATGGGAAAACCATTACATTGAGAATAATGTGGACAGATTTTCATATTTTATATAGAAGTATAATTAGGAAATAGTAAAATCATTTCTTAGAATTTGCTAGAAAATAAAATAACGTGTCTTTTCTATATTTGACTTCTGAATGACAATAAAGGTCAAATACATATTTAAAAGTAGAGAAATGTCAAATTAAAAATTATTTGAAAAAATTTATTGTTACTCTTCCTGATCAATTTTAATGCTGCATTGATGGTCAGGAACTTCCACACAATACTGGATGTCAAGAATACGCAGCCAGGTTATTCTTTAATACGTTAATGAGGAAATTTTTATCTTTTGTTACTTGGATTGATAATCTATAAAGATATAATTATTTGTAATAAATATACAGTTACTTATAAAATTACTTATATACATATCAAAAGTAATTATGTTTGCTATTTTGCAATAGACATTTGCAATTTTCCAATAGTTGAATACTAATTAATTAAAAAACAGCACTTTACATACTTTGTGTGAAAAATTAGTAAATTGAAGACTACTTCATTTAAGAGACTACATTATTAAAACTATAAAAACGTTGCAATTTTTAAAAAGTTTTTACAGTGGCAGAGTCAATGAGTATTTTCTAATATACTGGTCAGTCTCCAAATTAAACTTTATTAATTTCTAAGTACTATTTTTAATTAATAAAACCCTAAATCTAGATTTATGTTATTAAAACAACAGCCTTTTGCCTGAAATGGGCAAATAAATATTTGTAAGTGTTGAAATATAATAATCTAAATTGCTATTGTAACTTCCCTTATTTATCTTCAGTTTAGTCACTAATTTAATTCCTGTCCAGCCAATATTATATTTATAAGTCTCTAAGGGTCATATAATTTGACAGTATTTATTTATTTACTTATTTATTTATTTATTTATTTATTTATTTGATACTGAGGCTTGAACCCAGAGGCATTTTATCACTAAGCCACATCCGCCCAGGTTTTTTTCTTTTTATTTGAGAGAGAGTCTCTCTAAGTTGCTTAGGGTCTCCCTATATTGCTGAAGCTTGCCTTGATCTTGTGACCCTCCTGTCTCTGCCTCCTGAGTTATTGTGATTACAAGTCAGTGCCACTACATTGGCTTTTAATTTGATATTTTAATAGTACTATTTGATCATTTTACTTACAAAATTTAGGAGATAAAAAAATATTTTATTAAATGGTTTAGCATATTATACATAATGAAAGTATTACAATTTCTGGATATATTTGATTTCAGAATGCCAAGATTGTTAATTTATAATGAAAGATGTCAACTTTATATTATTTAAAAGATTATCTTGCTTTATTTTTTAAGTTCACCTTCCAGAAAGCATAGAGAAGGTATCAGTGGGGTGAATATGAGTGTCTACACATAACATGATAGTTAAAATGCATACATTGAATAAAAAAGTATTGTTAGATTTATGCAAATATGATTCTCTACTAACTAATAGTTGGTATTAATACACATGTTTATGGTAGAATGGCAAACGTTCTAGGATTAAAATATAGGTACTCATTTTAAATCTTCAGCCTAACTGTAGAATGGACATATCACCCTTTGGAAATTTATTTCTCAGATTAAATTTAGATGAGATTAAATCAACATATTTGAACTATAGAATATTTGATGGATGTTTCAGCAATGTTCATAAAATAGTATGCAAAATGTCATTTGAATATTTTGGAGAAAAATCTATAGTGGTTACTAAGTTCTCATATTGTTAGAATTTACAAATATAAATATACATAGAGAGAGAAAAAAAGAAGGAGGAGCAGGAGGAAGAGGGGGAGAAAATCTAATGTAGATTATTTACATGGTTCTTTATTTTTTTGAAATTATGGGTTCAGTTCAGTTTATAGAGTTCACAAATTCCTTGTTCTTTAAAATATGTTATTAATCAAAGATATCTATGAAGCTTTCTTGTAAATAATTTGCTCATGTAACAAAACTATAATTTGAATAGTCTCAAATCAAATAAACCTTGAACCAGAAATGAGTGACATTCTGACTTTGTGCTGTGAGATGCACACTGGTAAAACTCATTTTCAAATAGTACATAAATTTACCCTGCTTAACTTCACTTGAGTTCTTAAAAGAGAGCACAGGGGTTGCGGTTAGCTTATGAGCACCACTAGAGTTGTATAATAAAGAGAACATTGCTCTTAGAAGCCTGCCTCACAAGCATTTGTTGCTGTCTTTCAGTCAACTTTACAACCATTACTGTTTACAAAGAAGCACCAGGGAAGGAAATATTCATTCAGTGGATGCCAACAGCAGCCACACTGTTCACATGCTGCTTGTTAAAGCATTATGAAGATTGTATTATTTTCCATTATGTCAATCCCAAATTTTCACATAAAACTTTTTGGCCCATATTAATGATAATTCTCATTGCTTTTTAACGTCCCTCCCACCCCCCACCAAATGTGTTTTATCATGAATTTTGGCAATGTTTCGCGATGAAAAAAATACCTTTTGGGCAAAGAGCCAAGGACTGGAACTGCAAATCTGTTACACTAGCAGATGTAAAATATCTAATCGTCCATTACTTAAAATATCTAATCTTCCATTACTACATATAAAAAGGGATTATAAAGTTTCTTACCTTAACTGGTTAGGATCAGTTAATACTATAATGATCTGTAAATGTTGAGATGGTACATGAGATGAAGTGAATAATTAACAAACTATTGTCATCATAACAAACTTCACATATAACAGGAAATAGAATCATTTCTGCAATTTTTTATAAAATACTGCTCAGATTGGTCTGTATTTATGATCCTTATACATATAAGTAAGAGTCAATTAAACCACTGGTGATTAATCTTTCTAAATCTTTCTTTAAGAAATGTATTCAGAACCAGGTTCTCAGCTACATAGAATTTCTCCTATAAATGCATCTTTATTGAGCATAATTCAATGAACAATAAAAATGACCTTCATCTAATAAAGGTAATAGAGATACTTATTACAGGTGAGAAATTTATATAAATATGCACCTATATTATGTCAAAATTGAAAAGAAGATAAATTATAAAGATTAAGAAACAATAGGTATTTAGCTCTTTGAAAGTCTTCTTTAGATTAAAAAGAAGAATAAATGCTTCAGATATAAGCATTATCATTGTAAACATCTCATAAGTGACTCACATTTTTTTGCTGTGTTTCTCTTCAGATTCATCTACATTTAAAATTTTTTTTATTATATGTATGTGGGTAGGGGATAAAATTTGTGAATATTTGTATCAAACTGATTTTGTATCTTACCATATATCTCTCTTCAAAACAGTAAAAAAAATTGTAGGGACATATTTTAATGCATTATTTCAAAATAAGTAATGTAAAACAAAATTATGATCTATTTATTTCATAACACTAAATGCAATTTAATTAGATGAATAAATAGTTTCTTGACTCTTAGCAATCTATCTGGAATCTACTTCATAATTTATTTCTTTATTTCTCATTAATTTTCGTGTTGTTCCTTTAAATCTATTTGACAATATTTGATAATAAGATTGTTCAATCCAGTTAAATTATGTTGTAGACTTTTTTTTTATAAATCAAATGAACTAAATTGTTAGTTCTCAAGTTCTTGTGAAAATACACCTAAATTATATGACAAGATAATCAAATTATCAACGGTAATCTCTAGCAAAGTTTTATTCAAACTAACTATATTTGTATTCTTTTAATCCTGATAATATAGTATTAAGCCAACACTAGTACTGTTTGCAAAATCTCAGTAAATTTTTGGTGCTTATCTCAAATATCAACATGTTTAATAAATAAAAGCCAAGTATTTCCAATTTTTTTCTTGCAAGTAAAAAAAAGAGAACATAACACTTTTCTTGGCTTGCACACATGCTCATTCTCTCTCTGTGCACGCACACACAAAAAAATTAGAAATTCTTATGGTACACAATTATATTTTAAGATATAACTCTGTAAAATTTGAAGAAAAAAATAAGTGCCCAATATCATGACAAAATTTCTTTAATCCTCTTATTTGTATGAACAATACATAAACTCAAAAAACTTTAAAGGTTAAAACTAAGGGTATAATTAACAGAAAATTCTATCTTTTTCTTGAAATAACATATTCTTTCACAGACACAAATTAAGGGAAGCTCTAAGTTCATTAAGAAATGCATATTCCATTTTATTTTATTTTTTGATTATAAAATGCATAATATAGGTAAGATATTTTGAGAAATTTTGTATTAATAATAGTCAAAATGCTTTCTTGAACCAAAAGAAATATTTCTAACCCTTACAGAATTAAGGAAGAAGGATATAAACTCAATTTCTCATTTCAGTTTATTTACAAAATCCTGATGCTGAAACTTATGATGCCAATGAACAAAGGACTTTCAGGCTAGAAACAGATAAAATTCCTACAGCAAGGATAAGAGGGCAGATGATGTAAAGGCATGTTCAATGAGAAAAATAATTAAATTTCCTATAGGTGAAAAATAACTTTTGTATTTTTATATGATTATGTACAATAAAAAATATTGTGAAAAAATTTTATAGATATATTTAATATGTGGCTATTAATGTTTTCATTATGTGGCAATTATTTAATTTTCAATTTAACCTATATTATAAATTTATAGATCCCCAAAGAGAAAGAATGCACAGTTTTTCTTTCTTTTCAAGGAAGGTTTGAGCAGGCTGCTTTTGACTATAAATAACAGATTCAATGGAAGGGCTTTGTCAAAAATATTTATTTTGTGAATAAAGTAAAACTATTTTTATTTGCTATGAAGAAATGTGGTGAAATCAATTATTGGTTGTTGTCTCCAAATTCTTATTCCTTTTCAAATAGGACCCAGTTCTTTGTAATGATACATGTCAGGTTTCTCTGGACCCCAAAATAAAAATACTTTGAATGTAGAGTTTCCTCTTTCAGAAACCTAATTGACGCAGTGAGAGCTGAGGGCAACGGAGTTGAGAATTGATTTGCATCCTGACCCCAATATGTGGAGAACTCACATGTCTTCCACCAATGTCTAATAAGATCTTGTACCTCATTTGTGCTAGTGCACTGAGGAGGTAGTAAGACTCCAACAGCTAGGGTTATGTGACACATTTAAGGAAGACAGACACCAGTCACAGGAGATTGCAGTAAAGCAGCAGACTTTCATCTAAAAGGTCTTAGCTTCCTAAATGAACAATACCTCTTGTAGTCATATAACCAAACTAGCAACTCAGAGATCGTGTTTCATAATACTCCAAAAATTAAGTACAGCTCTGGGAAGCAAGAGATGCTCTAGCAATGACCTAAGATTATTTCCTACCAGTCTGACAAATTAGAGGATCAGGGGTATATTTAAGTTATTTAAAGAAAAAATATCAAATATAAATATGTGTAATAACTACCTCTACAAGAGCAAGCCAGAATTTTTACTCGTAACACTAAATGTATAACTAAATATTTTTTTCTTTTGTTAACTTATTTTTCTTTGTTCTTTTTAAATATACATGATAGTAAAGTGTATTTTGACATATACATACATGTAGGATAACATCCTAATTGAGATCACATGTGATTGTATGTGATATGGAGTTTCACTGGTCGTGTATTCATATATGAACATAGGAAATAACTCAATATTATTAACCAAATACTTATGAAAGATTTTGAGAAATCAGATTTCTTATATCCAATACAAAATATTAATTTAAAAAAAAAAAACAGTGTACCTGATCAATGAAAATGGTCATACATTTTTCCATTAAGGCAGATTTTGTAATTATATAATAGTTGTACTCTGTGATGATTTGAATAAGGGCAATTACACTTTAGTCTTCCCTAACTCCTTTAAAAGAATATTAATATCTAAAAATGATGAGCTAGTCAATCTAGTTGCATATTAGAAGAAAATAAATTTTAATTTGAATTTGGAAAATTGCTATGTTAGAATGAGTTGACTCATTTCTAATTTTCCTATTGAACACAATCCATCACCCCTTTACCATCAATAAATAGAACTGTTTAATAAACAGAACTATTTCCCTCTGGTACTGATAAGTTGCCTCTGCACTAATTTGTATGTACCAATGTCTTTAAAAACTTTTCTGCCTTAGTACTAAATTACTCTTTGTAAATACACTTGATCTGAAATGACTAAAATTTAAAATAACATTTGTGTATATACATATATGTGTGGTTTACATACATGTATGTGTATGTATGCATAAAACACTCCTATCATTTAAAATAAACATAAAGAATATATATAAAAGAACCACATTTTAGTATTTAAGTCACTTAAAGTTATCTGAAAGTCCCTATAATTTCTGAATTTTCTAGGTGTCTCTCCATCACAATTCCATCAATCTGCAATGAGCAATGTTACACAAGTCCTATATATAAAAGATTAATTTTATTTGTTTTTATTACCTCCAAGCAAAATAACTTAAAACACAATAGATGAAATAATTTTACATAAACTAAAAAAATAAATGCCAGTAATGTTTCAATCTACATGTCTGATCTGACTTTGGTTGTAGGTTGTTGTGGAAGGCAATGGATTCTTTAATTTATATCAGTCATTTGCATTCATTTGAACACTTTCCTGGAGTAGAATATATGTTTGAAATTAAGAAAGAAAAATATATATGCTGAAATTCATATTTTTTGGAATGTTGATAGTGCTCATTGAAATGAGAATACTAGTCTTTTAAGCATCGACTGGTTTTACATAAAAAAATCAGAAGAAAATCAAAATAGGCTAGTGCTTTTCAAAATGTGCTTTACCAGGGCTGGGGTTGTGGCTCAGTGGTAGAGCATTTGCCTCGCACGTGTGAGGTACTGGATTCGATCCTCAGCACCACATAAAATAAATAAATATTTTGTCCATATACAACTAAAAAAATTATTAAAAATATGTGCTTTACCTACATCAGATAGTTGTGAAGTGTTTTTTAAAAGTAAGATTCTAGATTATATCCCCTAAATCTGAATTACTATCCATGGGAAATAAACTCTGGAAGCAAAATTTAAGCTGTTCTACATTGCTGTGAAGCAGATATACTTTAACGCTTTTATCTATTTTAGTAGTATTGGTGAAGCAGATAGCATAATTGAATTAGACAAAATCAAGCTATGCACAGGTTACTCACATGTGGCTAATTATTACCATTATATATAGTAAGGCTTATCATATATTCACTTATTATTCTAAAAGAGCTAAATAGTAGACTCCATGGTAGCATTTATGTTCTGTTAAATATGTACCAGAACAAATGGTGCAATGGTGGAGCAAAAAAGAGACATCCCTCTTCATAATGTGCTTTTACCTGGGACTATTTCAGGTTTCTGCATTGTTAAAATAGCACTTAAAGCAGTAGCTATTATGGACATAGAATTTATGTTAGAGTTTCCAAAGATATAATATTACTAAGATGGAAATACTTCCCAACAAATCTGTAAATTCAATGCAATCAACACCAAAACCTCAGCAAAATTGTTTGTAAAAATTTATAAGCTGACTTTCAATGTATATGTAATTATGAGAAACAAAAAATAGTCAAAACAATTTTGAAAAAAAATGTATTAAATGAACACTTTCTAACTTCAAAACATACTACAAGACAGTAATTAGGATAGTGTGGTAGTGGCATAAGAATATATGTGTGTCTCAGTGGAATTTAGAGTCCAGAAAAAAAACTATATATTTATGAGTGATTGATATTTATAATGGTGCCGAAACTATTTAATAGGTATAAATAGTTTTACAACAAATAGCATTTGACAGCAAGATAACAGCATGCAAAATACCAATTTCAACCCTTACCACATACTGTACACAAAAGTTAAAATTTAAAATGTAAAGGCAAAACCTATGACTACAAAATTCTTAAGAGAAAATGTGAGAAGAAATCTTTGTCACCTTGGATTTTACATCTAATTTTTAAATATGACACCAAACATTAAAAAGAAAAGGTAGATAAATTGCATATTGTCAAAATAAAACTAAAAATAAACGCTTTTTTTACTTGAAAAGTCAAATCCCTACATTCTAGAAAGTGAAATGACTATCCACAGAATAAGAGAAAATATTTGCAAATCATATATCTAACAAGTTTCTTTCATTCTGAAGATAAGAAAAACTCTTCTAGTGAAAAAAAAGACATCCATTAAAAAAAAACTACTAGGCAAAGTATCTGAATAGACATTTCTCAGAAAAGATATATAAATCCCAGTAAAAATGTGAAAACTTGCTTAACTTTATGAGTCTTTAAGGAAATCAAAGTCACAAAGAGGTACAACACACATCTGGATAATTTTTTTTAAATTCATATAATAAGTATCAACAAGAATGTAGAGAAATCTGAATCTCAGATACTGTGATAATGTTAAATAATACAGATACTTTACAAAATAGTTTGATAGTCTCATTCTACCAACCAGAGAAATGGAAATTGTTCTCCATATATGCACTATGACTTGAAATGCATTCTTCTGTTTTAAAAATAAATTTAAAAAAATAGTTTGCCAGTTTCAATTAAATGCAGAGTTAACATTCATATCATATGTATATGACAACCAGTCCCTCTTCAAGATAGAGCCAAGAGAAATTAAATTCTAAGCCCTTGCAGAAACATGTGCACAAATATTTTGAGAAGCATTTTTCATAATAGCCAAAAAGTAGAAACCATTAAAATATCCACTTATAGACAAATATATCATTATTCCTGGGGCTGATGTTATGATGTTAAGGTTCAGTTGACTTAGATTTTGGAATGAGATCTGCTAATGAAAAGCAAGTACACCATAATGAGCTATGCATGAGTTTATCCTGAATTTACTCAAAGGGGAAGAAAATATTTCATGATGCAAATCAAAAGCTTCCCTCTGTACAATTTTGGATTTTCTACACCTTCTGTAAAGAGAAGTAAATAAAGTCATAGAGTTTTATGCCTCAGAGTATTAACAGAGTAACAACCAGATTTTTTTTAAAAGGACCTACCAAATTATTTCCTTATCCATTAAAAAATATCTCAATAAATGTGGAAAACTTTAGCAGCTACTATGAAACTGTGTTAGTTAAATTGTGTTAGTCAT
The DNA here is from genome assembly GCA_028644305.1 of Xerus rutilus. Lineage (NCBI taxonomy): Eukaryota > Metazoa > Chordata > Mammalia > Rodentia > Sciuridae > Xerus > Xerus rutilus. The sequence continues at coordinate 29,968,192 of CM053409.1, forward strand.
ATTTCCCTTGTAGTGACCAAAATAACTAACAAGAAAAACTTAAAAAAGAAAAGTTTATTTTGGGCTTACAATTTCACAGTGTTTAACATGATCAGTTGACTCCTTTGCTCTGAGCACTAGAACATCATGGTGGAAGAGTATGGTAGAGAAAAATTACTCAGTTCATGTAGAAAGAAGACAACAGGGAAAAAACATTAATCCCAAAGACATGCCTTCAATAAACTATTCCTCGATTTACACCCAACTTACCTACAGTTACCACCCAGTAATTCAAGTTATCAATCCACCAAATATATTATTTCACTGATTCAGTTACAGTTTTCATGATCTAATCGTTTCACCACTGAACATTAACAAACACATGAGTTTTGGGGGGATCCTTCATATTCAAATCATAACATAAGTGAATACTACAATGGAGAGAAATATCATCAGAGAATTTTTTTCTGTGTTTGAAAGAGTTGATCTGAAAGGAAATTTTATAATAGCAATGAAATAACATCCATTTGCTTATTAGTTAGCCATATGTAACATTTCAAGAAAAGTTACACTCTACTATATCAGTATTTCTTACTTAAATTCATCACTAAAATTTATTCTTGGAAACAATTTTTTTCCGTGTAAGAACTACTGTATTATGCTAGTAAAATTATTATATTTAAGTATAACATTTATTATAACATTAATTTAGTTTAGCTCAATTCAATTTGTATATTCATTGCTCATAGGAAAAATACATAATGGATACAGTAAGTAAACATACACTAGTTTAATGAAAAAATAAAAGTAATATATGCCTCAATTGTTTCAGGAGATATATTTTGTTTAAACTTATATTTCAAACTCTTTTTACATATTGAAAAGGGCAAATTATTCCTACTAATCTATTAAGGTTGCACTACCAGAGTAAACACATAAATGAAATATGATCCATGTCAGTTGAAAAGGTCCAAACTTATTAGTGTAAATCAAGGAATAAAGGTAAAAAATATTCTCAGAGCAAAAATGCAAAATAATGGTGATATGCTATTAAGGTGTCAGCTCAATGCTATGAACATTTCTCTTTGAACCATTCTCATGGTGTCCCATAAATTTTGATATGTTGTATCATTATTCTTATTTACCTCTAAGTAGTTTTTTAATTTCATCCCTGATTTCTTATGATATTAATTAATCATTTAATAGTGAATCAGGGAACACTTCCAAACATATTCTATGAAGACAATATCACCCTGATATCAAAATTCAGTAGTGAATTAAGGAACTCTTCCAAACTCATTATATGAAGTCAGTATCACTCTGATACATAAACAAGAAAAGGACACATCAAGGAAAGAAATTTCACACCCAAAGACGTGATGAACATAGAGGCAAAAATTCTCAGTAAGATACTGGCAAATTGCCTACAAAAACACATTAAAAAGATAGTGCACCATGATCAAAGGGCTTTCGTCCCAGGGATGCAAGTTTGGTTTAACATATAGAAATCAATAAATGTAATTAATCATATCAATGGATTTAAAGACAAGAATTGCATGATTATATCAATAGATGCAGAAAAAGTATTTGAAAAAATACAGCATCCATGCATGATTAAAGTATTAGAGAAAATATGGGTAAAAGGATCATACCTCAACATTGTAAAAATTATATATATTAAATTCGAGGCCAACATCATTCTAAATAGAGAAAAACTGAAATTTTTCCCTCTAAAAACTACAGCAAAACAGGAACACCCTTTTTCACCACTTCAGTTCAACACAGTCCTGGAATCTCTAACTAGAGCAATTGGGCAAAAGATTGGGGGAAAAAAAGTGATACAAATAGGAAAAAAACTATCTAAAATTACTTCTGTTTGCTGACCGTGATTCTATATTTAGAACCTCCTCCCAAAAAAATCTCCACCAAAAAACTTTTAGAACTCATAAATGAATTCAGAAAACTAGCAAGATACAAAATTAACACTCATAAATCAATTGTGTTTCTATATTACAATGATGAATCACCTGAAAGAGAAATTAGGAAAACGATTACATTCACAATAGGCTCAAAAAATTGAGAATTAATCTCACAAAAGAGGTAAATGATCACTGCAATGAAAATTGCACAACACTAAAGAAAGAAATTCAGGAAGGCCTTAGGAAGTGGGAAAATCTCCCATGTTCTTGGAGAGGCAGAACTGATATTGTAACAATGGCCACACTAAAAAAACACTATAGAGATTCAATGCAATTCTCATCAAAATTCCAATGAAATTCTTCATGTAAATAGAAAGTACATTCATGAAATTCATTTGGAAAAACAAGAGGTCCAGAATAACCAAAGCAATACTTAGTGAGAAAAGCAAAAGAGGAAGCATCACAATACCAGACCTAAAATTATACTATAGAGCTATAGTGAAAAAAAAAAAATACAACATGGTATTGACAACAAAACAGGCAAGAAGTCCAATGGAATGGTGTAGAAGACACAGAGACAAACTTCCAAAATAACAGTTACCCCATATTAGACAAAGGAGTCATAAAATACATTGAAGAAAATAATCTCTTTAACAAATAGTGCTGGGAAAACTGGAAATCCATATGCAGTAGAATGAAATTGAACCTCCCTATCTTTTACTCTGCAAAATATCAGCTTAAAGTGGATCAAGGACCTAAGTATTAGACCAGAAACCCTGCACATATTAGAAGAAAAGGTAGGCTCAACTCTCCAACATACTGTCTCAGGAACTGATTTAATTAATAAGACTCCTAGGGGCTGGGATTGTGGCTCAGTGGTAGAGCGCTTGCCTCGCATGCGTGAGGCACTGGGTTCGATCCTCAGCACCACATAAAAATAAATCAATAAAGATATTGTGTCCACTTACAACTAAAAAATATTTTTTAAAAAATAAGACTCCTAAAGCACAAGAAGTAAAATCAGTAATCAATAAGTGAGATAGTATCAAACTAAAAAGCTTCTTCACAGCAAAGGAAACAATCAAGAGTGTGAAGAGAGAGCCTACAGAATGGGAGATTTTTGCCACCTTCACCTCAGATAGAGCATTAATTTCCAGGTTGTATGAAGAACTCAAAACCTGAAAACCCCAACAAAACAAAACAACAACAACAAAAAAGGCCAAGGAACACAATCAATAAATGGGCAAAGGAATTGAACAAACAATTCTCAGAAGAAATACAAATGGTCAACAAATAAATAAAAAATATTCAACATCTCTAGCAATTAGAGAAATGCATGTTAAAACTACACTGAGATTCTATCTCACTCTAGTCAGAATGGCGACAATTAAGAATATACGTAACAATAAATGTTGACAAGAATGGGGGAAACGTACACTCATACATTTCTGGTGGGACTGCAAATTTGCGAAACTGCTCTTGAAAGCAGTATGGAGATTCTTCAGAAAACTTGGAATGGTACTACCATTCGACCCAGATGCCCTTCAGTAGGTGAATAGATAAAGAAAATATGGTATATATACACAGCGGATTATTACTCTGTGATAAAGAAGAATATCTTCATGACATTTGCCAGCAAATGAATGGATCTAGAGATTATCATGCTAAATGATCTAAGCCAATCCCCCAAAATCCAAAGCTCAAATGTTTTCTTTGATATGTGGAAGCTAACCCACAATAAGGAGTGGGAGAATGAGGGGGAAGAAACAAAGTTCAGTAAATTAGACAAAGAGGAATGGAGGGAAGTAAGAAAGCTAGGAAAAGGAGAGACAGTGGAACAAATCTGACATAATTTTTCCATATACATAAGTGAAAACAACAGAGTGTATTCCACCATCATGTACATCTATAAGAATGAGATTCTTATTAGATATATATTAATTTATCTAATATATCTATCTTATTAAATATATCCCATGCTTCTACAATTATATCAAGATGGATTCTGCTGTCATGTATAACTAACTAGAACCAATAAATTAAAAAGTATGCATAAAAAAGATAGCCTTAAAAAAAGTGATGTGTTTACCTCAAAAAATTAAGTTTTCCAGTGGTTTGCCATTCTGTCTTCAGAAAAAGAAAAAGAAATATTTTATTGATAACAATCTTATACAACTAAATTGTCAATTAAAATCACTTTAGAATGAGCTGGGAGAAAATGAAATAACCTCTCCTTGAAATCGTAATCACTGAAAAATTCAAATAACTACATGCAAAATTTTCAAGATATCATCTCAGTCTAGATAGACCTGAAATTCTTCCACAGAATATGTGTTTGTGTTGGTTGACTGAGAGCAAATTAGTCTATTTCTTTATACAAATTTCTTTTTTTATATATTTATAGAGAACATATGTGTTTTCATAATAATAGTTCAAAAATTTTTGGTGCTTATGTCCTTTCAACTATTTTCATTTAATATATAGTCCCATTCCTAAATCTTCAGGAATGGTAGTCTTACTGTTTCAGCTAGTATGAAGGATATTGACATAGAAACATGATTACATCTTGAAAGGTCTGCCATATTATGTAATTAATTAACTCAATTAAAATCGAATGTATCCTCACCACAGGCCTGATACTGAATTAGTATGGAAGATTTCTCACTCTAAGATATTATGAAAATCACTTAATCTTTTAAAAAGTTATACAAAATTCTCACATTTACATAGGGAATACCTTTTCTAATACAAATGTTATTATCTCTTCAGAATAAAAATATTTAGAAGCTTTCTGTGATTTTCACGATAAAGTACAAAATCTATAGCTAAACGGACAATGCACTTAATCTCTCTGGTCATGCCTTCAGCAGCTCACTTATATGAATCCAGTATGCACCCTTTCATGCTTGTCGGGTTGTTAATTAATACCTTTATAATGTTGTAGCTTTATTTTGTATAAGATTTTAATGCAAATATATAAAATACAAATATATATGTACATATATACATAAAGTGTAGAGATACAAATGCAAAATGCATAGATTTACATGAATTTCAATATAAAAAACAGTGGAGACAAAAGAGAATCATACATAAATCTAAAATTTATTTAGCAGTGTTCTGTGTTTCTACTTTGATTAGGTATACATTTGATACCCTTTTTTTAACAACTTGGAAAGAGATTCCTTTGCTAAAATGTAAGTTCCATATTCAGTGAGATAAAAATGTGTATAATAGGGCAGAAAAATTACACATATAGGAACAGAGAAGATCCTTTCCCAGTGATCCATACAAAAGGTATAATGTGATGTAGTGAAAAAAATTCTCCTCATATCCTAGAATCAGACACCGATGCTTATGTGGGATTTTTTTCCTATAATTGGACTCCATGTAGGCTAAAAGTATTCATCAAGCAAATTTCAGAAGAGCTATTCTGAGAGATATAGCAATTTATTCTCCTTACTATTCTGGTTCCCATAACACACAATTCACCAGATATTTATCTGTACCTACAACACAGTTCTACATTAAATGCTACTCATGATTATATATCCCACTTGATTTCAATTTCCTTGAAGGATGTGAACAGAGAGAGAATCATGATAGTTATAGAAAAAAAATCACTTGATTGATTCATTCAATTGTATTGTTACAAGTTACAAGTTACTAAATGCTTTGCAACTCTAGAGTCTAGAAAATTTACATGATTTGTACCTAATAAATGTGTGTTGGTATAAACTGGTTAATTAGTGATAATTTGTTATGTAGTACGGAAAACTAAATTTGTGAGTCCTTATAGGTCCGAAAATGTGTTTCTCTACTCTAACATTTAATTTTATTTTGCTGAGCTTACATTCTATAAAAATACTTTTTTCTCAGAATTTGGGACCCATTGTTTCTTAAGCATATACTGGTGAAATTTCTATCCTAATATCCAATGACTTTATGCTTTCTCTCTTCTATGCTGTGTAATGATCTATGTATTTATTTCACATCTTCCAGAACTGTTTTATGCCCTTAATATGACATTGTCTCTTCTTTTCTGCTTGTTTTTGTGTATTTTTACATTTAAAAATTTTTTAAGATTAACGTAAATGTGTGTGATTCCTTTGTTTAGTAAACTATTTCTGTACTATTTTACTCTTTCTCTATTTTTCATGTATCTTCCTTTCCCACTAATAACAATAAAGGTATATAAGAAGAAAAACTGTTATAAAATCAGGCACAAAACAATAGTAAACTGAGGAGAACATATTCCTCCTGAATATTCTTCATATCTACTCTACCAACAGTAACTCGGAATTTTAGTATGACTAAAAATATACGAACATCAGAGATGTCAAAGAAAGAGATTCTACTGTTGCTTATTTTGGTAAGAGAAAAGAAACAATGCCATTTCTCTTTTCCCTAAAAACAAGATCTGATATTTTGAATGCTCCATTAAGGTAGTGCACTCTGAATTATCCAGATTAAATGGTATAAATTTCCTCTAAATGAAAATATTAGGCAATTCCAGACATATAACTTGCAGCTTGGTGTATTCCAGTAATTTTTTCATGTCCTGAGAATGATTGTATAATGATTAAAAATAAGGTAAAAATATTTTTTTCTGCAGCAGCCAGGAAATTATTAAGACTTAATTTGGCAGATTAGAGATAGAAATAACAAATAAATAATTCACAGATATGAAATTTAGAGTTGCTTTAATCTACTGTAAAAATATTAAAATGATCACAAGTATCCAGAAAATAAGTTAATATTAGCCTAAATTGTAAAGATAGATAATTTCTTCCTAAGAACAGCTTCCATTGAATTCTTGGACTATTTTTTAAAATTTTTAATTTGAAAGACTGAATGAAAAATCCTTAATTCTTAATTGAGCTTGCATTCTTCATATGGAAAATATATTCTGAAGAGTCAGCAATGACATTTTGAAAATTAAATACCCATTGATATGATTTATAAAAAACATGTGGCATGATTACAGATCCACAAAAATGAACTTTGCTTATTAAATGATAGCATCCCTCCAACTTCTGATGTTTAAGTTTCATTTATGTTCATTCTAATCACCAGCTTTCCTTTTGTCAGTATTTTTATTCTCAAGTCTAGATTTTATAACAATCATTATAAATTTATTTGCCCTAAAGCACTCTTAGTATTTGAATTTTCACCTTATATTGTCAAACAGTTAAATTAAGATATGAAATTATTTGACTCACATCACAAACTGAATATTTGAACCAAGCTTAAATAGGTGGCTTGTATTCCTGGTTCATTTTACATAACCTTTAGGGGAAGCAATACTTAAATGCATTCAACTTTTATAAAATGCTCTGTTACTTTATCAGAGCATTCTATTACTTATCTTCCCCAACATTATCTGTTCCCTATCATTAAATGATGTACATAATTACTACTATCTTTTAAAGCTATATTTTACTGGTTTTTAAGGAGGATTCCATTTGTGGAATATATTTGATTTTCACTGTATGACCTTGTCCTTTTTACCCAAATATGTGTTGTTATCATGGATCATTCTGTACCCTTTCTCACCTGATGTATTACTATGTTTCTAATTACTTTCTATTGTCAGAATTGTTTTTTAATATCTTCAACAATAATAAATAAACTACATAAAACATTAAAATAAAATTTTATATATCATTTCATCTTCAGAATTTACTGATGAAAAAGCATGAAAGCTAATTTTAAAGTATGCATATTCCATATTTCAATATTTTACATTTTGTATTTGTATTGAGTAAAATATATGGAAAGTATTATAGTTTTTGGTGCATTAACTTGTCAAATCCTCAAAAATACTAGAATATACAGAAAAGTTGCAGTTACAGAGTAGAAATAAATAAATATTTACAATGATGGATAAGTTATCTTCATTCAATTATTTCAGATTCTACATATATATCATAACATCACTAAGTACTCAATAATTTTATATGATTATTATTCATCAAATTTTTTAAAATATTAAAAATGAATTTTAAAAATTGAAATATCTGTGTCCTATTATAAAATAATAGTGAAAAGATGATTCTTATACGATTAAGAAAATATAGCAAGCTATAGAAGAGACTGAATAGATCTCAATGGGTTGAAGAGAGAGTAATAAAGATACCTACGGGGACGCTTCCCTTAAACAAGGCTAAAGGTATGTGCATGATTGATAGTGGCTAAGAGATCACATGACATACAGTACCATATGGGTCCACTTCCAAAAGGTTCATAAAATCAAAGTCCACAGATCTTACATGTAACATTTGTGATAGCAGAAAACGAGAATTTTCTTTTCAAATGATAGCCAAAGTTATGGTTCAAAATAAAAGTTAAACTGATTTAGACTTTTATTTCTTTACATGAATTTGGAGATAGGGCTTAAGAAAATAGGAAATTTATGGGCTACCTTCATACATTAATGACAAAATGTACTCAGCAAACTAATGAGAGGAGTATTATCAGGTTGATAAAGAAAATATAAACAAAGTAAAAGAAACAAACAAAAAACCCCTGCATATAACAATACTTTGGTAAGAAATAGATGTTTCCTCACTACAATCAGGGGAAAAAAAAGAATGTCCAATTTCATTATTCTTATTGAGTAACAGATTCAGTATCCTACCTAATACAATAAGAAAACAAAATGAAATGAAAGGTACATAGAGTCAGAAGGAGGAAATAAAACTGTCTTTGTTCAAGATGATGATTGTCTTTAAAGAAATTCCAAAGAGCAACAATGCATATTCTAGAACAAATAAGTTATTGCAACAAAGTTGCAGTATACAAATTAATTATAAAAGTTAATTATTTTCTTACATACCAACAATGAACAATTAAAAATTGAAATTGAAAATTTATACTAGCAAAAACAAATGAAATGATTAGATATACGTATTAGGTAAATAATGCTCTGTATGAGGAAAATTACAGGACTCTAAAAGAAATGAAAAAAAGATATACAACAATGCAGACATATTATGATTAAATATTACTGAAATATCAGTTTTTCCTAAATTGATCTCTAAGGTCAATGTAATTCTAATCAAAACCTCAGTAAGTTTTCTTCATAGATATTAACAAGATTGACCAGATTCTAAAGTTTACATGAGGACATAAATGATAAAAAATAGTCAACATGTTTTTGAAATAAGAATAAACATGAAAGACTGCCATTACCCAACTCTAAGACTTACTATAAACCTATAGTAATCAATACAAGGTAGTATTGGTGGAAGAACAGAAAAATATGTCAAGCAACTGAACAGAGTACTCAGAAATTAGCTCATATAAATAAAGTCAATTCTGACAAAGAAGAAATGTTGGTGAGGATATGCAGAAAACAGTACGCTCATACATTGTTGTAGGATTGCAAAATGATGGAAAGCAATATGAAGATTCCTCAAAACAATAGGAATTGAACAACCATTTGACCCAGTTATCCCACTCCTTGCTGTATATCCAAAGGATTTAAAATCAGCATGCTACAGTGGTGCAACTGCATCAATATTTATAGCAGCACAATTCACAATGGCTAAGCTATGGAACCAAACTAGATGACCATTAACAGATACATGGATAAAGAAATTGAATATATACACAATGGAGTGTTACTCAGCAGTAAAGAATGACTTCATCACATTTGCCAGTAAATGTATGAATCTGGAGACTCTCATGCTAAATGAAATAAGCCAATCTCTAAAAACCAATGGTCAAATGTTCTTTCTGATATGTAACGTGGATGCTAACACACAAGTTTGGGGAGTGGAAGAATAGATGCTCAGTGGATTAGACAAAGGAAGATGAAGTGAAGGGAGGAATGGGAAAAACAATGGACTGTATCTGACATAAATTTCCTATTCACATATATGAATACAACACAGTGAATTTCCATAGCATGTACATCCACAAGACTGGGGTCCTAATTAGAATAAGATATACTCCATTGTTATATGTAAATATGTCAAAATTGACTCCACTGTCATGTATAACTAAAAAGAACCAATAAAAATATAATAATAATAAATGAAAAAGAAAAGAAAAGAAATAAGCCAATCCTCAAAAAACAAAGGTCACAAAGGTGGAATTTTTTTCTGATATGTGGAAGCTAACCCACAATGAAGACTGGGGGAGGAGAAGAATAGAAGTTTAGTGGAGTAGACAGAAGAGAATGAAGGAAAAGGAGGAGGGGACAGGAAAAGAAAAGGCAGTGAAATGAAACTGGCATATCTTTCCTATGTACATATCTGAATATACCACAGTGAAGCTCACCATCATGGAAATCAATGAAACTAGAGCCCTAATTAGAATAAGGTATAGCCCATGATTGTATACCTATGTCAAAATGGATTCTACAGTCCTATACCACTAAAAAGACAATAAAAGTGAGAGCAAAGTAGTTTTAGAAAAGTTAGAAACTATTCTCTTACTTTTTAATAAAAATATTTTATTGAGAGCAAACTCCAAGAGTGTCTAGCCAAGGGTAGACCAGAGACTGCTAGCTGTTAGCCACAAGGGAGCCTACACTCAGGGTAAGAGTCACCCTCAGAGACCCCAGCATAAAGAAGCCCCACCCAAGTGAGGCCTGGGCCCTCCACAGTTCATCTCCAGAGTTCCTGCAGAATGGCAGGAGCCATAGAGGGCCAAAAACCGCCCTCAGGAAACTCCACAGGTGTCCAGCCAAAGGGAGACCAGAGACTTTTAGCCACTAGCCACAGGGAAGTGCACATTCAGGATAAGAGTCACCCTCAGAGGCCCCAGTGTGAGGAGGCACCACCAAAGTGAGGCCTGGCCCTGCCCCAGTTCTGCTCCAGAGTTCCTGCAGACAGGCAAGACAGAGGGCCCAAAACCACCCTCAGGGAAAGCCAAGGGTGCCCAGTAGAAGGCAGACCAGAGCCTGCTAGCTTCCAGCACCAGAGGAGCTCACACTTACAGTAAGGGTGGCACACAGACTCTCCTGCTTGTGACTCTGCCTAAGTGAGGCTTGGGCCCACCTCCAGTTCTGCTCCAGAGTTCCTTCTCACCAGCAGGAGCGCAAGAGAGGTGCAAAACAGCCCTCAGGGATCACCACAGGAGCCCAGCCAAGGCCACTCCCACTGCCCTCTAAAGGTACATCTACTGCCTCCGCCACCAGTTTAGTGACAGTAATGTCCATCAGCAGACACTGGGGGAACAGAAGTGGCTCCAAGGTGAGATACAGGTAATCTGGACTGTCAATACAAGATTATAGGATAGAAGCTGCAGTATCTCAGATTGGTATTGCAAGAAATGAAGATACACAATCAACATGAAAAAACAAGGAAATAAAGTTCCCCAAATAAACCTTGATATCACTGTAACAGAATCCATTGACAACACAGTTGATGAAATGTCAGAGAAAGAATTCAGAATGTACATAATTAAAATGATCTACAAATTAAATAATGACACAAGTGAGCAATTACAGGCAAAAATTGATCAATCCAACAAAGAAATAGGAGAGCAAATAAAGGCAACCATTGGTCATTCTAACAAAGAGATAAGAGAGCAATTACAAGTAGCAAAAGATTACTTTAAGAAAGAGCTAGAGACCATGAATAAAAAACAATCAGAAATCCTTGAAATAAAAAAAAAAAACAATAAACCAAATAAAAAACTCAATAGAAAACATCACCAGCAGACAAGATCACCTGGAAGATAGAACGTTGGATAATGAAGACAAGATACACAATCTTGAAAATAAACTTGACCATACAGTGAAGATGGTAAAAAATCATGAACAGAACATACAAGAAATATGGGACAGCATCAAAGGACCAAATATAAGATTTATTGGGATAGAAGGTGGCACAAAATTTCAAACCAAAGGAATGTACAATCTCTTCAATGAAATAATATCAGAAAATTTCCCAAATATAAAAAATGAAGTGGAAAATCAAATACAAGAGGCTTACAGGACACCAAATGTACAAAATTTCAACAGATCTACAAAAAGGCACATTATAATGAAAATGCCCAGCATACAGAATAAGGATAGAATTTTAAAAGCCAGAAGAGAGAGGAACCAGATTACATACAAAGGAAGATCAATTTGGATCTCAGCAGATTTTTCAGCACAGACCATAAAAGCCAGGAGATCATGGAACAACATATTCCAAGCTCTGAAAGAAAATGGATGTCAACCAAGAATCCTGTATTCAGCAAAATTGACCTTCAGATTTTATGATGAAATAAAAACCTTCCATGATAAACAGAAATTAAAAAGAATTTACAGCAAGAAAGCCTGCACTATACAGCATTCTTGGCAAAATATTCCATGAGGAGGAAATGATAACCAACAATGAAAATATACAATGAAAAGAACTACACTAAAGAAAAGACATTCAAAAGAGAAAACAAGTCAAGGTAAAAACCAAAAATAATTCAAAATGACCAGGATTACGAATCATATTTCAATAATGACCCTGAATGTAAGTGGCCTAAATGCACCAATAAAAAGACATAGACTGACAGACTGGATTAAAAAACAAGACCCAACAATATGCTGTCTTCAAGAAACTCATCTCACAGGAAAAGACATCCACAGACTGAAAGTGAAAGGGTGGGGAAAAAAACATAGCACTAACATGGACCCCACAAACTAACCAGAGTTTCCATCCTCATATCAAATACAGTAGAATTCAAACCAAAGATAGTGAGAAGAGACAAAGAAGGTCATTTCATACTTCTTAAGGGAATCATACATCAACAAGACATAACAATTATAAATATCTATGCCCCAAATAATGGAGTTTCTACATATATCAAACAAATCCTCCTCAAATACAAGAATCAAATAGACCACAACACAATAATACTTGGAGACTTTAACACATCTCTCTCACCATTGGATAGATCTTCGAAACAAAAACTTAATAAAGAAACCATAGATCTCAATGAAACTATCAATAATTTAGACTTAACAGACATATAGAGAGTGTTTCATCCATCAACGAGCAAATACACTTTTTTCTCAGCAGCACATGGAGACTTTTCCAAAATAGATCATATGTTATGTCACAAAGCCAGTCTTAGCAAATACAAAAAAATAGAGATACTACCCTGCATCATATCTGACCACAATGGAATAAAATTAGAAATCAATGAAAGATTAAAAAATAGAAACTACTCCAACACCTGAAAACTAAATAATATGCTATTGAATGAATGATGTATGGGTAACAGAAGACATCAGGGAAGACATAAAAAAAATTCTTAGAGGCAAATGAAAACTGATACAATATATCAAAATCTCTGGGATACCATGAAGGCAGTGCTAAGAGAAAAGTTCATTGCACTAAGCTCATTTATTAGAAGAAGTAAAGGTCAACAAATAAATGTTTTGACTCTTCATCTCAAAGCCTTAGAAAAGGAAGAACAAACAAACATCAAAATAAGTAGAAGACAGGAAATAATCAAAATCAGGGCTGAAATCAATGAAATTGAATCAAAAGAAACAATTTGGAGGTTCCAAGATGGCAGCCTAGACAGTCTACTCTGTGCTAGGCTACCTGGGACCAAGACTGGAAGTGGTAGAGGAGCCGCTTTCCAGCCAGCTTCTTGGCATCATTCAGCAGCTCACCATCATCCACAGGAGTTTCACTCACGTGTGTGTGCGCAGGACCACCAGGAGACAACAGTAGCTGCGGGCAGCATAACTTCGGTGCCAACCAGCAGAGTGAAGATGCAGCCGGGGCCCCGGCCAGGGCTCAGGCTCTCCGGGACCGAGGCTGGAAGTAGTGGAGGTGCCATTTTCCAACCAGCTTCTCAGCATCATTCTGTGGCTCACCATCCCACGCAAGAGTCTCACTCGCGTGTGTGTGCAGGGCCACCGGGAGGCAGCAGTAGCCGTGGGAAGCGTGACTTCGGCGCCAACTGGCAGAGCGCAGCTGCAGCGGGGGCTCTGGCCCGGGGCTCCAGCCCGGGATGTGCCCTGGGCAGGCAAGGCCTGCTTCCACACAGGGTGCCTGGCCCAAGTGCCCACCCAGCTGCTCGAGACCGATAGAAGTTGCTACTTTGGAAGAACTGTCTCCTGAGCGGACCCCCAGCTATTGTTCTTTGTGGACTGCCTTCTAACATGGCGGAACTTCCTACACACCAGGGGGCGCAGGTGAACACCTGGGAGCAAACTTTGGCCACAGCGCAGCACACGGTGGAACAGCGACTTCACCAGCAGCTCAGTTTCACCCTGCAGTGGGACCAGCAACCAGGACACCAGCGGAGAAAGTCTAGCAAACAACAGACAATGCCACCTACTGGAGGTGAAAGGAACCATACCTGTTTATTTACATTGAGACTTTTAACATTTTTTATGCTTATGTTTAATTCTATACTTTATCATTTTCTCCTAATAGTTCTATTGTTTAATCTTTTTGTTTTATTTCTCTGCTCTCTTCTTCTTTCCTTTTTCTTCCCTATTTTCTCTCTTGCTCTTCTCCTACCCTCTAATCCCCAACAGTTGTGACATCAAATATCTGCTATAACGGGATTTGGTAGATTGGGATTTTGGAACTGTATACTAGAGTGGTATTATATAGTCTTATAAGTTCCAAGTGCATATGTTTTATTTGTCTTGCTATCATCTCTCCTCACCATATTCTTTTTTTCCTCCTTACTGGTCTTCCCCAACTCTATGTCGCTCTTTCTAGTAACAGCCAACTCCTCTTGGATTCCTTTCTTATGCTCTCTAAGATTTAATAACCATATCCTCACTTCCTACTAACCCAACATTCTGTCCTACACCCCATCCTCAAGATTCTCTAACCCACCAAAAGATACTATAGACCCTTGTGCAAATTTGTTGGTTACATAATAGATTGTAAAGGAACACATAATTGTTGTATATCATGACTAAACTGTAAATGTATTTGGGAGCTATTAGGAACTACTTGGTTTGAAATTATGTATTGCTTGTATTGAGATCAATCAATATCGATCTCCCCCTTTAAAGGAGAGGTAACAAAACCCTGCAGGGAAACTATACTCATATAGGAATAAAAACTGTAACAACTTGGATCAGCAGAGCTAGAAGGAAAGACACACAAACATCATGAAAAAACAAGGGAAGAAAGTGACTCAAAAAAACCAAGATACTACATTATTAGATCCATGGTCTGTACAGCAAGAGGAATGACAGAACAGGAATTCAGAATGTACATAATTAAAATGAATGTTCAGTGACTTAAAGAATGATATAAGAGAGCAAGCCCAGTCAGTAAAAGATTATTTCAATAAAGGGATACATAGGCAAATACAGGAAGTAAAAGATCACTTCAATAAGGAGATAGAGATTCTGAAAAAGAACCAAACAGAAATCCTTGAAATGAAAGAAACAATAAACCAAATCAAAAACTCAATAGAAAGCATCACCAACAGACTAGACCACTTGCAAGACAGAACCTCAGATACTGAAGACAAAATATTGAACCTTGAGAATAGAGTTGACCACCCAGTGAAGATGGTAAGAAGCCATGAACAGAACATCCAAGAGCATTGGGACAACATTAAAAGACCAAACTTGGGAATTATTGGGATAGAAGGCATAGAACTCCAAACCAAAGGAATGAACAACCTATTCAATGAAATAATATCAGAAAACTTTCCAAATATGAAGAATGAATTGGATAATCAAATTCAAGAGGCTTACAGGAAACCAAATGTTCAAAATCACAACAGACCTACACCAAGACACATCAAAATAAAAATGTCTAACATTCAGAATAAGGAGAGAATCTTAAAAGCCACAAGAGAAAGGAATCAGATTACATATAGGGGGAAGCCAATTAGGATCACTGCAGACTTCTCAACCCAGACCCTGAGAACAAGAACATCATGGTAAAGCATATACCAAGTGCTAAAAGACAGCGGATGCCAACCAAGAATCTTATATCCAGAAAAATTAAGATTTAGATTTGAAGATGAAATAAAAACCTCCCAAGATAAAAAAAAAAATTAAAAGAATTCACAGAAAGAAAGCCAGCACTACAGAACATTCTTGGTAAAATATTCCATGAGGAGGAAATCAAAAACAGTAATGAAAACTTGCAGAGGGAGGAGCTACATTAAAGGCCAAAGCAGTAACCTAGTCAAGTTAAAATCCAAAGAATAAACCAAAATGTCTGGAAATACAAACCATATCTCCATAATAACATTGAATGTCAATGGCCTAAACTCAGCAATTAAAAGACACAGATTGGCAGATTGGATTTTAAAAAAAGACCCAAAAATATGCTGCCTCCAAGAGACTCATCTTATAGAAAGAGATACTCACAGACTGAAGGTGAAAGGATGGAAAAAAATTTATCACTCACATGGACTGTGTAAACAAGCAGTAGTTTCCATCCTCATTTCAGTTAAAGTAGACTTTAACACATCAAAAAAGGAAGATTTCAGACCAATATCTCTGATGAATATAGATTCAAAAATTCTTAATAAATTTTTTGGATTTTCAAATATTTTCATGCATGGAAAATTCTTAATAAAACACTTGGATTCAAAAATTTGGATGGATTCTCAGCTAAGGTCTACAAGACCTACAAAGAAGAATTAACTTCAATACTCCTCAAATTATTCCATGAAATAGAAAGGGAAGGAACCCTTCCAAACTCATTCTATGAGGCTAATACCACCTTGATTCCAAAACCAGACAGAGACACGTCAAAAAAGGAAAATTTCAGACAAATATCCTGATGAATATAGATGCAAAATTCTTAATAAAATTTTGGCAAATTGCATACAAAAGCATATTAAAAAAATAGTGCACCACGATCAATTGGGTTCATTCCAGGGATGCAAGGTTGGTTCAACATCCGGAAATCAATACATGTAATCCGTCACATCAATAGACTTAAAAATAAAAATCGCATGTTTCTATCAATTGATGCAGAGAAAGCATTTGACAAAATACAGTGCCCCTTCATGTTCAGAACACTAGAGAAACTAGGGATAGTAGGAACATACCTCAACATTGTTAAAGCAATATATTCTAAGCCCAAGGCCGACATCATCCTAAATGGAGAAAAATTGGAAACATTCCCTCCAAAAACTGGAACAAGGCAGGGATGCCCTCTCTCACCACTCTTATTCAATATAGTCCTTGAAACTCTAGCCAGAGCAATCAGATAGATGAAGGAAATTAAAGGGATTCAAATAGGGAAAGAAGAACTCAAACTATCATTATTTGCAGATGACATGATTCTATATTTAGAGGATCCAAAAAGTTCCACCAGAAAACTTCTAGAACTGATAAATAAATTCAGTAAAATTGCAGAATATAAAATCAATATACATAAATCAAATGCATTTCTATACATCAGCAATGAATCCTCTGAAAGAGAAATTAAAAAAACTACTCCATTCACAATAGCCTCCAAAAAAATAAAATACTTGGGAATCAACCTAATAAGAGAAGTGAAAGACCTCTACAATGAAAATTATAAGACACTAAAGAAAGAAATTGAAGAATATCTTAGAAGATGGAAAGACCTAGAGAGTAATGCACATAAATACAACTATTTCATACTAGACAAAGGTGCCAAAAACATACATTGGAGAAAAGATAGCCTTTTCAACAAACGGTGCTAGGAAAACTGGAAATCCATATGCAGTAAAATGAAACTAAACCCCTATCTTTCACCATGCACAAAACTCAACTCAAAGTGGATCAAAGACCTAGGAATTAGACCAGAGACCCTGCATCTAATTGAGGAGAAAGTAGGTCCAAATCTTCATCATGTGGAATTAGGCCCCGAATTCCTTAACAAGACACCTATAGCACAAGAAATAAAAGCAAGAATCAATAAATGAGATGGACTTAAACTAAAAAGCTTCTTCTCAGCAAAAGAAACTATCAATGAGGTGAACAGAGAGCCTACATTCTGGGAGCAAATTTTTGCCACACGCTCATCAGATACAGCAGTGATCTCCAGGATATATAAAGAACACAAAAAACTTAACACCAAAAAAACAAACAATCCAGTCAATAAATGGGCTAAGGAGCTGAATAGAAACCTCTCAGAAGAAGATATACAATCAATAAACATACATATGAAGAAATTTTCAGCCTCTATATCCATTAGAGAAATGCAAATCAAAACTAACCTCAGATTTCATCTCAATCCAGTCAGAATGGCAGCTATCCAAAATACCAGCAACAATAAGTGCTGGCGAGGATGTGGAGAAAAACTTGAACACTTAAACATTGCTGGTGGAATTGAAAACTGGTGCAACCAATCTGGAAAGCAGTATGGAGACTGCTTTAAAAACTTGGAATGGAACCACCATTTGATCCAGCTATCCCACTGCTTGGCCTATACCCTAAAGACTTAAAAACAGCACACTACAGTGACGCAGCCACTTCAATGTTTATAGCAGCACAATTTACAATTGCAAAACTGTGGAAGCAACCCAGATGTCCTTCAATAGATGAGTGGATAAAGAAACTGTGGTACATATACACAATGGAATATTATTCAGCAATAAAAGAGAATAAAATTATGGCATTTGCAGGCAAATGAATGGAATTGGAAAGCATTATGCTAAGTGAACTAATTCATCCCAAAAAACCAAATGCTGAATGTTCTCCCTGATTAGTGGATGCTGATACATAAGGGGGGTGGGAATGGGAAACATAAGAGAAATGGAAGAACTCTAGATGTGGCATGGGGGAGGTGGGGGGTAGGAAAGGGGAATGGGTATAGTAAAGATGGTTGATTCAGATTGTCATCACTACCTTTGGTACATGTATGAAGACACAATTGGTGTGACTTTATCTGGTTTCCAACCAGAGAAAAGGAAAAACTGAGCTCTATATATGTACTATGACCTGAAATGCAATTAAATAAACTAATTTAAAAAAAAAAAGAAAGAAGCAATTCAAAAAACTGACAAAGCAAAAAGCTGGTTCTTTGAAAAAATATACAAAATTTACAAACCCTTAGCCACCCTAATGAAAAGGAGGGAGAAAATCCAAATTACTAAAATTCTTGATGAAAAAGAATTATCACAACAGACACTACTGAAATACAGAGGATAATTAGAAACTATTTTGAAAATTTATACTCCAGTAAAATAGAAAACCCTGAAGACACCAACAAATTTCTAGGGGCATATGACCTACCCAAAGTGAATCAAGAGGACATGCACAACTTATACAGAGCAATTTCAAGCAAGGAAATAGAAGATGCCATCAAGAGCCTGCCAACCAAGAAAAGCCCAGGTCCAGATGGATTCTCAGCTGAGTTCTACAAGACCTCCAAAGAAGAATTAATACCAATACTCCTCAAACTACTTCATGAAATAGAAAAGGAGAGAACCCTTCTAAACTCATTCTATGAGGCAAGTATCATTCTGATTCCAAAACGAGACAGAGACACATCAAAGAAAGAAAACTTCAGACCAATATCCCTGGTGAACATAGATACAAAAATTCTCAATAAAATTCTGCCAAGTCACATACAAAAACATATCAAAAAAATAGTGCACCATGATCAACTGGGGTTTATTCCAGGGATACAAGTTTGGTTCAACATATGGAAATCAATAAGCATAATCCATCACATCAATAGACTTAAAGAGTCATATGATTTTATCAATCAATGCAGAGAAAGCATTTGACAAAATACAGCACCCTTTTATGTTCAAAACACTAGAAAACTTGGGATAGTAGGAACATACCCAAACTTTGTAAAAGCTATCTATGCTAAACCCAATGCCAACATCATCCTAAATGGAAAAAAAAATTGGAATCATTCCCTCTAAAAATGGAAACAAGTCAGGGATGCCCTCTTTCACCACTGCTATTCAACATAGTCCTTGAAACACTAGCCAGAGTAACTAGATAGACGAAAGAAATTAAAGGAATATGAATAGGAAAAGAGGAACTCAAACTATCATTATTTGTAGATGACATGATTCTATACTTAGAGGATCCAAAAACTTCTATCAGAAAACTTCTAGAATTAATAAATGATTTCAGCAAAGTAGCAGGATATAAAATCAACACCCATAAATCAATTGCATTTCTATACATCAGTGACAAACCCTCTGAAAGAGAAATTAGGAAAACTATCCCATTCACAATAGTCTCAAAAAAATAAAATACTTGGGAATCAATTTAACAAAAAAGTGGACCAATGGTATAAAATAGAAGACACAGAGATGAACCCACATACATAAAGTTACCTTATACTAGACAAAAGAGCCAAACACATACACTGGAGAAAAGACAACCTCTTCAACACATGGTGCTGATAAAACTGGGAATCCATATGCAGCAAAATGAAACTAAACCCCTTTCTTTCACCATGCACAATATTTGACTCAAAGTGGATCAAGGACCTGGGAATCAGACCAGAGATCCAACACCTAATAGAAGAAAAAATAGGCCCAAATATTCATCATGTCAGATTAGGGCCTTACTTCTTTAACAAGACTCCTATAACACAAGAAGTAAAATCAAGAATCAATAAATGGGATGGATTCAAACTAAAAAGCTTCTTCTCAGCAAAAGAAATAATCAATGAAGTGAACAGAGAGCCAACATTCTGGGAACAAATCTTTGCTACACACACATCTGATACAGCACGAATCTCCAGGATATATAAAGAACTCAAAAAACTTAACACCAAAGTAACAAACAAACCAATCAATAAATGGGCCAAGGATCTGAACAGAAACTTCACAGAAGAAGGTACACAATGGATCAACAGACATATGAAAAAATGTCCAACATCTCTAGCAATCAGAGAAATGCAAATCAAAACTACCCTAAGATGTCATCTCATGCCAGTCAGAATGGCAATTATCAAAAATACAAACAACAGTAAGTGTTGGTGAGGTTGTGGGGGAAAAGGCACACTCATACATTGCTGGTGGAACTGAAAATTGGTACAACCAATCTGGAAAGCAGTATGGAGATTCCTTAGAAAACTTGGAATGGAACCACCATTTGAGCCTGCTATCCCACTCCTCGGTCTATACCCAGAAGACTTAAAAATAGCATACTACAGTGATGCAGCCACTCCAATGTTTATAGCAGCTCAATTCACAATAGCTAAACTGTGGAACCAGCCTAGATGCCCTTCAACAGACAAATGGATAAAGAAACTGTGGAATATATACACAATGGAATATTACTCAGCAATAAGAGAATAAAATTATGGCACTTGCAGGTAAATGGATGGAGTTGGAGAATATCATGCTAAGTGAAGTAAGCCAATCTCAGAAAACAAAATGCTGAATGTACTCGTTGATAAGTGGATGATCCATAATGTGGGGAAGGACACGGGAACAATAAAGGAACTCTATTTGCAGGGCTATAAGGGGGGAGGGGACATGGGGACAGTAAAGGTGGTGGAATATGATGAACATCATAGCCCTAGCTTTATGTATGACTGCATATATGTTGTGATTCTATATCACTTACAACCAGAGCAATGAAATATTATCTTCCATCTGTGTATAATGAATCAAATTGCACACTGATATCATGTAAATCTAAATAGAACAAATAAATAAATTAAAAAATGAAGAAAAAAATAAAAATAAACTATTACAGGTTTGGCTTTGGTCGATCTCCAGTTGAAAATATATATGTGTGTGTGTGTATGTATATACAAATATATATATATATATATATATATATGTATATACATACATATATATGTGTGTGTGTGTATGTATGTATATATATAAAATATATATTTGGTGCGTTTATTTTATTTATAATAAAAATATTTCAAATCAATTTTCATTTATTTTGGCATACCTTTCCTACATATTTGATAAAGTATCTTTAAAAATGATGGATATTTTTAAAACAATGTCAGAGCACAATTATTATACCTAACAAAATTACTAATTATTTCTTGGTATTATTGATAGTCTCATTTTGTAGTCTGTGTAACTATACCGGATTGGGTTATTTATTGTCTCTTAATCCAGAGCAATGCCCATTATTTTCTTTCTTTTTGAGTTTTTTAGACCAGTGGCTTACAGACATTGGCTCATTGCCTGGTAGATTTTAATACATAAAATTATTTCTTGCTTCCTTATGGGCTATCTAACTTTTTCTCTATTTCTTGTACTTCCTAGAAATATATAGCTGTATATATTAGCTCTAGAGCTTTCATTTGATAAGTTTTTTTTTTCCTAAAAAATTATTTGCTGGAACTATGCGCTTCCTCAATATGAAGTACATCACACATCACTGCCACACATTAATAATGCTAAGAGGGTGAACAGTTCCTATTTTTTATATTTCTAGGTCTTTTCAATAGAAAGTGATTTTGGGGTTGTGAACATTAGATATGTGTTATAAAATAAACTATATTTCTTTCCAAAGGAAAAAATTGAAGTAAAAAAAAGGAAGAAAATGCAATTAGGTGGAAGAAAGAATAGTTCTTTCAACAAATGGCCTTACCAGAACTGGATATCTGTATGCAAAACAAATTTATCTAGCCACTGATTTTTATATCTTTCACACAAATTAGCTTAAAACCTATCAATTTATTAGAGAATAGCATTGGTGAAAATCTAGGTGGCACTGTATTTGGAAATGACTTTTTACATACAAAACCAAAGCATGGCCCATGAAAGAAAGAAATTGATAAACAGCACTTTATTAAAATTGATGCTCTGCAAAAGAAATATTCAGTCACATTCCTCAATATTTATTCAAAGATTCAAAAACTTATGTCCATACAAAAACCTGCACACTTATGTTCATAGCAGCTTTACTCATTATTGTAAAAACTTGGATGCTACAACGATGCTCTTTAATAGGTCAATGGACAAACTGTTTCATTCATAAAATGGAACATTATGCAGCAGTAAAAATAAAAATGCTCTCAAGCCAAAACAACATGAAGAAATTTAAATGCATATTGCTAAGTGAAAGATACAAATGTGAAAGTGATAAATAATAGACAATTCCAACTTACTATATTCTAGAAAAGGCAGAACTATGGAGATTATAAACTGACCAGGGTTGCCAGGGTTTCAAGGAGAGAAGAAAGAAAAGCATGACTGACTGAGTGGATCACAGAAAAATTCTTTTCTTTTCTTTTCCTTTTTTTACAATTTTACATAGTTATGCATTTATTTTTGTTTAAGAAATTCATTCCTATTACAAGGCAATAAAAATTTTTTCTCTAAATGTTTACATTTAATGCATTAATTTACTTGATATTATTTGGACTGCCTTGTACCTAATTTAATTTTCAAATGTTATTTTATTTGTTCTACTCAGTTATACATGACAGCAGAATGCTCATTGATTCATTGTACACAAATGGAGCATAATTTTTCACATCTCTGGTTGTACACAAAGCAGGGTCACATCATTCATATAATTATATATGTACCTAGGATAATGATGTCCATCTCATTCCATCATCTTTCCTCTCCCCGTGCCCCACCCCTCCACCGCTTTGACTAAACCAAAGTTTCTCTAATTATTTCATGCCCCTTCCCTTTATGGATTAGCATCCCCTTATCAGAGAAAATATTTGGCCTTTAGTTTTTGGGGGATTGGCTTACTTTGCTTAGTATGATATTCTCTAACTCCATTCATTTACCTGCAAATAGCATAATTTTATTTTCTTTTATTGCTGAATAAATATTTCATTGTGTATATATACCACAGTTTCCTTATCCATTTATCTAATGAAGGGCATCTGGGTTGGTTCTAAGTTTGGCTATTGTAAATTGTGCTGCAATAAACATTGATGTGCCTGTGTCACTGTGGTAGGCTATTTTTAAGTTCTTTGGGAATAGACCAAGGAGTGGGATAGCAGGGTCAAATGGTGGTTTTATTCCAAGTTTTCTGAGGAATCTCCATACTGCTTTTTAGATTGGCTACACAAATTTCACAATCCCACTAGCAATGTTTGAGTGTGCCTTTGTAAAATGCAAACTCAAAGTGGAGTCATTCTGGCTCAGGCCTGCACATTTCTGCTAACCTGCTTTTTATGCTTCTGTGATTAATGCTTTGCTATGCTTGTTTCTCATGGATGGGGCCAAACTACAGGCTGCCAGACCCCCTGGCCAGGTACCTAAAGTTCCAGGAAATGAAAAGGGACATAAGAGTTGCCCTGACAGTTGAACTATAAATAACTATAGGTTAAATATTTGCCAAATCCTGTTTTCCCGAGTCACGTAGCTAGCCCACCCTATAATAACCTCTGAAACCCTCATTTCAGGGTCACTATCTGAAGGAAAGGAGAGCTGACCCCAATCGATTGGCCTGTGTGCCTATTTCCTCAATAAATTTTGCTGCTTCTGCAGAGCTGTCTAGGCTGCACTTCTTGGGGAGAGGTGCAGGTACTGGGGATTGAACTCAGGGATACTTGACCACTGAGCCACATTCTCAGCCCTATTTTGTGTTTTATGTAGAGACAGGGTGTCACTGAGTTGCTTAGCGCCTTGCCCTTGCTGAGGCTGGCCCTCGCATCCTTGCCAATACTTATTGTTGTTTGTATTCTTGATAACTGCCATTTTGACTGGAGATGAAATCTTAGAGTAGTTTTGATTTGCATTTTTCTAATTACTAAAGATGTTAAACATTTTTTCATATATTTGTTGATCAATTGTATTTCTTTCTCTGAGAAGTGTCTGTTTAGCTCCTTAGTCCATTTATTGGTTGGATTGTTTGTTTTTTTGGTGTAGATTTTTCTGAGTTCTTTATATATCCTGGTGATTAGTGCTCTGTCTGACGTGTGTGGCAAAATTTGCTCCCAAAATGTAGGTTCTCTCTTTACCTCATTGATTGTTTCTTTTGCTGAGAAGAAATTTTTAGTTTAAATCCATCCTATATATTGATTCTTGATTTTATTTCTTGTGCTTTAGGAGTCTTGTTAAGGAATTTAGGGCCTATTCCAACATGATAAAAATTTGAGCCTACTTTTTTTTTCTACTATGTATAGGGTCTTTGATCTAATGCCTAGATCCTAGGCCACAGGAAATTTTTTAAGGCAGTGAGATTACTGGGTTTGATGCTGTAATAATCCATACATGTAATTATACATTTATCAAATCCCATGTAATGTACAACAGAAATCACAAATCCTAATATTATTATCCCATAGGCTTCATTTAATAATAATATATCGGAGCTGGGATTGTGGCTCAGTGGTAGAGCGCCTGCCTCCCATGCGTGAGGCACTGGGTTCGATCCTCAGCACCCCATAAAAATAAATAAAATAAAGTTATGTCCATCTACAACTAAAAAAAAAATTTAAAAAGAAATAATAATAATATATCAATATTAGTGCTTCAATTGTTAACATATGTACTATTTAAAGCAAAATGTTAATAATAGGAAAAATTACATTTTGGGGGCAGAGAAAGGAGGAAGGAAGGTCAGTATATAAAAACGCTCATTTCAAACCCAAAACATTTTCTACAAGTGTAGGTGTACTCTAAAAAAAAAGTATGTTAATTACAAAAAGTAACAAGGCTATATTATGAACCCCTTATGCTAATAAATTAGAACCCTTAAAAATAGCTGAGCACTGTGGCGCACACCTGTAATCCTTGCATTTTGGGAGGTAGAGACAGGAGAATCTCAAGTTCAAAGCCAGCCTCAGCAAGGGCAAGGTGCTAAGCAACTCAGTGACACCCTGTCTCTACATAAAACACAAAATAGGGCTGGGAATGTGGCTCAGTGGTCAAGTATCCCTGAGTTCAATCCCCAGTACCAAATAATAATAATAATAATAATAATAATAATAATAGTCTGTCAAAAATATGGCTAATGTAGTTTGAGCATGCAAGTATGTGTGTGTGTGTGTGTGTGTGTGTGTGTGTGTGTGTGTGTGTAAGGATAGCAAGAATGGATGCTAAAAATAGAGGAGCGTCCACCAAAATGAAAGAATCTTCAAATGTTCTTCTAAACATTTAAAATTTAGAGAGAAGAAATTAATAATATTTAAAATATTTTAAAGTTATATAATGATTAAAAATATTACTATGTGATTTTTACTAATTTTTACTAAAAAGAAGTAGAATCATCTTAGTCTTATGGCAATTTTATTTTTAGCACTTTGAAGGCATTAAAAAAATTATTCCCTTCTTCCTATTCTCTCACTTCTTGCCTAATAAAGGAAAAAAATCTTAAGTATTCACTAAAAGAATTTTAGAAGAAAATTACTTCAGATTAGTTGTCTATACCTGGGGTCTAGTCCCTTTCCTTTTACTAATTAAATTTACTTAAATTTACTTAAATTACTAATTAATTTACTTCTTTGTTTCTAGTCTGTAATACTGACACACAGGATCCCATGAACAACGATACATGATACTTTTCCTGATTTTCACTGGCAGAATGGAAAGGAAGGAAGTAGGGGAAGGAGGGAGGGGAGGAGATGAAACGTATTTTAGAACATAAGAAAGTATGGAAATAAAATCCAACTCAGAAAAATATATTTCTGATCTGCTTTCCAGAACATTGAAATGTATTTGATTTCATTAGTTTAACATGAATTTTAAAGAAAATATGTTGAATATAGATTACTGAGATGGCATTTCTGTCATTTTATAGATAATTTGTGGTAATAGTTCTTCATCATTTCTATGAAAAGAAGAGGAAATATTTCAAGTTTTAGTGACATTCTGAACATAGTAGGCCTTCAATAAATGTCTGTGATAGCCAAATAATATTGAAATATTAATACATCTACTCAACAATAATAGTAAAAAATGATTAGTAATTACTTACTTATGACTATGACTATATTTTCTAGGATTAATGGCAGCTACTAAAAACCACCAGTATTCAGATTATATATGCAAAGTGATGAAAAAAATGGCATGGTCTAGATGTTGAATATATACATGGAAAGAGTAATTAGGGTACTAAAGTAATTTGTCACTAATTAATGGCACAACGACCATATGTCTCCTCTTTAAAATATATTGTATTAGTTTTATAAGGTTACCATAGCAAAGCAGCAAAAAATAGCTTAGAGAAAAAAGAAATGTAGTGTCTCACAGTTGTAGATACTAGAAGTCTTAAGATAAAAGTGTTGGCAGAGTCAAATCCTCCTTCATTGAAGAGTCTGCTCTATGGCTGTTTCCAAGCTTCTGATCATTTGTTGGCCAACTATGGAATTCTTTAGGTAAAATTGTATGTATCGTTCTGATCTCTGCGTTTATCTTCACATTGTTTTCTTCCTTCACATAGTCAGATGTCTATGGTTGTTGCTTTTGTTAAGAACTCCAGCATTATAGTCTGGATGTGATGTATCTCCCTAAAAAGCAAATGTCAGACAATGCAGGTATATTTGAGGGTAAAATGATTATGAGAACTATAACTAATTAGTAGAATAATCCATTTTATGAATTAATAATTTGAATGATTTCTGGGTGGTAACTGTAGGCAGGTGAGGTGAGGTTGTAGGGGTGAGGTTGTGAGGTTGTTGTCCTTACCTCTCTTTCTTTCTCACTTTCTCTCTGTTTCCCAGCTGCCTGGAGCTGAGCAGCTGTCCTCATTCATGCACTTCTTTTTTTTTTTTTTTGGTAACAGGGATTGAACTCAGGGGCACTCAACCACTGAGCCACATCCCGAGACGATTTTGTGTTTTATGTAGAGACAGGGTCTCACTGAGTTGCTTAGTGCCTCGCCATTGTTGAGGCTGGCTTTGAACTCACAATTCTCCTGTCTCAGCCTCCCTGAGTGCTGGGATTATCATTCATGCACTTCTGCCAGGATGTTCTGTCTCATCTTTGGGCCCATAGCAAAGGAATTGGCTGACCATCGTCTTAACCTCTAAAACTGTGAACCCAAAACTAACTTTTCCTCCTCAAAGTTGATCTTGTCAGGTACTTTGTCACAGAGATGAAAAGCTGACTAGCACATTCAGTCACAGTAGATAAAAGTCAGCCCTAATGAACTCATTTTGACTTGATAACCTCTATAAAGACTCTGCTTTCACATAAGATCATATTCTGGAGTATAAATTCACTTATAAACAATTCATCAAATTGTGATTGCCAAGTTCAAAATATCATGTTAGAGAGTTAAATAAAAGTGTAGAATCTTTTCTCAGTTATCAAAGCTAAGTTGTTATCAGCTTGAAATAATTTTTAACAAGTAGAAAATATTATTTGTAAGCCAAATGATAACTGCAAAGCAAAATCCTATAGTAGATGAACAAAAAATTAAAAATAAATGTAACAAATCACTAGTGAAACTAACCATCTCAAAGAAAAAACAACAGGACAGAAAGAAAGGAACAAAAGATCAATAAAATATGTAGAAAACAATTAACAATACGGCAGTAGTAACTCTGTACTTCTAGTTAATTACCTTCAATATAAATGATTGAAATTGTGTAATTTCAAAATATAAATTTGGTACACAGATAATAAGACCCAAATATATGCTTCCACAAGGGACTAACTTCACATGTAAGGATACATTTCATGCAAATGAAAACAAAAAGATAAAAGGAGTAGCTATATTCACATCATATAAGGTATACTTTAAGACAAAATCTATAAAAGGAAACACTGAGGGTGACTATATAATGATTAAACTGTTCAGCAACAAGACATGATAATTGTAAATACATGTACCCAAAATAGGAACCCCTAAATATATAATGCAGATAGTAATAAATCTAAAGGGATAAGAAGACTGCATTATAACAATAACAGGGGACTTTAACACTCCACCTTAAGTAATGGACATGGCACAGACAGAATAGCATTACAGAATTGCTTCAGCTTGATATCTCTCAAAGGCCCACATATTAAAGGATCAGTCCCCAGCGCAGCTCCTAAGAAGTAGGGAATAATTGGAAGTCTTAGATCATATGGAGCATACCTTCACAGTGGGTAGTGAGAATCCAACCTCTTATTTCTTTTCCACATCCTGGCTATGAGGTGAAAAGTTTCACTATGCACTCCAAGCATAATATAGTGCCTCACATAGGCCCAAAAGCAATGGGAACAATGGGAACAATTAAGTGTCCAAACTGTGAGCTAAAATTAACCTTTTCTCTTCATAAGCCAATTATTTCAGGGTGTGTGTATATATATATACACACACCCACACTAATGGAAGACTGACTAACACAAAAAACTAACACACAAAAAAAATGGTACTAAGAGAGGGATTATTGCTATGACTACATCAGATGAAATTGTTCAAAAACTTTTGGAATTGGTTCATGAGAGGAATTCAGAAAAGTCTAGCAAAGCAGGCTAGAGGAAGCTTAAAATACTGTAAGCAGAGTCAAATATGGAAAATTCTGGTAATACCTCTGGTGGTGCTAGTGAGGACTCAGAAGAAACATGGAAAAAAGAGCCTGCACAGATGAGATTTTAGATTGAAATAAATATTCTACTAGGAACTAGAATAAAAGGCATTGTTGTTAAGTCTGTGCAAAGAATTTGTATGCATTATGCCCATGCCTTGAAATTTTGTGAGAGGCTCAAATTAAAGCAGATGAATAGCTTACACAGTAGAGGTAATTTCAAAGTAACACTGCATATAGGCAGTGGCATGGTTATGCTTTCCTTTAGATTTCCAGTGAGAATCTGGAGCAAGAAGACTTGAAAAATTCACATCTTGGTAAGAAAAGGAGCATATTTAAAGATATGACCAAGGAGTATACAAGATTAGTGCCATTAAAAAGACATCAAGTGTTTTGTACTAACAACATATGAAAAATGCTTCCAAGGTATCTCAGGAATTCGTAAGACAACACCCATCACAGGCTCAGAGTTGTAAAGTACAAATTGATTTCAAAGATTTTCTGGGGAAGAGACTTTTGAGAAGAGATCTATGGGCTTCTCTGCTCACTAAGAATAGCCCGAGGTGGAAAAGCACTTGGAGATTTCTGAAGCCATGGTTCTGAAGGATGGGGACCAAGCCTTTAACACATGGGTTTTTGGAGGACATTAAATAACTAATCTACAGCAGGTGATAAGAATACATAGGGAAAGTACAATATCTTCAATAAATAGTGTTGGGGAAACAGTATAAATAAATAGAAGAGTGAAATTAGACCATTATCATATAACATTTACAAAAAATCATGTCAAATAGATTAAAGGCTTAAACTGAAGGCCCCAAATTGAAAAAATACTAAAAGAATATCTGGGGGAAAATTCCACGAAACTGACCATTATTTTTATTATCACAAAATATATGCAACAAAAACAAAAATAAACAAATGGGATTATATCAAAACTTCTTCATAGCAAAATAAATAACTGGCAGAGAAATAATACAATAGAATATATAACTGTACTCTGATAATTCATTAGTATCCAAAATAAGTAAGGAACTCAAACAACTCAATAGTAAGAAAAAATAATTCAATTGAAAATAAGCCAAAGGAGCTGAATAAACATTCTCAAAAGAAAAGCTACAAATGGCCAAAAGGTGTATGAAAAAATGTTCAACATCATAATCCAGAAAATGCAAATCAAAAGTACAATGAGACATTACTCATAGCAGTGAGAGTTGATATTAAAATACAAACATAAGCCAGGCGCGGTGGCACAAGCCTGTAATCCCAGCACTTAGGGAGGCTGAGATAGGAGAGCCTTGAGTTCAAAGCCAGCCTTAGCAACAGTGAGGCGCTAAGCAACTCAGCGAGACCCTGTCTCTACATATAACACAAAATCGTCTGGGGATGTGGCTCAGTGGTCGAGTGCCCCTGAGTTCAATCTCCAGTACCAAAAGAAAAAGAAAAAGAAAACGAACATAATAAGTGATGTTTAGGTTGTGGAGAAAGTAGAAGCCTAATGCAGTATTGGTAGGAATATAAATTAGTGCAGTCATTATGGACAACAGTGTGAATGTTCCTCCAAAAACATTAAAAAATATAACTACCATGTGATCAAGCAACTCCACTACTGAGTATGTTAAAAAAGAAAATGAAATCATAAGTCAAAGATATCTGCAGTCCCATATATATTGCAACATTATTCTCAATAAACAAGATATTTATTCAATCTAAGTAGCTACTGATAGACAAATTGGTAAAGAAAACTTGTATAATACGGAATAATACTTAGTCATAAAAAGCAGAAATCCCTGCGTTTGCGACAGCACCGAGGAACCCAGATGACATTATGCTAAATGAAGCAACCCAGACATGGAAAGACAGGCACACCTTACCCTTATGTAAACTTTGTCTTATAGAAGCAGAGCTTAGAATAGTGGTCAGCAAGGGCTGGGGCAGTTGGAGGAAGCAAATTGACATGTTGGTCAAAGGATACATAATTTCTGTTACATAGGATGAATAAATTCAAGAAACTTATTTTGCATTGTGACTGCAGCTAATAACAATAAAGTGTACTCTTGAAAAATGCTAAATGAGTGAATAGTAACTGTTCTCTCCACAAGAAGTGATAACTTGAGAGGTAATGTATATGTGATTTATAATGTACATTTATAATGTATATTTGTATTTAATTATTCTACAATTTATATACACTTGAAAGCATCACATTGTATGTGATAAATCCATAAGATTTTATCTATCAATTTCAAAAATAACCTAATAAGGCAAGCAAAAATAAATGAGTAAGTAAATAAACACTGCTTTCAGTAGTTACATAGTACAATATCTGAACTTGATTTTTTCTGAACAATGAATTTATATTATAGAAAAGAAAGCAAAACTAAACTAAAATATGCACATTTTGTTTATAATAAGAATATAGAAATACTGGTCAACCATAACATTTTCTAAAATTTGAAAGAATATTTCAGCTGGAAACAAATACACATTAGGAAATAAATTCAACTTTTCAGAAACCTTAATTTAAAAAAACAACACTTTAGCCTTTAAAACTGCTTTTGCTTTCTTTGTTAAAAAGTGAAACAATATTTGAGTGAATATTGAGTGAAACAATATCACTTTGTTAAAAAGTGAACCAATATCACTCTCATTCATTTTGTATTATAACATATTCACATAATAATATCACAAAATCTGAATGAAATTTTTGTTATTATCTTCCAGAGAATCAATTGAGTCTAACAGATGGGAAGTTTGCCCAGTATACCATAGAAATTAAGAGTAACATATTTAAAATCAAAGTATTTTATTAATTTATCATGTTACTATGAGAAGAATTACTCTTCAATTTGCAAAATTGGAAAGCAATATATTTAACCAACTACATATAAGTTGAAAAATAATATTCTGAATCATGATGTTAATGAAGCTCGTTGAAAAATCATAATTGTGAGATTGATAAAATTTGACTATGAAAATATCTGTGTAATCTAGGAAATAAATCAAGAATTTCACAAAATACTTTGCTTCCCTATAAATTCATACAACTGAAATCTATGTGTAACTAAGAAGAAAACTGTATCAATGCTGTATTAATTATATTCTTCAAGACAATAGTGCCACTGGATGTTAAAAGCATTATTATGGAAATGGATTTAATGAATACAGAAGTTTGGACATCACTGTGTGAACTTTAAAGGATTTAATGTTTTAGGAATTAATAGTATATTTCACATGCTAATGAAAATTTCAATTTCCATAAAGAAGTTTACACATATAATTTCTCAATTATTTTCCAGGATTACCTTGTAAAACAAATATTCTAATAGCTGTTTATCAATCATGTAGCTATATTGGATCAGATAATAGTTTTCATGTTTTAGAATTAAAAAATGAAAAAAAACTATATTACAAAGTGAAAAAATTGAAAAAGGTATTTTTTCCTTAAATATTTTCATAGGCCCTATATATCTAATTCACCATTGCTTTGTTTTCAGTGTCCACCTAAAACCAAGTTGCAATTTAATTATCATCATGAAAATATTAAGAAGTGGGAACTTAAAGGGAAGATAATTAGATCATGCGACCATCAACCTCTCAAAGTCTTTATCATGAGAGTAGTTTAATTGTCATTGGAGTGGGTAGTTATAATTGATGGGGGTTTGGCCTTCTTTCCTTTTGCTCTGTCTCATGATTTCTCTCCATTTGATGCCTTCTGCCATGTTATGATGCAGCAAGAAGATCCTCTTTATATGCAGCTCATCAATCTTGGATTTTTCAACCTCCAGAACTGAGACCCAGGTTTCTCTTGTTTATAGTTTAATCAATTTCTGATATATTCTTATAGAAAGAAACTAGACTAAAGAAACCACTATGCAAATTTTATCTCAAATAAAAATAGAATAATATAAGCAATAATTAGAAGGAATGATTATTACCTGATGTCACTCATAGTAGATATTGAAATTCCATCCCTCAAGGGATAATCATTTTTATTCTCAACCATTTTCAATATTAAAGGTAGTCTAATTATTAGTAATTATTACTAGTTTAACATGCAGTTTACTCAATACTATTAAAATTTTATTTTTAAAAAAGTGATCTATATCTACTCATAGAAAGCATTTGTATAAAGCATTATATGTACTAAGTATTTAGTATAAAATCAAATTTCATGGGGTCAAACACTGTTATTATAACAGCCAGAGGAAATAAATCACCTAAACAAAATCTGTTTTGAATTATTCTTTTATTTTCATTGTGGAATTGATGACCAGAATGATTTTGTCTGTATACTGTCACTTTGGATTTGAAAATGCTGAGACATGGAGCATTTGGGAGCTAATTGTTCTGCATCTTTTGCCTTTCAGTCCACTACCCACCCCCACAACTGAACCATTTCATTATTGCAGTGAGTAAAATATTTTATTTTCATCTTTCTTGTGCTTCTCTGTTTTCTAACTTCAACTTGGGTTTGTTTACTCTCATTGACTGTGTTTTTAAATATTATACATACTGATCATAACTGACTTTTAAAAACTTTCCTTTATTCTCTCAAATAAATATTGTTCTTTGCCAGAGTTCTATCCTTATTTCATTATTTTCTTATGTTGTATACCATTCTGGGATTATTTTATTAACATATATGATTTTAACCATTGTACTGGGTAAGAGACTGACTTTTGAGCCAGACAGATCTGGATTGAATACTTCACTTCACTAATTCTATCCACATGATTAGGTAAGATGCTTGATCACTTTCTACCAGATGGCCTTCTTGCACATACATGAATAAAGGTTGTTAATTATGGCAAATTCCTATTGAATTGTATGTCCAGTGACTCCAACTTATATTTTAAATTTTCTCCCATTTCTCCACTTCATTGCCTCAATATTTTAGTTGACAGCACCACTGTATTTCCATTTATCCAAGCCACATATATTGAGCCAATATTTCTCTGGACTGAAATGGATTTTACTACTGCTATTGCTTTTGATGCTCTTCGGGCAACTGGTCATCTTTACTCTGCAATCAGTCTTACCATGGAAACTCTCACTTGTACAAAATAAAACATAGAGCAACTGTGTCAAAATGGTTTCTAAAAATTCAAAACATACAGATATTATTAGTCTCAGAGCTAGCAGACTCTATTCTCCAACATAATAATAAATTTATTTAAAAGTTTAAGTGTTAAATTTAAATGCACTTTTTTAAATATTTCTAGTAAGGATAAATATGCTATGATGATTCAGAGAAATCAGTATGTATAGCCACAAGTGAGGGCTGCCTTGTTGAAATTGCCAAGTACCAGAACCTACCCAGCTGTCTCACAAACTCAGAAGAATAATTTGAATTGAGTCACCACAAGTGGATTTATCTTTCTCAAGTAGTCTGAAAAGTAAGAATTATGGCCTTCCTTAAATAATTCTAAGCAACTCCTAAAAATTCAAACCAGAAATGAAAATATAAATATCTGAGATGGAATTCCAAAAACATTTTCATTTGCATTCTTGGTTTGGACAACTTAGTATTGATTTGTGACTTGTCATGGCACCAATTACAATCATGCACATTCTGGAAGTCTTATATGTGGAAGAGAGATATTTATTTGAGATTAGAATCAAACTTGCTATACAGCATTGAATGTGCAATATAATTTTCTTCTTCATTTGTGCTGCCCCTTCAATGAACTTATTGTGGCTGTGAAAAATGGTACCTAAATGTTTTATTTATATTTTATTTTATATATACAAAATTTTGAGATTTGAATCCTAGGAATGGGGTTGATCAATTTTCATTTTATATTAAAGATGAGAATTAATTATACTCTCTGGAAATAAAGAACTATATTGTAATAAGAAAACTATCATTTTATGATATTTAAAGGCAAGATCAGATTTAAAATGGCCATCTTATTGTAACAGGCATTAAAGAAAGAAATCTTAATTTTTCTTAATAATTTCATAGAGACATTGTAAGTGAATCATTATAAGTGAAAACTTTAAATGAAAGTACAGTATGGTGACCTTTACAATTATGTCTTATATTCTTCTAGTATTAGTTGTAAAATGCATAAAAAGAATAAAAAATAAGGATATAAATGCTATCAAAATTTTTGTACTCAGATATTAGCTCTGAAAATCAAACACTCTACTAAAACAATTTTTGACACCTATGTGATTATATAAATATTGAGATCTCTTGAATAATAATCATTTCCAGGTTGTATATTATGGAGTGATTTAAAATTATTTTATCATAGTAATTTTTTGTTTGATTTAATAATGGCAAATCTCTAAATTATCTCTTTTAACATCCCTTCTCAAAATAAAGCTAAACTTAGCAATCTAATCAGAACCTTATTTCATACAGTATATATTTTATATTTAGCTTTCACATGCTGATGGACAAAACAAACTAAACCATCTAATAAAAAATATCAATCAGATTTATGTTCATTACTTGTAAAAACAATATTTGCATTTTAAAAATAGCACTGACTGCACTCAACTCAGAATGAATATGCCAGCCATGTATTATCTCATAGATGAGCATATCTATTTTATACTTCAGGCAAGTAAAGTTTACGAGATTAAACAATTTGGAAAAGTGTCTATAATACAAGTAGCAAGTAATAATAATACAAATATAAATAATAATATAATAATGGGCATTTAAATTCATGTCTGAGATTTGCATCTATTTATTTATTTATTTCCAATATTACCTTCAGAAATATTTAAAATAACAATATTTAGGCCATGCTAAACTCATTCTGTGTATGTGACTTTTTGATTGTCCCCGTGAGGAAAATGCATACTACCCATCAGATATATCCTCAGACTCTGGCTTTAAATATTTTCAATGATGATTTACTTACATTACATACAAATTTGAAATTAGATGGCCTGATTATCACCTTATTATAGATTAAAAATAATTACATACTCTCCCCAAAGTCATACAGTTATTTTCTCCATAATAATAATGCTTTTTGTTGTCCTATCACATACCTGCCTTTGTAAACACATCATAGGAACATTAAGTCTGTAACATTTTTCAGAGTTTCTTGACAAAGAATTCCTTTTAAAGAAACTTTTCTGTAATACAGAAACCATAGTAAAAGATACTATTCCAGGGTGATATCTATGGGCAAATATATGGTTGCCTGTATATAGCAAATGTAAAAGTTAGCCTACATATTTGTCAACTTCCTGAAGCATATTTACAGACATAACTCTAGTGAATGACTTTATTAATTGTTATCCTAAAATATTAATTATATATTCAAAATTTTCTACATTAATACAATAACAGTAATAGTCCTGAGTGTCATATCAGGTTAAATATTTAAAATCAATATGGTTTTCTATTACTTCTGTGACAGACAGTATAAATTACAAGATCTTTCCTACTTAAAATAGCTGCAAAAAACCAAAATACCAAGGAATAAATTTAACCAGAGAATAAACATCCCTATGATGAAAGAAAATAAAGAGAACACAGAAAGAGGAAATGTATTCTGTGTTCATGCATTAGAATAATCAGTATTGTTAGTGTCCATACTACATGAAGAAATCTACAGACTCAATACAATCTCTATAAAATTACCAATAATATTTTTCAAAGAACTAGAAAAAAAGAATTCTAAAATTGAGGAAAAAAATTAAAAAACAGTTAACTTTGCATTACTTGACTTCAAACCATACTACAAAGGTATGGTAATGAAAACAATGTGGTAGGGCTGAGACTGTGGCTCAATGGTAGAGTGCTTGCTTCACATGAAAAGGGTACAGGATTTGATCCTCAGCACCACATAAATAAATAAAATAAAAGTATTGTGTCCATCTACAACTAAAAAATGAATTTTTAAAAAAACAATGCAAATTTGAAATAAAAACATACATGAACCAATGGAACAAAATAAACAGCCTAAAAATAAATCAACATGCCCAGAGCCAACTGATTTTAGACAAAAATGTGAAGAACATGCATTGAAAAAAATGAATAGCTTTTCAATAAATGCTGCTGTGAAAACTGGTTCTCTGCATGCAAAATAATGAAGATAGACTCTACTCTCTAATAGATTACCAAAGCCAACTCAGAATGAATTAAAGATTTAAATGTAAGACCTGAAACTTACTAGAATAAATCATAGGTAAATGCTTCAGGATATTGGAATGGTTAAATACTATTTTGGACAAACTGTTCCCCACCAAAAAGAAAAAGAAAAAAAATTAACAAATGGGATTACTGCAAACAAAAAAGCATCTGCACAGCAAAGGAAACGATCAACAAAGTGCAGAGATAATTTTTGCAATGTATACTTCTAGAAGTGGTTAATAATCCAGAGTTATAAAGAGTTCCATAAACATAGCCAGACTTGGTGGCACACTCCTGTAATCCCAGCAGCTGGGGAGGCTAAGGCAGGATAACCACAAGTATAAGCCAGCCTCAGCAATTTATCGAGGTCCTAAGCAAGATCCTGCATCTAAATAAAATACAAAAAAGGTATGTGGCTCAGTGTTAAGTGGCCTTAGGTTCAATTCCCAGTACCAAAAAAAAAAAAATCATAAAGATAATAGCAAGAATTGGACAATAGATCTGTATAGACATTTCTCAAAAGAAGACATGCAGATCATGCCTACATGTATATGAAAAAAATGTTCAACATCACTATCATCAGGGAAATGCAAATAGACAACAATGAGATATCACCTCACACCTGAAAAAATGACTATTATCAAAAATATAACAGATAACATTCTGGTGAGAATGTAGAGAAAAGGTAATAAACACTTGTACACTATTGGTAATCAATGCAGTCATTGTAAAAAACTGTATAAATTTTCCTAAAACTATTGAAAATAGAACTACTGTATGATCTAGCAATCTCACTAATAAATACATATGCAAAGGAAATGAAATTGATGTGTCAAAGAGACTTCTGCACTCCCCTGCTCATTGCTGCACTAGTCATAATAGCCAAGAAGTGAGGACATCCTACGTTCCCATCATTTGATGAATGGTTAAAGAAAATGTAATACCTACACACAATGGAACACTATTCAGCCATAAAATTGGATAATATCTTGATATTTGTGATGCCATAGATGGAACAGGAAATCATTAACTTAAGTGAAATAAGACAAGTACAGAAAATCAAGTATTCTATAATCTCATTCATTTGTGAAATCTAGAAAAGTTGAGAGTAGAAATGTGCTTACCAAAGGCTGAGGACAGCAAGATTATAAAAGATTGATCAGTGGATACTAATGTAGTTACATAGGAACAAGAAGTTCTTGTATGTATTAGACAATAGTGTTATTATAGATAACAACTATGTACTGCACAATTCAAAAAGCTAGAAGAAAGGTTTTGAAAGTTTTCACCTTATGAAGTGATAAATATTTGAGGAGAAACATATTTAAACTGATTTAAACACTATATGATGTAGACATGTGCAGAAACATTGCATGGTACCCCATTAATATAAAAAATTCTTATGATTGTATGTATTAGTTGAAAAATAAATTTTTGAAATGAATATAAAATATCTTTCTGCACAAAACAATATGTACATAATAAAATAATTCTAGGTTAAAAATGACACAAATGTTTTATCTTACAGTCTTGCAGGTTAAAAGTCGGAAATGTATCTCATTGGCTAAAACATGTCAGAAGAGCTACATGCTTTCCCATGGCTGAAAAGCTGAATCTGTTTTCTTGTTTGAGCTTTTATAAGCTGCATTTTTCTTCTTGTGCCCCTTTCAATCTTTAAAGACCAATGGCCAATCAATGGCATGACTCAGACACTGACTCCTCTGCCTCTCTTTTCCACTTATAAGGACCCCTGTGATTATGTTGGGAGGACTCAAATAATACAAGATAATTTCCCCATCTCAAGTTCAGCCGAGTAGGAAATTTTAACTCTTTCTGAAACCATAATTTTCCCCCATGTAACCTAACATAAGTTTAGAGATTAGGTTAAGAATATCTTTAGCAGGGGCCTTCTTGCAATCACAATTGCGTGTTACAACAGACCAAAGATTAAGGTTTCAGACTATCAACCTTTAACCTGATGACTATGTGATTATTAGAGTTTTTTGTTTGAGCAAATATACACAATTTTTCAAGGAAATATGTATTTGCTGTGGTTGTTGTTATGACAGTAGCTGTTTTAGTGTTTGGATCTTTCTGGGAATTCACTATTATGAATATTAAATTAAGCATGCTATTTCCCAAACTTTCATTTTGTAGCATTGTTCCTAGTAAAGAAATTGTGTCATTATAAGGAAAAGTCTATTTTAAAAGTTAACAAAATTCGAAGAGATAAAACACATTGCTGAGCCCATTTTAAACCAATTTACACCTTTTAGGATGTGTTGAACTGAAAAAGCAAGCAACCATATTTACAATGTGTCAAATGCAAATGGTTCCTTTATTTTGATTTTTCAGGGTAGAGAGAATGCTCATCTTGTCAGCTAAATTTTACCACATATATGGCTAATTAAATGTGAAAATCCATCAGTGCCAACGTAAATACTACTGATTTGCTTATTCTCCATTATTTATCATTAAAATAAATATAAACTAGAGACTGGAGTGCCCCAGGAAAGTCTATGTAAAACAGTAAGACTTTTATTAAAGGAAACACTTTCCTGTCACTCTCAATTCACAGAACTGCATGTAAGAGCATCAAACCAGAACAGTTTGTAGCTAAGCACTCTGCTCTGCCTCTTTGTTGCTTGACTTTAATAGCAAACTTCCTCATTTGCAAAACAGAGAGGGAATGAAAACTTCCAGTGTTGTCTAAATTAAATAAGATCCACAAAAGTATGTATTAAATGCATATTCATTGACAGTCACTCTTTGAAATGCTAGGGATGTATACTAGTGAACAAATAACACATATATATGCTCTCAAAGGGCTCACATTCTGGGTTTGGGAGAGAAGTGATATGTATGTATTAAAATATATAATTAAATGTGTATCAAAATGTAATTAAAATGTATAGCATGTCTATACATTTTAAGTGGCAAATGCTAAAGATGAACTATGGAATTGTGTTAGGGAGTAGTTGGGGATAATCTCGGGAAGATGACATTTGTGAAGACCTAAAGGGGGTGAGGGAGCCAGATTTGTTGCTACCTAGAGAATGAGAAGAGTTTAAGCAGAAGTGAAATGCTTCAAGTATAGAGATGTGCAGAATTTCTAGGAGCACAAAGAAAGTGGATATAATTGAAGCAGAAAGAATGAAGGGGAGAGTGGCTCAGGTTAGTGTGTAGAGCAGGTCAGGAAGAGCCTTGAGCTCACACTGAGTATTTCTCTTTGCCCTTGGAGAAAAGTGAAGTCACTAGTGAGCACAATGGTAATATCACTATATTTATGCTTTTATTGATAAGCACTTTGATTTCTTTACAGAGAATAGAAGAGAAGGAAGAATTAAGGAAATCAAAGAAAGCAGAGTAATAAGAAGTCTATTGTAATGGCTCAGATATAATGAAAGCTGATGCTATGATTGTGGCAAGCAAGATAAAGAGATGAAAATAAAGATATTGGAATCTAGAATTAATGGGGTGTGCTGATATATAAGATCTGGGAAATAAAAGAAAACCTTCCCAAGGATGACCCCTATGGTTTGTTATAAATTACAGAGTGAATGCTCTTGTCATATTTTGAAACAAAAAAGAATGGAAGAGATAGTTTGGTAGATAAAGTGCAGTTAAAGAGGTGGGTTTGATCATGGGTTAAATTTTTATTTGAATTTTTTTTATTAGTGAATTATAGCTATACATAACAGTGGGGTTCTTTTCTACATAATCACATATACAATGAAATGTAATTTGCTCCATTTCAGTCACCAATATCTCCTCCCTTCTCCCTTTCTCCTTCATCCCCTGGTCCATCTCTTCTTCTCTCCTGACTTTCCTCCCATTTATTTATTGTTTTAACAAATTTGGACCTTATAACTACATACAAAGGTGGAATTCTCTGTGGTATTTTCACACATGCACACGGCATAATTTGGTCAGCTTCATTCCACAGTTTCTCCTCTTTCCTACTCTTCCCTCCATCCACTCAATACCCTTCCTTCACTCCATTGATTTCCCATTTTTATAGTGTCGCCCACACCTTATTTTGCTCTGGCTTCTGCATATAACAGAAAACATTTAACACTTGACTTCTGAGTCTGCCTTATTTGGCTTGGCTTGATGTTCTCCAGTTCAGTTTTGAAAAATTCACATTTGAAGTAATGGTGAGATATCCAAGGAACACGGGTGTGAAGCCCATGTGGTAGGGATCTGGCCTGAAGCTTGCTGAAGTTTGATATAATAAGCATCCAAAGGAGCAGTGCCATAGAGGATCAACCATCATGATGTGAAAGCCAACAAAAGGTATTGAGGAAACACTTGGAAAAGTTGAAGATCAGAGCATTTATTCACTCAGGAGCTAGAGTATCAGAAAAGCAGTAGCAGAATGAGAATTAAAGATCTGTGCCAGAGAAAAAGGATGCAGGAAACTTTAGGCAATGGGGAATGTCTTTAATTTTAAATTATATATTTCTAATCCTAACCATTACATTTGGATTTCTAAAATAATCTTGCAAACGTTTAGGATTTGGCTGACTTCAGTGTACTGATAATAAGTGTCATATTTAGCTAAGTAGATCAAATGACATTTCAGGGTAACCATTTAATAAATTCTATTAAATACTAAATTTCTAGATAATTAGTTTGCCAAAATAATTACTATATGTTATGATTGTGTCACAATCATGTATTTCAAGTGTGAGTTTCACCTGAGGACTATTACATTTTTTCAAATTCACTATTGAGAAACAAGATGCTCAATTATAACAAGTACAAAGTTCGCAGTGATAATGGAACTAAAGTAAAGTAACATGTTCCCTTTTTTACTAAACCTGTGTTATTACATTCTCATTTTAAAGTAAAATGCTGAAGCCGTCACTGTGTACTGTGATTTTCATATCAAA
Source organism: Xerus rutilus (assembly GCA_028644305.1). Lineage (NCBI taxonomy): Eukaryota > Metazoa > Chordata > Mammalia > Rodentia > Sciuridae > Xerus > Xerus rutilus. Next base: position 30,010,379 of record CM053409.1, read on the forward strand.
AATAAACCAGAGTTTGTATTTATAGTAAAAATAAAGTTACATCAAAGAGCTTTTAAATACTTACTAAGATGCTAGAAAGAGCATGAATAACAATCTACGTCATGGGGTGGCAACTTAACTGGAAAGACAACAGTACCCCTAATGAGAAATAAAATATAAAAGCCCTGGATGATTAAGGAACAAATTATATGACTGGGAGACTAATACTCTCAAGTTATATATGGGTCAGTTTACCGAAAAAACAAAGCTCTATAGAGATATCCAGAAAACATTAAGAATTTTTGAAATAACTAAATATATTTACAGGGAGGTAAAAAACTGCATAAGAACAATTATTTTTTAAAAAATAGTATGCTTTTGAATAGTTTCTTCAAAGTTTAACCAGGCCTGAAATGAAAAGTATGATTTTGTTAAAAGAAAGTACAAGAAAAAGTTACTTAAATTTTAAAGCAAAAAAATTTGAAGGCTGTAAAAATTGTTTAAAAGACATATAAACAAGTAATTACAACTCTAGTACTTGGTAACCATAAGATACTACATATAATCTTTTTTCTGGAGCGGGAATACCGAGGATTGAACTCAGGGACACTCTACCACTGAGCCACATCCCCAGCTCTATTTTGAATTTTATTTAGAGACAGAGTCTCACTGAGTTGTTTAGCGCCTCACTTTTGCTGAAACTGGCTTTGAACTTGTGATCCTCTTGTCTCAGCTTCCTGAGCCACTGAGATTACAGGCATGCACCAGCCAGCTACATATACTCTTAAGAAAAATAGTGAGAGAATTTGTTGTTTACCTCAAAATCTGGGATCTAGACTTGTACCAAACAGATAAATAATAAACACATTTGGGCTACTAAAATAGTATTTTATTTTCTCTAATATTGTGCTTCCTATATTAATTTTGAAACATATATATGAGAAATTGTAATGAACCAAAGAGAAAAATATTTCAATCTTCTTTCAACTTTCCAATTTATTCAAAATATGAGTTTCAATATTTCCTACCTGGTTGAACCAAAACCCTCACAGGGAAATGTATTTTGTGAGAAGCATACATCTGCTCTCACAACTTTGATGCTAATAAAAACATAAATTTCAGATAATTTGAGCTAAAGACATTTCTTCCCAGGAGATCATGATTGATACTGATTAACTTGCACGTTCCTTGTTCTTGCATTTCTTCCCACCTAATACAAATATTGAAATCAATGCAAAACAAAGTCATTTTTGTTTTTATGTTACTAAATGTCCTATTTATTTTTCCTAATCTGTTTTCCAGTCAACAACTATCTCTATTTATGTTAAATAAAAATTCACAATTTGGATAATCCAATAATCATAGAAAAAATTTATCAAATTTAATTTCATGTTGTATAGATAGACAAATTTAGAGAAAAAACTGAAGAATAATTAATACTTCAGGTTCTATTTCTTCCAAATTTCCTCTTTTATTTTTACATATTTTTTGTTTATCTAATCTCTTAAACCTCAAATCATTTAGATGTATAATTGGTAAATATACAGAGTATAAATGACTTTGCCAATAGAATTATCATATTTAAATATAGGAAAGGCAGTAGAATGAATCAGACATAACTTTCCTATGTCCATCTATGACTACACAACTAGTGAAACTCCACATCATGTACAACCATAAGAATGGGATCCTAATTAGAATAAGTTATACTTCATGTATATATAATATGTCAAACTACACTCTGTCATGTATATCTAAAAAAAGAATTAAAAATTGTAAAAAAAAAAATCCTGCACATACTTAACGAATATGATTTGATGAGTTTGAACATAGAAACACACCTGTGATACCATCACTGCAATCAAGGAAGTGAACCTACTCATCACTTCAAAAAATAATAATAATAATGTTCTAAATATAAACTTTAGTGAAATTAGTACAAAGTAGGCAACAATTTTCAGTACCAAAAATGAAGTAAAGACAGAAAGGGCAAGCCCAAGGGAAAACAAGATAGACTTCGTAGGTCTGGTAGCTTATCAAGAAAAGTAGCTTCAAATTATCCCTCCATGCATGTGCATTCCTTTTGTTTATTTGTTCTTTTTAGATATACATGACATTAGAGTGTATTTTGACATATTGTACATACTTAGAGTATAACTTATTCTAATTAGGATCCCCTTCTTGTGGTTGTACATGTGGAATTACACTGGTTATGTTTTCATATATAAAGATAGGAAAATTATGCCTGATTCATTCTGCTGTCTTTCCTATTCCCATCTCTCTCTCTCTTGTTCATTTTCCTTTGTCTAATCCATTGGACTTCTACTCTTCCCCTCCTAACCTTCTATTGTGAATTATCATCCACATATCAGACAGAACATTCAGCCTTTGTTTTTTGGGAACTGGTTTATTTCAGTTAGTATAATAAGTCTTCAGTTCTATTTACCATAAAATGCCATAATTTCATTCTTCTTTATGGCTGAATAATATTTCATTGTGTATATATGCCACATTTTCTTTATCCATTCATCTGTTGTAGGGAACCTAGGTTAGTTCCATTGCTTGACTATTGTGAATTAAACTGCTATAAAAGTTGATGTTGCTGTGTCATTATAGTATGCAGATTTTATGTCTTTTGGGTATAAACTGTGGAGTGGGATGACTGGGTCAAATGGTGGTTCCATTCCAAGTTTTCTAAGGAGTCTCCATATTGCTTTCTAGAGTGGTTGCACCAATTTCCATTCCCACCAGCAATGTATGAGTGAACTTTTTTCTTCACATCCTTGTCAATGTGTACTGTTACTTGTAATCTTGATAACTGCCATTCTTCCTGGAATGAATTGGAATCTCAGTGTAGTTTTAATTTGTATTTTTCTAATTCTTAGAGATGTTGAACATTTTTTCATATATTTTTTGATCATTCTTATTTCTTTTTGTCTGTAGTGCCTTTTCAGTTCCTTTGCTCATTTATTGCTTGGGTTATTTGTTTTTTAGGTGTTATGTTTTTTGAGTTCTTTGAATATGCTGGAAATTAATTTCTATCTGAGGTGCAGGTAGCAAAGATTTTCTCCCATTCTGTAGGCTCTCTTCACATTCTTGATTGTTTCCTTTGCTGCAAAGAAGGTTTTTAGTCTGGCACCATCTCATTTATTGATTATTGTTTTACTTCTTGTGCTTTAAGACTCTCATTGAGGAATTTGGTTCCTAAGTCAAAATGACAGCCAGTTGAGCCTACCTTTTCTTCCTGTAGGTGTAGGGTCTCTGGTCTAATGCCTAGGTCCTTGATCCACTCTGAGTTGAGCTTTGTGCAGGTTGAGAGATAGAGTTTTAATTTTACTCTGGTACATATGGATTTCCAGTTTTCTTAGCACCATTTGTTGAAGAGGCTATTTTTTTCTCCAATGTATGTTTATGGCACCTTTGTCTAGGATGAGATAGCTGTATTTATGTACAGTCATACCCACATAAATACAGTTATCTTGTGCTTTTATGTGCATTCAGAGTCCGTTCCTTCCACCAAGACTCCATGAATCTGAGTTTTTCTGTCTGTTGTTACTAATAGTTTCTTTTATTTCTTCATTTTTTATTTGTTCTTTTTAGATATACATGACAGTAGAGCATATTTTAACATATTATACATACCTAGAGTATAACTCATTCTGATTAGGATCCATTCTTGTAGTTGTAAATGATGTGGAGTTACACTGGCCACATATTCATATATAAGGATAGGAAAATTATGTCCACTTCATTCTACCATGTTTCCCATTCCCATCTGCTCACCCTTGCCTTCATTTTCATTTTCCTTTGTCTAATCCAGCAAATTTCTACTCTTCCCCTCCTTACCCTCTCTTCTTGTGCATTAGCCTCCACATATCAGAGAGAACATCCAGCCTTTGTTTTATTGGGCCTGGCTTATTTCACTTAGCATTATAGTCTTCAGTTCCATCCATTTACCAGCAAATGCCATAGTTTCATTCTTCTTTATGGCTGAATAATATTCCATTGTGTATATATACCACATTTTTTTTTCTCCATTCATCTGTTGCAGGGCACCTAGGTTGGTTCCATAGCTTGGCTATTGTGAATTGAGCTGCTATAAACATTGATGTGGCTGTATCACTGTAGTATGCCTATTTTAAGTCCTTTAGGTATAAACCAAGGAGCAGGATAACTGGGTCAAATGGTGATTCTATTCCAAGTTTTCTAAGGAATCTCCATACTGCTTTTCCAGAGTGGTTGCACCAATTTACAGTCCCACCAGCAATGTATTAGTTTCGTTTTCTGCCACTTGGAACTCTGGGCTTCCAAAAAAAGGAGTCCAAACAACTCAGTAGAAGGGAGAGATCATGATGATGGAAATGGAGAGGCTAGATATAAATGAAGATGCATCTTGTGTTTTCAGTCAATCTAGCCTTCCATTGACTCCAAAACTAATCTGCATCTGACTGACAGCATATGGCTCACCCTAATGTACAATCATAGAAACTTGAGAGATCACATTTTTTTAAATCACAAAATCTCAGTATGAGAGTTTGTAAATAACAACAGATAGGAAAAGTGAGAAACAGCATCTTTCTTTGGGACTGAAACAAAGTAATATAGAGAGAAGATGGAACATAGGCACTGAGGAAGACTGGTAGAATAGAAGAGAGTATCATGGGGAGGGAGGAAGGAAGGGAGAGAGGAAGTACTGGGGAATGAAATGGAGCAAAGTATATCACATGCATGTATGAATAAGTCACAATGAGCATGGATAGAGTAAAGTGTACTGGCAGTGTTTGTAGAAAGACAGACATTAAAAAACCCAGCTTTACCACTAAAGCTGCCAATTCTCTAAGTTCTCAAACCATCTTAGAATTTTATAGTCTTATTGTCATTTTATAAGAAATATCAATGAAAAGTTTAAACACAATAAAATATATATTTAACCCTTTGTTATCATCTTAACAGTTTCCTCCATTTTCCATAAGTCTAAATGTGGTATTTTCAAAATTTTGTTGTAATCACATTATGCTTTTGACAAAATCCCAAACATTCATAGCAAAAAATACTTAATATATTAGAAATAAAAAGGAAATACTTCAACCTGATAGAAGACTTCTACAAAAACTTCTAAATGATGTAGATAAGGATGAAAGATCAAGTATTCTTCCCTTAAGATCAGAAATTTTAAAATATATATACTTTCGCTAGGTATATTAAAAATTATAAGGGAGATTCCAGACAAGGTAATTAGGCAAGAATAAAGAAAATATGTACATATTGTAAATAGAAAAAAAAACCCTACTGTCTCTTCAAGCAGTGTAAGAAAATATCTGAGATAATTGATTGATCATTAGGAAAGGTTTGTTTTTGCTCAGGGAATTACAAGTTTCAGTGTAGTTCATTGACTCCATTGTTTTGGAGCATGAGTCCATTGCTTTGGGTCATAAAGAAGCACGTGGTATACAAACTTACTCATCTGTTCACAGTTGAGAGGAAAAGACAAAAACAGAAAGAAGCCAGGGTTCCAATATTCCCTTATGACTATGTCCTCAAGTATCTCATTTACTTACACTAAGTCCCATCTCCTAAGGGTTCCACCTTCTAGTAGTACCACAGGCTGGGAACCAATCCATCAATAGATGGGCTTTTGAGGAGTATTCAAGATCTGAATCATAGGGCTAATTCATATTCAAATATCAATAGTATTCTTACACACTAGCAATAAATAATCTGAAAATGAATTTAAATGCAATTTCTTTATAGTAACATTAAGCATACTAAAATGTATAAGTCTAAAATTAACAAATACAAGATTTATTTATGTTCATTCATAATGAATGAACCTTGAAAACTGCATCATGAATGAACCTTGAAAACTGCAAAGAATTTTGTCAGAAGTTAAAAAATTAAATAAACAGAAATAATTTTCATCTTCATGAATTAGTATGCTTAATATTGTTAAGATGGCAGCATTCCCCTAATTGAGTTGAGTAACATAACAATTTGTCAAAATTTCACCTTCTGTTTGTATAGAACTTGGCAAACTAATCCTAACATTTATAAAGAAATTCAGGAGACTCTGAATATACAAACCATCCAGTAAAAGAAGAAGGACTTAAAATCCTGATTTCAAAAACACTTGAAATGGAGGACTTACACTTTCTGATTTCAAAACTTACTACAAAGCCAAAGCAATTGAGCAAGTATGACTCTGACATAAGGATAAGCACACTGTGCAGTATAATTGAGAGATTTGAAATAAATTTTTAAGTTTATGATCAAATGATCAACAAGAGAATAAGACAAATGTGGAAACAACAGTCTCTCTCTCTCTCTCTCTCTCTCTCTCTCTCTCTCTCTCTTCATTAAGTGGCCCTAGAACAGCTTGATATAAACATACAAAAGAATGAAGTTGGGACACTAATTCATAATACATGAAAAAAAAAACACTAAGTGAATTACAGACCTAAATGTAAGGACAAAAGTTATAGAATTCTGAAAAGAACATCCAATATTAAATTTTGTTGACCCTGGAATACACAGTGATTTTTATATATAAATATATAACACTGAAAACAAAAATGACAAAATAAATTGTGCTTCATAAAAAAAATTTTTTTAGACATTATTACAATTGTGCAAATACAACTCACAGAATGAAAGATAATATTTGAAACCATATATCTGGCAAGAAATTCAATATAAACTATATAATATATGAAAATTCATTTCATTCATAAACAAGACAAATCTATTTAAATATAGACCAAATATTTAAATAGGCTTTCTCTAAGGAATAGATACAAACGGGCAATAGTACATGGGAACATGGTCAACATCATTCATCCATTGGGTTATGTAAAGCAAAATGGCATAAAGACACTACTTCAAATACTGAGATGCTTATAGTCAAACAGGACAAACAATAGTGTCAGTGACAATATAGGGATTTGGAAACCATCAGGTACTGCTGAAGAAAATGTAAAGTAATACAACCACTATGGAAAATATTTTGAAGTCCAAATGGTAAACATAAAGTCACTATGTGATCTAGCAACTCCATTTCTATGTATTTTCTAAAAAAAAAAAAAATGCATGTTTTGCATGTAAATTTGCACACATATATTACAGTAACATTATACATAATGGCCCCAAAGTGGAACTAATATAATTATCTATTAATGGAAGAATGTACAAACAAAATATGTAACTTCCACAAAATTAAATGCATTCAATAATGAAAAGCAATGAATTAGTGACAATGTTACATCATGAATGAACCTTGAAAACATTATGCAAAATGAAATAATCCATCACAAAAGGCCACATAGTGTATTATTCTATGTACATAAAATGTCCAGAACTAACAAGTGTACAGATACAGAAAGTAAAATACTGTTTTCCTGGAGCAGGTGTGAACTTAGAATGCAGTCACAATGCTAATAAATATAGTGTATGTGGGTGAATGATGAAAACAACCTAAAATTAGATATGGGTTATGATTGTAAATTCCTCTGAATATACTAAAAACTACTGAATTTCACATAAGAAAATGGTAAATTTTGATATGCAAGTTACATTACAATAATGCTATTATACATTAACATTTGTAGAGATGATGTACATGAACAATCAAAAGACTTTTATGTTAAGAAAAGTTGGTACATACACACAATGGAGTATTACTCAGCCATAAAGAAGAATGACTTTATGGCATTTTCCAATAAATGGATGGAACTGGAGACTATCATGTTAAGTAAATAAGTCAGTCCCCAAAACTCAAAAGTCAAATGTTTTCTCTGATATGTAGAAACTAATCCAAAATAAGAAGAGGAAGATAGAAATAAAGAACAGAAGAAAGATTAGTGGAGTAGACAAAGGGGAATGAAGGGAAAGGAAAAGGGATGAGATAAGGAAAGATAGTAAAATGAATTTGACTTAGCATTCCTATGTACATATACAAATATACCACACAAAATATATATGGGTTATGTAAAGCAAAATGACATAAAATGACATCTCAGTGTTTGAAGTAGTGTCTTTATGTCATTTTACTTTACATAACCCATATATATTTTTTATATACAAATAAATCACACCATAGTGAACATTCACATGACACTAATTTAAAAAAAAAACTATAAATATATAGCAGAGAAATCAATAGAGTGGAGAGATGTGAATAGGGTGAGGGAAGATGGGAGGAGGAGAGGAAGTAGTAGGGTCTGAATTAGAACAAATTATAGTCCACACTTCTATAATTATGTCAAAATGAACTATGTTGTCATGTTTAACAAAAAAAGAACCCCCCAAAATGGTAGATGCCCTGATAGTAATGGATAGTATACTATTAGTATCACTTGAAAATTTTCTATGTAAGATAACCTTTTAAAAAAAGGAAGTTTACAGGTCATATGATTGGATGATGGGAGCCTTAACCTAATCAGTGAATTAATCCACTGATACAGATGAAGTGGATGGTAACTATAAGCAGGTAGGATGTGACTAGAGAAGATAGGTCACTGGGGGTTTGCCTTTGGGGTTTATATTTTGTACCTGGTGAATGGGCTTTTTAGTGGCCATGTCCTACGCTGTTTTCCTCCACCACGTACTTCCACCATGGTGTTCTGCCTCTCCTTGAGCCCAAAATGATAGAGTTGGCTGTTTATGGACTGATACCTCTGAAACTTCAAGCCTCAAATAATTTTTTTCCATAAATATATTCAATAATATATAGAGAGAGCCATAATATATATATGGAAATATATAAATTCAATCTCCCATGTTTATATTTCAAGATATACATTAATTTGTCTGAAAAAAAGTCATAGATTCATTATGTACAATTCTTTATATTTACTCATATGCTGAACAATAGTAGTTAATCAGGGGCAAAATAGTTTGCGCATGTTGGAGATACACACACACACACACATATTTTTTTTAAAGCTGTCCCATGTCTGATAGGTCCCTCATCTTTCACTTACATAGAAATTTTCTTTGGGTCTTCTCTTCTTCATCCAGATGGCTCCTTCTATAGTTTCTCCAAACTAAAATCTCTTGAAGTCTCTGAATAGAAGTCTGAGATGGATCTCTTCAATTATCTCAATGAATAAAAAGGAACATTATAATTACTAAAGGCTAAAAGAACTGTCAAATGCAAACTAGACTGGTCTATGGCTTTCCATTCTTCACGTTGAGCTGTTGAAAATCAATGTCCTTCAAAAATTTCCAATGGATAAGGTGTCGAATTCTTTTTTTCTTTTTTCTTGATCTCATAGTATAAAATGTCCTCCTCTTCACTCTGTTCTTTTAAGGAATAACAGGAAATAGGATTACTCCTTTTTATTTTTCTTTTTTGCTGTCTTCTGCAACTGGAAATTTTCTAGACCAAGGAAAAAAAATAAAGCATTTCTTCCTCTATATTTTATTCCCTTCCTGTCCGTAATAATAAAACTTAGCTTGTTTACATTATTTACCATCAAATTGTCAAGAGATTAATAATTTTTAACTTTATAATTCTTTCATTTATTTATTCAACACACTTAGTGGCACCTACTACTATATACCGAGTTTGATATAGGAAAATAGAAGATAGAAGACTGTCCCTATTATTTTATCTCAAAAGTTCTTGATCTAGTTGAAGTAGTTAAATATAAAATTTTAACGCAGGCACTAAATAATGTAATAAAGGCAATACAGTGGAAATATTGAGGAAGAGAGCACTGAATTTGTCTTAGAGAGTTAAGACATTGTGTTCTATAATTTGACACTAGAGTTAATATGTAAGTTGATAACAGGAATTTAAAAGAGTAAGGCAGAAAGCACTGGCATTCTTGGAAGTGAAGGAAGAAAGAAACAAAATGAAAGTGTGAGATTAAGTTAAAATCAGACCTCTTTATCAATAATAAAGTATGTCTTTCCTAATATTCAGTCTTTACCATATTAATAAGACCTTATAGTATTTGTTTGTTTGTTTGTTTGTTTTTTACTGAATTATATAGCCGTGTGAATCATGGTGAGACTTTTGGATTATTTGAGAATAATCATGCATTGTAATCAATAAAATGAAATAAGACTTAGATTTTAGATTTGTATTCTGTTATGTGGTAATTGAGCCAGATTGGAGGAGATAAGTGTAGTCAATAAAATATGTTTAGATGGGGCAAGAGGGCTGACTAAATGGACAAGATTCAATTCTTTCCAACAAAGAAAGATTAAAACAAACAAAAAAGCTACTATTTAGCTAGACTATTTGGATGATAATACTGGAATACAGTGTGGATGAAATGGAAAACTTGTGAAACAGAAGATACTGTAAGATATGATAAAAAAAAAAGAATGAAGTGTCTTGCATAGACCATCATCTCTTCCAATTCTGTACTACTTTGTACTTATAAAAGTCCTATCAAAATTGGAAAAAGGTAAGTAGGAGACTCCTAGTAGCCCATAGTGAAACTACAGACACCTACATTTTATGCTACTAAGGACTCTTTTCTCCCACATAGGCACTAAGCCTGGCTGGGGACCTGTTAAATGAGTGCATGTATGTTTCACTTCTCTAGAGAAAACATTAAATTTATGGAGTTTCCCTGATCAAAGCTGTTGCTTCACACTGCCATTTTGAAACTAAACACAAATGCACACTGCACACTGTTGTTCTCAATACCATGTGCAGTATAACTTCCTGGACCACAAAAATGGCTTCACATTTGCGTGTTCTTACGATACTGACAAGCAAGTTCTAGACAAACTATGCTGTGTCACCTAGCCACAGTTGAGTGACCCAATACTTACACAGACCTCAGAGATTGAAAGTTGCATGTAAGACTACACAAGTATCCAGCCCCCTGCCCTACAAGCTTAAATTCATCCACATAGGCATGCTGCATTGACCACACTCACATAGAGCCCACAGACACTGACAGTTATGCACCATGCCACATAGGCACTGTATCTGCTCCCACCTGGGGACTTCTCTGTTAGCCTTACCACAGTGTGATCCATGGAGTCTTACTCACTATGAATGCTGATACATGTGCCAGTGTGCACCCACCCAAACCCAGTGGAGCACCTTCCAGCATCAGGTTGAGTAATCACACAATAGACCTCTAACCCTCTATAGTGTGTGTACCACACCTGCCTTAATTTATAGAATGATCCCAACCATGTGGTCAGCAAAGAAGGACTTTCTGAATCAACTTTGGCACATACTACCTAAAGCCATCTATTATAGTTATAAAAGTTAGATGAGAATGCACTATGAAACCTATTGAAACCACAGGTAACATGCATAACTGACACCTAAGATGTCTTCAGGAGAAAACCTTGTACTTTGAAAGATATCACAAAAACTTAGTAGACAATAGATCTCCCAGATATGCAAGTATCAACAGAAGAATATAAGAAATGTGAAAAAGTAAGTAATGTAACAATGCCACAAAACACAATAACTCTTTAGCAAGAAAATCCATTGAACAGAAAAATGAAATGCCCCAGAAAAATTCAGAAAAATAATTTTAAGGAAACTCAATGAGATGTAAGACAATGCAGACAGAAGATTCAATGAAATCAGGAAAATAAATCATGCCACAAATGAAATTCAGCAAAGAAAGTGATCATGCAAAGGAATCAAACAAAAATATCAAGGTTGAGTAACTCAATAAGTCAAATAATAATATAATCCAAAGGTTCAACAATAGGCTATACCAAGCTGCAAAATGAATTTCTGAACTTGAAGGCAGGTCATTTGAATTAACACAATCAGACAAACAGAAAGAAAGAGCAAGGGACAGGCAAGACAAGACAAAGCAAGGCAAGAGAAAGGCAAGGCAAGGCAAGAGACAACACAGACTGTAATAATTTGAAAAATGACATGCAGACTGCAACCAAAAGTGAGGTGGAGCAGGGAAAACTAGCTAAATTTACATCAGTTAAAATAGACTTTAAGTAAAAAATTATACAACAAAGGACATTGTACATTGGGAAAATAATTTAGCAAGAGGATAAAATAAGTGTAAATACATATGAACCTAAATCAAGAGAACTCTTAAAGCAAACATTATCTCTAAAGGAAGAGATAAGCTATAATTCAATAATAGCTGATGATTCCACATTCATCAATAAAAATCATCAAAAAAAAAAAAAAGAAACATTGTGGATTAACCATAGTATAGATGAAATGGACCAAATGGACAATTAGAGTACATTTCATTTAACCACTGAAAAACATGCATTTTTCTTGCCACCACATAGAATATTCTCTAGGGTTAACTATGTTAGACCACAAAACATATCTCAAAAAATACAAAGCAGTAGAAATTATATTATGTATCTTCATACACCATAGCAGAATACAACTAGAAATCAAATACAGAAGGAATTTCAGAAATTATACAAACACATGAAAAAAGCAACATGTGATTTGACAATGATTCATTCAAGAAAACAAAAAGTGGTTAAAACTTTACTTGAAACAAATAAAATGGAAATAGAACATATCAAAGTTCATGAAATACTTTAGACAGCCTTTTTGAGTTCTAGGAAGGGTGCTCTTTTATAGGGGCAGCTAACCACATCTTAAATGCTCCCAATCTTATTCAGCCATCTGAATTTTCTGTAATTGGTCCCCAGAGGAGGACATCCTTGAGTCTGGGAGTTGACTGACATATTCTCATACATGGAGCTTTCTCCAGGAAGGAGGAATTTGGGAGACTAGTGGCTCTAGCTCTTGAATCCCATGCTCTCTATCATCAATAGAGTCTTCTTAACAGCAAGTTACTAAGTTCTATTTTGAGAATATCTTTTTTTTTTTTTTTGGAAAGGAAACAACTTTGGACCCCAGTCATCTGCTTGGCACTCAAGATGGTAGCACAGATCTAGGCAGCAACTCCTTTGTGTCCAAGATATGAAGCAGTGAACAGCTGACCAGAGAGGTGAGTGACAAATTAAATACTCTAAACCTCAATATTGGACAGCTTGAGAATTGAAATTTTTTTTTTTTTTTGATACTGGAGATTGAACTCAGGGCACTCAACCACTGAGCCACATCCTCAGCCCTATTTTGTGTTTTATGTAGAGACAGGGCCTCACTGAGGTGCTTAGCGCCTCACCATTGCTAAGGCTGGCTTTGAACTCGCGATTCTTCTGTCTCAGCCTCCCTAAATGCTGGGATTACAGGCTTGAGACACCGCGCCCAGCTGAGAATTGAAATTTGATGCCACAGAAGCTGAAATATGGACAAACTGAGACTCTATCTAAGTCACGTAAATCCTGGTGATCTCCACAGCCAGGGTGGAGATTTTTGTGCCAAAAACCACCCACAAAGAGCCTGCACTTATAGGTCTCACTGTTGAGGACAACCACCAAGTGCTTAGATAGGGCTTCTTCGAACAAGACCCAATAGAATGAAGAAGATGCTCAATGATCCACAGTCACCAGTGACCTTCCACTCCCAACAAAAAGAGCCAGAAGACACAGCAACCTCCATATGTATACACTTGGGCCTCTGGGCTGATTAATACTCACTACCTGATGAGAAAACCATTGCAACCATGGATGTGACTTCTATGCTCTAGCATCTCTCACAGGGTCCACATTTGTGAGTTCCAGAGTTGCAAGTTAATGTTAACTCAGTTATCATTCAGATGCATGGACCCACAGGAGATATTTCCTGAGGATAACAACAGCCAGCACAAAACCTCATGTATACACAATGCAGAACATCCCACAAAGGGGCTTACAGAAGAGTGTCCCACAGATACTGGCCATTGCCCAGTGTACTCAGATACAACCCCACCAACCAATGACCTGTACACTCCAGAGGGGAAAGCAGCTATACATCTTCTATGAAATACCCAGAATCACTTCAACAAGATCATAATCCCTCTACCTTACACTACTACACCATGTACACTGCAAAATATACATGGGGTAAGGGTGAGCATATTAAATTTGACACCACTGGATATGTGGATCTTTTCTTCAAGAAGTCTTCAAAAACTGTACCCCCTAACACAGAGTAACCTGACTGCTGAGTCACACACAATTAGGCATGGCATGCCAGAAAGTTAATGGTCCCTAGACACACTAAAAATTGGAGCCTTCCTAGAATTGTGTCAGAGGTGAGCTGGTGTGATCTCTATCTCCACACTCAGGAAGACTTGGAAGTAAACCTGGGATTTGGTGAGCATTTTCTAAAGATCCCCAAACCTGATTAAATCCAAATCAGGAGTACTCAACAAACAATTTCCCACTTTAAATATTCTGGCATGGAATACCATAAGTAGCTAAATGCTAATTAATTTTATACTGAAAAAACAGATGTTTCCTTGTTATTCAGTATTGTAATCCTCAACCCAGTTGCTTATATTTTTTGTAATATTTCAAAACAATAATTGGAATTCCATCTTTGCTTTCCTAACTCAAGTTTACAAATCCACTCCCCACATTTTTTCTCCTATTTATCTCAGTATTTATTATTTTTCTCTCTTTTCTGTTTTTTATTCTTTGCTACTCATTTCTTCTCTTTCTCCCTTTTTAACCATTGTGTAGTTTAATAGTAATGTTCCCATCTCTGCTATCTAATTTCTCAACTCATTCAAGAACATTACTCAATTTTATATTTGAATTAGAGGAATTGTGGTGAAGATTTTCAACATTTTTTCCTAAGATATTAATACATGGCTTTGCTCTGAAATGATTGTTAATAGGGTTTAGCATCTTCTCTCAAAGTGGTGCTGAACACTAATCATAGAAACAGTTACACATAGAATGGAAGTACTAATAATTTTATATTCACCTAGGATGAGGGTGAATATAAGATAAAGAAATAAGCTCACTATATACTCCTTTGCATGAAAATAAAAGAGATAATCATCCTAGCAGATGGGCATAAATATACACAATATGAAAAAGCAAGGGAACAAGTCACACCCAAGATCTCACAACACTTCAACAACTGATTTACATCACAGTGGAGGAATTGTCAAATAATAAATTTAGAAGGTTTGTAGATACAATATTCAATGAAATAACAGAAGATATAAGAAATAAACTAAGAGAGCCGGGCATGGTGACACACTCCTCTAATCCCTGCACTTGGGGAGGCTAAGACAGGAGAATTGTGAGTTCAAAGCCAGCCTCAGCAATGGCGAGACACCAAAGCAATTCAGTGAGACCCTGTCTCTGCATAAAACACAAAATAGGGCTGGGGATATGGCTCAGTGGTCAAGTACCCCTGAGTTCAATCCTGGTACCAAAAAAAAGAAAAAAGAAAAAGAAACAAACTAAGAGAGAAAATGGAAGAAATGAAAGAACATTTTAATAAATAAACAGAGAATCTTAAAAAAAAAAAAAAGCCAAAAATTGCCCCAGAATGAAAGGCTCAACAAATCAAATTTAAAAAAAAATTCTGCTGAAAGCAACACTAATAGTGGAGATCCCACAAAAGACAGATTTTCAGATCTCAAAGACAAAGTATATAATCTTGAAAATAAAGTAAAAAATAGAGAAAATATATGAAGAAACATGACCAGAATATTTAAGGATCTGGGATAACATTAAGAGATTTGTTAATGTTAACTAAGAATCTTTGCATAGAAGAAGGCACCAACATACAAATGAAAGGAATGTACAACACTTTAAATTAAACAATATCAAAATATTTTCAAACTTTAGCAATGGGTTGGGAATTCAAATGCAAGAGACTATTAGAACACCAAATAGACAAGATAAAAAAATATTCATTATAATTAAATTGCCTAATATACAGAACAAGAATTAAATTGTAAAAGCTGCAAAGGAAAAGTGAAAGATCACATTTTTAATAAGCCAATTAGATTTTCCACTTACCAACCCAGACACTAAAAGCTAGGAGGGTTTGTATTAGTGTATACCAAGCTCTGCAAATAATGGATATCAACCAAGATTGCTGTATACAGTAAGCTATCCTTCAAATTTGAAAAAGAAATTAAAACCTTCCATAATAAATAAAATTTAAATGAATTCTTAGTTTCTAAACTATCACTACAAAACATACTTAATGAAATACTGCATGCAGAAGAAAGAAAAATAAGCATCAGAGTGACCAAATGGATGAATCTCACTGAACAACAGTTAATTAAGGAAGTATTAAGTCTGAATTAAACATTAGAATCAAAATGGCAGGAAATAAAAACCATCTCTGTATAATACTGAATGTAAATGATCTTAACTGTACAATCAACACTCAGATTGGCAATGAATTAAAAAAAATCATAAAAGATCAAACCATATGTTGTTTACAAGAGATTCACCTTACAGACAAAGAAATCCACAGGCTAAAGGTAAAAATATTCTCAAATGGAGACTGAAAGCAAGGAGAAGCAGCTGCTCTCAGACCTGACAAAATAGACTCAAGTCAAAATTAATCAGAAGAAGCAAAGAAGGTCATCTTCATACTAGTTAAGGGGTCCAACAATAAAGTAGCAAAAAAAATCACTTCATGCTTGTCAAGGAAATCATCCAACAATAAGATATAGTGACTGTAAATACTTATGGGCCTAAATTTTGGTGTATTTCACATGCAGAAACAAAACCTACTCATAAAGATTCAAATTGAAATCAATTCAATAATGCTGAGTGATTTCAACCATCTCATCAACTTGTAGGTTATCCACACTGGAAAAAATTAAAGATTTTTTTATAACTAAGAAATATTATTAATAAAATCCACCTAACAGACATCTATAGAATATTTCATTCAATACCATTCAAAGTCACTGTTTTTTCAACTACACACACAATCTTCTCTAAGATACCATATTTTACACATGAAGTATGTCTTAGCAAATATTAAAATTGAGAGACAATTTCTTATATCCCAACAGATATTAATGAAATAAAATTATAAATCAATAAAAAGATAAATATCAAGTTATTTTAGCATATAGAGATGAATTATGTGCTTTTGAATGAGGAATGGATCATAGAAATAATTAGGAGAGCAATTAGAAAGTTCTTACTGACAAGAACAAAGATACAACATATCAAAATCTCTTTAAGGGTATGAAGGCAGTTCTAAGAGGAAAGTATATAGCATTGAGTTTCTTCATTAGAAAAGAAGTCAAATCCCAAATAAATAATCTGTTACACCTCAAGACCCTTGTAAAACAACAATAAACTACTTCCAAAATGAGTAGAAGACTGAAAATAATTAAAATCTGGACAAAATTGATATAGTTGAAAATTTTAAAAATTCAGCTGAACATTAGAAACTATTTTTGAAATTTGTATTCCAATATACTTGAAGACCTGGAAGATGCTGACAAATTTCTAGACACATAACAATGAGGATACAAAAAAACCTAAGCAGACTAATATTAATAAATATGATTAAAGCAGCAATTAAGAGCCTTTCAACAAGGAAAAGCCCACAATGAGGGGCATTCTCAGGTAAATTCTACCAGACCTTAAATCACAACTAATTCCAATCTTTCTCCAATTATTCTATGAAATAAAAAAAGAGAGAAAGAACTATCCCTAATATGTTAATGATTTGTTATATGAAGCTACTATCATCCTGATACCAACATCAGACAAAGACACATCAAAAAAGTACAGAGAAATATCTCCAATGAACATAGACACAAATTTTTTTATTCCATATTCAAAAACACATTAAGAAGATTATACATCATGATCAAGTAAATTTCATCCAAGGGCTACAAGGTTGATATGACATATGCAAATCAAAAAAATACTTCATCACATGAATAGAATTAAGGATAAGAATCACATTAGTATTTCAACAGATTCAGAGAAAAAATCTTCAACAAAATCCATCACCCATTCAGGTTAAAAACAGTGAAGAAACAAAAGATATATGGAATTTGCCTCAATATTGTGAAGAATATATGACGAACCTGAAGCCAAGGTCATATTGAATGGAGAAAAATGGAAAGCATTTCCTCTAAAATCAGAAACAAGATGAGGATTTTCACTCTCATTTATATTCAACATAAATTTTGAAATTCTAGCTGGAGTAATCAGGTGAGAGAAGGAAACTAAAAGGTATAAACAGGAAAAGAAGTCAAATTATCTTTCTTAGATGATGACATGATCCTATATGTAGAAGACTTTAAGAGCTGATTATAAAAATTTAGCCAAGTAGCAGGATGCAAGATCAACATATATAAATCAATCACATTCTTATCTAATAATGAATTTGCTGAGAAAGAAATCAAAAAATTATCACATTCACAATAACCTAAGAAAAGGGAGAGAGAATAAATCTAACCAAGGAGATGAAAGACCTCTACAATAAAAACTATAGAACAATGAAGAAAGAAATTAAAGATCTTAGAAGATGGAAAGAACTCCCATGTTCTTCAATAGGCAAAGTAATATTTTCAAAATGGACATAATACCAAAAGTGTTATACATATTCAGTGCTATCCCCATCAAAACACCAATAAAATTCTTCACAGAACTGAAAAAACATTTTTTTAAATAGCCCTAAAATGCATTTGGAAGAATAAAAGGTCCAGAATAGCAAAAATGACCCGGAACAAGATCAAGAGTAGAGGCATCACAATACCTGATTCTAAATTTTACTACAGAGTTAAAGTAACAAAAAGAGTATGATGCTGACATAAAAACAGACATGGATGTTGATGAAAACAGAATAGAAGACACAGAAACAAGCCGGGCGCAGGGGCGCAAGCCTGTAATCCCAGCAATTAGGGAGGCTGAGACAGAGAATCGTGAGTTCAAAGCCAGCCTCAGCAATGGCAAGGCGCTAAGCAACTCAGTGAGACATGTCTCTACATAAAACACAAAATAGGGCTGGGGATGTGGCTCAGTGGTCGAGTACCCCTGAGTTCAATCCCCAGTACCAAAAAAAAAAAAAAAAAGACACAGAAACTCACTTATACATACAGTCGTCTGTCCTTGACAAAAGTGCAAAAAAAAAATTTGGAGAAAAAATAATCTTTTTAACCAATAGTGTGGGGAAAACTGGATATACATATATAGAAAAATGAAACTAGATCCTGAATAAAAGTCAACTCAAAGTGGATGAAAGACCTATGAATGGGACCAGAAACTTTGCAACTGCTAAAAGAAAATATGGCCAATAATCTAACATACTGTCACAAGCACTAACTTCCTTAAGAAAACCTCTGGATCTCAAGAAATAAAACCAAGAATCAATATGTGGGAATGACATGAAAATAGAAAGCATCTACAAAGCAAAGGAAACAATTTCATGAAGAGAAAGTCTACACAATGAGGAAAAAACTTTGATAACTAATCTTGCAACAGGAGATTAATACCCAGAATATATAAAGAAATCAAAAGATTAACATCCCCCAAAATTACTCAGTTGATAAATAGGCAAAAGAATTTACAGACATTCTCAAAAGAAGAAGTACAAATCACAAATAAATATACAAAACACTTCAACATCTCTAGCAATCAAGGAAATGCAAATCAAAACTATATTAATAGATTTCATCTCATTCCAGTCAAAATGACAATCATGAAGAAAACAAATATAAATATCAATGGTGTTTTTGAGGGGAGTACATTTGTGTATTTTTGGTAGGACTGCAAATTAGTACAACCACCTTGGAAAGCAGAAAGGACATTTCTCAAAACCTGGGAATGGAACCACTATATGATCCATATTTCCAATCTATTGGTATTTTTCAAAAAGAACAAAAATTAGCATATCATAGTGACCTAAGCATATCACTATTTATAGCAGCATATTTCATAATAGCAAAGTTATCGAACCAGCCCAGGTTCCTGCAAGAGATGAATGAATAAAGATAATATGGTATACAGAATGGAGTTATTCTTAGCCATAAAGAAGAAACACATGTTATGTAAATGGATAGTTCTGGAGAAGATCATGATAAGTGAAATAAATAAGACTCAGAAAGTCATGAGTTGAACGTTTTCTTTCATATGCCAAATATAGAGAGATAAGGAAATAAAAACAATGGAGTGAAGAATCCTATGAAAATAAAAGGGAGATCAATAGGGTAGGGAATCAAAAGGGAGAGAGGAGAGATAGGCAAAGGGAGGTATCACAGAATGAAAATAAATACTTTATACTATGTACATATACGAATATACAATTGTAAATTCCATCTTATCTATATCTATAAAACACCAATTAAAAACACAATAAAAATATAAGGAATAAAAAGGGAAATGGAAAGAGAGCAGAGGAGGTAAAGTTGAAGTACTGGGGTTTGAAATGGAGCAAATTATACACTTGCGTGAACATGTAAAAATGAACTCCACTATTAAGTACAACTAAAATGCATTTCTACAACATTTTTAAAATTTTATGGGATATATTAAAAGCAGTACTTGGATTATGCCAAAAGAACAAAGATTTCAAATGAACAAACTATGGAACTTAAGGAATTAGAAATGCAAGAACAAGTGAACACCAAAATAGCAGAAATCAATAAATAAAAGATCAGAGAATAAATGAGATACTAAAAACAGCATAATAATCAATTAAATTAAGATATAATTTTTAAAAAAATAAAAATTTGCAAACCCTTAGGTAGATTTAGAAAAAGAAAAGACTCAGAGAAATAAAATCATAAATGAAATTGGGAACATAAAAATTGATACCACAGAAACACAAAGAATATTTAGATATTATTATGAACAAATCTATGGCAATAAGTTGAAAAACCTAGAAGAAATGGATAAATTTGGGGGAACATATATTGTATCAGAATCAAACCACAATTACATAGACTACCTGAACAGACCAATAATAGGTAAAAGCATTCAATCAGTTAAAAAAAAAGAAGAAAACAACAACAACAAAACTCCTAACAAGGAAAAGCCCACAACCAAATGGATTCACTGCTGAATTCTAACAAAATTTCAAAAATCTGAAACCAGTTGCACCCAAGCTACTTAAAAGTATTGAAGACAAGGGATCTGTAGCAAACACATTCTATAAGGCTGACATTAGCCAGAAAAGAAAGCCAGAAGAAAGAAAAGAAAAGAAAAAAGAAAAGAAAAGAAAGGAGGGGAGGGGAGGAAGGAGAGGAGAGAGAGAGAGAGAGAGAGAGAGAGAGAGAGAGAGAAAGAAAGGAAAGAAAAGAAAAGAAAAGAAAAGAAAAGAAAAGAAATGAAAGGAAGGAAACCTATATCCCCAGTGAACATACAGGCAAAAATTCTCAACAAAAATAACATCAAATTGATTCTAAGTGCCAATGAAATAATATATACCATGATCAAATGATGTTTCTTCCTGGAATGCAAGGATGTTTTAACATATACAAATCAATAAAGCATCATATCAGCATAAGAACCAAAACCATTTAATTATCTCTTGTTGTAGAAAAAGAACTCTATATACTTTTCTGCATCTCTTTATGATAAAACTGTACAAATCATGTATAGAAGAAATAATTCAATAACGTCTGTGTGTGATAATGCATCTAGTATCATAATAAAAGGAGAAAAATATAATGCATTTCTTCCAAAATCTAGAACAAGACAACAAAGCAAACTTTCCACCAATTTTATCCAACATAGTGCTAGAAGGTTAAAGGACAGCAATTAAGCAAGAGAAGGAAAGAAAATTCGAAGAGCAAGGGAATAAATTGGATCATCTTTGCTCATAGATTATTGAAATTATATATATATATGAGGGAGGCGGGGCAAGATGGCGGCGTAGAGAGAGGCAGCATCTAGTCTCGCCAAACTAAAGATCAAAATTTTGAGACACAAATTTCTCCCACCCAACTTTTCAGCAGCAAATTACAGCCATCATCACAGAAAATTTCACTTTCGCATGTAAGCAGCGCAAGCGGTCATCGCCAGAGTACGTCTCCAGCAGCAGCGGCTGCAAGCGGCCACGGGGCAGTGCCACCCTTGCGGCTCAGCAGAGCTCACCTGGGGTGGGAACTGTGGCTACTCAAGAAACCTGGCTCCAGAGCCCAACCAACCACACAGGATCCACAGCAAGCTCGCGTGGTCCCACGACCCCAGCTGTCAGCCACTGGGGAGCGCGCCAGCGAAGGCAGCGCTACAAAGGAAGATTGGGTCCGCACCAGTTCCGCTCCAGAGTGCAGGACAAACAAAGCAGCGGAGGGAGCAGATCTGCCAAAAGGAACTTCCACGGGGACCAAGACAACAGGAGATTGGAGTCAGCTACTATGAGCCTCTGGGAGCATAATCGAAGGAGGACATTGGAAAACAATTCTGTATAATCTTCCACGCATGGCTTCACCAGCGAACCAGAAATTAACCAGGTTGTGAATCTCACACGCAAAACACGAGCGGAGTAAGTCCAGCAAGAAATGAACAATGCCACCTACTGGAGGTGAAAGGAAACATACCTGTCTATTCACATTGAGACTGTTCTTTCCTATCTTTCTCTATCCTCCCCTCGTTTCTCTCCCACTCCTCCTACCCTCTAATCCCCAACAGTTGTGAATCCAAAGATTTGTTTTACAGTGGGATATAGTAGATTGGGACTCCTGAACCGAATACTGGAGGGGTACTAGATAGTCCTGTTTCTACCATTTACATAAGTTTTATTTTTCTTGCTATTGTTGCTTGCTGTACCCTACATTTCTTCCTCCCTACCAGTCCTCCCCAGCTCACTGTCACCCTCTCAAGTACTAGTCAGCCCCTCTTGGATTCATTTTTCATGCATTATAAGAGCTAATAACCATACCCTCACTTCCTACTAACCCAACAATTTATCCTACACCCCACCCTCAAGGTTCCCTAGCCCACCAACAGTAACTGTATACCCCTGTGCGAACTTATTGTTTACATAATAGATTGTTAAGGAACCCAAAATTGTGTATATTGTGACTAAACTGTAAATGTATTGGGGAACTATTAGGAACTACTTGGTTTGAAACTATATATTGCTTGTATTGTGATCAACTAATATTGATCCTCCCTTTAAAAGAGCAGTACTGAAACCCTGCAGCAAAACTATACACATATAGGAGAAAAAACTGTAATAACTTGGCTCAACAGAGCTAGAAGCAAAGACACACAAACATCATGAAAAAACAAGGGAAGAAAATGACTAAAACAAACCAAGATTCTTCAATATTAGAATCCATGGTCAGCTCAGCAGAAGTAATGACAGAACATGAATTCAGGATGTACATAATCAAAATGTTCAGTGACTTAAAGAATGATATCAGAGAGCAAGTCCAGTCAGCAAAAGATCATTTTGATAAAGAGATACACAGACAAATTCAGGAAGTAAAAGATCACTTCAAAACAGAGGTGCTTAAGCAATTACAGGAAGTAAAAGATCACTTTAATAAGGAGATAAAAATCCTGAAAAGGAATCAAACAGAAATCCTTGAAATGAAAGAAACAATAAACCTAATCAAAAACTCAATGGAGAGCATCACCAACAGATTAGACCATTTGGAAGACAGAACCTCAGACAATGAAGATAAAATATTTAACCTTGAGAACAGAGTTGACCACACAGTGAAGATGGTAAGAAACCATGAACAAAACATCCAAGATCTATGGGATCACA
>CM053409.1:30034384-30158943 GCA_028644305.1 Xerus rutilus
GGATATTTGGTAGACATTTTTGCAAAACTGAAAAACATGTATCTGTCCTTTCAAGGAAAACAACTGACAATTTTTATTGTCAAGGATAAAATGTGAGCTTTTAAGTGAAACTCAGAATTTTGAAAAAACTTGTATTTATCACCTGACGACTTCCAAACACTTCTGATGAGGTTGGTGGTGGTATTCACAAATGTGGCTTCTTCATTCTTCTTATACTGACTCTCACCATAAATTCTCTAGGGATCTTCCTGGCTTTCAGTATCAGGCGGGGGCTACATCATTGGACCTTCTGGTTCTGAGGCTTCCAGTTTCTTGGACTGGGCAGCAACTGGGTTTTCCATTTAACAAGTGGGCACTACAGGGCGTAAAGGCCTTGCCACTTTGTCTCAAAGCAGGACAATTTTGAAGGACCATATGACCTTTGGGTTTGCTGAGCTTTTGTTGGACTCCTACCTCAGGTGACTCCCCTGTGCTCAGTCTTGAATCTTCCCCTTTCCTTTCCTCCCTTCCATGGATGTTTATCCTCAAATCACTCTCAGTAAACATCCTGCATGTTGATCTTTACAGTCTCTGTGTGGAGGTTTTGATTCATTAATCTGTTGATTTTAGCACCACATATTTTGATTTTTTTTTTGTAGTTTTCAAATAAAAGGAGCTTTTTGCATTCTTAGTTGTTATCATCTTAATCCATAAAATTATGATGTTCTGTAGTAAACAAAATATCATGCAAAGACTGGCTTTGATGGTCAATGGTAACACACTTGCCTAGCACATGAGGCCAGGCCCTGGTTTGGATCCCCAGTACCACATTAAACACACACACACATCAAAGCACAAAATATTCACCAATGAACTCACCTAAAGGTCTTGACTCAAACATGTTTTTTCACTAAAACTGGCATCTTGAGCCAAGCATGGTGGCTAGGTCTGTAATCTCAACTACTCAGTGGCTAAGGCAGGAAGATTAAAACTTTGAGGACAGCAAGGACAACATAGTGAAAACCCAAACCACAAAAACAAGGGGCTGGAGTTGTAGCTCAGTGGTGGAGCACTTGCCTGGCATGTGTGAGGCACTGAGTTTTATCTTCAGCACCACATAAAAAGTAAGTAAATAAAATAAAGGTATTGTGTCCATCTACAACTAAAAAATATGTACAACCTCCCACAAAAATAAACTAAGCCAATCCCATAAAACCAAAGGCTGAATGTTTTCTCTAATATGTGGATGTGAATACACAAATGAAGGGGTAGAAGTTAGACAAAGAAAGGGAGGAAGGTTGGGAATTGGAAAGACAGTAGAATGAATCAGACATAACTTTCCTATGCTCATATATGAATACATGATCAGTGTCAGTCCACATTGTGTATGACCACAAGAATGAGAAGTTATACTCTATGTATATTTAATGTCAGAACACATTCTACTATCATGTAAAATTATAAATAACAAATAAAATTGAAAAAAAAGAAAATGGAAATATCACCACAGACACTAGTGTAATACAGAAGATAATCAGAAACCATCTGGAAAATTTATACTCCAATCAGCTAGAATATCTTGAAGATATCAAAATATTCCTGGAGACATATGATCTACCCAAATTGAAGCAGGAGGATATAGAAAATGTAGACAGTTCAATTTCAAGCAATGAAATTAAAGAAGCAATCAAAAACCTACCAATAAAGAAAAGTCCAGGACTGGAAGGATTCTCAGCCAAGTTCAACCAGGCCTTTAAAGAATAACTAATACCAATCCTCCTCAAATTATTACATAAAATAGGAAAGGAGAGAACTCTTCCAAATACATTCTATGAAACTAGTATCATCCTGATACCAAAACCAAACAAAGACACATAAAGGAAAGAAAATTTCAGACCAATATCCTTTATGAACAAAGATGCAAATATTCTTAATAAAATAGTAGTAAATTGGATACAAAAACACATTAAAATGGGAGTGCACCACGATCAGGGGGGTTTCATCCCAGAGATTCAAGATTGGTTCAACATATGGAAATCAACAAATGTAAAAAATCACATAAATATACTCAAAAATAGGACTCACATGTTTATCTCAATAAATGCAAAAAAAGCATTTGACAAGATATAGCCCCCATTCATGTTTAGAACACTGGAAAACCTAGGGATAGAAGGAATATACCTCAACATTGTGAAAGCTACATATGAAAAACTCAAAGCCAACATCATTCTAAATGGAGAAAAACTGAAATCATTCCCTCTAAAAACTGGAACAAGAAATGGCCTCTTTTACCATTTCTGTTCAACATAGTCCTTGAAAGTCTAGTCAGAGCAATTAGAAGAAAAAAATTATAGGGATACAAATAGGAAAAGAAAAGCTCAAACTATCTCTGATCCTATATTTAAAAGACTCAAAAAACAAACAAACAAAATTCCCATGATAAAACTCTTCAGACACTTCTCAGAAGAATAAATACAAATGTTCAACAAATATATTTAAAAAGTTCAACATCTCTAGCAATTAGAGAAATGAAAATTAAAACTACACTTAGATTTTATGTCACTCCAGTCAGAATGGTAATTACCAAGAATACAAGTAAAAAATATATGTTGGTGAGGATATGGGGAAAAGGGCACACTTATACATTGTTGATGGGACTGCAAATTGGTGCAACCACTCTCAGAAGCAGTATGGAGAGTCCTCAAAAAACTAGGAATGGATATACCCTTTGACTCAGTTATCCCACTCTTCAGAATACATCTAAAGGATTTAAAATCAATATATTACAGTGATGTAGCCATATCAACATTTATGGCAGCATAATTCACAATAGTTCAGCTATGGAGCCAAACTTAGTGCCCCTCAACAAATGAATGGATAAAGAAACTGTGGTATATATACCAAGCAGAATATTACTCAGCCATAAAAAAATGACTTTATAGCTGGGCACAGTGGTGCATGCCTGTAATCCCAGCACTTTGGGAGGCTAAAACAGGAGAATCATGAGTTCAAAACCAGCCTCAGCAAAGGTAAGGTGATAAGCAAGTCAGTGAAACCCTGTTTTAAATAAAACACAAAATGGGGCGGGGGATGTGGCTCAGTGGTCGAGTACCCCTGAGTTCAACCCCCAGTACCAAAAAAAAAGACTTTATGACATTTGCAAAAATAATGAAAGGACCTGGACACTATCATTCAAAGTGAAATAAGCCCATTCCAAAAAAACCAAAGTGAAATGTTTTTGCTAATATATGGAAGCTAAACCATAATAATGGGAGAGGAGGAGAAGAATAGAAATCCAGTGGATTAGAGAAAGGGGAACAAAGAGAAGGGAGGAGAATAGGAATAGGAAAAACAGTAAAATGAATCTAACATATTTTTCCTATGTACGTATATGAAAATATGTGAATCCCACCATTGTGTATATCCACAAGAATGGGATCCTAAATAGAATAAGATATATCCCATGCTTGTATAATTATATTATAGTGGATTCTACTGTAATGTATAACTAAAAAGAACCAATAAAAAATAAAGTGAATATGGTAAAATATGAACAATCTGTTGATCTAAATAAACATGAGAATTCTTTGCACTATTATTTTAACTTTTCTAAAGTTGTAAAAATTGTATCAAAATCACATGTCTTCAAATTTTTTTTAAGAAACTTGATGATCTGAAAGGATGAATTCATCAGGAGCAAGTCATTTACTGTCTATTTGACTAGATTTTGTGTTACATTCTTCAAAGAGCTGAGCCTCTAAAAAACCTTGAGAATTTAAGAAGTTAGAATCAGCTTCCAAGCTCTAGGTATAGATGAAATAAGCCAAAAATTCCAACTACAATTCTCAGTCATGTGTACAGACACCATGTTAAAGACTTTTTCTAAGAAAAAGGTGACATGGCAAAAGAATACACCACTCACAGATTTAAGCTTAATATGTTTTTACCTTTTTCTACTCTTATTTTGAATTTGTTTTAGTCAGATTTTTCTAAGTGAGACCAAAGGACCCAACAAAAAGAATTTTAGAGGAGGAACATTTATTTGGAGGTTCATGGTTTTAGAGGTCTCAGTCCATAGAGGGCCAACTGCATTACTCTGGGCCTGAGGTGAGTCAGAACATCATGGTTTCTACCAGGGTTTTTAGCCCCGTATTCCTCCCAAGCCTGCAGGGGAAGGAGAGGGCCTTACCCCAGCAAGGTCAAACCAGGAAAGGCAGGAGCCGACTGACAGCCTGCACCCAGCCCTCTCGCCAGAGGACAATCAGATGCATCAGGGAGACCAGTCAGTGCCGGAACTCGTTTATTGCAGAAATGGGGAGGAATATACCAAATATAAGCAGTCATACCTTGTCCACGAGCACGGAAGCAGGAGGCAACCAATGAGATAGGTTTTCTTTTTTTGGGAGCTGGCGTATAAATCACCCCTAACGATGCCCTACATTTCCCCCTTTTTGTTTTAATAAAGGGGGCACCCAATGTCCTCTAAGGTGTGCCTGTCTTACGTTGTTCCCATCAGGGGATCTTACCCATCATTGACTACCACCTTAGCTCTTCTGAGGGATGCCTCCCTTGGGTTGGCTAGACCACTAGAGGGGTACTAGGTGAGGGTCGGATGAAGAGCCAGCTGTTTAAGAGAAAAGGGATTCATACTCCCATGTCTTGATAGGAACTAGGGCCTTCATAAAGCTCCCAATTCATGTTGTGTAGAGTGGCATACTGCTGTCTAGCCACCATGAGCTCTATGGACCGTGCTCGGTCCCTAATGAATTGTAAAAGCTTATTGATTACACATGGTCCAAAGGTAAGTACAAAAATTACAGTAATAAGCAGACCCAGGAAGGGGAGGAGGTAGGGGATCCATCCATAGCCCAGTTCTGGACGATACCCAATCGGTTAGAGTACCACTGCCGCTAAGGAGTCAAGTTGGGACTGAAGATCCAGTATGGTTCCTGCAATACTCCCTCTGATGGACAGCAGAAGAAAGGCAATGAAGAGTCCAATGGTGATCAGGCAAAACGCCCACCACAGCCTTTTACATGGGCACATTCCTAGAAAGGAGGGAGCAGGAGAGAGAATCACCCCTCAAGAGTAGATGCTCTTGGGTTATCAATTTGTTCGGGGTGGCAATATTTAAGGTTTCTGGCAGGCACCCAGATGGGGTTTGATTCACCTATTGGGAAGACACATCCAAATCCACGACCCACACTTATAAGGGGGTCTGGCCCATGCCAACATCCTGTCAGGCGGTCCTTCCATCGGACCTCAATTTTGGTATAGGACGTCTGGTTCGACCAATGCCTCTGAAAGGCTGTTAGGAGCTGTCCTTTTGAAAAATTTAAAATATTTAATGTGAGCATGGCCATTCATAACTGTTCATGGAGGTGAATACAAAAATTACAGTAATAAGCGGACCCAGGAAGGGCAGGAGGTAGGGGATCCATCCATTTAGCCTAGTCCTGGGCTAAATTTGTTTTAATAATTGATCTTTTATAGTTTTATTGTGTCACTCTACAATGGCCTATACCCTAGGGTTTTATGGGATTCCAGTAGAATGTTTAATATGCCACTGAGTGAAAAATTCTTGTAGTGCTTGGCTTATAAAGCAAGGCCCATTGTCTGTTTTAACCTGTTGAGGTATTCTTAAAATAACAAAGCACTGCAAAAAGTGACTCTGTGCATGTTTAGCCCTTTCTCCTGTATGGGCAGTGGCCCAACAAGCATGAGAACAGGTGTCTATGGTCACAAAAACATACTTAAGTTTGCCAAAGGGTGCATAATGAGTCACATCAGTTTGCCAAGTAGCATTTGGCTTTAATCCTCTGGGATTTACCCCAGGAGATTGGAGGGCTGGAATCTGTAGAAAGGGCAAGCAAGATTTACAAGTTCTAACAATTTTTTTTTTAAGTCTTTGATTGGCACTAGCGGGAATCTATGATGTAGTCCCCACCAATTAAAATGGGTAATGGCCACTGTTCCACCCAAACTGGGGCACCCAGAAGCCAAGTAATGGTGGGCATTGATGGAACAGTGGCCCCTAGGATTGGGGGTGAGGCCTTATACCAGGTGTGGGAACCCATTGCCGTGTGGCCTCGAGGAGAAGGTCAGCCCTATAGTTGTTAAAAACCTTCCCAGGCAAGTTAAATTTTTGCTGGTATTCTTCCTCCTCTAGAATGTCATCATAAAGAGCCTTATGATCAGTGGTGATATACACTTTGGCCTCCCCAAGAATACCCTGTCCCAGCAAATTGGCCATGAGGCCAGAGGCAATAAGGAGTTGGACTTCCCCATGACTCCCATCTACATCTTCCCATTTAAGCCAATCTTTAGTCTCCTGAGAGGTGGTATTGCCCCCAACCCCCAATAGATGGGGCCCTGGGATCAACTTCCATTGAGGGGGGACCTCTTCCTTTCATAACATGTTGCAGTCCATCCCTGTGTCAATCAGACAATGGAACCTTTTCCCAGCTATATAGCTATCCATTTTTGGCCTTATCCCTGATATTATAGCAACAGTCCAGTGGGCTCTGGGGGAATCCCAACCCCAAGCAGTTGGGCCTCCTTTGGTTGACGAGGCTGGAGGGTGCCCCTCCCTTAGTTTAAAGGATTGCCCAGGATATCAAATTTGGATTGACAATCCTTTTGCCAATGGAGTCCCTTCTTACACCTAGGACAGGGGGTTTTGGGAGAAGGCTGATTTGCCGTCCTCCCTGGGGGAGGGCCGGGGTGCCAACCAGGCTGCAAGTGGCCATTAGGGCATTCCCTTGTAAAATGACTGGGTTGTCCACAGCCATAACAAACCCTCTTCTCCCTGGGCTGTGAGTTTTGCCCCCCTGAGTGGGAAAGAGAGAGGGAAGCAGTCAGAGCCTCTGTAAGAGAGGTGGTTTGAGCCTGTAAGGCCATCACCAGGGCTTTGGATTGATGAACCCGAGTACCCACATCCTTGGTTGCTATTATCCATCTCCCCATGGATCGATCCTTCATCCCTGCACATGCCAGCTTGTGGTCTGTAGTCATCCCTTCCCAGACCAGCATTTTAAGGAATTGGTCTCGCAGGGGGTCAGGGGGGAACTTTTGTTGGAGGCATTTTTCTACCCTCTCGATAAAAGTAGCCAGATCTTCAGTGGGCTTTTGAGTTATCCCCAATACTGGGGTTTCCAACAGCCCCTCCTCTAGTTTTTTCCATGCCATTAAGCCCAGTGATTTCACCCGTTCCTGATAGGGTGCCGGGATGGCAGCCTGTTGAGGCCCAGTGGCAAATTGATCATTTGACCCTGAGAGCGTCCCATAAGTAATAGGGATGAGAGGATTAGCAGC
Organism: Xerus rutilus; assembly: GCA_028644305.1. NCBI lineage: Eukaryota > Metazoa > Chordata > Mammalia > Rodentia > Sciuridae > Xerus > Xerus rutilus. The sequence continues at coordinate 30,041,678 of CM053409.1, forward strand.
CTGGTCCCTCTTTGCTTGGGAGTGACACTCTTCATTAAAACAAAGCACACCATTTAAGGTATAGTGGGCCAGGAAGAATCGCCTTAGTTAGACTCTTCCAGTCCTGGGTGGTGCACTGTTGATGAGCCAATCTTTGAAGGATGGTCTCAGACCATGGGGAATTAGGTCTGTCCTCTGAAACTGCCTTTTTAAGTTCCTTGAGCTCCTGTGCTTCCCAGGGGTACCAAACTACTGGTCGGTTTCTACCCAGATTGGCATTTACTGGAAATGCCTGACAAAATGGCAGTGCCTCCTTGTCTGTGCAACAAGATGGTGGAAGCGATTTCCTGCCATCTGGACAAGATGGCGATCGGCTCTCTTCAGGGGAAGGGTGACAATATGGCTGAGGTCCTTCGCCTTCATGCGAGTGGGCCGGCGAGTCAAGCTCGGGGCCGATGGTGGGGAGAGATCGGCCCAGGGAACCACCTTAGGCCAGGTCTTGGGACACTTCCCTTTTGTGGGGGAGGGTAGGTATGGCCCGCGGGACACCTCAAGCTGCTCACTGTCAAAGAGCCCATTCATGGTTGCCCCCCACGCTCTCCTTGGGGATCTGCTCTTGGGCCCCCTTGGATGACCTTGGCTTGTCCCCAAGGGGTTCCTTGGGTGTCACAGGGGAGAAGCAGGCCTTGAGAGCTGACAGGGTCAGGTAGATCCCCAAGGGTGGATCCTCACCCAAGTTGACCTCCCTCTCCCTGACAAGCTGTTCCACCCTCTCCCATGTGGAGCAGTCAGAAAGATTGTTGGCTGGGAGCCAAGGGGCTGCCCGCGTGAAGGTCTCCCAGACCTTCTCAGCCTGGGTATCAGAGACCTCCAGGCCTCGGCCTCAACTCTTAAGCATGTACCTTAATGTCTTAAGAGTGGGGTCTTCCTTAGTATTAGCCTACCCCATCTTTTTGGGTGTGATCTTACCTCGGGACTCACTTGGCCCAGTCTGCTGGTGATCTAGTTTCACTTTTGCTTTCTGCCCCTGTTCAGGCGCCAGAATGCAGGGGGTTTTAGCCCTGTATTCCCCCCAAGCCTGCAGGGGAAGGAGAGGGCCTTACCCCAGCGAGGTGGAACCAGAAAAGGCAGGAGCCGACTGACCACCCGCACCCAGCCCTCTTGTTGGAGGACAATCAGACGCATCAGGGAGACCAGTCAGTGCCGGAACTTGCTTATTGCAGAAATGGGGAGGAATATATAGTCCCTTTCGACCAATCAGCTCAAAGGTCAATCTGCCATGGCCTGTTCATGCAAGCGAGCATCCTATACCAAATATAAGCAGTCATGCCTTGTCCACGAGCACAGAAGTGGAAGGTAAAGAAGGAGATAGGTTTTCTTTTCTCGGGAGCTGGCGTGTGAATCGCCCCTAATAACACCGTACGGTTTCACTGAATATCAAATGATCATCAGCTCAAATGTCTCTACTCTGGGGATAGGTCAAATGTTGGAATAAGACAGACATCATTACCTTAGGTACATGTATGATTGCACAAATGGTGCGACTCAGCATCACGTACAACCAGAGAAATGAAAAGTTGTGCTCCGTTTGCATACCATGAAACAAAATGCATTCTGCTGGCATGTATAACTATTAGAAAATAAAAACAGCTCTACTATTTTTAATTCCACATGCAGTGATTGTGGATTTCTTCCTAGCACCAAGTTTTATAATTTATGATCTGCTTGTCAATTCCCCTGAATTACTATAAAATTTCTTGGAAGTAAACAATTTATTATTATTATTAATAAATCATGCTAGCTAATTTATTCAACTAAGTGTAGAAAAATATACTGTAGCATTTTTTTTCTTCTTCATAAAAACAAAACTTGAAAAACAAATGAATTCCTGCTATGGAGCTAATGGTTGTTTTCACCCAAAATTCATTTGTTGAAACCCCCAAGTCACCAATGTGATAGGTATCTGAGTATGGGGACTTTGGGAGGTAATTAGGTCATGAGATTGAGTTTTCACTTAAGGATTGGTGTCCTAAATGTTGGGATGATGTGGGGAAAAAGGTACACTCATACATTGCTGGTGGGATTGCAAATTGGTACAATCACTCTGGAAAGCAGTATGGAGATTCCTAAGAAAACATGGGATAGAACTACAATTTGCCCCAGTTATTCCACTCCTCAGATTATACCCAAAGGACTTAAAATCATCAAACTACAGTGAAACAGCCACACCAATGTGTATAGCAGCTCAATTCACAATAGCTCAACTATGGAACCAACCTAAGTGCCCTTCAACAGATGAATGGATAAAGAAACTGTGGTATATACACAACAGAATATTAATCAGCCTTATAGAAGAATGAAATTACAGAATTTGCCAGTAAATGGATGCAGCTAGAGAATTATACTAACTGAAATAAGCAAATCCCAAAGAAACAAAGGCCAAATGTTTTCTCTGATATGTGGATGCTAATTCAAAATAAGGGATGAAAGAGAATAGAAGTATTTTGGACTAGACAGAAGGAGTGAAGGGAGGGGAGAGGACATGGGCGTAGGAAAGAGAGTAGAATGAATCAGACATTATTACCCTATGTGCATATATGATTACATGACCTGTGTAACTCTACATCATGTACAAAACCAGACAAATGAGAAGTTATTCTATTTATGTATGGTGTGACAAAATACATTATACTGTCATGTATAATTAATTAGAACAAATAAAAAATATTATTAAAAAAGAAAGCAGACATTGCAGAACTTTCTGTCTTTCCCTTTCCATGATGGGAAGATATAAGAAGACACTGTGGGCAAATTAGGAGATGCTTTCAATAGACACTGAATATGCAGGTACCTTACTTGATCTTAGATTTCTTATCCTCAAGAACTGTAAAAACTAAATGTTTCTTGTTTAATCCACCAGGTAATGGTAATTTATTATAGCAACCTAAACTGAATAAGACAAACTTCATTAGGGAAATAATTTTTAAAATGCCCATTTTAATATATGTACACACATTTTATTTTGTTTCCTAATTAAATATACATGGTACAAAACAAATTTTGTGACAACTTGTTACATAACAAATCTGTGAAATACTAAAAATATTGTATAACATTTATAATTACGTTTGACTTAATTTAAAAATCGCATTTAATTATAGTCTAATTACACACATACATATTTAATACTATATTTACAGATTTACCTTCTACTTAACAATTCAAACTATTCAACCTAGAACTATCTAAATCCTATTGAACATTTTTAAATAATTGAATACAAACTATATTAATATCAAAAAATTTAGCATTACTCTTGATGTACCCTGTGCAATAATCTTTAGGTAAATGTTATGAAAATTACATTTCACAGAATGTAAGAAGTCGGCGAAGAAGGAAACTCATAGGTGCTGTGAAACTTAAATTCAGTATTAATTTCCCCTTGAGAACTTGAACTGATGACACTCTTCATGACCAGCTGATTTCAAATGGTTCATCAAGAGTAACACTATTATCTGTAAGGTCAATATCTAATATCTGAAAAAAAGTAAAATTGCAATTATTTAATTAAAACCACATTTTTGTTCTTTATTAAACAAGGATGATTTCATTTCACATGGAAGATGACGCACCTTGTGTTTTTTTTAATTTGCTAAACTTTTATTTCAGACTTAAAAACCATCTCAGCAACCCATGTTACAGATAATGGAAATGAATTATGAGACGTAGAATGTCAAAGATATGAAAATCCAAGACTATTAGGCAATTATCTTAATATCTATTCTTTCCACATGACACATAAATTTGGAGAAATTCACAATTGCCCTACATAAACTGCTGCACTTCCCTTCCTCAAATGTTATCCAGTCATCCATATTTGTTGCCAATTGTCAATTTTGTAAGTATCACTTTCTTCATGGGAGATAAACTCAGTTGGAACATATAGTGGCTAATCATGAAAATAATCTAAGCAGGCATGGTCAAATCATGCCATATTTTTATAACATGATGTTTTATTATACCTTTCCATTATTGCTTTTTCTCTAATATGCTTACATGATTTTCTGTGCCTTACATCTAAAAGTTAGGATTCAACAATCAAATAGGCAATTGAAGAAAAATGTCAACATTCTCTACTGCCTAAAACACATCAAGGACTCAATTAAGGGCTTTATAAAATTTATTCTTTATTTAGGCACAGCAAATTTGGGTCAATTTACCACAGTAATAGAAGAGTTTAAAAGGGAAAACAATATTTATCCTAACATCTATTAGTTTTAAAGTTGACCCATTGTACACAAAAACCTAAGCTAGTTCTTTAGTAGTACTTTATTGCTTCTACTCTAGAGAGATATATCATTAGAATTTCCATTGTATAATAGAGGAAAGTCAGTGTCAAAACTGTTAAATAAATTGCAAAAGTGAAATGACTAATTATTGTCAAGATTTATAATCATAAAAACAACAGCTCACACAAAAATCAACTAGACATATTTGTTTCTAGGAAAATGTTTTAAAAATTGTATTGATATTGTAGTTAAATCATTCTTTGCATAAAGTTGCCACAACTATGCAGAAAGGCAACATGAGTATAGAAAGAAATAGACCTTCTTTCCTTTATATCTTTCCTATATTAAGGCTTGAAAAACTGTCCACAATTTTCTCTTTCCCTTTGAATGCACTGGTATGTGACTGTTCATGGTTTTTGGTTAAAATGAATCTTCTTTTGAAATCATTGGTGAAATGAAACATTATCAAAAAATATCTTAATAGTATTTAAAATTCTTCATGAATATGTTTGAAAGCAGTAAAAGAGCAACATTTTAAAAATGGTCTCTTTTTCTGCCACATTTGTTCATATTGAAATAATATCATCACATTAAAAATAATGTGATATTGTTCATTGACATTATTTACTTCACTTCAATAAAAGTCACAAATAAAGAACAAGAAAATATGTAAGGCAAACTCTTTTTTTAATCTAATAAAATGATGGACAATATGACAAAATTCATTTTGAATTGTGATTTACAAACTCTGGCTCTTTATTTGGGGAGAATTTATTTCCTTTTGCAAGGAATTTCCTTGTCTGCTATTTAAGACCACAGAACTTCATCAGTGATTCCATTATCTTTGAATTTTATACATCAGTAAAATTTTCAGAAGGAAATGGATGTGAGGTACTAAGTTATTAACATACATTTTACTAAGGAAGAGCACTGTACCAACTTGCAATTTCTCAATCTTGGCATAATTTTTTAAAAATAAAGGATATTTTAACTTCAACATAGTAAGAAAGACATAATTCCATATTGAATGAGAAATCCAACTTGCCTACAAAACAGTAATAGTAGGACAAGTGTTAAATTTCAAGTGGAAGAAACCATTTGGTTGGTGCTGCTTAATTCTAACATCCTATGAAATTTACAAAGATCTGAGATAGCCCAAGATATATCCTTTTTTAACTGAAGTTGAAATCAACAAACTAGTTGCTATTCTGTAGGTTCAAAGTGAATAATGGCTAGGTGGTCTTGTACAAGTTTAAATACAAGAGGCTATGTAGTCACACACATTTTAGCAGTGCAGATCTGACCTTAAACTTGAATCGAATACTTATATAACAGTTAACTATCTTCTAGAATATATATTGTTTGAACTATACCTTTACAATTCATAGATTCACAGAATTTAGAACTGGAAGGAGTTTAAGAGACTATTTACTTGCTTATTTTTATTTAACTGGAGAGGACCTAGAATTAGTTTTTCAAAATAAAAAGTCAAATTAATGGTAGCAATGTTACATTAACATAGGAATCCTGACGCCCTGTTTAATGTCTGTATCTTAACTCATATCTGTATTTACAAGTGCTAATAGGTAGCTCTATTAATTTTGAAAAATTTTTCAAATATATTTTAATCTGACATACACAATGTTCAAATAAACACATTTCATTTTATTTTTTAGATTAACACTTTGGGAGGCTAAGACAGGAGAATCGCGAGTTCAAAGCCAGCCTCAGCAACGGCGAGGTGAGGTGCTAAGCAACTCAGTGAGACCCTGTCTCTACATAAAAACACAAAATAGGGGTGTGGCTCAGTAGTCAAGTACCCCTGAGTTCAATCCCCAGTACCAAAAAAAACAATTACTGAAATAGCAATATGCATACTTAAAGTGAATTAATATTGCTATGTCAGAACAATTATTAAAAATATGCTATTTTGATTGATATACGTGAAATTTTTCTAAGAGTAATACAGAAATAAAATCGAAAGTTTAATGAATATGAATATTTGAGAAATGTCATAGTTGATTCATAGCTTCTTTAGGCATGAAAAATATAAGTCTATGTACATGTTTTGAATATCTCCATTTTTTAAATCACTTACCTCTATGGTTGGCTGATGTTGAAATTTAAGTGATACTGTATTTTCATTATATATCAAGTTAACCTTATTGAGAGTAGCACTTCCTTCTCCCCATACATGGATGAAGCCAAGCCTCATTTCACTTTTATTTATGTAACCATTTTTCAGTATAGTGCTTGTCAAAGTGGTCTACAAAGAGAAAGGACAATTTTAAGTCCTTCATTTACAAGAGCAATTCAATTAACAAAATGTATTTTATAGTATAGAAAATTATTTGTATATTTAAAGTAAGTGTTTTATATAATAAACATGGAATGAAACTTCACACATTTTTTAACACAATTGTATATAAATAATTTTAAATACCTTATTTAAATTAAATTGTACCAAGAAGTATATGTCTCTTTCATATGTGTCTGCAGAGAAAGAAAAAAGTAATATATTTTTATTTTCAAAGAACAATTGTTAACACTGGTATAACTAATTCTCTTTCTTGTTAAAAATGTTCTGATATTCTATTTATGCATTTCTAATAAAAGTCAAACTGATAAAGCATAGGATTTTTAATTCATCACTTTATCTAATATCTATTTTATAATAATTTTAGAGCTAACACATAATGAACAATCTGATTTGTCAAATTCTAAGCACTTTATCACTACTACTCTAGAGATACATATTATTTGATTTTCCATTGTACAATAGACGAAAATCAGTGCCAAAACAGTTAAATAAATTGCAAAATTGAAATGACTAATTACTGTCAAGATCAGTAATCAGGACAAATTTATCTTGACTTCTTTGATTACACACATACATAAAAAACAAAGAAGCATACACAAGATGGAAAGTCAAATGCCTAGTTAAAATACATATTAGGATAACATGGGAAAATATATTTAATTCTCCTCTCTACTTAACATATGTCAGCATCGTATTCACTAATATAATAAAAAATTAATAAACTAGCTTTTCCCATAATAAAATTGATATTCAGCTGCAACTTTCCTCTCTGAATATAAACTAGCATACGCATAACTAATTTAATATAAATGAGTATATTAGTGTCAATATGCCTTAAATATTTTAGTCTTAACTTTTAAATGTATAATTTTAGTATAAGTTTCAACAAAAACTTTTACTCATAGAATTAGATTAAATGAACATCAGTGACAAGTACTAAGAAGATATAAAAAGTTTTGTTGAATAAGAAGAAGATAACACCTCTAATCATAGTCAAAGACACATATATATCTGCTTCATTAATATACATAGGGCAAATAAAGATATAAATATTATAGAGCTAGAAAGGTTAAGACATAATTTATGTTTACAAGTTTTAGGATAAGTTAATTTTTATCTATCTTCAATTTACTTTGAGAGAATTATTCTGTAAATTATACCACAAAATTTGAATGTATTTGTCTAAAAGAAAGAATATCATCAGATGGGTATATATCAATTTAGATTGATGTCCTTCCTGTGGGAGAAAACTTTAGATATTCCAATCTAATAAATTCAGAAACTAAGTATTTTTGCATACTATATTTGATGTTTAGTCAACAAATTCCAGGACATTATTTGAAATACCTAATTATTTCAAATATACTGTGATTATAAAATATAAAAGGCAGATATAATGGCCAGAACAATTTTTATTCTTGAATAAAGAGACCATAAACATACGATCTGAATTTTATTAGTAATTTCCAGCAATTAAAATTAGTCAGCAATGACACTTGAAGAGGGCTCAGGCCATACTAAGTTTTTGTCTGCCTCTTAGTATAGTAGGAAAAGGTGGGGGAAAACAAGTTTAAGACAAGCTTTATCAACACAAATATTAGAATGAACTAACTCAATTTGTTAAGTCCCGAGTCGTAAAAATCTCAAAGATGCAATCAAAGTATATATTGCTGGAAGAAAAGGGAAAGAAATGCTGTGAACTTTGTAGAACCTTTGTTAACATAGTAATGAAAGTCAAGGTTCTAAATCCAAGGGTTTTATCTCATAGTAGTTTACTCGTTCACCTTGCAAATCACAAAATGAAGAGGGGTTTATGCCAATTTTATGATTATTTGCTTGTAAATGATTATTTTATTTTTTATTTTTTATTTTTTGGTACTAGGGATTGAAGGGCTTTTCCACTTAGCTACATATATATCCAGAGCGTTTAATTTTTTATTTTGAGACGTGATTTCACTAAGTTGCTTAGGGCCTCACTGAATTGCTGAGGCTGGCCTCAAACTTGAAATCTTCCTTCCTCAGCTTCCTGAGTCACTGAGATGACAGCTGTGCACGACTCTTCCCTGTACTAACATATAATTCTTATATCAACTTTCTTGTATGCTTTATTTACTAATAGATTCTTATTTCCTTTGGTTTTAGAATATTTACTTGATTGAAGAAGACACATATCTTTGCTATTAATGAAAATTTATCATCTGTGGACAGTTAATTTAAACTTCAGGAAACTACCCCATGAAAAGTACAACTTCACACAGGTGACAGTTCTTATGACTAAATTTTGTATCTCTAAAATGTTTAGAACTCCATCTGGGATAGCTCATACTATTAGTGGCAATTACATTTTATATACAGTATAAGAATCTCTTGAGGGAATTTTGCTCAAAGGCAGATTCCTCATTTTCTCCCCAAACTAATGGAATTTGGATGGGCCCCTGAATATGCCTATTTGTTTGATTGTTTTGTGCTACTAAAGATTGAACCCAGCAGTGCTCTAACACTGGTCTTCATATCTATACTTTTTACTTTTTATTTTGTGACAGGTTCTCACCAGATTGATGAAGATTTTCTTCATGTTTTGAGCATCCAGAGCCCTGAGATTACATACTTGGTGTCTATATTTTTTAATATATACTCAGTATCTATTTTGTGACTGGCATTATATTAGCTTCTGCCATAGGAAATACCTACTATACAAACCTCTTCACTATTCAGATATTTAACATAGGGATTAAACATATTTAAAATAAGACAGAGATCTTTAAATATTTGCAACTGTGTTTATCCAAGTTGATTCAATTAATTAACAAGGTCTTTTAGCTTTGAATAGTAGCTTTGTACTCAGTTTCCAAAATATAATAATAGCAAAAAGTAAAATATGAGAAATCAAAATATATATGTAATAAATTACATTTATCTAATAAGTGGAACACTCACTTATAGTCTCTCCATCATCCCAAAATAGAGATCCCTGTGCCATCTGATTATCATCTGCAGCAACAATGAGCTTCATGAATTTTTTTCGACTATAAAAAAGAAATATATAATTTTACCCATATTCACAGAATAGTGTGTTTTTATAAGATGTGACATCCATAAAAGTATCCAAAGGAGCACAAACAGAATAGCAATTAAGGAGAATGCAAACTGATTTAGACAAAGAAAATTAAAGAATTTTTCTGTTTAAAAAAATTATTATTTATTCTGTTAAAAAGAGTTATGAATATTAAACCATGAAATTCATGAAGACTGGCCTTATTTACAATAATTAAAAATATATAAAGTTTATTAATAAATTTATTTTTCTCTCTCTAATCCCATCATTGGCCATTAAACATTACTATATTAGTTTTTATTATTCTATAACTTAAGCCTTCTCCATATTTCCATGTATAAATCATTCAATTATCATTAGAAATTATTAATAATAATATAAAATAACCACCAAGTTCTATCTATGTAATGGACAATACTTTCCAAGGTGAGGCCTAACTATGAACTAAATACTTATGCCTGTGCTCACTCAACAGCAATTTTTGGAAAGCAACTGGGTTTGAAATTCTCATATTGTTAAGAAAGGATTTTTCAGGCAATTTATTTTTAGCTATCTACCTTTTCCAGTCACAAATGTTTAAGTCACAAATATTTAAGTAACAAATTGTCATGAGAGTCTCTTAAAATATCTATAATTAAAGCTCAAGTTTTCTCAGTAATTACATATTTTTTCAGGTAAAAGATGTTAACATGCCTCAGCATTAATACGTGTATGTGTGTTTCAGTTAATAGGCACTGGTTTAAAAGACAACTATATTTTTTAAATATCAAAAATCTGATTCACTGTACAATTTTTTAACATGTTAAAACTTGAGATAAAAATATCCATAAGCTTCATTATACCCTGTATATATTCCTAAGTCCGATATCAGATATACTATATTCACTTTTTTCTCCATGCACATAAATTAAAAAGAAAGACAGAGACATAGAACCTGACCTCTTTTATAGCAAAAGTAAAGATTCATCAATGCAGAAATTATGAATGGTCTCCATGGAAACCTCACTTATCAGGTAAAATCATTTTTCAAATGATGTCAGAATAGAATATTGATAGAAATAAGGTTAGGTGGTTCCAGGAGATGTGGCCTGTCAACACATTAGGTCACCAAGAAAGCAGTTCAAGTATGAAAAGAGAAGAGAAATAGGAACAGAATCATCTAGAATCTGAATGTCTAAGCCAGGTCCATAGGTCTTGGATATAAAAAATTTTATAGCACAATAAATTGATTCTTATATCAATCTCGTGAGAGAGAATCATTGTATGTTCTTGGTGTAATGAACACCATGGTGAAATAACAGGCAAGGACAACAGGGAGGAGGACCTGAGGGGAAAAAAAGGGTCATAGCTCGATGATGAGCAATTCATGGTGATAGAATATCTGTGTTGTCTCTCATTTTTATATGGGGTAAAGCCACTAAAAGGCAGGTTGCTTTACCCTGTGAAGAGCAGGGAACTTAGAAATTAGAAGAAATAGTGATATTTTCAATGGATTTCCATGAGTCTGAAAAAATACTGTTGAACAGTTAAAATGAATCAGAGACAGGAAAAAAGAGATGTAAAGGAAAGAGAAATCTTCCAAAGTTGACTTAAAGTTCATTAAAAAGTTCATGAAATGGAATATTATTTAGAGCTAAAATGAAATGAGATATAGAGCACAGAAGAGACATGCAAAAATCTTAAATGTGTACTACTAAGTGAAAAAACTCAATCTAAAAAGGTTATTTAATGTGATTCTAAGAATAGGACATTCTGGAGAAAGTAAAACTATGAGGACAATAAAAATGTCAGTGAAATCCTTGTGTTAGAGGGGATAAATAGATGGAATACAAAGGATTTTCAGGGCATTGACATTATTCAGTAAGATACTATAATGGTTCATACCTTTTACCAAATCCACAGAATGTAAGACACCAAGAGAGAAACCTAATACAAACTATGGACTTTGGATGATAATGATATGTTCATGTGGGTTCATCAATTGTAACAAATGTAGCACTTTGGTGAGGGATGTTGATAATAGGAGAGGCCGTAAATAGTAGGAGATGTGTGAGAAATCTCTGACATTCCTCTTAATTTTAGGTGAAAACCTAAAATTATTCTCTAAAGACTTTTGAAATTTCATGTTTTCAGGAAGCAAATGACAGTTCTTTCTACATGTCAAAGGTACAATAAAAGATGAGAACCTAGATAAAACAGTCATTCAAAAGAAAAGATTTGTTAATATTTCTACATATTATATACATGGAGCATAAAGTTTTCATTTGTGTTTTAGTTTGGTAAGTTTTCTTACTTTAAAATTAGATATTTCATTGGAAGACAATTTTCCATAGGTTACTTGCATTTCTAAATATCTCACATAAAATACACTATCTTTTTAAACATTTTAAAAAGTAAACAGGATTGATCATGATATACGATAATGTATTTTTGAATGTAAATTGCTAATATTTTATTGAGGATTTTGATATCTATATTCATTAAGGATGTTATGTGCCCTTGCCTGGTTTTGGTGTTGGGGTGATACTGGCTTCATAGAATTAATTTGGGAGTATACCTTCCTTTTCTATTTCATGCAGTAATTTGAGGATGATTGTCATTAGTTCTCCTTTACATGTAGGGTGAATCAGCTGAGAATTTGTCAGGGTCCCAGGCTTTTCTTTGCGGGAAAGTTCTTTATTACTACCTCAGTTTCCTTGCTTGATATTGATCTCTTTAGGTTTTCTATATAGAAAACCTAAAGAGATCAATATCATATGTGCCCAGAAATGTGTCAATGTATTTTAGATTTTCTAACTTATTTGAATATATTTTCAAAATAATCCCTAATGATCCTCTGAATTTTATACCATAATTAAGTAGGTTTCATTCCAAGAATGTAAGGTTGGTTCAACATATGCAAATCAATAAATGTAATTCATCACATAAGTAAAATTATGGATAAAAATCACATGATCATCTCAACAGTTTCAGAAAAAGTCTTCAGCCATATCTAGCACCCATTGTTGTCAAAAGCCACTGAAAATAATTATATGATATTATTCAATACAGTAGTTGAAACTAGAGCCAGAGCAATTAGACAAGAGAAGGAAATTAAAGGGTTACAAATAGGAAAAGAAGAAATCACATTAACTGTTTTGTGATGACTTGAATCAATACTTCAAAGATGCAAAAAAATTCCACCAGAAGATGTCTATTGCTACTAAACAAATTCAGCAAAGTATCAGGATACAAGATCAACATACAAAAATCAATCACTTTCCTGTGTATCAATAATGAGCCTACTGAGAAAGAAATTAGAAAAAAAACTATTCCATTCATGGTAACATCAAAGGAAAAAATAAAACTGGGAATAAATATAGCCAAGGTAGTAAAAGATTCTATGATGAAAATTATAAAACACTGAAGAAAGAAACTGAAGAAAACCTTAGAAGCTGGAAAGATGCCCACGTTCTTGGATAGACACAATTAATATTGTCAAAATGACCATACTATCAAGAGAAATCTACAGATGTTATGCAATCTCCATCAAAATACCAATGACATTCTTCACAGAACTAGAAAAAACATTACTAATATTTATATGAAAGAATAAAAGACCCATCATAGCCAAAGCAGTCCTTAGCAGGAAGATTGATTCTGGAGGCATCATAATACCTAATTTAAAATTATACTGCAGAGCTATAGTAAAAAACACATTGTTGTATTGGCATGACAACAGACATGAAGACCAGTGGAATAGAATTATAAGACACAGAGACAAACCTACACGGAAAAAGTCATCTATTTTTGACAAAGATACCAAAAATAAACTTTGGAGAAAAGATAGCCTTTTTAGCAGAAGGTGCTAGGAAAACTGGATATCCATTTACAGAAGAACAAAACTAGATTAATATCTCTTACCCTACCAAAAAAAAAATCAACTCAGAGTGGATCAAAGACCTAGGAGACCAAAAACTCTGCAACTGCTCAAAAAAATTTTAAAAAAAAATAATAAGGTCAACATTCTAACATATGATGCAAGAACTGACTTCCTTAGAATCCTAAAGTTCAAGAAATAAAACTAAGAATCAATAAGTGGATTGGCATCAAATTAAAAAGTATCTACACAGTAAAGAAAATATTTAATAGCATACAGAGACAGCCTACAGAATGTGGGGAAATCTTTGCCTATTACTTTTCTGACAGGGGATTAATATATAATATACAGAACTCAGAAACCTAACACAAGTAAAATAACCCAATAAATAATTGGACAAATGATTGAATAAACATTTATCAAAATAAGAAATACAAATGGACAACAAATATTTACAAGAAAATGTTAAATATTCTTAGTAATCAGGGAAATACAAATCAAAAATACACTGAGATTTTCTCACTTTATTTAGAATGGCAATGATCATGAATGCAAATAATAATTGCTTGTAAGTATGTGGGGAGATTGTAATTTAATACAACCACTTAAACATTGTTTGGTGGGACTGTAAATTAATACAACCATTTTAGAAAGCATATAGAAGATTAGGAATGGAATCACTACATGATCCATCTATTTCATTCCTTGGTATTTATTTAAAAAATAAATAAATAAAATAAGCCTATAATTAGTGATATATAAATAATGTTTATAGCAGCCCAGTTAAAAATAATTAAGTTCTAGAATGAGTCTAGTTGCCTATAAACAGATGAATGGGTAAAGGAAATGTGGTATATATACACAATGGAGTTTTATTTAGCCACAAAGAAAAATAATGTCATTTGTTGCTGAGTGGGTACAACTACAGAATACCATGCTAAGTGAAATAAGACAGATTCAGAAAGTCAAGAGTCAAAAGTATTCACTCATATGTGGAAGCTAAGGAGAATTTTAAAAAGGAATAAAAAAATGATTTCATAAGAGTAGAAAAAAGGGGATTGAGAAAGAGAGAAGACAGGAAAGCATGGGAAGTTCTAAGACACAAAATCTACCAAAGTATGCTATGTTCATATATGAATAATGCACTAACTAATAATAAATAACAATAATAATAGGAGAAGGAGGATCGGTAGAGTAGTGAAAGTGGATCAGGGATAGGAATGCAAGGAAAGGGAATGTAATGGGGAAAGAAACTGATGAAATTGTTATGTGCATGTATGAATATGGCATAATGATTTTCACCATTATATATAACTATAATGTACCAATAAGAAAATATAAAATAATTTAAATAATTTAAAATTAAAAAGAGAGCATGGAAAAACATTTTAAAGAAAGACACAGCATTTTCAAGTATCTATATAGAAATATCCTTAGCCTGAATTGTTGTCAGATTTATTCATGTTTAATCAGATGATTTTATTATTTTAACTGTATGCTGAGGCTGTAAAATTTCTGAGCGTTAAGTGTTTTTCATTTGGAAATAACAATAAAAATCTAATCAGCACTGGAAGAACAGGGTATATTTTTTAAAATTATAACCAGTTATTTACTGTTCAGTATAATAAAGATAATGTCTCTCTTTGAAGGATGGATAGGTTGCTTATAGCCCATAATAAAACATTAGATTTCCTTAAACTTGGGGTTCTTCAGCTGTGACACAAACCTGCTGCATGTGCAGCGTTTGCATGATCCACTTCATGTCGTTCTGAATAGGGCTTGGCAAACAAGGAAAACTGAAGTTAATGTGAAGTTTTCTGGTTCTTGCTATGCTATCATTAATAAAGATCTTCCTGACTCTGCATCCACGACACTATGGCAGGCAAACTTAATAGCTTGCAGGTCAGAGAAAAATCTCAGACCTTTCCTGGCATTTCAAGCAGATATATCACAAAATATAATAAGAGCCCTGAAAACAGTTAACTTACCTATAAAATGTGTTTTGAGCAGGCTCTTGGCATGGTAGGATGTAACCACCTCTAACATGTAGATTTATTTTATCCCAGGCAGTTGGAAATTCATTATGTTTTCCTCTGAAACCTATATATTGACCCTGAAAATGAAAGAGATGAAAATAATAACAAGAGGAACAAGAAATAGATCATCAGCAGTTTTGGTACTTGAGGGAATACATTTATAAACCCGAATGATATGCTTTCCAGTTGAAAAATTAACAAAAATGTTTATTCAAGAAATCATATTGTTAAAGCATACTCAGAGTTCTTAGTTAAATAGGGTCCTCTATAATAACTCTGAAAGTAATTTATAGATATTTGTTTTTGTGAAGCTCATATGCAGAACACATGGATTTTGAAAGGTCACAAAACTGTTCCTGACTTTTCATATACATTATCCTCGGAAGGACCTTATTACCTTTAATGATCATTTTGCATAACCAGTGAAGGACAAGACCTTTTTGCAAGTAATGTTCAATGTTCATGTTTATTTGCTGAACGAAATCAATGACTACATAACAAACTATAGCAGAAAAAAATTAACCCTCTTTCACTATGTGTTAATTTGATTCACCTATAGTTAGCAGGACATATTTCATTCTTTTAAAGGTGGAACACACTTCATGGTTACATCAGTGTACTGCTACCCATTTCTGCTTAGTCAATTCCCCTGAGTTTTTAAATACTTACTGTATAGTAGTCAAACCAACGAGCATTAGGAATATAGCCTTCTACAGTGTCATACTGGAATTTAAAGTAAAGATATAATCATTGAAAACATATAAAGTAAACTAAAGAAAAAAAATTTTTGTAAACAAAATATGTGGTGGGACTTACAGGATCCAATACAGGAGTAACCAAAAATGCTGGGCCCCACAAAAATTGCTTGTATATATCCCAAGTTGGTCTTTCCTCAAAGAACCTTGACAAAATAATTACAATTAATTAAATTAAATCAAAAAAACTTATCTCTACTGAATACCATGAAATGTTTATTCCAATCACGTTTTGTAGGGTAGACTTTAGTGGATTCAAATGAAAAACAAATTATAAAAGCATTAGAGATAATTCCAACACTTGGAATTCAATGTGCAACAGTACATACTTTATGAGTCAATCTCAACTATCACTAAATGTCCTGACATAATGCAGAAAATGTGATGGAATTTAAGACCAACCAAATGAGAAAATACCTTGGAAGAGAAGTCATACAGGTAGAAATATTAACTTTCACTAGAATATGATCAAAAAACTAGGAAGCAAAAGTGATATCACCCTGAAAGAGAACCATAAAACAGACTTGTGCTGTAAGGATGTTGATTTGGAAATTTTGAAAAGAATTTGCTTATCCTACTTATACTAGAGCTCTCTCATAGTGTTTTAAAATTCTTAAAGATTCTTTTATGTCTCAGTGGATGTCTGTCTTTGAGATATAAATGGACATAAAATACAAATCTATCTTATATGATAGATTTAATAAGAAAGGCCTTTATTAAATGTTCACACTTGTGTTGTCATCATTGGATTGTGTGTTTAGGTTTTTATAATATTCATGTGAAGAATCAGAATTTGCCTTAAAAATTAGAACAAGCAGAAATATCTGCAATGAAGCTCTGTGATGAAAAGGAATTTTCCAAGATTTGTCATATATCAAATCGAGATTTAAGGGATAAATCTAAAAAATATTTCTTAGGAGAATGTTTAAGGTAATCTAGGGTACCTGGTCAGCATATGTCCAGGAAGAATTGGTATGCTATTCAGTCAGAAATATTTGGTGGACTTACTTTTATGTATTAAAACTCAATTAATTAAATCACAACAGATAATATTACTTTTCTCCAAGAAATTCTGAGGCAAGAGCATGGCAAGTTCTCGACCAGCCTGGGCAACTTACCAAGCTCTATCTCTAAGTGAAAAAATTTTAAAAAGCGCTGGGGCTGCAGCTGCATAGTAAAGTGTCCCCAAGTTCAATCACCAAAATAAACAAACAAACATAGAATTACTTCAGAATCCAGCAATTCCAAGATTGGTTATAAAATAAAAAGAACTGAATTCTCAGATCGATACACATACATCCATGCTTACAACAGCTAAAATGCAATGTAATCTTGTATGTAAAGCATTTACTATAATGTCCATTATACAATAGTTATTTCTAAAACCAAATAATTTACATGTTTCATTTATTTTTGGCTCATACTACTCTATTAGTAGATGTATTTATAAAAATGTTTTATTAACCCAAAATGTCTGATTAACATAACAGAAAGTTACCTATAAAATTATTCATTAACTGAAATTAAAGTTACCTCTTTGTGGTAGGAAAAAAAACAAATTTTACACTTACTCATGCAAAAGAGGTCGGATAACAGTGCCACCATGAGCATGAATTTCATGCATTTGTGTATAAAAATAGGGCAATAAAGTGTATCTAATATCTAGAATACTCTTTGACATTGCAGCAAAAGTTTCATTCCAAGAAACAGGATCCTGTCTCTGAAACAAAACAAAGTGAAACTGTCATAATTCCTTATCTCTAATTAAATTATAATATTCAAATGAATATTTGGATAATACTTGTAGAAAATTATGTTAATTCACTGTAATACATTCTTTCTCCACAAAATCTTATGCAATAATGTTTTTTATCTTATATAATAAAGAGATAAGGCATGAAATTCATATTTAAATAAGAAAAGTGAAAATTAAACTTATCCCTTGATTTAGGGTAATTCAAATTTAATAGATGACAACAAATATATTGTCAATTGCTATGATTGTCATTCTATTCAAAATTCTAAGTTTCATTAGAGAAAAGAATTGGAAGTGAATGCTACAGTGACATACTCTAGTAAATGCAACGTTGTGATTTCTTGAATATGGATAAAATGCTCCAAGTTGCATCCAGCGGGCACAGAGATGATATTCAGAATTGTTGAAGAAACCACAGATATCTGCTCCAGTCTAAAAGATATTATTATATATAATTTATTTTGAATGGTCTGTGTTTTTTAATATTTTCAGCTTTTGAAAATAAGAGGAATAAATCTACTTACATATGATATTCCAAAGAGACTAAATTCCATCATACCTAAAAATTAGGAATATAAATCTTAGAAAATTATTTTTGTGTTTTAATATTTTACTCATATTAATGAAGACACTAATGTGAGTCTCCAATTAAATGAATCTTTTTAAGATTATTAATATATTTTTCTATCTTATAATATTATTGCATTTTTTTACTTTACAATATCAATGATGTTTAAAAATAGACATGAGCTTCTGTGTTTGCAATGACAAATTCAAGATACAAATCTTTTATGAATACATTATAGAGAAAGAAGAAAATATTAGTGTTTTGATTTTTTAAAGTTTCCAGTTCCATTTTTTAAATTAAAAAGGATATTTCTACAATTCTTTCACTATGTCTTATCCTTTAAAACAAAATGAATTATGTTTATTAAATAAAATCTGTAAGAAGTGATCACTGAAATAAAATAGAACACATGCATTTCCCCAGATCTTTGTTAAAGAAATATTTCTAAATACTGTTTTCTTTGAATCTATGATTGTGAAGAATTTGTAAGACTAGACACAAAACACACAATGATAACATCTTATTTACCAGTTATCTAGATATTGTTTGAATGCTCTTTCAAAATTTAGTTTGACATATTTCATTCTTGAGCATCTTTCAGTGATTCTTATCACCTAGAATCTAGAATTTCTACCCATTTCTTTCTTAGCTCTAGCCATTATCTTTCCCAGCTCCTGCATTTTTCACCCAGGAAACTGAGAACTAAAAGGATGAAATTATTTTCTCAAAATAAGCTACCTGGTGTCAATAATTTCTACATAGCATCCTTGATCTGTTTCTTAGACTACTGACTTTTCATGATGCTATGTCATCAAATTTGATGCCAAATGCATAATCTTAAGGATTTAAATAGTCTAGGAATTATCACCACCAAAAGTGAACACTTAATTAAAAAAAAAAGATAAAGATGAGATTCTTTCATACCAATGATTGATTTGTCCAAATTGTCCCATTGTGCATAGTTATCTCCAAGCCAGTGTCCCCCCCATCTTCCAGAAGTAGGATATGTGGAACGAGAAATAACAATTCCTCTTTTGCCAGTTGTCTTCTGCAATGCTCTAATACAGAGGAAAAAGTATTTTGAGTTTTATCATAAGGCATTTTCTTCAAATACTTTTATTTATGACTATTTTATGGAATATGTGTATTTGATTTATAGAGTTTATGTTGTCTTGGACTACAACTAGCTTTTTAAGTGAGCTTTCTCTCATTTTACAGTGAAATCCTCACAGGTATGAAGGACTTTTTTTTTTTTTTTTAGCGTGGTAGAGGTGGGGTGGGGAGAGCAGTAGCTGAGGATCAAACCCAGGGCTTTATGCATGCCATGCAAGTTCTCTAAAACTGAGCCATAATCAGTGCTAGGTTTCTTCCCTTCCAATATTTAGAAATTTGGAATGGAGATATTCAGTGAACTTTGTTATTTTTTCAGTGAATTAAAATCAACCAATACCTTAATCAACTAGTTAGTCAAATGGAACATTTTTATTCTATTTCAATGTGGTTTTTTTTTGTTTTGTTTTGTTTCTGGGAATTGAACTCAGGGATACTGGACCACTGAGCCACATCTCCAGCTCTATTTTGTGTTTTATGTAGAAACAGGGTCTCACTGAGTTGCTTAGTGCTTCATCCTTGCTGAGGCTGGCTTTGAACTCCTGTTTCAGCCTCCCAAAGTGCTGGGATTACAGGCATGCACCACTGCACCTGGCTTCAATGTGTTAATTTTAATAAAGGTCTAGGCTTTGAACTCCTGTCTCAGCCTCCCAAAGTGCTGGGATTACAGGCATGCACCACCGCACCTGGCTTCAATGTGTTAATTTTAATAAAGGTCTAGGCTCTAATCATCAATCACTCCAACTCTTTTCAATTATAGTTTTTCAATATTTAATGTATGAATTACTCTGAAAAGAATCCCTACTAAAATATTCTGTTTTAGAGGGTAGTTTAAAGAGAGTAAGATTTTAATGGGTCTTAAAAAAAAGAAAAAAACCTTCCAATTTTAAGCATAGAATTTATCTCATCAAAATGAGTACAAATGAGTTAAATGTTTTTCTCCCCTCAATCTTGAAAGAGGGACTTTAACGGCATGCATTTTAAAACTTTTTAAATTTAACAAGAATACAAGAATGTACTATTTTCTATTATCCGCATTTTTTCCATTTTTCAGCTCTAAGTGTAGAACATTTTATTATAAGAGTATGCAAACAGGAAATAATTCACTATGATATTAGTGTAAATAAATTTTATTGCTACAGTACTCAAAAATAATTTTATCAGTAAAAGCCACAGAAATATTTCAAGAGATATAGTTCAAATAATTAATTAGACAGACTTATTATATACTAATTTTGTCATCAGTATTGAATAATTTCATTGTCACAGCATGGATCACAGTGTTTGTTATGATTTGTTTGTACATAAAACTTCCATGAAACTGAAATTTTTCCTGGCAAGCATGATGCTTTAGTATCCCTTGTACTTACTATAGCACTTGGCATGTAAAAGTAGCTCAAGAAATTTTTGAATTAATAAATTTATTTAAACCAAAAGTCCAGGAAACTCAAAATATATTAAACAGACATAAGAGGATATATTGAAGAATTTTTGATAAAATATACAATACTATATAGTATTTACTGACATAAATGTTATGTCCCAGTTTAAATAGATGATATAAGAAAACTATTTTTCTTACTTTATTTTTGTGTAACAAATAAAATGAGGGCAGTCTAGGAAAATTATATTTGTATTATTTGTATATGTGTTTGTTGACATTTAACAGGAGTTAATTGTGTGTTAATTGTGTGTTATTCTACGTGTGTATATACATTCACACGTAGAATAAAACAATATATAATCAACCTAAACTTCCACATGAAATATATTTTCTGAATTATTTAATTCCCAAACAAAATTATTTGTATTTAACTAATGTAAACAAATTTATAAAGGAAGGATTTTCCCAAATTCTTTATATATTCACATTCAAAGAATATATTTTCCTGAAGAATTTTTTCTTTTATTTCTGCTGAATGTATTACTTTGGCAAAAATTATCTATTGCTGTTTTAAATTAATAACTGAATAAATTCCTCCTCAGATAACTGATTGAGAAAGATTCTGCTTTAAAAGCTGTTACAATGATTTTCTCCTAAGAGAAATCTAGGCTCTTACATTAGACAAATCTCTTTGTAACACATTGAGAGGACAAGACCAATACCATTTTCTTCTGGATCTTTGTCCCTAACCAGCCCTCACTCCACCCAGTTCCTAAACAATTGCAATACACTTAAGGACACACTGCTCTGGTGCAGGGTGAGTCCTTTCAGCAATCTGGGCCAACCAATCTGGGATCTAAACATCAGGCCCACCATAGCCAAACCTATCAACTGACCTCATACTGACCACACTTACCTTTACCCAATACTATAGTGACAAGACTGCTGTACTCCTGCGCGCACTTTCCCTTACCCAATCCTGTAACACCAAGGCATGTACTCCCCAGCTTGCTGTTGTAACCCATAAAAATCCCTGCTCCCCTAGACTCGAGGCCGCCCTTCCCTACCCGCTGCGTGGGTGTGGGTGAATGGCCCCTGCTGGAGCTTGTAATTAAAGACCCTTTTGTGATTGCATTGGAATGGGACTCCTGGTGGTCTCTGGCAGACTCATGAGCTTGGGCATTAAAACATCATATAAAATATTTCTTTGAAAAATCACTTGATATTTTTAAAGACATACATTCCTATCACTACAGTATATTTTAGTTATTCCCAACAGTGTTTCAACATTACAAATTGTTTAGTCACAAATTATCTTTATTAATTAATTTTTTGAGAAAAAGTTTTCAACCAGAGCACTATTTATAGTCTTACCAGTTGATTAGAAAAATTCAGCTTATAGGAAGAATTTTAATTCTGTTACACAGGTATTTTTGTTATGGTTTGTTAGTACATACTTCAGCACTTTCTTAGAAAGCATTAGAAAAACTGTAAATATATTTTGAATTAATAGAGAAAAAGTTCTTCTAAAGGAAAAATAATGACATTTAGAAAACTACATATATATTACAAAAATTGAAGATGTTAGGCAAACATTAAATTGAAAAGTTTTAAATATATTTTAAAGCTTTCAACAATAAATATCTTACCTCTATTATAATCATGCTTCCTACAGTTAATGATATTAAAGCCAGAATTAAAAAGAGGCAGTCAGAGTAGATAGATAAAATCTGGCTGGATTGAGGGAAACAAGTCAAACAAATCTAGGTCCAAAAGGTTGGAGGCTCCCTTAGTGAAAAGGTAAAAATGTTAACGACCCCCAAAGCTCATCATTTATTGCCCTTCCTAAAGAATTGTTAATGAAGCAACTACAGAACTGGAAGGAAACTGCTAATCTGCCCTGAGGCTCCTTTCTGTCCCATTCCCCCTCCCTAACCCTCAGACCACCTGTTTACCACCTTTGCCTCCCCACTGGCATCTTCCCATCATAGCTGCAGGATGAGGAGAAATTAACAAGATAGAGGAGAGAAATGTAAAGGGACAAAGAAGACATTAATTACATAAAAGGGATGGGACTTCCTCATACTGGGATTCTGCCTTTTGGGTCCCCTTCTTCCTCTGGGAGAAGTCTGTTCTACCTTTAAATAAAGCTTTCCATTCTTCACTTGCCTCAGCGTGCCTCTCTAGTATTATGCTTCAGCATTCAGAGAAGCAGGACTCAAGGCAACTGGTAACAGGCCATTTCGGTATCTATCACTTGATTATTGTTTTTAATTGTTAATTAAATATACTCCAAGCATTCATTATTGAGTGCTGTTAAGTTCTTCTAAAATATAAGATAGGAACACTCAGAGAAAACAAAATCGTTTTGAAATTGTTTTCTTCAATTTTACAAATAAAAAGTTTTCTTTGAAATCAAAGATGCTTTATTGGATTATTTTTAAAAATTTTAACAATTAGTATTGTACATTTAGAATTCATTAAAAATAGAAATTTGCTGCATTCAGCATTATTACATCAGAAATAATTTTAGTTTTGAAATTGGTTAATAAGTAATTTTCATGTTAAAAATT
Organism: Xerus rutilus; assembly: GCA_028644305.1. Lineage (NCBI taxonomy): Eukaryota > Metazoa > Chordata > Mammalia > Rodentia > Sciuridae > Xerus > Xerus rutilus. The sequence goes on from CM053409.1 coordinate 30,065,362, forward strand.
TCTTTGAGTTCTATCACAAATAAATATATAACTACTTTTATTGAGAAAACAATGTGAAATTGTTTTATGGATTCATGTCTCATTATTTTAAGTTATTTTCAACTCAACCATGGTATTAAGAAAATTGTGCTCAGAGACATGTTCAGTATCTGCTTAGGTAAGTAACAGCTAATAAGTTTAACCAAGAAAATTTCCAAATCACTGAAAAGGCAACATCTGACAGTTCTTTTTACCTACACAAGTCTTTTTCTAAAAATATCCAAAAAAAAGACACTTGATTTTCCTTAATATCTTCATGTATGAACTATTTAGAAATTTACCTGTATCTACCTTGAACATCTTTACACAATTCTGATAGTTGTAGTGGGATAATGATTCATTCATTTAAGTTTCCTAAGCATCCAGAATGTCAGAAACCATGCTAGACAATGTAATATGTTGGAGAAGTTTAATTTACTATCTTTAATAGAGAAAATATTTTTTAATTTATCTTAAACTGCATATTTTCATATTAAACTTGTAATTTTTGCTAAGGAGATCCTCAATCAATTCTTAATATTTTTTTTAATATCTATGGTTTTAACTAAAGTGAGATTGGTTGATAGTAATTGTGCCATGATTTGGCCCAGTACTGCTAAAAAAAGTAACATTTTTTCCAATAAAAGAACATTTTTGAAGACCAGTTTGTTCACTCTTAAAATGACTTAGAGTCTTATTTGGGGATGTAGTGGGCAAGTCTGTGTGGGATAGGCAAGTAATAATTTCTTACTTAGTTCACCCCTCTTGAGTTGAATGAATTAGGTGAGTAGAAGAAGTAAGGCAAGCATGTATTACCAAGTGAGTGATTTATTCATACTTTTAAATTCAAAATAATTTTTTGTTCATTTACTGACATCAATCATTATCTAGAAGAGTTATTTTCAAGACTGATGCTCATTAAAATCATTTTGGGACTTGTTAAAATACAGGTGCTTTGAATATAGAACAGATTAACTAAATGATCCTTTTTAAAAAATCTCCAGGTGGCTACAATGTATAGTCAAGAGCCAGTGACCCAGAAATATACTGTCTTCTAACATGGTGACTATGAGGCACCTATTATTTCAAATTTAATTATTAAGTATTAATATCTATGGTTTAATATCTAAACCAATTTTCATATTAAGTATTATTTAATGTTATTAGTTAGTATTAAATATTTTTAAGTATTATTTAACTTTAAAATTTCATCCTGAATCACACTATCCACACTGCTCAACAGCCATATATGACTAGTGGATACCACTTTGGGTACCCAGAAATCTAGAATATTTCTATCAATTTGAGGAAATTTTATTGATTAGGGTTAATAGAGACTTGATACTCAGAGAATAGTAAGTGCTCTATCATTATTGACCTTGCATAGAAGTGTGTTAATTGTAAACATTAAAACTCAAGATGTTCAAAGTCAGTAAGATATGTCTAGTTTGCTAATAATGGATTTAAATAAATTTAACCAAGATTTAATGTTATGGTTAGTGTCATTAAATTATGTTATTTACACATTTATTCATTCATCATTATTATTTGAGAACCTTCTATTTGCTAGTCATTATGCTAGGTTCATGGTGGGGAAACAAAATAAAAATAGTGTAGAACTCTTTTGGGAATAGGGTGAAAATTAAAACCAAGGGCAACAGAGATGATAGTTGACAGGTATGTAGGTAGATACATGCATACATACATAGAAACTCATTTTATCTGAGTTTTATTAAGAAAGAAGTAAGTTACATAGAATAATTGCAAAGAAAAAGACTACCAGAGATAGTCCTGAGGACTATTAAAATAGGTAGCATTAAAATTAAGATCTGAAAGATAAAAATGAATCAGAGAGACAAAGAGGATAATAACGAACATTGCTTACTCATATGTAGGTTTCATTTGTGACCATCCATATAGATTGTGAACATCATAATGTAAAACCGATGATCCATCGCTAAGAATTTGTTCAGTTTCCATGCACATAGTTCTAAAATGTAATCCTTCAGTTCGTTTTGTAAGTTCTAAGGAAAATCAATGAAAAAAGTTAATATATTATAAAGTGTCCTGTATTAAAATATTTGGCTCACTTTTTATTTTTAATGTTTGAATGTAATTTTTGATTGACACATTATTATACATATTTATAAGGTATAATGTGATGTTTTTATAAATGTGTGTATTGAGTAGTGATCAACTCAGGTTAATTAACATACCCATCACCTTAAACTTATATCATTTCCTATGGTGAGTATATTCAAAATCATCTTTTAGTATTTTGAAGTATAAAATACATTGCTGTTAATTATGTTCATCCTATTGTATCACAAAACACCAGAAATTATTGTCTATTAAACAATAACATACTACCCACTTATGTGTTCTCTTGGCAAAGAAATCAATCATTATTTTAAAATAATTATTGATTGTTTAACAATATGCATACTTTGTCTATGCTAATTATAAATGAACAAACTGTAATGATAACTGAGTTATAAGAATTAATAGAAATATAAAAAAGTAAGTCTACTCTTAAATGGCTACTACTTTTGAAGAATTTTTGTGGAAACTACTGATCAAATAAAGTTTTATTAAAAATCTATTTGGTAATATAAAGCACTGAAGTAAAGTGCTGCACAAATGGAATTGTCCTTTTGGTCCACATTTTCTCTGTATAGGTTGTCTTTTTTTCAAACATTTGTGGTCACTTTATGTATAATAGACTAGATTAGGAACAAAGAAATGATACTTTTCTTCCATTATCTCTAGTTTAAAAATTTTTTAAATATTTTTATTCTTTATTTCAAAGAGTATTTAATTTTTTTACATCTGGAAAAATTCTTTAAAAAACGTAAGTAAAGATTTCAAACAATTTAAGAATTATGTTTGCGTACATAAAACACATATCTTGGATTTTCTTTCAAAATAGTGTTGAATATTTTAGTAATGGGTAAAGGCATGTCGCAGGCTGTGGGTGGGCAGTGAAAATTAAGAATATGGATTCTATTTCATGCATCCTAATGTATACATAAACTGATCAGTAAAAAATAATAATATGATAATGTCAGAGGCATAGCAATAATATTGTACCTGGAAAATAAGGAGGATAATTTAGATCTTCATTTCTACATTGATTGGTCGTTGTTCCATTTACAAAACTTGATGGTTCATTCATATCCTTAAAGAGAGTGATTTAAAAAGATTTAAAAGATAAATTTAGAATATATATTCTGAAAAGAACAATATTAGAGAACAAGTAAATTTTTAAGTTTTGAACTCTTAGATTTACTTAGTATTCTAAATAATAAAATTATAAAGCATCTCAATAACACTGAGAAATTTAGTTTAACTCAGTGTTTCCTAACTTTTTTATGATACAGACCTCCTTTTGAGAAACATAAATGCCATATTTCCCCTGTATTGTGTATTATATACATAATAGTGAATTGATTTTTATATTTCTAAGACAAATTAAATTATTATAGTATATTCTTACCACCTCCTTCCCCTGCACTACTGCCTGAGCCTAGTATAAACTGCTTTCACTTTGAAAACCATAGGTGTAATTTTAAAATATAGAAAACTTCAAAGTATATCTCTGTTGAACACATAACTGAATCTCTGTAACCACATATAAATGGACCATAATCTAAATATAAGAATTAGTTATTATTTAAAAGTGATTTCCTCCATCTGAAAACAAGTCATCTTCCTTGGATCATGCTATTCTCATGAATATACCTAGAATTTCTTATACTTCATAAATTTGAATATCAAGTATATCTGTTTCCATTGTTTAAAACGACTGCTTTATGTAATTTTATATCCTCTACGAAGCTGTCTGAATTTTAAAAATGAAATTAATATATTCATGTGGAAAACCCAACAAAGTAAGAAATGTCACTTTCAGGTATCAAGAGAAACATTATGTATAATCTCCTGTATTAAATATTTACTTGTAGTAAAGTAAATTTTTTTTTCTTATCCAAAATTAGATTGCTAAAAATATTACTAGTAACATTTTAAAATTTCATCTAAGATAAGGAAATTGTTTAAAAGACAATGTTGCTACAATTATGAATTATTATTTCTTACAACTGACAGTTGAGTGTGAGAATTATTGTTACATTAAATAAAAATAAATGCTTATACATATTAATAGTTAGAAAAGGAGGTTATTTTGATTCTTTGCTCAAATTGGAAAAAGTTCTGTAAATAACATCCATACACATATATTGAATTTTTAAAACCATATTTTAGTAGTTCTTTACTTAAGAAAGTCCTATAAGGAAAAATGTGAGTGAGCAAATTTTCACAAAAAACATTTTGTTGACATTAATAAAGAAAGAGTCAGAGAAATTTTTACAATCACTACATAATAAATAACTGAAAAGATAAATTGTTCGAAGCTTACAATCCACAAGCCATCAAACTTCATTTGGTTATTGTAGAAATCTAAAATTTCCCTTGTCCACCACTCTGCTGTGGAGCTCCTAAGGAAATCTGGAAAAGCTACATGAGCTCTGGAAGCCTGCAAAACCAAAATTCAGATTCACAATTAGAAATTCATAATGTCTGAATCAGATATGTATGCCCAATTTACAAGTCGTGCTATGAGTAATATGAAGGAAATCAGATCTCCACTTTAACTACATACATCTATGTGATTTTTTCAAACGACACAAGCAGCTGAAGGTGGTTAAAGGAGAGTGCAACATATGTGGAGAGAAAGGAAAATATTCAAATTTAATTATCAATCAAAATTATCACTAAGTCCAAATTTTGGATATATTTTGGTTATACAATTAATCAACAAAAAACTTACATTAACAGCTTCATCTTCAGTAAGAGTCTCATCTATAGTTACATTGGGCAAATCTGGCCAAACCTATAAGGCAGAAGATTTGGTCAGTATAATATGATTGTGAAGCACAGGAAGAATGTATTATTTATGATGCACAGAAAGAATGTATTATTAGAGGCATATTGTTCTCAAGATTCCCATCTGTAAGCCATTCAATTATTTTTTTCAGTTTGTAGGGTTTTTTTAAGTATTTATCTCTTGCAAACTATTCCTATTTTCCATATTAGTCTATCCTATACATGATAAACCTTAAGAGATGTCAACTTCTATAATACTTAGTGATTTAGAACACAACATATGTAAGCAATTGTTCTGGTTAAGAAATAATATGAAAAGCATATACAAACCTTGATTTAATGTGATATTAGAACTATATCTAGAATTACTCCAGAATTTAAACTAAAAACGGTATGTTTTACTTGAAGAAAACCGAAGATGTGATTTAATAATGTTATGCTGAGTTGAATGGTCCTATTAATTTTCAGTTGGTACTTAATCTTTCCCCCCTTTTGTTGCACGTCGCCTGTCTCACTATCTACTAATGTTTTCTCTTCCAGTAAGAAATACACAAGACAGATCCTAAATTAAAAGAAAAAGCTCTAGGAATTTGAATGTTGAATAAGCTAGAAAGCTCCATATAAAAATGTTAATAGTCCCCTCCATCATAATTATGTTAAAAAGATTAAATACTTCTAAGGAATAAACAGGAGCATAGAAGAAAGTGATCTCTTCCTTGACGGCCAATATACTATACTGTGTAATTGCAAGTTTCTTAATATTCTATTATTGTTCATTAATTTATTATAATGTTTCATGTATGTTTTGTTTTTATCTTTTTATTTGTCAGTATTTTTAGACTTACAGAAAAGCTGCAAATAATACATCTAGGATTCATGTACTTCCTTTACCTGGCTTTCCCTAATGTTAACATATTCCATAACCATAATACAGTTATCAAAACCAAGCAATTAACTTTGATTAATACAATTGACTGATGTATAGACTTTCCCTCCTTTTGTCCCACCTCACTATCTTTATCACTAATATCTTAATTTTATTCCAAGACCTAGAAGAAACTCATTTTGTTTTGAATATGTTTACTATCATGGGGTTTTGTGGGTTTTATTAGTCTAGATATTATTAGATTTTTTTCTTAATTGATTTATAGAAAAACCAAATTAAATTTTTATCTAAAATATGAATTTACTCAGTTATGTATATTTTCACTTACAAAAAATTGAGTGAATAATAATATTTGTTGTTCAAGTTAGTAATATAAGCATAGCTCTTTAATACAGCTTTAATTTTATTAATAAGGCATTTTTAAGAGAATTACACACACTTAAGTGGCTCTTTCAGTATAGAATAATAAGCAGCCTTTCTAATAATGGTTGTTTCACAAAAAAATACAAAAGGTGACAAGAAATATAACAAAATACATTTTAAAAATAAGCCTGAGATTTGGTCTTATGACTTATATGAACTCTTTGTGTCTAATAATTGGATTGAACTCAAAGAGGACATATATTTACTTCACTATTAAACCCTTGAATATGCTTTTAAAATATTTAAATGGAAGTTTTTAATAAAATAACATTTTCATAATCATTGAATTTCAATATATTTAGTACCTTTGCCCAACAAATATCATTGGTGTTAGGCCATTTGACAAAGACATCTTTCTCCAATCCTCTTTCAAATGGAGGGTAAGGTTTTGTTTCATTTCCTGAAATTGCTGGATCCTAAAATTAAAGTTAAACAAACAACATGAATGTGGAATAAAACTATAGCTAAATGGGTAGCCACTGTGAAATATATTCTCCCATTATTATATTAGCATAAGACTGCTTTCCCTGGACAAAGGATAAAATCATTGGTACGATAGCTAGATTGTCCTCTAAATTACTTAGAAGAAAACTCCTAAGAACTTTTGAAAGTCCGTTAGCTATGTTGTCAAGCAAGCTTATTAGTACTTTTTGTTTTGCTTTTGTTTCTCTTGTGAGATTCCTGGATCCTTAGCCTGCTTCCTATAATACATTGATAAAATATTACAATATTACTAAGTTGATGACATTTTAAATGTGAATGGCTTCAGAAGCAATCCCAGATAATTGCTTGAAAATTGTATAGTAACAAAAAAAATCTACTACATTTTTAAAGCTTCTATAAATTGAGAACAGTTTGTAGGTTGGATGCTAACTAGAAAACAGCTTGCCTTTTACTTCTATCTCTAAGCATTTACCTGAAAACACACAGTAGTTAGTACAGTCCGTGTCAATATAAATGAAGTGCTAAAGGAAGAAAGCTTTACATTCGGGAGTAGAAACCAAAGTTATATACTTCTTATTTTGAAATATCTTTCCTACTCTCATTTTGGAAGAATTATTTAAACTAAGATAACAAAATTCAGATAAAAATAAATACCAACCAGGATGATAATGTATCTCATTCCTTCTCCTCTTATTCTTTGAACAAATTGAGGAAGGTCATGAAAGTTTTCACCAATTGTGAAGTCTAGTTGCCTTTCCATGTAATTAATGTCTGTATATTGAACATCCTGAAATATATGAGAATAGTAGCAATGGGGTAAGAAATACACGAGTGTGAATGTATTATAATCCGTCATACTTGTGAAAGTTAACAGCAGTATGAAAACTTCAGTCCCTCTTCAGTTTATATCCTAAAGAGATTAATTGAGAAATGCTATGCTAAAGGAATAAAAGTGGCATGTAAAGATGTAAAATAGTCTGAGAACAAGTTTATATACATATTCTGTTTTGTCAAGAATTCACTTAGTAAATTTGATTTGAAAGCAAAAATTTTAAATCAGTATGTTTTTTATGTAATTCCCAAAGGAAATAGAAAAACAAAAAGGTAAAAGTCTTTATGATACTATGAAACTATGTTAAATGAAAAACTAGGATTTCATAGAGTATACACATAAACAAATGTTGCACTCTTTCTGGGAACTGTAAAAGAAATATTAGATAATTTCAAATAATTCTAAAATTGTCAATTAAAAAGGGACTCCAATTTGTCAACTATTACTCCTGTAATAGTCATCATCTTTGGAATAATAGCCCAGCTTAAATAAACATCCATACTGTTTACAGAGATGTGTTTGCATATACATTTAAACAAGCCCATTTGAATTTTGTCATGGAATCTTTGATTTTATCCTAAATATCTAATTTGTTACTTATTTTGTTAATTGACATCAACTTGATTTTCCTACTTGTTCAAAAAAGATATCACTGATAGAGAAGGATAATATTGAAAACCTTTATTTTATGATGAATTACCACTGTATATTTCTGTATGATCAAACAATACAATTGATTTCTCTATAAGAATGTCCGTAGCAGCATTGGATTCTACTATTATGCATAGTCTCTTATAATTAAGTGTCTTATAATTATTCTTAAAATGAGCTCTTATATAACCAGCCTTCTACATTTCAATATTTAAGTGTTATCTGGAGTATCCCTGGGATTTCAAAATCTTGCTAAAAATAAAATTACAGAGATTGATACAGTAGAATATTTAAATTTCCAAATATTGAGGGAAGAAAGTATTTTCCAAAGCCACATATTCTGTAACATATGTTATAATTTTATCTATCACGAAGCTAAAATCACCCAGCTACTCCTCTAACAAAAGAGAAAATATTAAATGCTTCTATCTATGCAATCAAAGCCAGTACATGGAGATTTGAATAATATAACTTAAGGTGATAGAACTGAGAAGAGGAAAAAGAAAAATGATATCATATTTTCTCCTTTATCTGATAAAGAGATTACTATTAAAATCTCATATTCAATTCATAAGGTACTACCTTAAAAACTAAGAATCATTACCAAATGATTAAAATATTTAAAAGCATATGAGTTTAATTACTTCACTAAACAAGGAGTTTAATACTTGATTCATTAAATCAGTTTAATTACTTTATACATTTCACATTTAATAGTTTCTTGAAAATTGATATACATACATAGGGGATCTGTGCAGCCACCATTTCATCATATAGTTGCTCAATCTCTGAAGTATTTCTGTATCCATAACGACATAGATGGAATCCTAAAGCCCAATAAGGTGGCATGACTGGTTGGCCAATTACCTTTAAAAAAATTGCATGGGTGAACTGAGAGAATTACTTTGTAACATGAAAAAATGTTTTCTAAAATAAATACGAAACCATACTTCATGATATTGCTTTGTTGCAACTTCTGGAGTTGGACCCAAAAACATGTAAAAATCCAAAATCCCTCCAATTATCCGGTAAGTTAGAGCAGGAGTTGGCTGGAAGGTAACATCTGGAAATCCAAAATGATATTCAATTTTTATCTTAACTATCTTATTTATTTTAAATAAGATGTTAATTTATTAAAAAGTCACACATATTTTAGGAGAAATCCAACAACTGTTTTACCCATTGCATTGCTGTTGAGTAAGAGAACTCCATGTGCATTGCCTTCATCTTCCAGAGCCATGTAATAGGGATGAAATCCATAGGAATTAAGTTTATACTGAAATTGTAAAAGAAAGCATAATACACACTTAATAACAATAACATGAATTTAATCAGTGCTATTTTAAAATTCATTATAAGATTGAGCCTTGGAATTTAAATGTTCTTGTTTTACAAAAATTATGATTGAATTAAATAAACATATTGCTCTCAGAAAACAATTTCCCTATTCTTTGAACTATTACTACTTTAGAGAAAGCATATATATTAATATGCATACATGTAAGACCCATAAAAACTGCCACATTGACTGATGTAGAATGCTATTGACATTAGAGTAATTGAATTTCTTTCCACTTATATAATTTGTAAATTAACAATCATTTTTCCATAAAAATACCATAGAAATAATTAAAGTGATGAAATTAATGAGACTTTCAAGAAAATTAGTTTATAAAAAATAAAATTTTTGATGTTTGTAGAACTTTTAATGCATTGTTGCACTTGGATCTCAGTAACTTAATGCCATGTAAAAGTAATTTTATTATTGAGAATCAAAGTTATATTAATCAAATAATACCTATACTAATGTTGAAGAATTCTTAAATTTATTTTGATAAGCATTTTTTCAAGTCTGTATAAATAAAATTCCATTATCCTTTGGACTATTATGATACAAATAAAAGGTTTTTTGACTACTATAATAAAAGCAAAAGTTGTTTGAACATCTCAATAAAAATGGTTGCAAATATGTACATATTTGCTTCTGTTATTGAATTTATATTTTAGTACATATTATATGTGAAAAATTAAAATATGCTAGTTTTTATTAACATGTATTTTCTTCATGTTTGAAACCATATATATAATTCAGTAATATAATATAATACAATAATATAATATATAATATATATATATATTTACAGTGCCTCATCTATTCATGAAATATACCATTAACAAGACAGAACCCTGGGGAAAATCAAGAGTTTATAAAAATATTCTGTATAGATATGACTAGAAGTTTGGTCTCAAAAATGCAAAACTGCAGCTGTGGGTTAAAAAGAAAAGTTAGAATCAAATCATTATCTAAGAAGTAACAAAAAAACTACAAGATATCTAGACAGTTAATTTGGAGAAACACTGAATCAGCATGTTATTTTCTGTGCAGTTGAAAGTCTTAAGGAACTGGATCACAATCTGGTGTTTTAATGCATGTTGTTATCTGTCCTCTAATTTCACTGTATTTTATAGTGATTTTGTTGACATATTTTTCAAAAAATCATTTTAGCAGATCTAATAATCTCTAGCCCCTTTTCCATTATGTACTTCAATCCTGAACTACCAGCTTACAAAGAAAAGAATCGAATGCTAAATTTGAATTTTGTTGCCTCATGAGATATTCACATTGGTACCTACACCAGGGGGCTGGTCTCTTGTGAACATTCCCCAAGTATGCCAGTTCAGATCTCGCTTAAATGCTGTATGTTCCACTTCCCCAAAACCATATATATATTCAGATGGCAGACGAGTAGATACTTGAATGAACTGGTCATTAAATGCAAATCCAGGCACACGAGAATCCCAACTGAAAACAAAAGAAAACAATGCTATTCCTGGAAAAATATAATCAAAGTAGTTACAAATAATGATGATAATTCTTTCCTTGATGATCTGAAAACAAATAATTTTCCCTATGTACTAATCGTACCAGGTATCAAATGGATATAGATAATGATTCTGACACATTTTTCTTTTGGTTAATTTAAAGAGTGAGTATATGTGAAATATGTTTCAGTTACCCATATGTGAAATATAAGAAGTATAATGTGATTGCATGTATTTATCTTTAGAACAGAACAGTTTTGAAAATCAAATTAATGTCAATTTCTACAAAAAATGGGTGAAGATACTGCTTCAGGCTGAATGGGGGTGAAGTTGGGAGAAGCAACACAAAGTCCTAGTTCTCTATTAGGAGGGGCATGGACAGTTACAGGCATTCAGCTTCAGAGCAGTTCAGAAGTCCACAGTGGTAGATAGCAGGTGACTGGACAAAACATACATAGGGAAGGCATCATGCTAAGCCAACAATAAATAAGACAGCAAAGCATTACTTTTTTTTGTAAACAATTAGCACAAAAGCATTTAGTCAGTTTCTGAAAAACAGTAAGACAGTAATTCATATCAGTGAAAAGCAGATTGAGTTTATCAATCAAATTTATAAGTCTATGAGATCAGGCTCAACTTGATTCAGGACAAATTGCAACTCTAGAGTCCTTTTTGATCATTATTATTAGGCATTCCTACACAGTGGGGAAGTGTAACAGTGGTTCACTTTATGCTTTGAATGTAGCCCTTGCTGCTGTGACACTGCAACTGATTTTTTAAATAGACAGGTTTCTTTCTCTTCCTCTCTTATCTAATCTCTCTAATCTAATCTAACTAATTTTATCTAACCTCCCTAATCTAATTTAATCTAATCTAATCTAACCTCCCTAATCTCTCCCTCTCTCTAATCTCAGGGGAAATAGAATTATCTTTCTTCCCCATTTTAGGTAGATTTATCTGTCCTTGAGTACACACATATCATAGGAACCAAGTAATGCAGGCTTTCGGTATGGTACCCGAAGAGCTCAGACATGACTATCTCCTAAATTAACAAGTGAATTACAACTCCAATAGAGAACACCTGGAATGTAGTCTTTGAATCACCTCTTTAAAAGCCCTCTGTTCCTGCTGTTGAGCAGAATCACAGGCTTTGGGACATGAGTCTCCTGTGTTTCTCCTTTGCTAGCAAAGTAATAAACCTTATTTTTCCTTTTCCTCAGAAAAAAAGAAAATAATAAAATTAAATTAATGTGAAGTTCAGAGTGACTCAAATGCACAGTCTGAAATGGTAGGTTATCTTTTTTTCCTAGACTTCGAGATAATCACTCTAAATGTTTTTCTACCTATGAAACAAAAATAAATCAGTATCACAATGAACTGTAAACAGAATGGCTTTTTTAATTCTAAATTCTTGCCAATTACTACTCTTAATTGTTCATTTATTTTATACTTATAAATAACAGTGTTTGCAGAAAACGTGTTAAAAGAATGTGCTGTTATTAGCGTTATTTGTGAGAATAATATAAAGAAGGAGGAAAAGAAAATAAAATTGGCAGCAAAGGAAACATAACTATTACAAATAACTTGAGACAATGTCAAAGTTTTTATATTAATTATTTTGTAAAACTACTTAATAGACATTAATGTCTTCCAAATAATAAATAATGCTCTTTGTTGGGTCAAGAGATGGCGGCTAGACAAAGGGGGCGGCTGGGCATCTGAAGTTACCCGTGCTTGCCAAGACTTCCCGGACACACCAAAAGGGTTGACTGCTCACCACTCTGATGTCAACCTATCATCAATGAACACACTGACCTCTGAAATTGGCCCATACCTGTCACTGGGCCTCAGCCAACCAAGAAGAGTCGCCTCTTCATGAGAATCCTCCTCCCTCAACCTACCCGTTAAAGGGCCTCTCCCAGTCTTGGGCACGACTTCCCCGGCCCACACTGGAGGACTGGTGAACTTTGCCCAAGCGCACCCCAATAAAGCCATGCTTTCACCCTTTTGGCTAATGGTCATGGTCTTTACCACCAATCTGACCTTACAGTCTTCATCAGAATTTTCTTTAAAAAATAAAATAAATAAAGATATTGTGTCCATCTACAACTAAAAAATATTTAAAAAAAAAAAAATTAGTTTCTCAGATTTTTGAATACAATTTTGCCAAAAAAAAAAAATGAAGTCAGTACAGACATGGTTTTTCCCATCATTTATATTCTGATGATGCATCATTTGCCAATCATCTAAAGATTGGTAAAGTGAGCTTGCAACATATAAAATATATTTTAATACACTGTACTTTGGCTAAAATACAGATAGCATTTTAAAAATAAATTTATTTACTGTAACACAAAAAATATAGATTTTTTTATCTCAGTTTCTGTTCATCAAAACTGGAAGACAAAATATGAACTCTCTCAGATTTCAGTCCAAATAAACTCTACACAGTTTCAATAAAATATATTTATTAATAAAAATTAATCACATTTACAAGCAAATGAAATTTTAGACTAGTCCTTTTGATAGTCTTAAAGGTGTGCTTATAGTCTAATTTAAAAATATTAAAATTAGCAGCTAGTTTTTTTTATTTTAAATATTTGTTGAAGCTCTGTTTCTAAAATTGTTTTTTTTTTTAAATTTATTTATTCTATTTAGGTTTACATGATAGCAGAGTTCATTTTGATTCATTGTACACAGATGGAACACAACTTTTCATTTCTCTGGTTGTATGTGATGTAGATTCACAACATACATGCAGTCATACATAAAGCTAGGGCTATGATGTCCATCATATTCCACCACCATCTTTACTGTCCCCCTGTCCCCTCCCCCCACCCCTGTGACCAAAGTTCCTCCATTCTTCTCGTGTCCTCCTCCACATTATGGATCAGCATCTACTTATCAAAGAGAACATTCTGGCATTTGGTTTTCTGAGATTGGCTTACTTCACTTAGCATGATATTCTCCAACTCCATCCATTTACCTAGCAGCTAATGTAATACAACTAAAACTTTTAGTGTAATAATATTCTAGCAATATGAAGGCTATGAAAATAATAATCCTACATTTTCTTTCTTAAGCTAAAATTAATCACATCAAATGATTCAATCACTTACATAACTCTTCCACTGCTTCTCCGTCTAATCTGGATGCCAAAAGGTTTTTCCTTGATTTCAACATCATAAAGTCTGTTTTCATAAGTACTTGTTGGAGTGGTTGGAATGTTTAATGGTACTGGAACTTCATATCTCTTATTCTGGGGATCATAAATCTATTGCAGAGAAATAATGAAAGTAGATGTAGTTTATTCTTATTGCTGACACAGCAGGCAAACATCATTCAATATTTTAAATAACTGTCCTAACACTATTTAAAATTATTGTGCAAAAAATACTAATTCTAAATCTATGGCCTATTGTATTTATATAGTATTCAAGATGCAAAAATATAAATGGGATCAATTTGAAATTTTTTAATTTTTGTACCTTTTTAAAAATGTTTTGTGATTCATTTCTAAACAAGAAACCAAAAATGAAACTTTTAGAGGTAAATGGTCCATTTTATGAATAAACCATAAAATGTGTTTATCCTTTCATACACAGATGTAAAAGTTGTTTCAATATTTTTGGTCATACATGTAATAAGACAACAAATGTTGATGATAAGCTATGTTTATTCATGTCTTTATTTCCTCAGTATATTTTTTAGGGTCCTTGATAACTATTATCAAACTGCTTTCTAGAATTACAGTAGAAATTAATATTCTCACTGAAACATGTACTCAAATACTAATTTATATTAAACTACAAGCATTTTAAACAATTGTTAATTATAATTATGTGATCATAATTTCCGTTTTCATCAATGACAGGCCCCATATATGATAATGGTCCCAGAAGATGATATTGCCTAGTGATATTTTTAATTGTCTTGGTTTGTGTTAGCACACTTAAAGAAGTTCACAAGACAAAATCACTTTACTGTGCATTTCTCAGAATGTGTCCTAATTTTTAAGTGATGTATGACTTATTTTCTTGTTAATGAAAATGTTTGTTTTTTAACATTTATTTATGTTGATAAAGTTTTTATGTTTCCCTTTTTAAGTTTGGCTTTTGTTCTTTTGATTTTTAATAAGTATAAATATTTTAATAATCTTATATTCAATTTTTATTTCTCCATATGTTAAATATCTGTTTATAAGGCTTTCTTCTTATTCTCAGTTGCATGAGTTGAAATTGCTACCTAAATGTCATATCTTTTTCAAATATTTATTTATTTTTGTCTTCTTTTTATTTATTTTTATTTGTTCTTTTTAGATACACATAACTGTAGAGTGTAATTTGACATATCACACATGTGAGTATACCTTATTTTAATTAGGATCCCATTCTTGTGGTTGTACATGATGTGGAGATTCACTGGTGGTATATTCATATATGAACATAGGAAAGTTATATCTGATTCATTCTAGAATCTTTCCTATTCCCATCACCCTTTCCCTTCAATCTTCTTTGTCTAATCCACTGAAATTCTCTTCCTTCATTGTTGTGTGTTAACATCCGCATATCAGAGAGAACATTCAGCCTTTGGAACTTTGGTGTTTTAGGGATTAGCTTATTTCACTTAGCATAATAGTCTCCAGATCCATCCATTTACCCGCAAAGGTATCTTCTTTTTTTTGTTTGTTTGTTTGTTTTATGTAAAAACATGATTAATTTTTATATAAGACAATATGGGGTGTCTATGGGATTTGTTCCTTTATATTTGCAGTTTGGAAGACCTCTACTAGCCATATACAAGATAAGTACAAAACTACATTTGGTTTTAGGCTTATGCTTAATTTATTTTTCATATGTAACTCAATCTAAATTTTATTTTAGTGTGTTGTTTGAGGCAAACACTTTTCTACATGAGTCATTAAATAGGGTAGCTCATCACTATTAATTTTTTCAATCCTTCATTGTTTGGTATTAAAGTTTCTCATTATGTATATACATATGTTATACATGCATAATGTATGTTATATACTTTAAGCATATCTTTTATGCTTTTGTACCATTTTGTTGTCATAAACTATCAGGCAATTTTAGCTCCAGATCCATATTGTTTCAATTTAGTAACCTTTTGAAACTTTCCTCCTTTTTAAATTTTAACTATTTCTATATGTCTATCTTCCCAGTTCAACTTAAAGATTATTGTATGAAGTCTCAAAAAGTATTCCACTGTGATTTCTATGGAAATACTTTAAAAGCAACAATTGACATAAAGTGCATTAACATTTAAAATAACATTTAGTCATATTTAGGATTTTTATTGCTTATTATATATATTAGAGCTTTTATTAGTTTATACTTTTTGAGCAGTATACAAACTCCTTTGATGTTTGGTGTTTTGATTTGATTTGTTTGGTGTTTTGAACATTTTCTTGATTTTACTAACAAGATCTGCTATAATTTCAGCTTCCAAATGCTGAAACATAGAATTCAAGAAATATATTTTGAAGATTTTATTTTATATCCAGTAGTTTTACTGATCTTATAATTTCTACTAGTTTTCTTCATGAATTTCCTTGGAATTCTTAAAAATAAAATTGCTAACTGTAAATATTGAATGAAACTATTTCTTTTGTATGTTATATTGCATTAGTAGAAACTTAAGACCACTTTTTAGGAACAATAGTAAGCACCCTGCTTAATTCACTTAAATAAATCTATTAACATAATATAATTCCAAGTGATATGTCTGTTCAACAATGAACTTATCTATTTAACAAGAATTTACTTTTTTAAAACCACCACTGCATGCTTTATTATGCCCACAATTAGCAAAGATGAGAAGCTTTATTTAGTGGTCACTTATCTATGTGCTCTGTGAAAAAAAGATTTGTATGGAATCAAAACATCATCAAGCTAATTAATAATCTATAAAATTACATTCAAAATCCAAATACTTAATCTATTAAAAAGTCTTATTTCAAGAGCTGAGTCAAGTATTATAATAGTTTATATTTAACATACCTTAAACTGCAGCATATCATTTTTGTGATATTTCACTTCCACACGCAGAGTTGAGATGGGTACAGATGGTAGCTGTATTCTAGCATTTGTAGTATTCCACTGAAGGTCAGCTGTTATACCCGTTGGTAAATACTGAATTGAGGTGACTAAATAAGGGTTGTATTCTCTAGGAAAGTAACACTGAGGTGCATTGGATGCAGATGTGGCCTAAAAGTACAATGTATGTTTATTGTCAGAAAGTGTAAGCACTGGATCATTTCACTCTTTTAAAAACATAAGAAATCCTGCTGAGCATGGTAGCTCATGCCTACAATCCCAGCTACTAGGTTGGCTGAGGCAGGAGGATGGCAAGTTTAGAGCCAGCCTGGGCAACTTAACAAGACCCTGTTTCAAAATAAAAATATAAAATTAAATTAAATTTCAAAATGAGCTAGACATATGTAATCAAATGTGTGATTTACAAAGAAAATTATAAATCAATCTGAAACAATTGTTATATAAAATATCATTTGAGTCTAAAGATAGAACAGCAAATTTGAAACATGAAATGTCATAGGTTTGCAAAACATTTGAATTCTGTTGTCTTTATAAAATTATAGTACTCATATATTTTGATCACACATTTTTCTTACTCTTCACAGTGACTTTACTGTTGTTGTTTTTTGCATGTAAGAGTGCTCCAACAATAATAAAAAAGTAAATTTGAAGCGCGCATGAGCTCTCTCTCTCTCTCTCTCTCTCTCACACACACACACACACACACACACACACACACACACATGCACAAGTGGCAAGCATCACAAGGACATGTGCTTAGATTATTTTCTTCCATTTCTAATGACCCTATTTAATCCTTCTTTGATGACTAGTTCTTATACTGGTCAATTCCATCTTGGCCAAGATTTAAAATAGGAATTTTGATCAAAGCTCAGAGCTGATTGGTATATAAAGAGGTGGAAGCTATAACTTAAGGGAAGAAAATGATAAATTCTGGTACTAAATGTTAGTTGCTTTATCACAATCCATTCTTCCCATATACCTATTTATTAACATTAGATCGTTGGGAGAAGCAATATACTCATTGTTATTTCCAAGTCTCTTTGACAAGAGTTGTGTAAGACCCTCCAATGCTCCCTAAAAGAAAAATGTATAAATAGATTAAATCAGGCTGGTCTTTACCCTTCCATGTTTCTTGTTACATGTGAAATGAAAATATAATGACAGAAATCATGATATAACTGTGAGTAAAATCAAGTGGTATATATAGAGAAGCCTGAGTCATTGATGACACTAAAATGACAGTATATTAGACCTGAGATTCTAAAATCATGGAGGGTGTAATTGGTCCTAATGATGTACTCATACTGTATTTCCACAGCCTGTTAACCATTACACTACCCTGCATGATATTTTTCTATCTTCTTTGCCCACTAATAAATCTTTCCTTATTCTCGTAATAACCTCATGGAAAATCAAAATAATCAGAATGAATCATGACCAGCTATCACAGGTGCCCACCTCCTGTTATATGATGTGAACTGTCTGGCTTCCATCTAAGAAGAATCATCACATACATGTACCCAGTTCTATGTTGCTCTGCTTACAAAGACATTTATCTCTTATTTCTCTAATGCTGCATTCAAATAGATTATTGTTAATAGTATTAGTTAATGTTATTTCTCCCATCTTAAATTTAAAATAAAAAAACATCGCCACACTAACTTCTTCAGCTATTCTATTTTATCTGTATTCTTTACAGCAAAACATACAAGAATTCATAATATTCAGCCTTATTATCTGCAATATGTTTCTTGATTTTCACTTAAATTTACTGCTGCCAAGATTTTATCCTTAAAAATCCACAAATATTTTGCTTATCAATGTTATCATTTTCATTCTGCCATATCGATATGTTAGTTTTCAGTCTTCATCTTACTGATCGAGACCCATGTTGTGCACAATTGATCATTTTGTCTATCTTAAAATGTATTGTTCACTTGCCTTCCAGGATCCAGCAAATACTTTGTTTTCAACTTACTGCTTTTCCTATTGTTTATCAGTCTCTTTTCTCATTCCCCTGATGAAATTTTGTAGTTAACCAGGGTTTGGTCTTTGAACTCTTCTTCCTTTATCTAATCAAGCTCATTCCCTTAATAATGTTATCCCATCATCTGGTTTTAAATACTGTATATATGGTACCCAAATTACAGTGGTAACCATATTATACCACTCGTACTTTTTCTTGTTTATTTTCCTTCATAGTACTTACCTAACATGACACATAATTTCTTTATTTATTGTTTATTTTACCATACTAGAACATAAACTGTAATAGGGCCAGTGAATTTTGTTTAAATTGTTGACCTAGAGCAATAACTAGAACATAGTAGGTCCCCAAAAATATTTGCTAAATGAAGAAACAAAGCGCTCCAAAGCAACACAAGGAAGGATGTCTGCATCCTCAATCATCAGACATAATGGTCGTTTCATGTCTGGCATCCCAACTTAAAGCTTCACTTACTTAACCCAAGAATCATCATCTGCTAAAATATTTATTATTGTTTAAAAAGCAAAATTTTCACAATTTTGTTTAGAAGTAGTAAAATTTGCTTTAGTATAATTTTTCTCACCTCTTCAAATTTTGATAATGGAAGAAAGTGAATGAGAGTGTATTTGAATGGACAGCTGGAATTTAAAGGGAACACAGAAGAAATTGAAAAATGCTTCACTCTGTTTCTCATGAATCTCAGAATTTCTTCTCACTTCTTTTTTCAATTCTTCCCTATTTTTTTCCTAATTTTGAAGATTATGCTCCTTTATCAAGCAACAGATAGGAATGAGGACAATTTTTCTAGAAGCAGAGATTCTACTTATTGTCTCATACAAACGCAAACACTCTTGGGAAGTTGCTGGCAGATGTGTTTTGACTTCAGTGACATAATGAAACAGTTATATGAAATAACTGTTTATATGAAATAACTGTTTCTGCTGCCAAAACCCCATGATGTAACCAAAAGGCCAGAATTTGTAAAACAAACACAGAAAAAGGACATTTTTCTCATACCCCTTTCCTGCAGTATTGGTAAAAATACTTTTTATGTACAACCAATAATATTAAGAAGAAAGAATGGCCAAAATAAATGGCTAGACATTATTGCTTCTTAAAAGAACAGAACTTTAGTCCATCACACACCTTGATAAGTTTTAATATCTAGAGACATCTCTTTTGAAAGATTGTTCACAAATGGCAAACAAGCTTACCCAATTGAGATGGTTTCCTACAGCCAATATCTAATAAAGTGTAACAAATAGAGCATCATTTTATTAAATATAGTTACACTATTCAAAGTGTCTGGAAAACAATTTAAAGATCCATTGAGTCTTGCATTTACTAAGGTAAGTCTTTGAAGAATTAATTAATATAAAGCAGAATTATCTACCAGAGTTTCTGATTTCAAACTCTGTATGAATCTTATTAATATGCTGTAGAATTAAAACTTTAATATGTAAGGTTTAAATTGAAATACTTATGTGAAAATCATATCAAGAGTCATAGTTAAAATTACCATTTGCCATAAACAACCACGCTGTATGCACTTTTCTTCAGATACTGTGTCTGCATCTGGATAACAAGTAAATCTCTCATTTTCAGAGAAAACTTGATTCCATCGAACAATAAAGCTTTTTCCAAGTTTTAAGTTGAGACTTGTAATTAAGAGAATCTTTGAAGAAAAGATAAAAAAAAGAAAAAAATTTATTTAATTTGACAATGGACAATTAAAAATATTTAACATTTTACAATATGTGAAAACCAGAGCAATTCTTCAAAATCAATCATTAATAGTTTTGCTACAATAAAGAACAGAATAAAAATAGGAAAAATGTAATACAATTCAAATAGATACAACTTCCAAGATGGAGTAGCTATGAGATATTTTAGAAAATGGAGGAAAACAATTATCTTTAATTTCAGACATGAGTTTGCTTTTCAGTTCCATCACTTAATGTCTATGAATCTTTGGTAATACTATATAACTGTATTATCCTCAGTTTCTTCCTTTGTGAAACAGGGACAATGGCCCCTAATAAAAGAAATTGCTATACAGAATGAATTAGATGTGAAATTTAAAGCACCTGGTACAATAGCTCAGACATAGTAGGTATAAAATAAATATTCATTCCCTCAAAGAAAATATTGGGGGGAAAAAGTTGATCACTTTTTTAGAAGGAAGCTTCCAGATTCAGAGAACAGATATATATATTTCTTCTGAATATAATTGTATCCAGCACTTATAATGTGTCAGGCCCAAGTTGAAAAGGAAGCAATATAGTATTATGCCAAATAGAAAAAAGAATGAGAAGGATAGTATACAGGAAAGAAAGAAGGCAAGAAGGGAGGGAGGAAGAATTCATGAATAAAAATAATTTTAAAAAACAAGTGTCTATGGTTCTATAACAATAAATATGAGAGTACACAACAACTAAAATATTTTATAAGATGGTTTACCTGGTTGGAAGCATCATAAGTAAAATTACCGTGAGCAATCAATGGCTGACCATATTCTTCCACTGTAACTTCTGTAACAGAATCTATCAACCCAAGGACTTTTATAGTTTCAAATACTAAGGTGGTTCCTTCTTGATATGATGCATGTGAGCATGAAATATTCAAATTGTTCTGGGTAAAACAAAAGCATATGATGTCATATAAACAGTCATCACCTACTAACCTGAAATAACATAAGATATAAAAAAGAAAAAGATTCCATCATTCACCTCTCCATTCCCACCAACTCTCCATGCAAGAATCTCTTCATTTTCATATATATTACATAAAATTGTATTTTCAAAAATAAACCAAATAACTCTTGATGTAATTCATATGTGCCCTTTCTTATTTTTTTCCCCAACATTAATAAAGTATAACTTAATTTTGGCAAAAAGAATAAAGAAAAAGAAATTCAGCATCTATGAAAATAATCCCTATTAGTTATTCAAAATTTAACCTGGGTACAGATTTTTTCATTCTTAGCCAAAGTCTGCTTTATTATCACAGTGACTGAAATATTAAAACATCTTAAATATGTAAAAATTATTTTCCTGGGACATGTTGCTTAAAACCCAACATAATACTTTAAGAAGCCCAAAGACTTCAGTGCACAGAATTTAGTATGAAAAGTCATCTATTACAATTAAATATAAAATTTTATGATAATTTATTCATGATTTCACAACTTGGATTTAAGAATTTAACAAATATTTCATTGCATTTGAATAAGATCTGGAGGTAAAATGATTTTTTATTATTTTAAAAATATTTCATAATGAAAGAATAACCCATACATTAACAAAATATACATTTAACTATATGTTGAAGGAGAATACTTACATTAGAAACTGAAAATGTATATAATATATAGTTATCCTTTTCTATGGTATCTGAAATGGAAAATAATCAAATCTTCAGATTAAAATACAATTAAATTCTTTGCTTTTTTTAAATACTTTTTTTAGTTGTTGATGGATCTTTATCTTATTTATTTATATGTGATGCTGAGAATCGAACACAGTGCCTCACGCATGCCAGGCAAGCACTCTACCACTGAACCACAACCCTAGCCTTAAATTCTTTGCTTTTTTACAGTTATATAACACATTTTAAAAATTAGATACAATTTGTTAATGAAGATTCCCAAACAACTTTGCTTTTATATAGAGTCATATTTTTCTGCACATAAAATAATCTTGGCATTTTAATTTCCCTATAAGTTTAGGTAAAGAAAACCTATTTGCCTAGTTTTTCAAAGTGCTAATATGTTTCTAGAAAATCATAAAATATATAATTACAAGCTTATCACTTTAATGATATCTATATCTTATTCTCTAGTAAATCACATGTCAAGTTTTTCATAGGAAGGCATGGCACAACATAAATTTATTTCACTTCCTTTTATTTATTTTTTAATTTTCATTTTGGGGAGGAAAAGATTGAGTCTGGAGACATTTTAAGATTTAGGTAGACTTTATAATTTAATTGACTAAAATAAGTTTACTATGGTTTAATTAGATATTAGCATTAAAATGGCTGTTTTATTTCTACTTTTCCTTTTAATGTACTAATTCTTAGTTTACTATTGAAAACATAAAATTAAAGACACTGAATAGTGGGAACAAATTGAAAAACATTGTTACCTCAAGCAATCTGACATTAATTTAAAAATATTTAAAATTGGTTTCCTCTTAAATATTGGTTTCACTTTTTGTTTACAGCTACACAATTTTTATTTTAGATGCTATAATCACAATTTAATTTGTACATATGAAAATTTATTAAGAATTTTAATTTTAAAATATTAGCATGGTGTATGAAGATATACACAATTGTCAAGAACTAAACAACAAGCCAATAGACAAAACTAGATATTTAAATTAAATATATAAATCAAATAATAATGTTAAATTTCATGGAATAACTAAAAACCCAAATAATAGAATGGATACTATTTTTATCAGTACATTCAAAATGCCACATTATCATACTAAACATTTAAAAGCATATTACCTGGAAACTTACCTTTACTTTCTCCATCATCCCAGAAAAAGTCTCCTTTTGCTGTATTACTTTCATCTAATGCAATTATGAGTCCGAGGGGATTCTTACGACTGTTAAGTAAAATTAGGTGTGCATATAATTGTTTAAAAATTTACAGTAGGGAAATATCTTATAAATAAGTCCATTTCAACCTAAGAGTTTTGTAGTTCTTCAGCAACATAAGAACACTGATATATACAAATTAGTGCCTATACTAGAAATTTTTCAGTACCAATACTTATGTGAATGCAGTGAATGCAGAGATAATTTATTTTCTTAAAATATATAAAATAAATAAGCATAATAGTGTGATGATGAATTTTTTAAGGCTATGACATCTGCAAAATTTAAACACTATAAGATTTCAAGTCAAATGCAAATAAAATGGTGTCTGATGAATGCTCAACTCAACTTGTATCACCCTAAATTGCAGTGTATAAAGTCTACAACTTATACACAAAATAATGAAGACATGATATAAATATTCTAAATAAATGAAATAAATATAATAAATTATTCTAAATAATGAAATCTATAACTTTAAAAATGAAGATAATTTTAACAGTAGTAAGGAGACCTGTGACCAATAAAAATATCTATTACCATAAAATAGCACCCCTGAGGATAAATAGTCCAAGTAACTTTTACACAGAATGTATTCCATCTAATACACATTTACAAAGGTGGCTTCTCTTGTTCAATACATTTCAATGACCAATTCTGAGAGCATAGTCATTAAGTTACATTATAAGAATAAATAATTCTAGAATGCCTACATAATTAAATTATTAACATCTAGTCATCCTTTCGTTAATTTGTTCCTTCAAGTAAGCATATACAGAAAATAGCTTTTTATGGGCCAGGCACTATAAGAAATTAGAATGACAAAACTGAAAAAAATCAAATAATTGCTTTCATGAAGTTTATAGTCTAGGTGAATAGACACGTTACACAAAAAGAAAAGTAAGAAAGATAGTTTCAGATATTCTTAATGTTAAAAAAAAAAAGTAGCAAGGTAATGGAAGGCATTGCAGAAAATGAGAAAGTAGGTGAATTAAAAGACACCTCAGTGCTCTTAGACTCAATACTGCAAAATAAAACCCCAGAGTTGTTAAGTTTCTTCTTTTATTCTAAATATAGAAATATTTAAGAGTCTTACTAGGAAACTGTTTTTCTACTGTACTTTACCTAAACTGAAATATCTACTTCATTTACCATTTTTAACAAAAATGTAATTATCTGGTCAACAAATTATATTGGACCATCTTATATAAGTATGGAGCATCTGGAGGTTTTTTGGTTGTTTATTTTGATTCGTTTAGTTTTGTTTTGAGACAAGCTCTCCCTAAATAGCCTTGACTGGATGAAAAAACTCAGAATTCTATCACCTCAACTTTCCAAAGAGATGGATTATAGGCACATGCTACCGAGCCTGCTCACTTACCAAATTAAAAGTACAACATTTTAGGACAAAGAAACATTTTCTAATAGTTGTGTGTTGAAAATCCAAATATGTAAATACTGACACATCTTCAAATTATATAACAAGCATTAGTATTTTATATTTTTATCAAGAACCAGAGATTACCTTCAATTCTCTATGTTCTACAGAGAAGATGAGTAAATATTTGGTATGGGAAAAATATTTAATCTAATAGTGTTATTTTTTTTAATCAAGACCTTTGCTATTATATATATGTATATATATACATATATATACATATATATAAATTTATTTATATGTATAGATAAACTAAGTCTTTTTGTAATGATGAGGATTATAGTTAAGCATTACCTCTGTGTGTCAAATATCTTCTGGTGAAATAAAATTAAACATTAATCTCTGATTCTTAATAAAAATATGAACTCTTAACACAAGTTAAATTTCAGATTTTAGCTAGTGACTTTCATTTTACCTTGCTGTTGTTGTTACTGCTGGTTCTTGGGTAGGGATGATATAACCTCCTCTGAGATGTAACCCTATCTTATCTGCTGGAAGAGGAATATCAACCCGCTGTTTTCTCCATGGCCTTTTTGCACCCTAATATTTAGAAAATTGGAAGATCTTTTTATTATCAGTAAAAAGCTGAAATTCCATTCCACATTTTTATTATGAGCAGTCATTCATATCATCCAAATGAATGTTATTATGTTGCTTTCTAACTTTTTAAGAAAATTCTATTCCTTTAGTTTGCCAAATAAATCAAAGAAAAAATAAGTTTACTTTCTCTAAAATTAGAAAAAAACAATATGGAGAAATTAATTTCTCTTGCATGATACTTAATAATAATTTTAAATAACCTCACTCTAGCATTTTAGTTTAAAATTAATGTGATTCTAGGAATCACAATTAAAAGTACAACACAATTGTACATTCTGATCAACATTTTTAGCATCCACATGAGAGAGAGAGAACATGTGGTGTTTGTCTTTCTGTCTAGCTTATTTCACCCTACACAATATTCTCTAGTTCTATTCATTTTGCTGCAAATGCTAGGGGTATCACTCTTTTTATGACTGAATAAGATAGTATTATGCATATACATATGTCCTTCATTCATCCGCTGATAGACATCTAGGTTGATTCCATATCCTATTTATTGTGAATAGTGCATCAGTAAACATAGAAGTGCAAGTGTGCTCATATCATTTCTTTGGATATCTACCCAGAATTGGGATAGATAGATCATATGGTAGATCTGTTGTTAATTTTTTGAGGAACCCCTTATATTGTTCTCTCGGGGACGAGGCGATAGGAGGAAGTTAAATAGCAGATACCAAAGTACAATTAGAAATAAATGTTTTAGTGTTCTATAATACAATGAGGTAAATTTAGTCCACGATCACCCAATGTATATTTTATGGATAAGTAGGAAGAGCTCAAAGTCTCCAAAAACTGTTTAGTGATAAGATGAAAAAGCTAATTATTCTGATTTAATCAGCACACAATGTCTGCATGTATTGACATATTGCACTATACCCCATAAATATGTACACTTCTTTTGTGTGAATTTAAAAAGTTAAATATTTGAGGAGATTGAAATGCTAACTACACTGATTTGATCTTCACACATTGTGTACTTATGTCAGATTCTTACACTCTACCCAAGTATGTGCAATTAAAATAACAATAAGCGATTAAAAAAAATAAAACTGACTGACTTGCACACACAGAAAATAAAGTTAGTGTGTCTTTAGAAAGTTTCTTTAAAAAACATTATTTTATAAAATTAAAGGTTTTGTTTAATAAATTAAACAATATACAAAAAAATACTTCTAAGAGGTATTGCCAAATGAAAAGGATTGTGTATGAATGTTGTTGTTGCCTTTACAAGAATGAAATGAAAAGATTTTTACAAATGTTTAAATATACTATATAAAAGCAAATTTATGACATTATCTCAGTAATAAAATACAATTAAATATGTAAAATAGAAAAGCATTAAAATAAGCTACTAGCATTTCCTAAAATACTTCTTTTATTCCATTTTAACTTTAAATGAAAGCCTAGCTCGTGTAGCAAAGAATATATTTGCACCAATTTTTAAACAGTTCTTAAATTATTCTTTTTATAATAATTATAGAGCCCTTAAAATTAGGTATGCTATATGTTTGGAATTAAGTTTACATGTCCAGATGTTTAAAAATATAATAGTTGTAAGCTCCAATGTGTATTAAAGTTACTTACAGTTTCATAGTCATACCAAGTAGCATCAGGTATGTATGCATTCACTGATTCTGCTCCCTAAATTGAAGCAAGACAATATGTACTTTTATTTATTTTTTATTCTTAAAGAGAATCTTGTCAAACAATAAGTTGGGCTTTTCATTTTTCAAGGGGAAAATTTAAAATTTCCTCTGTTATCATATACCATTATCTCCTAGGGATTATAGTCAAAGCACTATTTTCCTAGCATTACTTATCATAATGTAAAAAATAACCCAAAGCAAAGAGGCAAAGATGAAATTATTTTAGATATCAATTAAAATAATGTACGAATGCATTTATATTGCTATAAACCTCATGATCATTATGAATATAAACATGTTCAATTCTGTATACCTACATGGACACAAAGACATTTAAAAAATAGGAACCACAAATTCACTCTACTATTTTTTCAACATTTTCTTAAGATCAGCCTGTTTTCAGATTCCTCTTTACTTACACTTTAACAAAATTTTAATATTTATGTTTATTTAATAGAGAGCTCACTGATATTACAGTAAGATTTGATTTTGATTAAATAAAAAATTTTTACAGGAGAATATTAGTTTTGTACAATTTCTGTGCCTTGAGTTACATATTATATATTTGATAAGCATATATCTACTTAATAATTTCTTTTATAATTTTTAAATGTCTTCCACATTTTAGTATTCAGTTAAACACTTATCAACTTGAAACAGTCCATTGAGTAACATCTATTACCCAGATGCTTCATGATTAAGTACAGATTTGGAAACACAAAGTTTCCTTTAAGCAATAAACTTATTACATTTGTTAAACTTACCTGTTTCAAAACAGGAGTGATAAGTAATGCAGGGCCCCATAAAAACTCCATATCTTCAATCCAGCTGTTTGTATCCTCATAAAACCTAAAGACAATGACAATGTTTAAGATAAAGTAATACAAGATAAATACATCCAAATTCCTTGTTTGATATTTCAGTTTTCCCTGACAATCATTATTCATTTTACTTGTTTAGTATTTGATTTTAGACCAATACTTCTTACATACTTTTTGATTCATCTCATGCTTAAGAAAGAAGAGAGGAACGGGAGGAAGGAAGGGAGAGAAGAGGGAGAAATTAAGGAAAGAATTAGTTCTGATACTCAAAAAAGATCTTCCATACATGATATAGCTAATTTGAGTCTGTAATAAATTTTTATTCTTTAATTCTCCTGTAAGATAGTTTCATCAAATACCACAAATCTTTCATATTCTACTTTCTTCCTTTAAAACTTTTTCACTATAAAACTCCAGTTTTGACATGAATTTGAAAACGTCTTTATTTCTTGAGAAAAGGTTAATTCTAATCATGCTATATAAGTATAAGCACAACTCACTTTTTTGGTAAACACTTTACATTCTAATCTATATTTACATGATTTTACAATGTACAATTGATATATTTTCAATAATTCTGTTTACTCTTTCTGATGTAATTTTCCTAACATATTATATGTATTTTTTATAAGTTCTATTCAATTGTAACATTTCTCTAATGTTGTCTTTCCAACAAATTATGTTTAGTAAAATCTTTATATAATTTATCAAATTATATGTATAATTGTAAATATAAGCACCATAGATTCACTTGATATCTTGATTTATCTCTGCTAATCTTTTCAATGTGTGTCTTAGTATATTTTAAAGATATTTTCATTCTTATACATAGTACTCACTCATGAAGAACTGGTCTTGCTACTGTTTCTCCAAACATATGAGCTTTATAAAATAGAGTATAGAGGAAAGGTAATAAGGTATAGCGAATGGTTAAGTAGTGTCTTGATGAATTGACCAGAAGCGAATTCTGTCCAAAAAATGCAGGATCCTGATGCTGTAGGATTAAAAAGGGAAATTAAAATAAGAAAGCTAAAATGGAAATGGAAATGGAAGTTGAAATGGAAATACTTTCATCTATTTCTAAAACACAAATTGTATGAATTTGAGCTTGCTTACAAAAAGCTAAAATTGTCCTTTCTTTATCCCAGTGTGTGAATATTTCTATTTTGTTGATTATGTATTTTAATAAGATTTAAATTAGACATTTCTGATAGAAAAATACACAGGGAAGATGACTTTTTTAAAAACAAAATAGGAGTTTTAACTGTAAATTGTGGTAGAATTAATTATTGGCTCCAATATTTCATTTTACTCACAACCTTTGCCATGTAAATTTGTAGTCTCTGTCACTGGACAGGGTGTTCCTACCATTAGGATACTAGTATATGTGTCATAATCAAGGACAGGCTTGAAACGTGTTCACTTGAGGATTCACTGTCTTATGCCTTGTCACTACCTTTAGAATACACCCAGCTAGTCCACTGGCCCAGGAATATAGGGAGCAGAGCTACCTGACCAGTCTGCAGACTAGAACCGGGAAGTGCAGCATTTCTTTTCTTTTCTTTTCTTTTTTTTTTTTTGGCACTGGAGATTGCACTCAGGGGCACTCAACCACTGAGCCACATCCCCAGCCCTATTTTGTGTTTTATGTAGAGACAGGGTCTCACTGAGTTGCTTAGCACCTCGCCCTTGCTGAGGCTGGCTTTGAACTCGCTATTCTCCTGTCTCAGCCTCCCTAAGTGCTGGGATTACAGGCTTTCGCATGAAGTGCAGCATTTCTACTGAGCCCAGTAATCAACTTTCTTCCTCAGCTAACCTTGGGAAAGCCTGTTTAGATCTCCAGTTACCGGTCACAAAATTTACTAAGGGCAGCAGCCACCGCTTCCCTGGATTCACCTTTATGTTTACACTGAAATCCTGTTTCCTTTTGGCTGCTCCCAGCTATTGAACGCATATGGTGGGAGTACTTTGCACACCCTTTTCTAGGAGATATAAGACTCTTCCAGTGTTCAACTTGAACTTGAAATTACCCCCATCTGACCTCAATGAAACTGTTAAACTGTGTTGCAATCTGTGATTTCCTTACCAAATCACCTGCTTTCCCTGCCAGCTTCCCTGCTTGAGACCTGAATTATGGTTTGAAGTCTCCTGCCCTTTTTTTATGATTCCTATCCATTGTCCTTCACAAGTATTTCACCAGTGAATCTCTAACATATTAATTCTATCATACCATCTACTTCTTGGAAAACACTAATTGATAAAAAGTACAATATAATTCATATCAGGATCTCCTATAGACATGAGTTGCTCCTGAGTATCATTTGGGTGAACTACTCAGTATCATTGGATGGATTAGGAAGTGGCTAACCTCCAATTTGCCCTTTTAATTCTGTTCCCTCATGCCTCCTTACAAGCCAGGCTGAGGAGTTGTCTCTTCTTTCTAAAGAATTAAGTGCATGTAACAAATGTGTAAATATTGAGTAATTCTTAAAGAGTACACATTTAATTAGCTTAATTGTTTAACTGAATTTCACACTTCTCTGAAAAATATACCTATGGGGATCTATGACATGTTGAATTCAGGGCTGTTTGAAGAGCTTCACATTTCCTTGTATTGCAGCTGCTATTAGTTCAGAACCATGCTATAAAAGCCTTAGTTGAGTTTTTTCCCAACCTATTTATTCCAGTTTTATAAACTACAAAGTGAGACTCAAATTGTTCAGTAAATGTCTTTAGTGTTTTGATTTTCTTTAATGAAACAAAAATTGGAAAATCTTAATAGTACATTTTTTATGAAAGAGAAGTTAACCTGAAACTTATATTGCCAGAATCAAAGAATTCATACTCAAAAAATCTTTGACTCTAACTTAAAATACTAGCAATTTAACACACATTTTTATGACTTAGGCTTCAAGAAAATATTTATAAGTACATTTTCTCATGATTTCCTTATTTGATTTTTATACAATATTTATATATGTGTATATATATGTGTGTATATATACATATATATATATAATGGACATTGAGATAAGAATATCTAACTTTTCTTTCCAAATTATTCTGCAGTCTTTCAGATCATATATTCTGTAGACAAATTTATACATTATTAAAACTACAGTTGTGGATAACACTGAGTCACTTGCCTGATATCCATCAGCATTATGATTTCTAGAAAATGGATAAAATGCCCCAAGTTGCATCCATCTTCTGCAAAGCTCTTCTGTAGTATCAACCACAAATCCACAGATATCTGCTCCAACCTAAATAACAAATATATCTATTGTTTATGGCATAAAAATTCTCAAATTTGCCAAAAACATCACATTTTATACCTAAACTTTATATACTTCTCTTTAACACTATTTATTTTTCATATTTGCTCCATCTTTGCCTCTAACACCCACATTGTTTTACAGACTTTTGTCTCCATTGTCTCTATACATTTTTAGTTTCTGTGTTTAATTTTATCTATTTTCTCTTTTGATAACATCATTAATTCAATCTACAAAGATAAAATTATTATATTAAAATATCTTGTATCTTAATCCAAAATGAAACTCTTTAATTTTTCTTATTTATAATACATTAATATAAGAGTACACTAGGAAAAAGTCTGTGACTATTTATTCATATTGAGATTATGAAATAAATCATCTGAATAAAGTTAAGTATCACTCCAATCCATATCTATATAAGTTTGCAATGGACTTCCTTCGAGATGTCTCCAGAAAATACCATCTTGAATATAGTATTTACTATTTATAAGCATTTCTTCATTTTTCTATGTAAATATACATTTATTTATAAGTGATATGTAGTATTGTTTCCATGCTTATTAACTATATAAATGACATGTTGTGTGAATTATAGTACATTTTTTTGTAAGATTCAATTATATTCATGTTACTCTAATTCTCTTTTGACTGGGATCTCCTGACTATAAGAGATATTTCTATGAAATTAATGTATAGGTTTCCTTAGAAATATATAAAGTACTCTTATTAAACATTATATATACATAGATATATTCTTCTCATTTATTGTAAATGTACATCATTTAATCAGAACAGGTTGTAATGATTTATAAGCACTGGCAGTAAATGAATGTTCCTACTGTTTATTTTCTAGATAGTTCTTGACATTTTCAGACTTTTAATTTTTTCCAGCTATCTACATGAAAAATATATCACCAAAGTTCTACATAATTTTTTTCATTCTTATGGAAATTGAAATCTTTTTCAAAGTTTTATTGAGTCATATGAATTGCTTGTTACACATCTTTGACTATGTTTTCTACTGATCTTATTTTGTATAGATTTACTGATTTACTGCATATTATAATTGCAATTTAATCATTTATTGGTTATATGAACTGAAAAAAATAATTTCCTAGTATAAAGTTTCCTTTGTAAAATATTGATTAGTTTTAATTTTATAGTAATCAAATTTATAAACATTTCCTATATGATTTCTGTCCTTTGTGTCCTGCTTAAGATGTAATTCTTGTAATATAATGTTATAAATTTACCTCTTTATATTTTTTTCTAAAGTAGTTAATATTAGCTGGGCGTGGTGGCACACTCCTGTAATCTCATTGGCTTGGGAGGCTAAAACAGGAGGATTGCGAGTTCAAAGTCAGCCTCAGCAACTTAGCAAGGCCCAAAGCAACTCATTGAGACCTTGTCTCTAAATAAAATACAAAAAAGGGTTGGGGATATGGCTCAGTGGTTAAGTGTCCCTGAGTTCAATCCCTAGTACCAAAAATAAAATAAAAATACATAAGTAAATTAATTAATATTAAAAGACAAAAGTATTTTGTCTATCTCATATTTTTGTCTATCTCATATTTTTACATATAGTGTAAAAAATGGGTTCATTTTATTTTGTTTTCTAACTGTCCATATAATTACTTGATACTTTCCTTAAAGATCAACAATGATAGTACTGTCATTTAACAAATTTACATATACACATGGGCTTCTGTCTTGCTTTTCCATAATAATGTATTTGAACATCCACATCATTGTGATAAACACGATTGCATTATCTAGTAAGGAAAATCCTCATGCACTTTTGATTACAGTTTGGGGGATGTGTATCCTTAATATTGTGAAACTTTTTGTTCATTAATATGGTAGAGCTTTCATTCATTTACTGACCTTTTACTGGGCATTGTTTCTTAACTTGTTTGTACAATTAGTAATCATTTTAATATTAAAATACATTACAATTTTTTTTCTTTTTGACAAAACATGTTATAAATGGAAATATTTTATTCAGGTTTTCAAAGAACCACCTTTGTATTATAATTTTTAAATTATTTCTCAAAACACTTTGTTTTCATTGCATTAGCGTCTTCTCCAATTTTTGTTACTTACACCTTTTTTTGGATTTGTGCACTTCACTTATTAATATTAAAAAAGTCTTTTTTTTAAATTTAATTTTGGAAGCTATCATTCTTCTAAACACCAATTTAGCTGAAGTAACACAAATGTTGATAAGAAACAAAATTGTTATCATTCAGTTATAAGTTGTTTTTTTTTTTTTCCCATTCCCATTCAGTTTGGTTTTCAACACATAAATAATATAATGTGCTTTTTTATTTCCAAGTGCAAGACTGTGGTAGCGGGACCTTTACTGATTATTCAGTTGATATTTTGGTGCTCATTTTATTCCTACGCATGAAAAAAAGAATAAATATTTCACCTAAATTTCCAAATATACTCTACATTTTTAAATAAAATGACTCTCTAATCTTGGATATTAACATTATATAAATTTTTGCTTGATATAATTACAGATGTGCCTAATTTCTTAGTTTTAGAATTTTCTATTATACATTTTCTCAATTTCTGAATATTTGAGCATTTCTCTGTACATTCATCTTTCAGGTAAAAGAAATAGCTCTATTTTCTTTGTGAAGCTAAACTGATGATGAAACCTTTTAAATATATATACACTTTTGATTTTCAGGCAAGAGGACTCACGCCTGTAATCCCATTGGCTCATGAGGTTGAGGCAGGAGGATCCCAAGTTCAAAGCCAGCCTCAGCACAAATGAAGCACTAAGCAATTCAGTGAGACCCTGTCTCTAAATAAAATATGAAATAGGGCTGGGGATGTGGCTCAGTGGCCTAGTGCCCCTGAGTTCAATACCCAGTACCAAAATAAATAAATAAGTAAATTTACACTTTTAAAATTTATTTTTATTCACAATATATTTAAATATTGCTCTACCATCTTGTGTTTCATATTTATTATATCATTATTTTCCATACTTTGTTTATATTTATATTTATTTCCTGAATTATTATGCTTGATAAAATTTTGTTAATTTCATTTTCCCACTAATAATATGAATGATATAGGCATCTGAAGTTCATTTTTCACATAAACTTCTAAAGAATAAAGATTGAGTTTATTTCTGTAACATGCTTTTTAATAATTATACCAAAGAGCATTAAAAATTTCATTAAAAGTTTATGTGTTGGGGCTAAGGCTGCAGCTGTGTGCCTAGTACATACAAGTTCCTGGATTCAATCCTCATGACAAAAAAAAAATGAAAAGAAATTTAATATAATGTTTTGCTTTTATAAATATATGTTACACTGAATCGAGTTGTCTTACCAAAGGCATTCCAAACAAACTGAACTCTAGCATTCCTGTGATAGACCATTCCATTTGTTCCCATGAAGCAGTATTATCTCCTAACCAATGTGCAGCATGATGTCCAGATCCAGCAAAATTTGACCGGGTGAGAATGAAGCTTCTCTTATTAGGAAAAACTTTTTCTATAGCTCTTAAAATGAAACAAAATTAATAAGATTTACCTTAAAATAAAATTAATATTTGCTAATTTTAAATCTTTAGTTTCAAATGTATATTTGAATATTTCCTAAGCCTATTCATAATATTTAAGAGCTTTTTCTCAAAATTTTGTATCATTTACTGATCAATATTTACTAATTTAAATATATCCTGATCAAATTCAGAAGAATTTTTTTCAGAAACAATGAGATGTTGAATAACTTCACTCATCCTTTACCAAATCAAAAGCCCATGGTTATCAACTCAATATTTGTATAGGTAATATATTGTTTAAACTCATTGAAATCCTTTCATAAATACAAAGTTTATAATCTAATAATGTTCTTTTTGTAGGATAAAGACTAATCACATCTTAGTATATACATTTTCAAGTATTAGCAGACACAGGAAAAATAATAACTTACATGTGTGAAGCATTTTTAGTTTATTTGTTACTATTTAAAACTATTTAAAAATAGTTTTATTTTTTAGGTTTTAGAAGTTAACCGCCACCTGCAACTACCAGCATTATTTATTTTTTCTACTGGTGCTCGTTATTGATAAGTTTTTAGTAATACGAAATTATTGGGAAAAGATAGAAAAATTTAATTCACTATATAAAGTTATCTAGGATAACTTAGAAAAATATATTTGTAGATGCTCTTTCCACATTACAGTTTTAATTATATTGGACCAGAGTGTATTTTTTTTACCCCCTTAGATTTTATTGACTTAAATAATGCAATATGTAATACTATAGTAAGAATGAATATAAAATAATATGAAGATAGTGTACAAAATGTTAACATTATAGTGTGATTTGGAATGAGAAAAGCATGGATTTGAATTAACACTCAATTGTAGTCATTTAATTATGAGAAAATTACAAATATATTAAAATCAGGACCTATGTTTTATTGACTACTACATTATAGAACATTACATAATACTTAAAAAAAACCTCTAATGGGTAATCAACATATGATGGTGTCCTCCCTTAGTTTTATGTCAAGTAACTTTTTTATTGAATTGCATTAAAAAAGTATTTGGAAATCTACTCCTTAGAAATTTCACTTGAATTTTAATAATCAAGACCTGTTCTAGGAGGACCTTTGGCTCAAGTCAATTGAGAAGTTGCGACTTAAAAAACAATTATACTTAGAGATGGCAAACTGAATAAAAATTTTGAAGGAAAATTTAAATCCAATAAATATGTGATAACATAATACCAAAGGTCCAGTTAAATACACATACCATGTAATGATGAATAACTATAGGCCAAATTCATGACTATTAGTAAAAGAACTGATATTTCTAATGACAAATTTTTAGCATGAAATTATTATTTCCTTTCTTTCTTAACCTTGTTATTTTCTAACTATATTGATAAATTACTAAAAACATTTCCAGACAAATACAAAAGGAGTTTCTGAATGAAATAATACTTACTTCTCTGTGGCTATAGCCATGCTGTATCCATACAGGCTGTGAACATCATACTGTTTCCCCCAGTTTTGCACAGCATCCATGCAAAGTGTTTTAGAATACATGAGTTTGTCAAGAATATCTTAGAGAAAGCAAGTAAGAAACATGTCTTAAATAAAAGACTACAATGAATCAAAATAAATTATAATTAAATCTCTACCCTTTACTCTTATTGAGCTTGGAAAAACTATTAGCTTTACATTTATATTGATAAATACAAGTGAACTAATATTTTCTAACTTTAATAATAAATAAATACATGAAAGAATAGCCGTTAATGGGAGTACAGAAGCAGAATCATCCCCATTGTTCATCATACGCCCATAGACTCATTTTAAATCTATACAGTAGATAAGTTTATTTATTTATTTAAATATAATCCTACATCATATTTCATATTGATTTTAGGTTTTAAAAAGAGAACAAAGATTTTGATTTAGAAATATATGTTAGAATTTACCAGTTAACAAGAAAACTATTCTCAATTAAGAATATTAGGTCACCAAATGAAAGTTACCAGGAGTAAAAGGTGGATAATTCAAACTATTCTCACTGCACCCTTCCGTTGAACCTTGAACAAAGTTGGAAACTTCATTCATGTCCTAAAAGTAAAAAAATGAAAGCCAGCAGATTTTAAATAATTCTATATCATACAAGCAAAAATTCTCCAATTGTTTAAAAATACTTTATCAATGGGAACCACAAAGTTCTTTTATTCCTAGAAAGCACATCCAAACTACCTAAAAATAAACACATCCAACCTAAAAATAAGCAGAATTTAAATAGCATCTCACAGAGGTATGTCCGCCAATTTGAACACCCAAATGTATTTCACTTAAGTAATTTTCATTAAACATGAAACCCATTAATTTAAATCTTAAGTAAGTCTTTTTTTCCAAATAATTTTATGAGTCACTTCATCAAGTTTTAATCGTTATACACATTCCTAGCACATTCATTTATTCAACATAATTATTTTTTGGCTCACATTTATTTAGTTTTTATAATATGCTAAGCATAGGGCTATCAACAATATTTGTCTAACCCAAGTTTCTGTCTTTCCTCCTGAGAGACTGACTATAAAAAAAAAAATGCAAATAGTCTTCAGTATTATAATTCAAATAGTATGACCTCCTGGAATACCTAGAAGATTTTTAAGGAACCCCAGGTAAGCTTTATCACATTCTGAGAACTGATAACCTAAACTTCTTTTTCTTTAATATTTATTTTTTTGTTGTAGGTGGACAGAATATCTTTATTTTATTTTTATGTGGTGCTGAGGATCGAACCCAGTGCCTCATGTGTGCTAGGCGAGCACGCTACCACTGAGCCATAACCCAGCCCCCCCTAAACTTCTTTATAAAGATTAATTTAAATATTTCTATATTAATAGTAGTGCTGGAAAAACTTCTTTTTCCCTAATACCTTCTCCATTTCATCCTCTCCTGCCTTTGAAGATAAATTCCATTTCTTGATTATATAGAAAATAGAATATTCTTTCTACAGCATGAAGTCTCTTTCATTGTTTCTAAATTATCAGTTATAATTGTTACTTTTCTAATGAACCAAAATGTTTCTTATCCAGGAAAAAAGCTTACAGAATTTTTTTTAATTCCTAA
Organism: Xerus rutilus; assembly: GCA_028644305.1. NCBI lineage: Eukaryota > Metazoa > Chordata > Mammalia > Rodentia > Sciuridae > Xerus > Xerus rutilus. Next base: position 30,103,416 of record CM053409.1, read on the forward strand.
TTTCAGAGCTAAAATGATAAATAAAGCTCAATGTTACAGGATTCTTTTAATTATTTCTTTCAGAAGCTAAGTATTAGTTGTGTGATCTCATTGATTTATGTAAAAGAAAAAAAACCTAAAAACCTCTACTTTTATTCCATTGACACCATCATAGAAATTTTGAAGAAAATGTTCATTCTATACTCAGTTCTATTTTGTCAGAAAAAAAGTTAAAATTTCTGTATTTGTATTCTTCCTAACATATTTGATATACAGATGGTATCAAATAAATACTTGCAAAATAAATTATTTATTGATATTAAATAAATCAATTTATAATTAAAATATGACTCAATACCAAAAAAATGACTCAATAAATAATTAGCATTCCAAGGACATAGAAACTATGGACTTGAATACTCAAAAAGCATATAGAAAGGTTATCCAGTGTCTCCCCAGGGTTCCATTCAGTTGTAATACTTTTGAACAAAGTCACTGTTGTTCTATGTTCAAGCTCATTAAATATTTCTCCTAAAATATAGAATTTAAGGATCATGATGGTTTCTTTCATAAAATGGAGTTCAAGTTACAATAACGAAAGGCTTGATTATCATCCAATATTTCTTTATACCATAAATAAGTTTAGTAACTAGCTCTGTATAGCTACAGAAATAAAACTTCATTCCAAGAAATGTGCTATCATTTGTGCTTTCCTTTAATAACTTCACAAGTCATCTAGGATTTTGCTTCTTGTTGTTTATTGATATAAAACACAACTAACTGCCAATTTTGATTTGTTTTATTCCATGGCTCACTAAAGTTTATAAAGGGTGAAGAAGGTAAGGGAAGTACCATTTGTAAGACATTTAGATAGATATTGCTTGCTTGACTATTGCTCATTTACATTAATGTTTTTTAAATTGCAAATAGGTTTATGAATTTCTACAGGCTTATCTTCAAATCTGATTAACTTTTTAAAGATAAATTGTTAGTGCTAAAAATTTAACACTTCAATTAAAAAATTTAAATTTATTCTATAAAGTGCATTACTAAAGAAGAAACATCTCAATTTGTATTTCTTGTTATTTCTCTCTAATTCATGAAGATACCAAATATAATACTTACAGGTTCTAGAAAAATGTTAAGAGCTTTTAATTTTATGTTGAATATATTAGAAAAATATAGCTTGTTACTTTCTATGGCTAAATTATTCTATGTTCATTGACCAAAATGAGTTTTAAACTACTTACAATCCAAAGTCCATCATAATTCACTTTTTGATGAAAATCACTGCATTCATTTGCCCACCAATCTATGCAGTTTGGATTGGTGAAATCAGGATATACAGATAATCCTGGCCATACCTACATAAATAGATCATTCATACAAATATGTAAATGAAAGGATAAATATACAAATGGAATTTTAAATTAATTGAGTTGTATATTCTAAAATTTATTAAAGTTCTAATATTGTGTATTTTTAGGTATACATGATTTATACACCATATACTTCCATAATATTCTCAGGCCTATTTCTAGATGTGTTTAAGTAAAACCAGTTAAAAAGAAAAAGAAAGGAAGCTCATAAGGTATTTAGGAAGGAAAATTCAAAGGAACTTTGGTTGAGACTGCAACTTTTATAGTAGCTAAATTTATTTCTCAGCATCTTTGTATGTTAGGTTAAAAGCAAACAAATACACACACACACACACATATATACATTTATATATATATATATCTATACATATAAATATATATGTGTGTGTATATATATGTATATATATAATGCATTCCCATCTGAATAAAACGAAGCACATAGTTGATTTCTAAAGAAATTTGCTTCCAAGAAATCCAGGTAAATAATCTTTTTATATTTATGTCTTATCAATAATTTCACTACGATACTAAATATATGCTAGGAACAATTCCAAGCATTTTTACAATTTTTAACATATAATATTCATTGGGAGTTAAGGAGGTGGGGTAGGTGCTACTTTTGTCATCACTTTACAGGTAAGGGAAGTACCATTTGTAACTTCACCTTGCAGATGAGAAAAGTTATGCATAGAGAAGTTAAGCAAGTTGTTCAAAGTCACACTACTAAGAACTGATGCAGCAAGAATTCCAACCCAGGTAATTGTATTCCTTAATCCATGCTGGTAAACACAAAGCATACTATGATACTACCTCTTTGTGATTTATGCTCTTCCAAATCATTGCACCTTATTTTACTTATTTCATCCAATAACTACATTAAGCAAGAAGGATTTAATTTTAAATAATAAATTAGGATAAAATATACTGTTTTATATCCAAATAATCAATATTGACTGGCTGGCTGATATGACCATATCCAACAGAATAAACCTTTTTTTTTTTTTTTTGGTACTAGGGATTAAAATCAGTGATACTTTACCACTGAGCCACATTCCCAGCCTTTTTATTTTTTATATTGAAACAGGGTCTTGCTAAATTGCTTAGGGCTTTGCTAATTTGCTGTGGTTAGCCCCAAACTTTGATCCACCTGTCTTAGCCTCCTGACTTGCTCAAAAGAATAGATCTTCAAAAATTATACTCCATGAAATATTAATAGACATGAGTAGGAAAGTGTGATTCTGATGGGCTTATAATTATTCAAGGAGATCTTTCTAAAGAAAATTTAACAAATGCACTAAGAAATGATAGAAGCTAGGCCCAGGGGCATACAGTTATAATCACAACTATTAGGGAGCCTATGGAGGAAGATTATAAGTTCAAGGCCAGCCTGGGCAATTTAGTGAGAACTCTTCTCAAAATAATTTTTTATAAAGGATTGGGGTGTTTCTCAATGCTAAAGAACCATTGTTCCAATACCCTGTACTAAAAAGAAAAAAAAAAGAATATTCTTCATTATAGTAAATAATGCTATTCTAAGACGTGTGTTTTAAATTCATACTTTTGTTTACATTTTATTTATTTTGGTTAAGTTACAGAAGTGGAATTGCTTACTCATTATGTCTAGATATTATTTTGCTTTTCAGCATGTCTTACAAAATTGCCACCAAAAGGATATTTATTTGGGTTAAATACATACATTGGAGAGCTAGGCACATTTCTGCCTTTGTTCCTCATTAGTTGTGTGACTTTAGATAACTTATTTCACTTTTCTGAAATTTGGTTGTCAGATGAAAAGAATTTTAATAATAAATATTTCATTTTTATTGTGTTATAGGTAAATCTTAAAACAATGCTCAGTATATAGGTGTTTCGTACTCAATTTATATTTACAATTATTTTATGTCAATTAACTGAATAGGCCTCAGTATTTTTGTGAGAATCTAAATTATACATCATAATTTATTAGCTATAATTTTGTTTATAGTGTTTAAAATCATGTGATATCTATTTACTTTCTGTATGATTGAATTATTTTAAAGATTATTAAAATATATCTTTGTCTACTATTCCTCACTACAGTTAAAATATAAAATCCCAAAATAAAAGCAAACACACACACACACACATAAACTTATAGAAAGATCCTTGTTGATTAATAGAAACTTGTAGTCACACAAGTTTAATGAAATATCATCATATACCTCTCCAATAAGTGGGGTAATTCCATCTGACTTATTCACCCACACTTTCTGTGCAGTTCCTCTCTCATAAGTTTCATATGCTGTCCCATCAGCAAGTTTACCAATAGAAATTGCAGGGTCCTAACAACAGAAAGAAGAAACTATAAAAAATATATTAAACTACAAACTAAAAATATTTTAATGTATAATTTATCATTACCAAGATGATAACATATTTTTGCCCATGGTTATGCAAATCGTCAACAAATTCAGGGAGCCCTTTAAATGCTGCTTTATCATAAGTGAAGTCTTTCTTGTTTTCCATATAGTCAATGTCAGTGACTTGTGTATCCTGAAAATTAACACAGTGTATTTCAATCATACTGAAATAATTAATAATTACAATCTTTAAGTCTAATGAGCTTGTATTATATATATAATTATTAAAAAATAAATCAATATGTCTTTTATATCATGATCTATGAAGTGATATTGCTTATAAAACCAGTTTTTCTAGATCCTAAAAGTAAAAGCTTTAAATGATTATTTACAGTTTTCTCTGTGATGACTAGACTTTTATTAGGTTATGCATGTAATATTCATAGCATAGAAAACAAAAACCTGTGCAGTTCAGGAAATAAATTTTTAAACAAATGAATTCTAAAATCAGATCTATTTTTAAAAGGCATGGGTTTTTTTTCACAGTTAAACATATATTCAGTTCTCATATAACTTCTGATCATTTTTCAAAAATATACATTTGTAACTTTCAAAAAATGTGGGAATTACGTTAGGAGATAAATACACTTCACCATTAAAAAGTAGCATTAAAACCAGATATATATGATATCCTAAAATTCACTACATTTATTATTATATGGCAATGTTTAAGATATATATCCCCACAAACTCTTCATTCTACTTACAAATGGGATGCCAGCTTCCCTGTTTCTTTGTACTACTTCTTTCACTACATCTAATGATGTATAATTCCAGCGACTCAGTTGGAATCCAAGACTCCAATAGGCAGGCATTGCTGGTAGTCCAATGAGCTTGAAGTAAATTGACATTAAATTAGTTTCAATAAAGATAAATTCATTTTGCATTAGTAACTAATATTAATGAGTTTTTTATTCTGCTATATCTCTAGTATTTATTTAACTATATTGTAAATATTTAGTATTACCTGCATTTTAAAATGTTTCCTGAATATTGTTAGAATTTTGTTATGAAACACTTAGCAAATTTATGTTCTCTGCCTCATTTGTTACTTTTCATTAAAAATTAGAAAATGATGGTCAAGGTCTGTGTCGCATGCCTGAAATACCAGTAGCTTGGGAAGCTGAGGCAGGAGGATCATGAGTTCAAAGGCAGCCTCAGCAACAGTGAGGTGCAAAGCAACTTAGTCAGATCCTGTCTCTAAATCAAACACAAAATAAGGGTGGGGATGTGGCTCAGTAGTTGAGTGTCCCTGAGTTCAATCCCTGATACTCCCTCAAAAAAATTAGAAAATGAAGGATTCAGAAAGTAATATTTGACAAAATATATTCTGTCTAATCATGGAAGGTGAAAGCAGAGAATAAAAAGATAGCAAGTAAAAAAATAATAGGAAGAAAGGAAAATTTTCCCATGGCATCCTCACCTCCCACTCAAACAACAGCAACCAAAAGAAGTCATCATTGCAGATAAAAACATGTTTAAAATTGCAGTTTGCAGTTTGTATTCCCTTACATTTTGGCATTTCTTTCCTTTCCTTTTATTTTATTTTTTTTGTGCCAGGGATTGAGTCCCAGGGCAATTAACCACTGAGCAACATCCTCAATCCCTTTTTTTTTTTTTTAATTTTTTATTTTGAAACAAGGTCTCACTAATTTGCTTATAGCCTTGCGAAATTAGTGAGTCTGGCTTCAAACTTGCAATCTTCCTGACTCACTTCTCCTGAGTCTCTGGAATTACAGGTGTATACCACCAGACCTGGCCTTTTGGCAGTTTTCTCTCTTCTGGTTTTCAAAACTGTTACTCAAAATACATGTTCTGCAAGTTTTCCACAGTGGTCAAAGCAAGCACAGTGCAGACTTGCAAGACAGCAAAAATTGTCTCATCACAGAATAGGACAAAATTTTGTATGTGGAAATAAAGATATAACTAATATTAAATTGTTTACTGAAACATTAGATTTAGATTACTTTATGACAGAGAACTTAACTAGGCAGAACAGTTTTCTTTAGACTAAAAAAATACATATACATGTACATATGCTTATATATTAAAAAACTATATATATGTATGATTTACTCATGAACTATAGCTTAAAAACTACAATGCAAAATTTTTAAAAAATTACTCATGGTTATTTTTATTTGTACAAATAAAGAATTAAATTTATCTTTAAAATAATTTCATGTCTAATAAATCTCTGAACAAAAGTATTATTTTCCAACTATATTCCTAAACATTTCATATTTTGTAGAATTATTTAAATACTTGGACATGTGACTGAAATTTCTTCTCATAGATATGATATATATGTATATATATACACACACATACATGCACATACATATATACATTATAAAATTAATGTTTTATATAAGTACTTAAAGTATTTATCTTACCATTAACTATCTCCTTTTTATCTTATACTTTGTATGCATGCATGATTTTTAAAACTGATAAAATTATGTAGCCATTCAAATGAAATCCATTTTAAATTTTAGTGTACTAACAATTATATGTTATTTTTCAAATAAAATTTTCTTCCACCTACTCTCTACACAATTTGAGCCTTATTTAAATTCAACAGTGATTAATAGTGCTATATACAAACCCCAGCAAGTCTACTCATAGAATATTGTAAGCAAATATGCCGCTATGCCATATATATGGTATATTCAGATTTTCAGTAGTACTCGAACTCAACTACAGTTAACCACTAACTTTGCTCAGCATGTAATAGCGAGCTACAAGAACAAATGTTTGACAAATCAAAATGTCAGTTTTTTTGGGCGGGGAGGGGCACCAGAGATCGAACTCAGGGGCACTCAACCACTGCGCCACATTCCCCAGCCCTATTTTGTATTTTTTATTTAGAAACAGGGTCTCACTGAGTTGTGTAGCACCTTGCCACTGCTGAGGCTGGCTTTGAACTCTCAAGCCTCCTGTCTCACCCTCTTGAGCCACTGGGATTATAGGCATGTACCACCACGCCTAGCTAAAATGTCAGTTTTTTTAAAGAAAAATATACTATTTGCACATATGAGTACCACACATAAAATCTCTATTTATGAAAGTCCAGAATGGTAATTACAATTTTATATTAAAGAGACTGTAAATTGTTTGTGATTCTTTTCCAAAGTTCACATTTATGAACAGAGATTTGGAAATTCTCAGACATAATTAGTAAACTAACTGAGTAAAACTCTAATTGATTCCATCTCAGATTTTTAGAACCTTTTCTTAGAATTATTTTGAGAGATATTACTTCTTACAGTTCAGTTTTGGAAATAGAATTATAAGTCAAAAAGTATATCATGAAAAGGAGGCTTTTAAAATGGTTACGATCCTTGAATCTTATTAAAAATAATTTCCTTTTCCCAGACAACACTAGGAATCATATATGCTATTATTTATAGGATAGGTATTGCATAAAAGGAAATTTAAAAATCAAGTCCAATGTAAGTTCTGGATTCCTCACTTCCCTAAGCTCACTTGTGTTCAAGTACGCAAAGATGCTATTTTTACAGATGAGTGAGTCTTAGCACTCTTAAAATGTAAGCTTCAGACTATGTTTCAAACTGAGCCTTCTTTAAGCCTGAGGATCAGTTTGGTTCAAGTTTACCTAGTATGTTTCAATTGCTTTTCTCATAACTGAGTTACCTCTAGAATTTAATAAAAAGTATGTGTGACCTACATTTTCATTGCCAGTCTCAGGGTTGAAAACTGGAACTTCATGTGCTTTATTCCAATGAAACAGGTCATAAAAAAGTGAAGGTTTAATATTCAACAGCTCAAAGAAATCTAACTTCTGAACTCAGCTGACTAGAATAGAAAATCATTTCAAAATAAAAAATAGGGATATTTCAATACATATAAATGCATAGATCTGTTGTATAGGGAAAAAATACCTGCTCATATCATAAGAATGGAAAGATTGTAAGATGTGTTTAGCTAAGAGGTCCCTGATTCATAAAGAAAAGTTATTTAAATATTTGGACTTGCTAGAAAAAAAAATGACAAAATATTTTGTAAAAATAGGCCTGAAACACACCTCTTGATACTGTTGAACTACTTGTTCTGGAGTATCTCCTAGAAAAATATAAAAGTCCAGAATGCCACCAGTAACTCTATAAGTTACTATTGGAGTAGGCTGGATGAAAATCTCTGCAAAATAAAAATTGGTAAAATATATTTAAATGGTAAAAAAGATATTTTATAATAAAGCAATTGCAGTGTACATGTATTTGATATTAGTCACATTATTTCACACTATTTTAAATAGTTAAAAAGATATCCAATATTGAATCCAAGAATACCATAGCAGAAAAGTAGAATACCACTCTGAATAAGAGACTTAGACCTCTTACAGCAAAAACACTTTTTTTCTAAAATTGCATCTCAATTAGTCATTTCAATTCATGATTCTTGAAAGGTCATAGCACCACATACTAATTTCTAAGAAGAAAAATATGAAGATTTTTAATTTAACTTTCTTACATATTGACTTGATAACCATGTAATATACTGCTCCTGATGGAACATTAATTTTTGTAACATTTTATTAACACTGATTCACTTATTAAATAGATATTCCACTCACAATATTTAAAAAGCAAAAGATTCTACATCACTTGAAGTATAATAAACTAAAACATTACTCTTTCTTATTTTTATCCCCATAGAGACTTCTTTTTTATTTGGAGAAGCATATTAACTTATCTTGACAAATGAGGTTGTGGGGATAGAAAAACTAATTTGTATGGATATGTTTCCGTGTTGCTCTGAAGGGAAAAGAAAGCGCCTGTATGTCAAAGCATAGCATTTTCTCCCCAAAATAGAAACATTGACATGCAAAAATCTGTTGTCTCACTAATTTCAAAACCTACTAATAATAATTTCACATCCTAAAATCATTTATAATAAAATTTACTCTGGCATCTAAATCCATGATTGGAATGAAGAGAACAGTTAAACATGTCAAGATAAATCTCATTTAAGCATGTTATCAGTAAGATCAATCTTACCCATTGCATTGCTGTTCATTAAGAAAACACCAAATGACTTTCCAGAAGTGTCTTCGATGCACATAAAGAAGGTCTGATGTCCATACAAATTATTATTATTCTGTAAAGCAACCATTTGAAACTTAAAATTTTAAAGTAAAGATTAATTTCCTTTATAAACTTGTTTGTTTCTGTAACTTACCCCCTGTATCTCTATACCAATATTCTTTAGCACAAAAATTTTTTAAATTGTTTTAACTAGTAATTTTATATTAACATGTGAGATATACAGCATACCTAGTATTTTAATATGTTATTTACATTTCTTTGTTTTATTATAATTAAATGTGTTTTAATATGCTACTTATGAGGACATAATAGCATATGTATGTATTAAACTCATGTGTGCACAAGGAACTCAGATCACTATCCTCATAAAACTTTTGCCATGTATTTCTTGATTGCTGATGAGGAATTGAAGTGCTGGATGCAAACTGTATAGACACTGAAAGGCGAAAGGAGAGAAGCTTGTTAACTGATTAGATGTGGAAGTTCAAAGAAAAGAATGAATGTAAAGTAGCAATGAGGATTTTAGCCTGGGGGTTATTACAGATAGCAATGCTATAAATAAAGATGGTAGAATTTATTAATAGCTCAGTACCAAGTGAAGCTCTTTAAAACAATCATTCACTTATTCATTTCAGAGAATGAAATTGCTCTGACATTTAAAAACTCAAAAACAGCACTGAAAATGTTATTTAATAGCTATAGTCTTTGTCCTCAAAATCTCACATTCTATAAGGGAAGACAAATATATAAAGAAATAATACACAGTGATTATTGACACACTAAACTTTTTATGGGGAGACTTCAGCTGAGCCCTCAATGACATATTGTGTAAAAGATAAACATCTCAAGTTTCAGTGAGTAAAAAGAAAAACAACTGCCTTGCAATAATTCAAAATTATGGAAGATAATCACGGGTTATGTTTAGAAGAAGTGGACAAAGGTGCACTTTGGTGTTTGAAAGAAAAACACTAAATCACATAAAGTCTTGTACAACATGATGTTTGGAATTATGGTAGCTTAATGGGTTTGAATACAAGGGTGACTTAAAGAGTAATGATAAAATATAAAAATGAAAGTCAAAACAAAATGTTCATAAATAGGAAATGCCTGTTGAAACATTCACAAAAATCTAGCGGTCACTGAACCAATTTAGGATTTAGCTATCTGTTCTCATCCCTACAACAAACAAGATTCTGGATTATATGTCACTAATAACCTGAATAATTTATTTGGTAATGTCAAATAAATGATAGCTTAAAATAGTTTAGCTACTTAAAACTATCAGCTGCTTCAATATACTGATTTTATATATAACAAGAAAGATAATTTCTTACATCACCCGGAAGTTGATCCCGAGTAAATATTGGCCATGTTTTCCAGTATAAATCATGACGGAATCTCTTATGAACATGCTCCCCAATTCCATAAATATATTCATTGGGAAGTCTGGTTGAAATCTGTAAATATTGGTCAGAGTACACCAGGGGACCAATGCTGGTATCAAATCTAAACCATGAAAAAAAATTATATAGAAACAGATAAAATGTTGCACCAAATATGGGTTTATGTTAATATCATACAGAATATTCCATTTTAAAGATGTCAGTCTTTTGCTTGGTCACCTTTTAAGGATACACAAAATAACCGTACAACCAGGGTTTTTTTCTTACTGCATCAATACAATTTCCTTCATCATTATATAAGCAATTTTTCACATGCATTCTCTCCTTTAATCTTCATCACAACCCTAAAGCATAATTAACATTATTAAGCCCATTTCACAGATTATACATAATGGGAAAATAAATTCATGTTTTCAAAGCTCACAAGCAGACAGTCATGCAACATTTCAAACAGTTCTTCCTTTTTCCCATGACTGAGATTTATAATGCAGCATTATAATGGCTTTTATGCATCTAGCATTTATGCTAAAATTAGCATCAAGTTTTTTTTCAAAAATATTGGTGAATATTTTATTCAGACCAGATATGTATACCAGAAATATGTATATAAGACATGCTAACTGGCCAAGTGCAGTGGTGGTACAGACCTATAATCCCAGCAGCTCGGGAGGCTGAGGCAGGAGGAGCTCAATTTCAAAGCCAGCCTCAGCAACCACGAGGCGCTAATCAACTCAGTGAGACCTTGTCTCTAAATAAAATACAAAATAGAGCTGGGAATGTAGCTCGGTGGTTTAGTGCCCCTGAGTTCAATCCCCAGTACCAAAGAAAAAAAGGAAATAAATGCTAACTGGTATTTAATATTTTTCATTTTTGTTGGCAAATTATAATTTTATGCATTTATTCAATACAATGTGAAAACTTTAAATACATTGTTGAGTATAAATCAAGCTATTTAACATCATCACACATTTATTATTTTGTGTTGTATGATCATCTAGCATCTATTAGAAGTTCTGAAGGACACATTAAATTATCAACCTAAGTCACAATGCTGTGCAATAGACTTTGAAAACTGTTTCTACTAACACTTTACCATAATCTCTCTATTCTGCACCTCTGCCTAGACCCTTGTAACCACCATTCCACTCTTCACTTCTATGATATTGACTTCTTTAGATTCCAATTAGAGTGAGATTGTACAGCATTTTTACCTCCATGTCTGGCTTATTTCACTTAGAATTTAATATTTTTATGATCTAGAACAAAGTTAAATTCAAAAATAATGAAATATATTCAATGAAAGTAATTTCTGAGATTCCACTTTGACAATGAACATTTCTTGAGAATGGAAGAATATTTATCTTGAAAATATTCACAGGAAATTAGTAACTTCCTTGCACCAATTACCCTCAACCCCCCATCAATACATTCAAAATGAAGATGTTCAAGTGATATTTAACATGTACAAGAAAAATTTTAATATTAATTAATAGGTCAGTAAATAGTAACCTTGTGATTCTGCAGATTGTCAACAGACTATTTTATTAGGATAGCACACAGAAAATCTGTACATTTGCAAAAATATAGGCAAGGCAATAATTAGATGGGTAATTCACTCCACTTTTATCTTGGATTAGCTGAAATTGGCATTTTTTTCATTCATTTTTAGTGCCTTTCATTCACAGGAAGGAAAACTCCCTTGTAATCATAATCTTTAAAAAGTTCTACCTCACTTTTTTTTGGGGGGGATTTATTTTTTGTGATAATATTTTGACATTGACATTCTCATTTTTAAATTTATATAAATGTAAATTAAAATCACTACTTACAAATTTCTGCCATTGCTTTTCCTAATAACCTTGATACTGAAAGGATTTTTTTCAACTTTTACATCATACAATGTTTCAGAAGGTGTGGGTCCAGTAAATTCTTTTACAAACTGATGAGGAACTTCATATCTTCTATTGTTTGGATCAGTAATCTGCAAAGATTTTAAAAAATTAACATTATTTAGTTTTAAAACAGTATTCAATTTTTGAATTATTAAATACAGGCTCCAAATAGAAAATAACTTCAGCCTTATGAATTTAATTATTCTTAGTGCTCTATAGTGTTTATCCCCTTAGATAGAGCCATTAGGATTTTTAATTGTGCTTAAAGAAATCTCAGGGCTGAAATTATATTCAGGGTAGAGCACTTGCCTAGCATTCATGACACTATGGGTTCAATACTTAGCTCCACCAAAATAAACTTATAAATAAAATTCAAAATAACTCAATTCTTGTGAAATTTTTGCTAAAAAACAAGTATGCAAAGCACACGGTACTGTTTCAATTTCCAAACATAAAAATTAAAAAAAAAACTTATTAAACTAAATGCAATAGGAATTAGTAAAACAAAGCATAAGCTCTAAAACCACAAGCTCTAAAAAAGAAGTAATAAATATAAATTGCATTCACATAGCACTATTAACATTTTCCCTCAAATTAAAGTTTAAAGTAATATATCATCATAGCCTAAATTTGAAATTCAGAAAATATTGTTATTTATTGAGTACACATTCTCCTGAAGGCAATATGTTAAATATTTTACCTCGACTATGTTATTTAAATTTTTAAAAGTAATGGCAAGAGAAACTATTATTCTTAAGTTATATTTGAACAAACAGGCTCAGAGATTTGGAGTAACTAGTATAATTAGTTTTTGCCTTGTAATAAATATTTCTTAGGAAGGAAAATGTGTAAATGATGTAAAGAGTGTGTTCATAAAACATTTTTGATTATTAAAGCAAAACACAAACCTTGAACCGAAAACGGTTTGGTGTCTGACTTTGAGTTGTAAGGAGGACACTACTAATATCTTTTCCAAACAAAGTAGGAGAAGCTATTCTGTTTAATTTGGCTTCAAGTCCTTAAACAAGGAAAACAATCAAGGATAAATGAATTTATTCATAAAGATCAACAACTATTAAATATCTCAATATTTATAATTAAATTCATCACAAATAATGTTTTCTTTTTAATTTGGAAGATAAAACCATGGAAAAAATAAACAATATAATCAATATGAACAGTTCAGTATGCACTTATTTCATGTTATTTAGGATATTTTTCCAAGAAAAATTTAAAATAACATTTTTTTTTCACTAAGAATGTACTATATTCAGTCATCATGACACAGCACTTCTTACCAGTCCTACTTGTGGTTAATTCTTCAGCATTATAGCCATGGTTATTCACAAAGAAGCACCAAGGAACAACAGAGTCATTCCCTGGCCTCCAGCAGCAGCCCCGCTGTGCACAGATTGCCTGATAAAATATTTTATAAAAAAAATTAATATAATTAGCACTATTGTCAGGTATTCTAGTCTTTTTCCATTAAATGAATATTTGAAAATCAATATTATTTATTCAAATATATAACATACCCATGTATCATTTGTTCTTTTTTATTTTCACATGGAAGAAATATAAATATTTGATGAACTGAATTAATTATACCATATTAAATACCAATGCTCTGAATTGTGATTTATTGAATTCATATGTTCATACACGCTATTGTTAGCTCATTTATTTTAAGGTTCATACCCTCTGAGTAATTATAATGAACTCTGTTGTCATGGTGTTGATAAACAAGAATTGAAATGCTTATTTTGTACTAATTATGTATCAAGTTGTAGGTGATACATAATTAAGATGAAGATACTGTCCCGAGTTCAAAACTGTATAAAAATTTTAAGATAGTTATTTTTAGATATTTAATAGTTCAGAATATAGCTATTTAAACTATTTTAATTGGTTTATATGCCAGGTGTCACAACTAGTTACTATTAGCTGCATTCAGTGAGTGCAACAAGCTGGGCACGGTGGCACATTCCTGTAATGCCAGCACTTAGGGAGGCTGAGACAGGAGAATCACGAGTTCAAAGCCAGCCTCAGCAACAGTGAGGTACTAAGCAACTCAGTGAGATCCTGTCTCTACATAAAACACAAAAGGGCTGGGGATGTGGCTCAGTGGTTGAGTACCCCTGAGTTCAATCTCCAGTACCAAAAAAGAATACGGAATTCTCAGAAAATTTATTATTTTATATGGAAAGATCATATTAAGTGGGAAAAAACTATAAATGCTAATATAAAAAGTTGAGCAATGCAGTGCTGTTACGTACTAACAATAATGTAATCACTAATCTACTTAATATCAAAATTTAATAGTGACAGATCTTCATAATTTGAATACCTTGGGTCTTTTTCCTTGGATTTTTTATCATAAAAATAAATTAAAATCTCCATGTTTAGTTGGCTGTAAATATACATAGATCTCTCACCTACTTCCCTATAAAATTACAATAGATTCAAAAACACATACACACACCACTGCTTGTGCATGTGCATGTGCATACACACGCACGTGCGCGCACACACACACACACACACACACACACACACACACAAGAATACAGTTGGATCTTACCAAATTGGAGAATCAACACACATCAGAACCTAAGGTATGTATTACTTTTAATCAGGCAATTTTTCCTCTAATCAACACACATCAGAACCTAAGGTATGTATTACTTTTAATCAGGCAATTTTTCCTCTAGTTATCTAAACTATAAAAATATTTCCCCAAATACAAAAGTCCTAATTTTACAAAAATTATCATTTACAGAAGTCTAAGTTATATTTTAAAACCGTTAGTGCAAAACCAAAGAGTAGTTCTAGACATAGGTAAGTGATTTGGAAAAAGTGTAAATGTATTGTTTAAAGACAAGAAATAAGAGTATTATAATCATATTCAAACAAAATTTTAAAAATTTTGTTCAATAGACTTACATTAAATTTCTCCAGTTATACTGTATTAATGTCCTAGGACTGCCATAACAACACTGGAATTTTCCAGGTGGCTTAAAGCAACAGAAATTTATTCTCTCACAATTCTAGAGTTTAGAAGCCCTAACTCATGTCAGGAAAGCCATGCTGCTTTTGAAGGTGCTAAGAAAGAATCCTTCCTTGTTATTCCTAAGCTTCCAGTGGCTGTCAAACTTTGGCATTCCTTGGCTTGTAGTTGCATAGCTCCAATCTCTGCTTCATCTTCACAGAAGATCTTTCTTCTTTGTCTCTGTATAGTCTCTTCCTTTTATAAAGACCCCAGTCACTAGATTTAGGGTCCACCTTAATCCAGTATGACTTCATCTTAACTAATTACATCTGTGAAAAAACTTATTTTCAAGTAAAGTCACATCTGGGGCTCTACATGGACATAAATTTTTGGAGAATATCATTTAACTCACTACATAAACATACCAAAGTATTATATGTATGTATGTGTGTGTATATGTATATATTTGTATTAACTTTAAAGTATATATTCTAGAGTTGAAGCTACCTAGTCTCTTGTATTTTGTTATGACAGCCTGAGCTGACTAATACACTCTGGGTGAAATTATGGCTGTTATTAAAATTATCATGTTGATTCTTTCATAATTTCTCATTATCATAAGATAAATATGTATATCATTTATAATAAAATCATATACAAAAATTTACTATAACCAGTTCTTTATTTTTAATTATTTTGTAAACATGATCCATTTTCATAGATATAAAATCCCAAGAGAATTTTTTAATTGAGAAAACTTAAGAAAATTTATAGAAAGTTATCACTTTGATTAAATTCAATCCTAACCACCTTGATTTAATCAAATAATATTTATTCAAATGGTGTGCCTCTCATATTTAAAATTTTAAGTACAAATAATTGCTCTAAGTGATCACTTGAGATGATGAAAGGAAACATTTGATTTTAAAGAATCTTCCAATGTATTAATGATAAAATATTATCAAAGTTGTAGAATTATAAATAACAAAATTTTTTAAAAAATCATGGAGTTTGAATTAAAATCCCATTTGAAATTTACTTCTCCTAAAAGAGAAAAAGAGGAAACAATGTTTAGGCCCTTTTTCTAATTACAGATATATTTTACTTTTTCATTCATTCATCATATATTTTTAATCAATTTTCTGTATTAGAAAAACAATACCTTATAAAATCATTCAATTAAATTATAACATCTTGGCTAATGAAGAATTACTACTGAGTTCCTGTAACATAAGCTAACATTGAACTTTGAACACTAAAGTTCTAATTCCAGCTTTGTCCAACACTAACAGAATGATCCTGTCATGTTCATTTAAAATTGTAAAGCACTCTAAGTTCCCATATAAATCTAAAATTCAATGAATGAGATTTTGTTTCCTATGAGAATCTCATCAAAATTATTTTGCTAAATTTACCTTTTCTTGGTTAAAAATGTCAAGAAAACATTGAAATTCATTTGAGGGCTGAGAGCATAAGTCAGTGGAAGCAGTTCAGATAAAGTAACTTAAGCTTTTAAAATAAGTTCACTTTGGCTATTGTGAATCACATTTATTGCAGCACAATTCACAATAGCCAGATTATGAAATCAGCTCAGATGCCTGTCAATAGATGAATGGATCAAGAAAATGCGGTATATATGCACAATGGAGTTTTACTCAGCTATAAAAATGAATGAAATGATGGCATCTGCTGGAAAATGGATGGAATGAAGAAAACCAGGATAACTAAATAAATTGGATGCAGAAAATCAAGGGTTGAATGTTTTATAGCATGGGCAGAAGCTGGAACAAAATAAGGGAAATGATGGGGAGATAAGGTATCATAAAGATATAGGAAAGATCAGTGGAATAAATAGAAGAAGGAGATCTAGAGGGAGGGAGGAGGGATGGGAAAGGGAAGAAAATGCAAAATGAATTTAACAAAATCCCATTATATGCATACATGAATATACCACAGGAAAATTCATCTTTATGTATAAGTAGAAAGTACCAGCCAAAAATTAATAAATGACTGATAGGAAGATGGGTAGAGTAAAGGAGAGAGAATAGAGGAAAGGAGGCGGAGAAGCAAAGTGGAGGAAATGGGATTGAAATCAAGTTCCATACAAGTATGATTTTGTCAAAATACACCCAGCTACTATGCATAACTATAATGTTCTAAATAGAAATAAATAAATAAGTTCACTTTGCTTTCTTAAACAGCAAATGCAAATATATTTATGGAAGCTTAATATATGTCATTAACAAGTTTAATTTGTTTCACATTGAAAACATTCTTCAGTAACCTAACAGGTTAAATTAACATTAATGATCAATGGTAGATATCAACATCCTAAATCATTGGCTTAAATGTTGTTTCTCTATAAGACTTTTGAGGCATATTATTATTTTTAATAGTATTCTCCATTAAGTTTCAATCATTTCTTGAGTAACATGTTAACGAGAGAGAATATCTAGTTACTTTCCTCAATGGGTCACAGTAAAAACCATTAATCAGCTCTCTTTCTCTTATTTCTACTATTCCTGCTATTTCTATTTCTGTGTCACTAAAAAAAATCTCATGTATTTACAATTTTTTTGTGAATTAATCAGAAAAGTACATGTAAATTATGATGTAGCAAAGGTAGGATGAGGCCAACAAATAGAAATTTTATAGTTTATTTAGATATCTTTTTTGTATTGTGAGGGAGAGGGAGAGAGGTGAGGTTTAGACATGCATATTAGTTAAGTTCCTAACTGTAGAAAGATATATACACACACCTATTCATTAATCTTTTTCCCATATAGTTTTTTTTTTAATAAAAAGCAAGAGTCACTGGGCATAGTGGTGCATGTCTATGATCCCAGTGGCTTGGGAAGTTGATGCAGGAAGATTGCAAGTCCAAAGCCAGCCTCAGCAAATTAGTGAGACCCTAAGCAACTTTGCTAGAACCTAAGCAACTTAGCAAGGTCCTGTCTCAAAATAAAGCAAAAGGGCCTGGGGATAAGCCGGGCGCGGTGGCTCACACTTGTAATCCCAGCACTTAGGGAGGCTGAGACAGGAGAATCGCGAGTTCAAAGCCAGCCTCAGCAATGGCGAGGTGCTAAGCAACTCAGTGAGACCCTGTCTCTACATAAAACACAAAATAGGGCTGGGGATGTGGCTCAGTGGTCGAGTGCCCCTGAGTTCAATCCCCGGTACCAAAAAAAAAAAAAAAAAAAGGGCCTGGGGATAAAGCTCAGTGATTAAGCAACCTAGTTCATTCTCAAGTACCCCCCGCCCCCCAAAAAAGTGTCACTTTAGGATTACGTGTATCCAATCAGCTATCTTTAATTTTCTTCATTATATTTTTTCTCTTCCAATTACCAAATAATCAAAAAAATGATATTTTTGAAAAATAAGTATTCTTTTATTTTCTACAGATTCTTTTAATGCCATCATTACAAATACTCTAATAGAATATAGACATTCTCATTCAAAAGTTCCATATTATCACGTTATATACTCTTTGTAAGAAATCAATATGCTTATAAAGGTTTGTAAAATTAATAATAACTAGTTAATCATGGATGAAATTTAGTTTGTTAACTTGAATTGAACAGAGGTCTGGAAAAGTAAGCTCAGTCAGTTCAATGATCTTTCATTTATTCATATGGCACCACAAAAAAATTTAGCCTACTTTATGTCTAGATTCTTAAGTATATGTAATTATCCAGTATTGAGCAATTATCTTAATATAATGATTCATAGAAACATTAAGAAGTATTTTTGCAGACCTGTGTTGGAAATTGTTCTGGAATGCAGTTTATTCTCTCATTGACAGGATCATTTAATGCAGCAGGACATTTTCCTAGACCAGAAGGGTTTGCTGTGGTGGCTGGAGTTGAAGTAGGATGACTCAATTCTGGGAAAGGTAGTACTCAGTTAAATAAGACATGACGTTAAATTATTTCCACAGACTTTTTCAAGTAATACATACTTTATGTTAAAAGAACACATGAATCTATACAAAATGAAAACTTTAAAATAAATTTTGCATTTAAAAAGACTCCAAAATTGAAGCTGCAGTATTAATAAAGAAAAGAACCAAGTAATATTTTAAAATGCTATAGTCTTTGATTTCTAGAAGCCAGGAATTATCTTAACAAAGTAGTTATTTCGATTGTATTTTCTCTTTTCCAAACTATTTCATTCCTTATTTGCATATTGTTTTAGTAACTGTTTTATCTAATTCAGTGAAATTTAAATTTTCATCAAAAAATAAAAATATAAAAGAATTTTTTAAATTTTTGCAGGAACTATCAATTAGAGGATATTTCGTAGCAGTATAGAATCTTTCTTCAGGAAAGCAGAATATATTCAGAGATTAAACAGGAAACAAAAAGTACATTCACAGTACATTTACAAATTGTGTTTTACTGATGAAAAGATGGAGAAACATCAACTCAGAAGAGTGCAGAGAAGTTCACAAGAGATTGAGAAAGAGAAAAACCAGAGGAAGAAGATACTTTGAAGGGAATAATTTTATAGATAACAGAAAGCTGGGAATAGCAAAAAAATAGATATATAAGAAAGAATATTATAGGAATCATATGTGTAAGATAAAAATGATTTACATATAATGAGCTATTGCTGAAAGAAAGTAGAGCAATAAGATCAGTAGGAATTCCTAACTACTGTTAGACTAGAATATAATGTGTATCATTCTTAAAATCAAGAATCAACAAATGGGATGGATTCAAACTAAAAAACTTCCTCTCAGCAAAAGAAATAATCAATGAAGTGAACAGAGAGCCGACATTCTGGGAACAAATCTTTGCCACACACATATCTGATAGAGCGCTAATCTCCAGGATATATAAAGAACTCAAAAAACTTAACACCAAAAAAACTAACAACCCAATCAATAAATGGTCCAGAGAATGATAAAGGAAAAGTATATTTGGTGGCCCACATTAGTATGCAGCAGCTCTAAATTAGAACAGAAATATTCATAAAAAGTTTGTTAAATACCTCAAAACTTGATTCACCTTGCCTCTACTTTATTTTGCCATACAACTTCTTTCTCCTTAAAATTTGAGCCAAGCAGAGAATACATTCGCCACATGCCTCATCTGCTTTGCAAATTTCTGAAGGCCACAGAAAAATCTAGATTTTCCCAATAATGAGAACAATCTCATTAGCAACGATAGGCAATTATTCCATCTTACACTGCCACCTGCATGCCTCTGTCTCTTTGCTCTTTCTCAAGTAATGGGGAAGTCCATCAATGTCAAAGCACATGAATTCTTAATTACAGAGGGTTTTCATTGAAGTAACCAGAACAAAATGATAGAAAGTTGAAGGGATTGTGTGACTTGCCACAGATCATCCTTCTCATGTTTTGTCTCTCATTGATTATCTTTTTTGAATAGCTATTGTGAAATAACTTTCCCTTAACTTCACTATTATGTATAAGAATTTTTATTACTTACCATCAACTGCAGGTGTTTGAGTTGCTAAAACAGCAACTAGGGCAATAGCTATTATAGTAACTACTGCAAAGAGAACAATCAGAGAGATTTCTAATCCACTAAATTTCTTCCTTGCCATCTGAAGAAGGAAAGGAATTTAAGATTAAAATATAAAATATATAACCGCAATGAACCATCACCAATTATCATGAAATTAGACATACTAATTTTTACTAAGCAAGAGATAAGCAGAAGTACAAACAGCTTTATCAGTTTATGATCTAAAATAGTATGCATTGACAAAAATGTAAACAACACATGCAATTTTTAACAAAAAGAATGAATTAATTATATGTATTACATAGTACATTAAGACATAAACAAGGGAAAAAACAGTTTCCAGTTGCTGTGCCTTGCCCTCTTATTTGAAGGTATTATTCAAGTCAAAGAAAGCTTTAAATTTCAACATGTCTCCTAATTTTTACAGTTCTTAATTCTGTGAAGATGTTCTTATTCACGCTTTCCTGATCAGAAACTTAAAGCTGAGAGATGTTATATTTTCAAGTAAAATGATAAAGTTCTAGCTAGTCTAACTCAAATCTCTCCAATTCCAACCGTGCCATCACATAACAATATTGTGAAAACATCTAAGTATGTATATTGGGAAGGACGGTATATATTGGGAAATATTGCTATATTTTAAAACATTTTGAACCATATGATTGTACATTTCTCTAAGAAATAAAAAAAATATACCAAACTTTAAGATAATTTTATGTATTTGAGACAACATATGGAGGATATCCAAAAGTAGATTGCAAAGAACCCTTCTCAAATAATTATTTCAAATCATATTTAAATTAATCATGACAATATATCTCTTATTTTTCCTAGTCTCTAATTATCCAGTATTTTCTGTATTCTAGCATATATCCAGGTAGAATTTATAATTTCTATGGTAAATATTTTCACTAGTTAGTGAATGCTTTTTAAATCTATTAGTTTTTTTTTTTTTGCTTCAAAATGGTTCCTCCTCCTTTGACTACCCATGCCAATTCATTTACCCAATTGCCAAAACATAAAATCCTCTTTGTCCTCTCTCATATTATTCTATGACACTCAACAATTCACCAAGTTCTATTGATTTTATCTTCAAAATAACACTTTAGCGTATTTTTTGAATAACAGGTCTTCTTCTTATACTTAGTCCCTTCCCATTTACCCTGCTAGGGAAGTTGAAACTAATGCCCAGTTCATGTATCAGGGTCTCTGTGAGTGGATTCATATTCTTTGAGGCAGAATTAATCTAACTTTTCTTTGTTTTACCATTGCACATTGTATATCTATTGTAATTATTTATGTTCATGTAAATTTCATCTCTTTCACAGTAACATTCTTAACAGTAAGAATGATAAAAGTAGTCTAGAGGCTGATACTGAATAATCTCAAGCATAGTTTTTTAATATGCCATATGAATGGAAGTTTGAAGATTACATTAAATTTGACCATATATTTTTCAGTTCTAGATATGTAAACTAAAATGTTCATTACAATGGTAATATTCAAAGAAATTAAACAGTGTAAGTTTAGCATGTATTCTAAAATTAAACAAAGCAATAGGTGCTATTTATAAAATAAAATCCAGTTGTTCAATGTTACATGAGAAATAACACGGTCACATTTAATGTTTAACTTTAAATAAGGGTGAATTTCACTTAAGGCAATATACTACTTCAGTCTTAAGGAGAAAATAACAAGGATTGTGCTTTTCATTTTGCAAAGGGAAATTTAAAAAGCACACATTATCATGACAGAAACTTTTCTTTACCTAAATAAATAAATAAATAAATGTACCAAAATAAAATTACTCATATTAACATTAATAAGCAATACATGCAAAAATTATTCATATACTGTAAGTGGTAGTTGCAGTGATTATATTTTGCATCAAGTAATAGTAATTTTAAGCATAAAACTTTAGTGGAAATTGCATATTGATACTTTCATTTAAAATGAGTAATATTTTGTTGGATGGTAGCTTGATGACTAGCTTTTAAAGCTCTTCTAAAACATTAAATGTTATATAAATCTAGCATTCCAATGTATGTAGATTTTCTTAAATAAAGTATATTTTATCATGCTTAAATTATCCCTCTATTTTTCAAAAATATTTACCATTCCTGATTTTTTTCTGTATAGAACAATTAAAATAAGCTATGATTCCATTTATGTCTCACAAAAATTATACTGAAGGGCTGGACACAGAAAACATCCTCATATATTAAAAAATATAATTTTTCCTCTGCTTTAAATATTAGGGACTATATATTTAAAATGGCAACTTAAAATACATTATTTTGCTATCTTGAATAAGTGCAAATAGATGGTGATATTACTAATTTGAATTAAGAAAAGATATATTTACTTAAAAACATGTAAATAACAAAGTAACATGATCCATAGACTTACCTTTCATAGTTTTTTCTATTTGCTATGTGTTTCAGAGCTGGGTACGACTGTTAAAGTAATGACCATGGGAAATTACTCACGTATATATTGACCTACTCATAAAGTTTTATTACACACTCACTAGCCTATCAATATTTAATATACTTCTGCTCGACATATAATTGTAAAAAGCCTTAACCCTGAAATAAGTTTGTATAAATATTTCCCTCTGTGAATCTGTTAATTAATAACTACGTTCACTGACAGTCTTGACTTCTAGAAGCTAGGAACTATCTTAAGAACATAAGAGTAGTTATTTCAATTGTTATTTTTCTTTTCATTATTTGGATATTTACATAACATCTCATAGTGTGAAATTTAAATTATCATTGAAAAGTATAAACATATTTTAAATATTGGATTTATAAAACATTTGGCAAGAGTAGAAATTAGAAGATATTTCATAAAAAATGTGAATTAATGTTAATCATGTCTTGTAATTAACCTTAAATATGAAGAACTGACCAAATCCATAAGAAAAAACAAAAATAAAAACACATGAATAAGCAATTCATAAATAAAATCAACATTTTATTAATCTGCTTATTTATCATGTATATCACTAATTTATGAAAAATAACATTATAAACAGTTCATAATTCATATAGTAAAATTTATAGATTCAATTACATTGCTAATTTACACTACTATACTGTTTGAGAGCAAAGGATTTGATGTAAGAGACCTGGGTATAAATTCCAGCTGTACTGTGGATACCTGAGAAACCATGGGCAAATTTGTTTACTTATTTAAAACTACATCTCTTTATCTACAAATTGTTAAGTACAATACCTCCCAACAGGGTTACCGAGAGAATTATATGAACTATTATAGTTTATTATCACAGTGTTACTATTACAAAGAAAGTCCAGTTAGATTATGGGATACTATTTGATTTCTGTGCAACATCTGTCACTACCTTTTCACAAGAACATGAATTAAAATTATGTGGTCACACATAGTAGCACAACTCACTTTTAGGGAAATCTTAATTTGAGTATAAAGAGAATAAAAGAACTGCATGACTAAATTACTAATAAGACTCAGAGGAGATATAAACTTCCATGTTCATGGAAAAATAAGAGAATTACCCTAGAATGGCCTCAATGGACAGAACACTAAATTCAATACAACAGAACTTATAAGTAATTTATTCCATACTTATAGACTACATAATTATATGTGTGGAAAATCTTATTAAATCCACCAAAATCTCCTGGAAACAATATGTGAATGTAGGAACTTGGTTGGCTTTTGCATATTGGCCTTATACCTTGCTTAGGGCCTTATACCTTGCTTAGGGCCTGGTTAAATTGTTGAGGCTAGCTTTGAACTTGTAATCCTTCTGCCTCAGTTTCCTAAACCACTAGGATTACAGCTGTGCCTGACTCCTTGTGTTTTATTTTATATATTGACATATTTTAAATAATAGATTTTTTCAATTAAAGATCTTCTGTGATTTTAAATCTTTGTGTATTCCATTTCAGATCTTGATCTTTCTGTGTGATGATACACACTGACCTTATGCTTGAGCAGTTTCTTTTGTTCTTTTTGTTCCATATTTTCCCCAGCCTATTTCTAATTCTATCAACAAACCTCAGCCAATAAAGGAATAATACATTCATGGAGTGCTTAGAAGTTAAATTCAGACAAAACCATAATGTAAAAGTATTCAGCTATAAATAAAAAGAAATCATATACAATAACAAAAGGAGGCATGTTACCTTAAAAATTCATTGCTTTTATCTAAAAAAAAAAACTGTGAATTTTAAAAACTTCAATTACTAATATCCAAATTATATACAAATTTTAAGGCTGTATCAAGCACAATAACCCTCAACTTGAGTTGATTAAGCAATAGGAAAAAAAAGTTCTAAACACCAAGAACAAAATTGAATGGTAATTGGTGATTGAAACCAAGTATAATCAAAACAGATTAGTGCTAAGCTACTCTTTATAGACTATGATGTACTTAGACGTTTTAGTTTGCATTTCAGAATTTCAAACATATGGTGGTTGAATCATGTATACTAGTACAAACTTGATGTTAAAAGTTGCATGATTTGGAAGTTATATGCTGGTTTCTCATGTCATTGCCCACCAAAGAGCAACACAAGAGAAGAAAAAAAAATGCTTTTCACAATGATTGTGAAGAGATACTTCAAAATACTAAATCCTCAAAAATGCTTCTATTTCTTTCAGGTTGGGGAGAGTACTAGAAAGAAAATGGCCACATCATGAGTGAAGGAGAGTTGGAAGGAGTCCCTAACAGTTGCTGAATTTGTATGCGTTGCTACTTCTAGAAGCCAGAAGTAGATATAGTCACAAATATAAAAAGAAATAAAAGGTTCCTGCCTGAGGACACATAAAAACATTGAAAGCAAAGAAAATTAGGAAAAGAAAATAAAGTAAGTAATCAGAGATCTGTAAAGTTTCCAGAAAAAAAAGGGCATTTGCAAGTATTTGTATGTACTTTAGTTTTACCATTTATTGATAAATGGAACAGATGATTCCTAACATTTGATCTCTCCATATGATCATTC
This sequence comes from Xerus rutilus, assembly GCA_028644305.1. Classification (NCBI taxonomy): domain Eukaryota; kingdom Metazoa; phylum Chordata; class Mammalia; order Rodentia; family Sciuridae; genus Xerus; species Xerus rutilus. The sequence goes on from CM053409.1 coordinate 30,129,009, forward strand.
TCATAAATTCAGATCCAAATTTCCATATAAATCATCCTCAGAAGATTGAAAATACTTTTTGCTATCATTATCAAGACATGTCTTTATCTAGCTTTATCTTATACTATTACTTCTCCATGTCATGCATACTCAAAATTTTTAATTTCTTTTTGTTGAGCATTATATGTAGACATGTTATTTCCCACGTTTTCTTTCAATCTCATATGTAATACTTTCTATTCACTCTACTGCTGCTGCTGTAATTTGTAACTCTAAACCAACATTATTATAATTACTGCCTAACAGTTCTTCCAGGCTTCAACTATTTATCTCTTTTCCCTAAAATAAATCCATCTTCCTCTCCGCAAGAAAAACTTGACTAGTTGTAGTCCCAACGTTGTATTCCAATGACACTGCCTAAAAGCACTGAATCAACCTTCTTAATTTTAAATTTAAACGTCTATACTATTTGCCATTTCACATTAAATCTCACAGTTAGCTTGGTTTTCTGCCATATCAACTACTAAGCCTCTTCCAATTTCTTACTCATATTTCTATGTTCACTTGGTTTCAAAATAGATATGTCTTTTTTTAATGTGAATTGTATACACATTTCAAATCCCAGTTGATATCACTCTTCTTTCAAAGGGACTCCTCAAACCATATCCTTGCCCTTGAGAGCATTGATTTCTCTCTTTCATCTCTCCATGCAGTATATTTTATACTTTTATTACAGTACTGTTTTAGCTTGTCCATTAGGGACACAACTGTACTCAAACAAGGGGGAGCAATGTTTTAATAATGGAGATTGAAAATGGGCTTATTATAGAATATGGATTTGTGCTGTGTGACAATATAGAGTGCTTAGAGAGGGGGAGACTATCTCTGCATTGGATAATGTTCATAAGCAAGGGCAATTCAGTAATACAGTTGCCAGGTATCATAATCTTTATTTAGTAGGTGGGAGGAACCAAGTTGAGCTAGGGATATAATTGATAATAAAACAACAACATCCTCAAAAGTCAATTATTGCTCTAACAATATGGTGTTGTTGAAAACAATGCTTACACAGTCTGACCACTGGTAGAACTAACTTTTTATTTTTTCTCTTTTCTTCCTTTTGATGGAATTACTTAAATTTAATGGAGTATCTTGTTATCCATCTGCAAAGTGCATTTGTTAACCTTTCATACCAGTTTCTCTGTCTGTGAAACCAGAATTCCCATATGAATCACAATTTTTTAAAATATTATTTCTAGTTGTTGATGGACCTTTATTTATTTATATGTGGTGCTGAGAATCGAACCCAGTGCCTCACACATTCTAGGCAAGTGCTCTACCATTGAGCTACAACCCCAGTCCTGATTCACAATTTTAAAACGAAATTTCCAGGCCCTCAAATCCTTTATTCAATTTTTTCTTTGAACCAAATACATATGTGTTTCTATAAGACATCTTTGACCATGTATCCCCTGGTCCCTGCTACAGAGTAGAGAAGCAAGATAAAAAAGTTTTAGATTCCTGGACCACCTATTTGACTAGAGGTATCTATCCAATTAGATCATTCACTTCCCTCTGAATATTAAATGAATGTAAATTATCTTTTAACCAGTGAACAGTTGGATCTTTTAATTATATTAGCTTTTTCCAGAAGAGATGTTGGTTACTAAATTATGAATGCTAACAAAGAAATGTTAACTATGTCCAGGTGGTTGTTGGTTGGATTATTCCCATTATCTATTGCCTCCTCCTTGGGCCTCCTGTTATGTAGTTCACCAACTATTTTCACAAATCAAGAAATTATGTGCATTCATCCCCTATATAAACATGCAGAACTAAGAAGAAATAATAAACATTCTTAAAGAACTAATAGTATCATTATACATAAAATGGAATAGAAAATGAAGCCCCACTCATGGTTTACTTTTTGATGAGAAAGATTTTATTTGCTTTTGTCATTATTTTTGGTCTTGAAACATAAGCTGTGGAGTTGGTGGTGCTATGACCTGAATGTTTATTTTCTTCCCAAAATTATATGTTGAAATTCTCACCCTCAAAGTGATGGAATTAAAAGGCAAGGCCTGGGGACTAGAGTTGTAGCTCAATGGTAGAGCAATTGCCTTGCACATGTGAGGCTCTGGGTTTGATCCTCAGCACCACATAAAAATAAATAAATAAAGGTATTGTGTCCATCTAGAACTAAAAAAGAAAGAAAGAAAGAAAAAAAGGCCAGGCCTTTGAGAATTGATTAGGGCAGGAGAATGGGGCCCTCAAAATGGCTTTATGGCCCCTATAAAAGAGGGCTGAGAAAAAGCCTATTTTCCTTTTAACTTGTGAAAGTACAATAAAAAAGCAACATTTTTGAACCTGGAAACTGCCTCAGACACCAAGTCTTCTGGCATTTTGATCTTGCCATTCTCAGCTTCCAGAATTATGAGAAATAAATTTCCTTTGTTTATAAGCCTCTGAATTTATGATGTTTTTAGAGCAGCCAGAATGGACCTAAACAAATTCAAAAAACTGTTCTGAAATTATTCTGATTTAACACTGTGTGATTTACCTACATTTAAATAAATATTTCCTAGAAATTTAAAAACATATTTATTTGATGAATAATTTGAGAACCTTGAAATTTATTTCTGATAAATAATTTGAGATAAATTTTATGTTTAAATTTTATTTATTTATTCAGCAAATATTTAGCAACCTCCCAATATCAGTTACTGTTCTAGGCATAAGGGATAAAAAATACTGAAAAGGACAACAACTTAGTGGAGAAGAAAGACAAACAAATTATAATGAAAAAGAATAATATTTTACTCTAATATCCTAATGATTTAGGAGATAAACATCATAAATCCAGCCCTTCTTCATCTCTTTGTCTACTTTATGTTGTTTGGTTTTGGTTAAAATAGTAATAGTGTGAAAAGGAATTTGTCCTATACTAGTATAGTTCTTATTCCCATGTAAATATTAAACATAAACAAATATAAATAATTATATATATATTTTAAATTTCTTCTTGATGTGGGTAGTTCAAGTAAGCCACAAATGTAATTCATCACCTTCAAAGATTAAGTTTTCTTATTTGCCTTTTATTTTAGCCAAACTATATGTGATTTTTCCTTCTATATTTTTAAGTATTAATTTTCATCAACCTCCATATATTTATAATAATATAATGGACAGTGTTTCAAAGACCACAGATGGTAAGAGAATACATATTAAGTTCATCTTGTCTGAACAGCATGCCAGACCGTCAGAGCAATGATATGTCCCTCAGTGAATTGTATCTGAGAGTTGACGCTTCTAACACATCTAGTATGTGCATTGACATTGTCACAGGCATAAACTTTACTTCAAATATCTTTAATACATATATACTTGAAGCTACTTTAAATGAACTGTTAATTTTTTCTTCTAGAAAAAAGTTAACCATACTACTTGTACACTGAGTTTTACCTTTTAGAACAAGAATCAATTTCCAAAACTAAATTCAATTTAAAAAAACAAATAATTACAAATGAAGCATTTGTTATATCTGTCTTCATGATATCCACTTCTTCTTAACACAATTAGTCCTAAAGGCCAGGCACTGGACATAAGTATGTTTCCCTAATCATAACTGCTGATTAAAAATCTATAAGAAGATAGAATTATGATATAACATTTATCAGATCAGATTAGAAATAACTTTCATCAAATATTCATGATACAAAATGATGTTTCATTGTCAGTTGTAATTCAGGATCTTAAAATGCAATGCATTCTATTTGTCTGAAGTTTACCTTTGCCCTGAACTCTTTTAGAATTCCTACAAAATAAAGATACTTCCCTGTTCCTTTAAGATTTCCTAAACTAAAATAATAAAATATTTTTGAAAAGAAAATTCTTTCATGAGAAAATATGTAGCTAGCTAGTCTATACATGGATTTCCTTGTATCCTGTAAATTTGTAAAAATTAAATTATATTTGTGTCTGCTTTTTTCAGAAAGGATTTTAAAAAGACAATACCATTTATTTTCTGAAAATGGACAATTCATATTTTTCATGATTGTCAAGGGAATATTAAGTTAGATCTTAAGAGAAGGATCAGCAAAAAAATGTTTTATTGACTTTTAAAATTATTTTAGATCTCTGTTCTTTCTCCAAATCCTATCCCTCAGAGAACTCATCATTCATTTCTATGTTGAAAATTACTAAATTTGTTTTTCTAGTTTTTTTCTCACCTAAACTACAATATGCCTAAATTTATACTGTACACTTTTTCTACTTCTACCAATTGCCTAAATTACAACGTTTGTAACATTCTACTGCACCTGCTTATTGGAATGAATTTTTGTCCTTAAAAGACAACAGTTCTAAAATCAAATTTACCATCCTTTCTCTTACTTTTCTCTTAAAGTATATCAAGATCTTTTAGGGTCACTGGTACCAACAGTTGTCCAAGGAGGTTCCCAAACCTCAACTTAGCTATGGCAGGTTCTTCAATATAGAAAGGAATTTCAAGGTACATCAAAAGAGGCACAAAGATTTATTTAGGAAAACAAGGAAATTTATTCCAGAAAGCAATAGAATAGGATGCATGTGAAAATGGGGAAGGAGTGTGTGTACTCCAGAGTAAGATGCACTTGTGGGGTCATGGGCTCTTCTTTGTAAAAGAAACATTATAAAGGGTGAACATGAGAAACGGGGCAGGGGCAAGGAGTCAGTGACATCAGCCTGGTTAGCCCAGTTTTCCTGATCATGGAGTACGTGGCAGATCATGCTGGTCTGGTTCTTTCAGGATCTCTAGATTAATGTCATCCAGTGAAGAGATAATCTTTGGAATATAATCATATAATATATCTCTAATAATATTTCTTTTTGCTTTATTTAATCTAAGGAAAAGATGTTGTATAAGCTAGTAATATATGTAGACATTGGTCACCTGGTCTCCCAATAGGCTGACTCAAGAGCTTCTTAAGAATTTGTTTCTAAAAGAAAAGAGAGTTGGAGAGCAAAAGTAAGTATGTTCTTGGAGCTACTTAGATTTAAAGTTACATGTTTTTCCCTTCCCTATGGATTTCCCTTCTACATGTCCTTATGTCTTCTCTCCAACCTCAAGTGCCCATAGAGTGGGAGAACATTTTTACTACACGCACGTCAGATAGAGCCCTAATCTCTAGGATATATAAAGAAATAAAAAAGTCAACACCAAAAAAATAAATAACCCAATCAATAAATGGGCTAAGTAACTGAACAGACACTTGTCAGAAGAAGATATACAATCGATCAACAAATATGTGAAAAAAAGTTCAACTTCTCTACTAATTGCAGAAATGCAAATCAAAACTAAGGTTTCACCTTTTGCCAGTCAGAATGGCAATTATCAAGAATACAAGCAATAATAAGTGTTGGTGAGGATGTGGAAAAAAAGATACACTCAGACATTGCTTGTGGCACTGCAAATTGGTGTAACCACTATGGAAAGCAGTATGGAGATTTCTTAGAAAACTTGGCATGGAACCACCATTTGACCCAGCTATCCCACTCTTGGTCTATACTCAAAGGACTTAAAATCAACATACTATAGTGACACAGCCACATCAATGTTCATAGCAGCTCAATTCACAATAGCTAAACTGTGGAACCAATTTAGATACCCTTCAACAGATGAATAAATAAACAAACTAGTATATATACACAATGGAATATTACTCAGCAATAAAAGAGAATAAAACTATGGCATTTTCAGGTAAATAGATGGAGTTGGAGAATATCATGCTAAGCGAAGTAAGCCAATCCCCCCAAACCAAATGCCAAATGTTCTCTCTGATAAGTAGATGCTGATCCATACTGGAGGTTGGGTCATGGGAAGAATGGAGGAACTTTGGACAAGGGGGACATAGGGGCAGTAAAGACGGTGGAATGAGATGGGTATTATTGCCCTAGCTTCATGTATGACTGCACATATGGTGTGACTCTACATCATGTACAACCAGAGAAATGAAAATTTTTGTTCCATTTGTGTACAATGAATCAAAATGCATTCTGCTGTCATGTATACCTAAGTAAAATAAATAAATTTAAAAAAGAGAGAGAGAGAGTTCAAGTTCCACACTATGCTTTTTGACCACAAAAGCATAGTGTGGAACTTGAATTCAATTCTACATTATAATTTTAAGAACCTTCTACATCATGTTTTTCCTCCTAATATATCAAAAAATACATACTTTTCTTTAAACTCTACTCAGGAAACAGCAGATATTAATAAATATAAATTAATTGATTGGTAAGTTAATGAATGTAAGTCTTACAGAAATGAATGATTTTATTTGATAACAAGTAAAGCAACACCAGCTTGCTGGGACCATAAAATTATTATGCATATATGAGTGTATTTTGGGTTGTTTGTATTCACAATTAAAACCCATGGAGTCATATATAATATGCAAAAAGTAATAAAATCTAAAACCAAATGACAGGTTGCCAAATGTTAGCATGTGAAAAGTATATAAATCATAATATTAGAGAGGATGTTAAAGGACATCATTGATTAATTTTAAATTGTGAATAGTGCCTCGTGTAATGTCATCAGTTAATGCCATCAGTGTAGTAAAGCATTAATCTTGGAAGCACTAAATGTTATTTATTAAGTCTCTTGTATCTTAAATACAGACTATGGAAAGGGAAATCACAGTTACAACATATCAAAACACTTTCTATTGAAGAAAAGATGCCAAGATAGGAGAAAAGACTATTCACTCATGATAAAAGGCAGCAGAGTCTCTTTACTTACTCTCAGCATATATGTTAACTGCTGCGGATATTTCACTGGGAAGCAGCAGAGATGTGGGTTAAGCAGTGCTGATAGAATCCTAACCAGCTCAATAAAGCTTTTTGACTCTTAATTTTGTGTCCTACAACTTTGCTGAATATGTTTTATAGTCTTGTCCTCTGCAAACACAGATAATTTTGCAACTTCTCTTTTTATGTGGTTTACGTTTATCTTTTTTTTCTTTCTAATTATTCTAACTAGGACTTCAAATATTATGTTAAATACAAGTTATGGAAGTAAACATCCTTATGTTGTTCCTGATCTTAGATAAAATTTTTCATTCTTTCACCAGTGAGTGTGAATTGATTGTGGATCCTACATATTTGATATATATTAGGTTCATTTGGTTTCCTTCTATTTCTACTTTGTTGAGTGTTTTTATCTTGAAAGTTTGTTGGTTGTCATATTTTTTTTGCACCCATTGAAGTTGTCCTGTGTTTTTTGTATTTCTGTTTTCCTTTTCTATTTATGTAGTATATTATACTGATAAACTTTTGTGTGTTGAGGCATTGTTGGATTCCAGGAATAAGTATAACTTGTTGATGTTGTATGAATCATTTAATGTAATGTTGAACTCATTTTGCCATTGAGCAATTTTGTATATTATTCTCTAGTTATTGTAGTATATTTTACTTTGGTGTCAGACTTTATAAAATGATATTGAAAGTGTTCCCCTTTTTTAATTTTTGTAAGAATTTAAAGATTCAAGTTAATTCTGCTTCGAATATTTGACAAAATTTAACAGTGAAGCTCACAAGTCCTGAGATTTTCTTTATTGGGAGATTTTTTTTTTTAATACATTCAATCTCCACACTAGAAATAAGTCTATTCAGATTTCTACTTTCTCATGATTAAATCTGGATAGGTTGTACATTTCTCACAATTTATGCATTTCATCAAGGTTTTCAAATTTATTGACATGCAAATGCAGCATTTATGGCATTATCTTATAATTAATTCTTTTTATTTCGGTAAAGTTGGTTGAGCAATGTTCCTTCTTTGATAGCCAATATTAATTATGTCAGTTTTCTTTCCTTTTTGTGTGTGTTAGTCAATCTACCCAAAAGTTAATTATGTTTAACTTCTCAAAGAACAAACTTACTTTTATCGATTTTTTTCTACTTTCTATTTCTTTTTTTTCTGCTCTAATATGTAATATTTTCTTCCTTCTAACTTTGGTTTAAATTTTTTTATTCTCTAAGTTTTAAAGTTAGATTTTTGATTTGAGGTCTTTCTTATTTTTTAATATAAGCATTATACCTATACATTTTACTCTTAATACTACTTAACATTGTACCATAAATTTTAAAATGACATTTGCTCAATATTTTTTCTCAAGATAGTTTATAATACCGCCTAAGACTTCTTTGACTCATTTACAATTTTAAGAGTATATTTGTGGGGCTGGAGTTGTGGCTCAGTGGTAGAGCACCTGCCTAACATGTGTAAGGCACTGGGTTCAATTTTCAGCACTGTATATAAATAAATTAATAAAATAAATGTCCACCAATATCTTAAAAATATTTTTAAAAAGAATATATTTGTGAATTTTCAGTTTTCCTTCTCCTTATGGAATTAGTTTCATTCCATTGTAGTTGGCACAATTATTATTTTTTTTTTTTAAATATTTTTTTAGTTATAGATGGACACAATGTCTTTATTTTATTGCTTTGTATGTGGTGCCGAGGATCGAACCCAGGGCCTCACGCATGCGAGGCAAGCGCTCTACCACTGAGCCACAATCCCAGCCCTGGCACAATTATTTGTATGATTTCAATCTCTTAAAATTTATTTAGACTTCTTTTATCTTCTTAAATGTGGCTTATCCTGGAGACATATGTACTTGATAAAAATCTGTATTTTGCTAATGAGTGGAATATTCTGTTAGACTATAGTAATATTCAAGATCTCTCTTTTTGTATTGAACTTCTGAATGCTTCCTTTACTGAAAGTGGGTTATTGACCTCTCTTTGTGTGCTTGTAGGATTGTCTTTTTATCCATTCAATTCTGTCAATGTTTTCCTCATATATTAAGAGCACTGATATTTTATGAAAATATATTAGCAATTGTTACTCTTGGTAAACTGACCATTCTAAAATTAAATAATCCCTTGTTTTTGTCTTTTGTAACAATATTTTAAATATCATTTTCATATTTTCACTTTTGACATATCCATATCCTTAGACCTAAAGTGAGTCTCTTGTAGATAGCAAATAATTGGATCTGTTTTTCTATCAAACTGCCACACTATGTTTACTATATTGTTTAATTCATTCACATTTCAAGTAATTACTTATATAGAAAAAAATACTACTGCTATATTGGTAATGGTTTTCTATATATACTATATATTTTTCATCTATCATTTCTTCCTTTACTGCCTTCCTTTTTGTTAATTTTTTTATAGTGACACAGTTTTTTAGTCTCTTCTGATTTAGTTTTATCTATAGTACACAGATATTTCCTTTGTGGTTACCATGAGTATCATTTAAACTATCTTAAAGATATAACAATTTAAACTCATAGCAATTGAACTTCAGTTATATAAACTTTCTACTCTCCTCCATCTACTTTGTATTATGAATGTCACAGCAGGGCTCAGTGGCACACGCCTGTAATCCCAGCACTTTGGGAGGCTGAAGTAGGAGAATCACGAGTTCAAAGCCAGCCTCAGCAATGGTGAGGTGCTAAGCAACTCAGTGAGACCCTGTTTCTACATAAAACACAAAATAGGGCTGGGGATGTGGCTCGATGGGTGAGTACTCCTGAGTTCAATCCCTGGTACCAAAAAATAATAATAATAATAATTATGCCAAACTTCAATAATTCTTGACAAATGCAATCATTTATTAAAAGTATTATTTTCATACTTCATTAATAGTAGTATTAGTATAGTATAAACTGTAACCTACTGCACTTGCACAATATGTTTTAGAAAGTAAGCCAAAGGAAGATAACTATGAGTCTATGTATTACGCAGCTTCTTTCATCCAGCAAACCTGGCTATACACTAAGCTCTATGCTAGGTATCAGTGATTAAATGAGAACTAACTCTATTTAAAAATATTAGTAAATACCTTCTTCTAGAAATTTTGAAATTATTTCTGAGTAGCCAAAATACTTGGTAGACCAGGATTTGGTCTGCAAAATGACGACTTGAAGTTTAATGTTAAATAAAGAAGCTTACTAGTGGAGCTTTTTGAAGCCCTCTGGAGAGAACACCTTACCATCATGTGCCCAGATTCCAGAGGTGGAATTACAGGAAATGTCTGACTAGCTGGTTTCAAGACTTGTTTTTTATCCCATCCTTTCTTTCTATGCCACTATTTCTCCCTTCTGTAATAGGCATGCTTACTCTGTGCCATTATATATTAAATGTATGTAATTTACTTTTCAATTTTTACAGGTGCTCATAGCCAAGAGTTTGCCTCCAGTTTCAAAGGATATTTTTGATTTGAACTTTTGTGCAATGTTGGAAATGTGAAGACTATTGAGACTCTTGGAGATGGACTAGTGCATTGTGAATGCATTGTGAATGGAGTTTGCTTTAGAAAATGGACATAAACTTTTGAGGGCCAGGGGTGGAATTTATGGTTTGAATATAAGGTGAATACCTTATATCCAAAATCCCCTGTGTTAATGTAGGAGGTGAAATGATTAAATTATGAGACCTATAAACTAATTGGTCAATTAGTCCATTTAATAAATTAATGTTTTAAAAAGACTAGCTGTGTGGTAACTGTAGACACATGAGGTATAACCAGAGGAAGTACATCACTGGTAGCATGCATTTGGGGTTTATATTATGTACCTTGTACCTATTCAAACTGAACAAGATTCCTTTAATTCCAAGTGCCTTGAGAATTTAAACCATTAATAGATATTAAATTCTACCAAATGCATTATTAACATAACCATGTCAGGAGTTACAGTTGTTTAAATATTGAATTACTCGTGAATTTCTGAGGCAAATTCAATTTGCATATATAGTTTCAGAATTCGTTTGTTTTGTGTATGTCTTACTAGATTCAATTTGACATTTGTTGAAGATTTTCTGCTATGTTTTTGTTTTTTGTTGTTTTGTACCAGGGATTTGTACCACTTAAACACCAAGCCACACCCCAGCCCTTTTTTTCATATTTTATTTAAAGACAGGGTCTTGGTAAGTTGCTTAGAGCCTTGATAAGTTACTGAGGCTAGTTTTGAACTTGAAACCCCTTGCCTCAGCCTTCTGAGTGCACCACTGTGCCCTGTTTATCTCTACTCTTGACCAAAACGTACCTTCAATAACTATTTTTAGACTGGTTTTCTTATTTTATTATTAAAATCATGCTACCCTCTTAAAATACAGGAAATATTTTTTCTTGATTTTCAGTACTATATTGTATAGAATTGTTACTTCTTCAGATGGTTCCTACAATTCATCAGTGTTCATATGTGGGTCTGCAGACTTTTTGTTTTTTGTTTTGTTTTGTTTTGTTTTGTGGTGTACTAGGAACTAAACTCTGGATACATGCTAGGTAGGTGCTCTGCCACTGAGCTACTTCCTCAGCTCTTTTTAATTTTACTCTGAAACAGTGTCTCCCTGAGTTCATAGTGACATCATCTTCTCATTTATGATGTTATTTATTTGTGTTCCCTGTTTCTTTCTCTTTGATTTGGAAATTTTCTAGATATTGGCCTCATAGAATGAGCTTTCATTTCTTGCTTTTGTCTATTTATTGTTTATCCATTTAATGTAATTATAAGTAGGGTTTTCTTTAGGCATATGTATTATTTCCCTTTTGTTTATTCCCTCAGTTTTTTATTTACTTGTTTTTCTTTTTCTGCCTTTTTTAGAATTTAAACATCATTTTAATTTATCTACTGTATTTTTGAGTATATTTCTTAGTGCAAAATTTTTAAGTGGTTTTTCTAAGTATCAAACACATGTACTAAAGATCTGTTTCCTAGCCTGACATGTAAGAATTTTCTTTTACCCATAATATCATATTTTTCAATCAGGAAAAAAATTACAAGTCATGAGAAAAAGGTAAAAAATATTTGGAAGATGCAAAATAAACACCAGAACCAGACTTAGAAAAAGCAGCAATCTTGAAAGCATCAGACGAGGAATTTTAAACAATTGTAGCTAATATGCTAAGGGTACCATCTTTATCTGCTTGAGCAGATAAAGTGTTATGAGGGATAAAATAGCTCACCAACCTAGAGCTATCTTCAAAGGTGAAGGAGAACCGACTTTGGTGAAGCATACTCTAACACAACTACTGAAGTTACAGTGCACATATCTATCATGCACAAGACCCTAGGTTAAATTCCCAACACAAGGAAAAAAAAAGTAAAGTAAAGGTGAAATAATTTTTCTGCCAAAAAAAAAAAAAAATGTTGAGGGAATTCATTGCCAGTAGGCTTATACTGTCAAAAATGTTAGTTATTTAGAGGAAAAGAAAATGATAAGTCAATTTTTAGATTTTGAGAAGTCTCCTTAATGTTTCCCATTCTTAGTATACTAAATTACATTCTCACCAACAGTGTATAAGTTTCCCCCATTCTCTGCATCTTTACAAACTTTTTCTTTTAATAATAGCTATCCTAACTGTGGTAAGCTGAATATCATTATAGTTTTAACTGCATTTCCCTGTTGTCTAATATATTGAACATTTTTCCATATATTTGTTGGTCATTTGTATTTCTTCTTTTGAGAAGTGACTACTCAGATCATTTGTCTGTTATTTTAATTGGATTCTTTGTTTTTGTTTTAGTTCTTAAGTTTTTTGAACTCTGTATGTACTCTATGCTTTCTCAGATATAAAAAAGTATTCCTCTCATTCTTTATGTTGCTTCTTCACTCTATTACATTGTTTCCTTCACTTGCAGAAGCTTTTTAATTTCATGTAATCCCACTTGCCAGTTTTCACATTTGTTTCTTGTGCTTCTGGAGTCCTATCCAGGAAATCTTCGCCTGTACAAATATCTTGAAGAATTCTCTCTACTCCACTAATTTCAGATTTTCTGGGTCCCATTAAGTTCTATAATTCACTTTGAGTTGACTTTTCTGCAGGGAGAGAGATAAGGGACAAATTTCAGTCTTCTGAATACAGATATCCAATTTTTCTAGCATCATAAATTAGAAACTCATTTTAGCTTTTCATTTGTTTGTTTTCTCTCTCCAATATACATTCTTGGCTCCTTTGTAAGGAATCGATGGCTGTAAATGAATTAACTTATTTCTGGGTTCTCTATACTATTCCACTGGTCTGTGTATCTGTTTTTAAGCCAACCATACTGTCTTTGTTACTATAGTTCTGTAGTATATCTTAAAATCAGGGATTATGATTCCTCAACCTTTTCTTTATGCTCTTCTTTGTTCAAGATTGCTCTGTTATTCGGGGTATTTTGTGCTTCTATGTGAATTTGAGGAATGGCATATACATTTTTGTGAAAAATAACATTGTTATCTTGATATTGATTACATTGAATCTGTAGATCACTTGAGTAGTATGTACATTTTAATGATATTAATACTTCCAATGCATGAATGCAGGAGGTCTTTCCACTTTAAGTGCCTTCTTCAGTTTCATTCAATGTTTTATTATTTTCTTTTTTTAATATTTATTTATTTATTTATTTTATTCTACTTAGGTATACATGATAGAAGAATGCATTTTCATTAATTGTTCACAGATGGAACACAACTTTTCATTTCTCTGGTTGTACATGATGTAGAATCACATCATATATGCACTCATACATAAAGCTAGGGCTATGATTCCATCTCACTCCACCATCTTTACTGCCCCCATGTCTCTTGCCCCCTCCCTCCCCTGTGACCAAATTTCCTTCATTCTTCTCATGTTCCCTCCCCCATTATGGATCAGCATCCACTTATCTGAGAGAACATTTGGCATTTGGTTTTTTGGGATTGGCTTACTTCACTTAGCCTAATATTCTCCAACTCCATCCATTTACCTGCAAATGCCATAATTTTATTCTTTTATTGCTGAGTAATATTCCATTGTGTATATATACCACAGTTTCTTTATGCATTCATCTATCGAAGGGCATATAGGTTGGTTCCACAGTTTAGCTATTGTGAATTGAGCTGCTATAAACATTGAAGTGGCTGTGTCACTATTATTTTCATTACTGATGTCTTTCACATCTTTAGTTAACTTTATTCCTAGGTGTGTGTGTGTATCTATTGTGAGCAGACTTACTTTCATTGTTTCTTTCCCTGAAATTCATTATTGGTGCATAGAAAAGTTACTAATTTTGTATATTGAATTTGTATCCTCCTATTTTACTGAATTTGTTTTTCTGTTTGTTTGTTTTGTTTGTTTGTTTTTAGTGCTAATTGTCTTCGGTGGATTCTTAGGTTTTTCTCTGTATGGAATTATATTATCTGGAAATAGAAAAAATTTGACATTCTTTTTTCTTATTTGTATACCTTTTATTTCTTCCTCTTAACTAATTTCTATTAGATAAAATTTCTATTGCTATATTGAATAAGATCAGTGAGAGAACCCACTAACTTGTTACTGTACTTAGAGGAAATGCTTTCAGCATTTTTCCATTTGATATGTTGGCTATAGTTTTGTCAAAATAATATTTTTTCTTCTCTTCCTTCCTTTCTTTCCTTCTTTCGTTCTTTCTTTCTTTCTTTTTTTTTGATGTTATTGTTTCCTCATCATATTTTGAAAGTATGATAATACTGGCCTCACCATATCAATTTGAAAGGCTTTCTTACCTTCCAGTTTTATGGAAGGTACAACTTTAAAAATTTGATAAAATTCAACAGTGATGCTCCTTGGTCCTGAGCTTTCTTGGTTGGGAGATTAGGGGAGTTTTCTGTTATTATTTGATTCAATATCATTTAATTTTTTTAACTTTTATTTCTTCTTCAGCTCTATTGATTACCTTGTCTGTTGCTAAAATTTCAATTAAATTTTTATGTGACTTAGAGATATATCTGATTTTTAAATCTCTTTTTGCTGAATTTCTCATTCATATCCTATATTATCTTCCTAATTGTATTTACTTGCCTGTATGCATTCTCTTGTATCTAATTTAACTTTTGAAAAATAATTCTTTTGAATTCTTTATCAGATACTTCATTATTTGATATATTTGGGTCTGTTACTAGACAGTTACAGACTTTAGGAGGTGTTACAGCACCTTGTTTTTTCATATTTCTTGTGTTTCCTATCTTGAGGTTTGTGCATCTGGAGAAATGGATAGCTCTACCACTTTTATAGGATAGCCTCCTTAGTTAAGTGAGTTTTTCCTAAAGATGTGTCTTAGGGATTGGTTAATTATGCAATAGTCAATTTATTTTGAAATTTGTTCTCAGGTGGTTAACACAGTGTAATTTTCTTGTACCTTCTTTTGGCTATGATTAAGTTTTGGTAGAGTGGGTACTGTACAGGAATTGGAAGGACTCACTCTCTGTGTGGGTTGTCAAAAGTAGGGATACTCTGATAGTTCAGGCAAGTAGGTAGCAGAGTAGGTGAGGTGCTGTTTTCCAACTACAATGGAAATGGTGACCCTTATCACATAATGTGCGTTTCCCCAGACATTGTTCATACTGGCTCTGTTACATTAATGAGTCTCTGGCATTGCCTTCTCTGGTAGTGGTGATCAGCCTAAAGTATTTGTCTTCTTATTAGACATTGATAAGGGTCCAGATTTTTAATAGGTAAAGGTGGAGTATCACAGAATCTTCTCTTATCAGCAGTGAGTGATCACACAAAATGTGGGTATGACTGATGGCTTGTATAGGCACAGATGCATGAAAGTTGTGATAGTCTTCTTAGCTCTTACTGTGTGTTTGTCTGCCCTTGATTGGGACCTCAGATCCCCCTAGTTATTAATGCCCTTGTATGGGGAAAAGACCACATGTCTTGCATTCTTCTACTTGTAGTGCCTGCCAGTGATCAGCTTGAAGTAGATCATAGTTAGACCCAAGTAAAATTCCTTTTAACTGAGATGATCACTGAAGGGAGCAAAATAAATGTGACTTTCACTAAGAAAAGTTTCTCCCTCTTAGGCTCTGTGCCTCATAGACAAGGCTCCAGCTGAGCATCTGTGGGGGATCCAGAGATGGGGATAAGTGCAAATAGCAGTTCAAATGCACACATATCCCCTCTTCAGGTGGCTCCTGGTTATAGCACCCTGGGAATTTGCTGGGAGATGAACCAAACTTCTTTTCCAAAGCCAATTTTCTGATCTTTCTAGGTTATAAGCCTTCAAGGGCTGTGAAACTCTCTGATAAGTAGGTGTTTCAGTATCTACACTAATAGAGTTTGCTAGGATTTTCTGTTTCACTCTTATGCTTGGAGGGAAGACTGTCCTTCCCTTGGCTATGTAATTGGAGTGGGATGCGATAGGACATTTTGTTTCTCTTACTATGACACCACCCCAGGTATCTAAATTTGATAGTGTTCTATTTCTCTACTCATGAATTTAAGTGTTCTCCTGTGTTCACTTATTTCAATATGGAACTATATTTTACCTGTTGCTTTGGTTCTCTGTGGGGGAGCAGGTGAATGCTGATACCTCTATTTAGCCAATTTACCCCCTCTCTCCCTTTTCTTATGAAACTTCTAATGTCATCATCGGAGCCTCGTCCTTATGACCTTATCTAGTCCTAAATATTTCTCAAAGGCCTCGCCTTTTATTAATATAAGAATTTGATAATTAATGGATGAACTTTTGGGGGAACACATTCATACCATATTATTCTACCCCTGGCCCTCAAACTCATCTTCTTCTCATATGGAAAATACATTCATTTCATTTATGTATATCCAAAATCTTAATTTGGTCCACTACCAACTGGAAAGTCCAAAATCCAGGATCTTGTTTTATTCATATATAAATGAGACTTAAGCTGTAATTCACCTAGGGCAAACTCATTCCACCCATAAGACTAAAATCAGAACATATTATCTACTTCCGCAATGGCACAGGCATAACACAGACTCATTCTAAAACAGGGAAATATGCCTGAAGAAATGAATAAAACACCCCAAGTAAGTCCACCAGAGAAAATAGCACAGTCTTAATGCTAGAAAATAATCTTCTGTGACTCCATATTCCACTTCCTTTTTACATAATGTGGATGTTGTGTCCCCAAAGACTTGGGCAGCCCAAGCCTGTGGCTTTGCTGGGCTTAGCCAGTACTTCAGCTTTGTCAAGTTGGAGTCTTGTGTTTCCAGCTTGTTATCACAATTTAGTAGCTCTATCATTCTGGAGTTTATGATCCCTTCACTATGGTACCATTTGGCATTGCCTGGGGGCTATCTGTAGTGACTCTACTCATATGACAAATATTTACCTGGAACCCCAGGCTTTCCAAAACATCATCTGAAATCTAGGTGGAAGAAGTTGTGTCCTCTTGTATCTTCCATTCTTCAAGCCTACCTGATTAACTTCAGCTATGTGCCACCAAAGTTTATGGCTTGTGCTCTGTGGAACAGTGGAATGTACTATATCTGAGATCACTTGAGCCATAGCTGAATAATCTACAAAGTGCTTCACAATAATGCAGGGAGCAGAGACTAAATCTGGTCCTGAGTTGTACTCCATAGATGAAGATAATCTCATTCCCTTAAACTATTCTGCTCTCCTAGAGCTCTGGGTTGTGATAGAGAAGCAGTCTCAAAGATTTCCCTTTTGGGTACTCTCTTATTGTCTTAATGATTCCTTCTATCTGTAATAATCTAACAGTCACTCAGCCACACCCCTTGGTTTTCTCTCTTTAAAGTATTTCATTCTCTATCAAATTTTCAGGCTGAGAATTTTCCCAATCTTTCTGCTCTGCTTCTCTTTTCACTGCATGCAGTTAAAAGAAGCCATTAAGCAGTCTGAATATATTACTACTCAGACATTTTTTTTTACCATATGTCATCATTCTTAATTTTTTCATTCCGTTAAGCTCTACAGCATACACACAATGCAGTTATTTGAAACTTTGTAATATGGATTGTCTTTAACTTTCAATATCTATTTCCCCCACTTCCATCCAGGATGTAATTAGAATGATTTTCACTTTTCACCTTCCTACCAACATTTTGGTCATTAGCATTTGTATTATCTCTCAGAAGTCTCACATTTTCCTTAGTCTTTTCTTCTGAACTCTCACTAGAATACTTAAAACTCCATTCACAATGACAGAACATTTTTCCCACATTCACTTCAAAACTCTCCTAACTTCTACCTGTTACCATTCCCAAAACACTTGCATATTTTCAGGTATTAGTCTAGGAACATCTCTACTTCTAAGTATAAACTTTATTTTTTGGCATTTTTTGTTGCTATAGCTGAATGTCATATACTTGATAATTTATGGGGAATTGATTTCTTATTTAGCTCTTGATGATACAAGAATCCTATTTGTGTGAAGGAAGCCCACTTCATGCTTCAAATATAAACTTTGCTGTGCAATCACTGCTGGGTTATTATAAAACTGATATGAATTTTTTTCTTGTTCTCCCTAATTGTCAGGAGGGCAAAATTAACTTTCTTCCTGTCCTAAATTGAGTTATCTGTCCTTCTGTTTACTGCCCACATGAACAAAGAAACTCCAGATATGGAAATGGGAAAATATCTCTATTAAGGACATAAACTGAACATGAATTACATCTACTGATCATACGTGGAAAACAGCCCTTGTATAAATTGCAGTCAGCAGAATATATTTTATAGTTCTTTTAAATGTAGTTCCATTACTAGATGCATTGCAATGCAATTCCAAACTGGTATGCGTGTTATACTTATAGTGAGTTTGAATCCTTGACAGTCATGTGTCTGATACTCACACTCTCAAATTATTTTGTATTGTGATTAAGTTCAGATTCACACTCACATTTTAAGATTATTGCTTTATAAACACTATTCCATCTTTGAAATCTTCCATCTCCATGTTCCCTATTTATCCTTAGCTCTTCTTTGCATTGCTCTTTCAATGAGCTTTGTGTTTTATGTCATTCTGCTATATACTTCCAATGACTTCACCCACACCTGAATCCAAGAAGTTGAAAAATAGGGAAAATTTTTACAAGTAATGGCATTTTCCCACTTTATTGAGATGTCAGCTTTGATATTTGAAGAAGTTTCCTTTATCTTAGAGTTTTAGGTACCTGCAGGCCACTATTACTGCCACCATTGCTGATAATATCAATAATTTAGAGGATAACATATAGATTTGAGGATGAGAAAAGAGAATTTTTTTCAGTCTCTCTCAGTCTTAATTAGCTCTTTTTCTCCTCTAAAACAGAAATATAAGGCTTTCCCTGAATCTCTCTTTGTTCAGAGAAGGAGAAAACTGATGATGGTGAATATCAGTAAGATTCTGAATAAATCCTGAGGGTAAAGATAACACTGGGTGTGTGAAGGGAGAAGTCATAGTCTAAGTATCTAAAAATGAGTGTCATTAACAGGCTATATTTGGGCAGGGAAGATAAGGAAAGATTTAGAGTTCACTTTTGGTAATGTAAAGTTTATCATGATTATTATAAATACCAGAAGAAATATTGAGGAGGTAGTTAAAAACATGAATCTATAGTTTAAGAGAAAGGTCTGAGGTAGACATTTACGTGCAGGTACCAAGAGAGGGCAATTTAAACCACAGGGTTGAATACTATTCTTTAAAAATATGTATACATTGAGAGAAAAGACAGACTGATAACTGAGGACCTTCATCATTAACAGGGCAGACAGAAGAGAAAAAATAAAATATTAAGAAAAAGTTGTCAAAATCTTAGGGGAAAATGCCATCCCAGAGATGGCATAAAATGCAAATGAAGAAATTATACTAAGGAAGAAAAACTAATTAATTTTCAAATGTTGCTGGCAGCAATGAATGTTAGCAAAATTATAGGCATATTGTATAAGAGCAGATCTTATGGAATGGTGTTGTTTAATACTTGATTTAAGAAATAGTGAAAGAAATTTTGAATTGTATCCCCATCTATTTTCTTTCACTAATAAAAAGTTTAGTACATAACCCAGTTCATTATTTAATGGGAATTCTTAGAGAATAGGGCACCTAACTTTAAAAAATTTTTCAAGTAATTGATGTTTGCTTTCAAAATTGCAATTAATTGCATAAATTATTCCCTGGTTTGAATGGTTTATTCCCTCTGAAACTTATGTTGAAACTTGGTCCTTAACACAGTAGTGTTAAGAGGAAGGTGACTATTTAAAAGGTGATTGGGATTATTTCCACTCTCACAACACAGGGATAATTATTGCAGGAATAAGTGAGTTCTCACTGTCCTGGGACTGGATCAGTCACTCTAAATGTAGGTTCTATAAAATGAGCTTCCCCTTGTGTTTTCTCTCTTTTGCACATATTCATGCTTTAACTTTTCAGCCATGTTTTCACCTAGCAGAAGGCACTGAGCAGAGGCAGATGCCCAATTTTGTACTTTGACTCTCCAGAATAGTAAGCTAAGTCAGGCTATATAACTGTTTTTCATATCTATTTGCTACTAAATCATTCTTTTTGGACTAAATAATATGCTTACTTTTTCACCCAACTCTCTTCATCAATTCATGGTGTTTAATTTATTGTTGCATGGGAAATCAGATATCCACATGTATGAGGTGAGCATACAAATGAAAAGATCTATGGCTTCTAATAAACTTCTTTAGCCAAAAATACATTAAGTAGGTTCCAGATTTCCTTTAGAAAAGAACCTGCCAAACTTTGAACTATTGAATATGAGATACTATTTCTCTATTCTGCTTGTATTATCATGTGCCAAATCAATCTGGGAAAAGATATAATATGAATAAAAGTTAAAGATGATGCTAATCATCCTTTATGATCATTGAAAATGGAGAAAGCACACTAATATTTGAATTTCTGTATATTGTGCAATGTTCATATATTCTCTTATTTAGTTGTCACAAAACTACATTAAAGAAGATCATACTATCTTTGTGATTTGTACAAAAAAAATATTACTTATGGAGTATACTATTATTTTCCTAAGATGACATGGCTATTGAAGATTTGTGATTTCAAATGATTATTGACTATTAGTGTTTGTAAAAATATCTGATAGGTCAAGTGAAAATAAATAAGAATCACTCCAAGTTTCCTTGAAATTTCAAGAGTAACCAATCAATTAGGATAAAGGAAAATAGCCAATAAAAAGTAGATAATCACTAATCTCTTAATATTGCTCAATTTTTCATAAATTAAATAGAAATATTTATTCCAGAGAAAACATCTTTGATCTTTGGCCCAAAATAAAGAAAAGTCAATAAAGGAAAGAAAAGAGAAAATATGTAAAGTAGACATTGATATTGGATCCAAAAGAAAATTTATATAAATGTTTCAATAGATAAGGTCCTCGATAAATATCAGTTAAAAGAGAATAAATATCTGTAGTTTAATGCCTTTTTCATATTATACCATCTCAGAAATAATGAAGTTTATTGATGTATTGGTTTTTCCATCTGTTTATTCCTACAACCAACATAAACCTAGGATAGTATCCAACCTCATACCTATGACAATTGGTTGTCCTGTTCATCTAACTGAATTTAGGTCTGGGAGACAGGAGATGATTTTCCTGTACTACATATATATACATATATATTACTAAATAATTACATTTGAGACTAATCAAGTTATTTTATATTTACCTCAGTTTTCTTATCTATGTGATAAACTCAATTTTACATATAGCTGTCATTCTATACTTTACTAGTCTTTATCTGGTTACTCTGAGCTATCAAAAAGGAGGGATAAAGTATGTGCTGTTTATTTGGAGAAAATCTGACCTATAATGTAAATATCAACATTCACTTTATTGTTTATAAGTCCAAGTGAGATGCTTTTGAGATATAATGAACCTATATTTTCCTTGAAGGCCAATAATAAAAAAAAAATTAAAGAAAATTAGCCAAAAGAAAGATCTAAGAAGGAATATGATAAAATGCTATATTAAATGCATGAAAATGTTAGTATGCATGCAAACATACAAACATTCAAATAAAGAAAAATAGTGAGAAATTTTAAAAGTAACTGCTAAAATGTACAATGTTATGTGACTCTATGTTCTAAAATAAAATCAATTACTTGAAATATTTTGGCATTTCAGGTCAATTTATAAAGTTACCTTCCTTTTTTTAAAAAAAGTCTACGTGAGAAAACTAGGTTCTACAAATATATAATTTCAGGAAGTAAAAATATTTTAAAATGATAGCACTGTGTTTAGAGAATCATTCTAGCAAATTTTTGAAGTAAAGTAGAACATATGGTATTGTGTACTGAAATTGGTTTCCAGTGAAATAAAGGAAAGGGAGTTTACATTTCTAAGCCTTTCTATAAAATAGAGAGAGTGAGAAAGAGAGAGAGAGACTACAAAGTAAAACCCATATAAACTGAGCAGTTATGCTATGGTTACTGACAGGAAAGACAAAGTCCAGTGTCCACCATCAGTGGAAAAGCCATAGATTTCTATCTGCAAAGGTTATGCACTTTGCATCAATCATGAACAACTCTTGACATTTAGCCTATCATATATTTTAAATAATAAATAATAAGATCATGTACAATGTGGGCATTTATAAGCTTCTTAGCAATATCAGAATTACCTGAGTAAAGTCCTAAAGTTCACCAGGTCGGTTTCGTTTACAGGAATACATTATCTTGCCTGGGATAGTGTACATATAGAAAGCACATGTTATAGTAGTGATTTCCAATGAGGCCCTTTGTCAAGTGTGGCATATTTCATTTCCTTTTTGCCATAGAGACTAGAGATGTAAAAAGGGAATGGCAATTTGAATAAAGATGATTTTAAAATGCATGCAAGTGATAAATTTGTTGCATATCTGTGGGTATTTATATAACTCTCATCCACTTTCAGACATTTTAATATAAGCTATATTTAGTTAAACCTGCGATGTTTCTAAAAACTGACTATAATGTTTATTATAATTATTGATTCTTTCAAAGGAGATGACTGTTGGTGTAATACAATGGCATATTTTACAATTTTTCATTGTTTTACCTTGTGATGACAGGAATTATTTACTATTTTTCTTTATACCTAATCATTAACCTAAATGTTTCTTATGGAGATTGTACTAAAATTAACACTTACATACCCACAAATATGACTGAATCAACTCATTACTGCTTCCAAGGTACTACAGTGTGTCTCTTATATATCCAGTGTGGATGATGGTGCCAATGATTTTTTGAATAGCTTATCAAATACTCTTAAAAAATTTTCTCTCTAAGCTTTCTAATTAGCATTTCAAATAGGAAAAAATGAAAGATTATTCAGTAGTGTAAGAAAAATGATAGTTTTGAAAAAACAAAATAATGTTGGATTTTTATTGAATCAAAATAAATTCAATAGAAACTAAAAATTTAACATAAAAATGAAACTATGCCAGATGTGGCAGCCCCACCTATAATTTCAGTGGCTCAGGAGACTGAGGCAGGAGGATCGCAAGTTCAAAGCCAGCCTCAGCAACTTAGTGAGGCCTTAAACAACTTAGTGAGACCCTGTCTCAAAATAAAATATAAAAAATGGCTGAATATGTGGCTCAGTGACTAAGGGCCACCTTGACCCTGGTTTAATCCCTGGTATAAAAAAAAATAGAAAGAAAAAAAAAAGAAACTATAAAAATATTAGAAGAAAATACCATGAAATTGTATTATTAATACTCTTAATAAAACAAGCACTAGATTTGAAATATTTTTAAATATATTTCAGGATTTAAGTGATGCAAAGATAAATGATTTATAAATCTAATATGCAAAAATATAAAAATATGTTTTCTTGGCTCAAAACATCTAAATAAAGAAAAGATTAAATGAAAAACAAAATTTTTTAAAGATATATCAAGCAACAAATTTGATCTTAAGGAATTAACATAAGCTCTTACAAATCAATAAAAGGATAGACCAACGATCTAATCAATGACAGAAGATATGAACTGAATGTCCTAAACTGAGGAAGCAAACAAAACAAATGACTCTTAGAAAATAAATATACTCATTATATAAGATACAAAAATTCAAACTGCCAGATCACAAACAATAAAATAATTGGAAAACATGTTGGAAAGTATGGACAAGTCTTTTTCAAAGGTGAAGCTCAATAGGAAACAGCTTTTAGATTTGTTAATGGCACTTTGGGAATATCTATTAAAATTATGATTTTATTGACCCAGAAATTTGACACATGGTTCTTCTTTCAACAAGTATAACTGCATAGATTAAAATCACATATATTCATTGAAGTTCTTTTTATAATAGCAAAATTTTAAAAGTATATGTAACTTCATTAACCAGTAACTAATTGGGTTATGATGCATGTATAAAAACAATATTATGTAGCCATTTAAAAGAAGGAAAAAAATCTATGGGCAAATAATGGGCACAATACATAACATCATATATATTTGTAAATATGTAAATATTTCTGGAAAGAACTGGTAAGAGTAATTTCCTGATGCAAAAGTACTAGAGAACTATAATGTTTGACTAATGCATTTTGTGTGTGTCTTAACAACCTTGAAACTTATTTTACACACACACACAAAGATAGCCTTTCATATTCATATTCAAAGTTTCCATATCCATGGGATCAATGAACTGTGGATTAAAAGCATTTGGAAAAATAAAATTGCATGTATACTAAGCATGTATAGACTTTTTCCTTGTTATTATTCCCTAAACAATACAGTATAACAAATATTTATCCTGTATTAGAAGTTATAAGTAATGTTGATATGATTTAAATTATGGGGGCAATGAACATAGCTTATATGCAAATACTATACCATTTTATATAAAGGACTTGAACATCCGCAGATTTTTGTGTCATGAGGGAGGGTGTTTTGGAGCTAGTCCTCCATGACAACCGCAAGATGGTCATATATACACTGTGCATAATGCACACAGTGTACACACACACACAGAGTCACTGTCATTATCTCCTGGGTCTTCTCCTCCTTACTACTGCAGAACTTCACAACATGTTCACTCTGGTGGGTTGCTGGGTGGACAGGAAAAACTAATCCAATTAGTTTTGTATGTAAGAATCATCTTTGACATTCATTGATCAAATTGACAATATTGGATAGTTACTCACTTTATCTGAGTTTACTATTTGTTGTAACAAATCAGATCATAGGCTTTGAATTAAAGATAAAATTATTATACAATTATTTCTTGACTTTGTGTTACTGAAAGTAACTTAGCCCATATGTGTTTTATTTTTATAATTTATAGCCATAGGATAACAGTAGTCCCCATCTCTTAGCAGTGAGAATGAAAACACTACACCTCAAAAATTAAATGATTTGATCAGAAGTATGCAGATTGTTACAGACAATAAAGACTAGATCTGTTCTCTGATTTTAATAATCTATTTACAATATCATAGAATATATTCTCAAAAAGAATTTTCTTGATGGCAATATAAAGAGATAAGTGTATATACAATTTTTATATTGTTCTTAACATGAACTTTGTAATTAGATAATCTTCACCAGTTCTAATACTGTAGGGGATTTTCAGAATGTTGACTTTTGAGTTGCTTATTAACTTTTGATTATCTTTTTTTAAAGTATTTTTAGTTGTAGATGGACACAATATCTTTATTTATTTTTATGTGGTGCTGAGGATCGAACCAAGTGCCTCACACATGCGAGGCAAGCGCTCTACCACTGAGCTACGATCTCAGCCCAACTTTTGATTATCTTAAAGTAAGAAAAGCTGAAACATTTTATCATTCATTTTTACCATTTATTTCTCCTGTGTCTCCTAAAGAAATATTTAGCAAAATAATTTGAAGATAAAAATAAGTAAGATTTAGTTTTGTTTTGCATTCCTTTGTGGAGGGAAATTGGAGGTAAATTTTAAGGTAACTAAAATGAATGGCAATAGATGTGTTAGAAATTAATAATGAACATATACATAAATTTTGGCAAAAGCATATTTTCTTTTCTATGCATTCTTTAATTTCAACTTGTTTTGGAATGTTCTAAATAATTAATGCTTACTTTCTTCAAATTAAGAAGTACTACTAATGCTGTATAATAAACAATCTTTCAAAATGTCTAGAGTTGAAGAACATTGGCAATTCAGTTTTCTGGTGAATTTCTATTTAGAGTATCAATGTATAACACATCTGATGCAAGTCCAAACTCAAATATATGAAATAATTTTGTTCTTTAAAATTTTCTTTCATTAATTATGACATTTGCCCCTATTATCATCATACTCATCAAGTAATCAGCATCACCTTTTGCCTACTTCTTACTAGCTAAAGACTCAGCCACACTTGTACATTCATAAGCATTAGTCAGATACTCCAATAAGTCTATGAAAACTTGTTTAAATGAGTACAAAAGTAGAAGAAATAGATGGCAGAGTCCTATATGTAGAATTAATTTTTTTTAAAAAATTTGAAAGCTTCATTAAAATATAAAAAAGTGTTCAATACCATTGTTAAATATTAGAGTTGATCCACTATCCTATATAATTATTAAGCACTGATAAAAAGTTTTATTCACCAATAAATTTTAAAGTACATAGATTAGAATTGGGAGGGAAGCCTTAAAAGAGTATAGGTAATGGAAGGAATTCTTTCTATTCAGGTAAATGCTGATTTAAGAAAAAGACTAGGAAATGAAACAAGCAATGCTGCAGAGTAATCAAAAGACATATATTTAAGTAACAAAAAAATCACTCAAATATATTCCTTACTTTCAAGTTTTATCCAGAAATTAGAAACATTTGAAGAAGTCTAAAATCTACTGAGCATTCTTGGTTATTAAGTTGGAACATCCTCTTGACTACTGCACCTATGCAATAACTGACAATAATAGGTGGAGAAAGTCTGTTGAATCAAAGCAATTTCATGTTTAACTTTATTTGTGAAGCAAATACAGATGAAATAAAGTCACAAATTACAGGGTTGTCAGCAGTGCCTTGAATTTTAAATGGTTGCTGCAAAATTTTTATATACAAAAGACAATGATACCTTCTAATCTTCTGTAATATTGACAAAAGTATAGCTAAGCAATTACATTCAAAGGCATTAATACTATCAAAATAACTGTGCTAATAAAAGTTGCCAATAGAGAAAAATGTCCAGACATTTTCTGAGACTCTCTGCTACAAAGGTGCTTTTATAGCAGATACTTATTTTTAATTTTTAAAAACAGAACTATTTTTCAAAGCATTAATATCTACCAATGTTCTAATCACTGGAAATTTATAGAGACAAAACTCATTCAAAGGGATAAGTACTTTAAATGGGTAGATTTTATTTTAGGTAAAAAATATTTTCATAAAGACAAATTAAAGAAGTCAATAGATGCACTGGGAATCGTACCTAACACTCACTCATATTTGGTGTATAAGGTTACAAGTTACCCCCTGATTTGGCTATGAGGTTTTCACAAACATTTTTCAGCAAGTAGATCCACCACTCATGTTATTCTAGTATTTACCAAACTTACCTGTTCATGTGAAGGTCTATGCAGTTTTTTAACCTAGAGATCCCAGTACCCATGTAAGACCGAATGAATCCACATGTCCATCAACCATATCAGTTAATTCCTAACACCAGTAAATTTGAGAAACAGTGCTTCTATTTTCCCTATCCCCTCTAAATAATTATTTTTGACAGTTTTATAAGTAAATTCTTCCTGCTCAAATTTCTATTACCCTCTGAACTGTCCAAAGTTTTGTGGACCTCTGTTTTCTAGGATTCCAGACATACAGCATATGTAGCCATCCTGGTGAGAAATTCCAAAAACAAAAATAAATAAATAAATACAAGGAATGACTAAAGATTTTTTACTTTGATTCACTACATTATGTAATGGAGTGAAAGAAAAGAAAAATGTGTTATTGACACTTGCAATATCACCTTTCTAAACCTAACTATCAATAATACTAATATTCCTACCTCCCAACTTATAATATACTTTGCTGAAAAATAAAGAAAACACTTCTAGTATTTTGAAGATGATTTAATATCTGTGAGGCAAACCACGAACAAACACCATGAGGCAAACAATGCTCTATTATTCACTAGTCACTGGGAAAAGTAAATTTACAAACTTGAAAAAAGAATTTTATGATGCCAAGCAATTAGCTCTTTCTGAGTTCAAACTAATACTCATAATTGTTTATAATTATAAACTCACTTGTTTGGGGTTATAAACAATTATTGAAATTAAATATAGAATTACTACAGCTCTCATGAATAATGTGGCTTCAGCAATCATTAACTAATCATGTTTGTCATCTTAAAAAAACTTACAAATTATTGAAGCACTGTGGTTATAGAAAATTGTCTGAACTGAGTAGCAATGCTGACAAATGCCTAAAATTTGATAACCAACAAGGCATTGCCTAGAACAGACTAGCAGTATGTAAGCAGCAAGCATATCTAGGGTTTCCTCACACGGACTATAGGAGCCAAATCAGAATAACCTGGACAGCTCATCAAAACCAGGCTTCAGTATCAGCCCCAGAAATAATCTAAACTTTAAAGGCAGTGGCCCATGAATCTGTATTTTAAACAGGTTTTGAGGCAATTCATATGATGAAACAACTTGGGGTACTTCTTTATATTTTAAGAACCCTGACACTGATCAAGATGGGATTCTGCCACTATCACTTAGATCACCGTGGCTCTGCCACAGACTAGCCCCACAGATGGATCTGTGTGACAGTGTTATATACTTACTATCTATAAAACCATTTCTCTCAGAGTAAAATTAAATAACAAAATCTTTAAGGCAGCCCTCCTCAGAACCATATGACATCTGTTTTTTGCTATTCCTTTGTAGGACTTGCTAGAGCCAACAATTAAAGTGGGAATATAATTTTTCCTCAAGTGCCACTGTTTATACCACACATATCTTTCCACCCACCCACAGGAGCAGCTCTCAAGTATATTTGCTGCTTGAAAAATTTCATACTACATATGAAAGAATGGTGATTTAAAAACTTCTGATGCCATTGTCACAAATATCAAGGAAACCGGTCAAGGAGATGGAGATAATTTATAAGTAATCATATGTTGTTTTATTGGAGTCTTTTTATCCTTCATTTGTTTAAACATATTTTGTTTTCTGTCTCCCATCCTTTTCTTACTTTCTGTTTTCTCTTCCTTTTCCTAACTCATAAATTTTCATCTTACCTTATACATTTTCCTCATTCTTGGGTTTCCTAATCTGTTTGTAATGTGATCACTTTACTTTCAGGTGAACAGCTTATCCAGTTGTTACATTATGTACTTTAAATATTTCAGAGGGTAAGATGTGACATCAAACTTGTTCTACTTAATAACAATCCACGTTATCACAACATTTTCCTGAGCTTACTTTAAATTGATCTTTGTCCAGTTCACAAATGCTATAATAGTACATGTTATAAAAGTTACCAGAAAGCACATCCAATTATGGATCGGTTTTTCCCCATGTGGTGAAAAAGTGCTTTTATAAGGCACATGCACTAAAACAAAAGACTCAGCACAGAAAATGCAACTGAAATGCATTACCTTATTATATCAAATTTACTGAGGGAAAGATAGTCTATTTATTTATTCAAATTTTTCCAGTCTTTTTGAAGAAATAACAAAGAAAAGCAATCAGCACTGGTTTGCATAGAAATTGATGCCTTGTGATGGTACCATTTACTAAAAAGCCCCTTGATGGCCTGAAAGCATCAATGCATCTCAGGTTTCCAGGAAGCATTGAAAGGGTCTAGCAGAATATTTATGCATTGCCTTTTTAAGTTAGGCTAAATAATTTATTACCGTGACCCCTTTTCTTTCACAATATTTAAAAACAAAATACTTTTTAAAAATAATCATTTTAAAAATAAATAAATAAGTAATCATTTTTTTTTTTTTGTTTGTGGATAACCATATGATGTTTCTTTTTTTTTTTTTTTTATTTTTATTATTTTATTTTTTTCCCAAAAGTTGCATTTTAATACATGTTGGCAAACATAACAGAAAAAAACAAATTATCAGAAGCTGTACACACTATTCACTGAAAACATTTGTTGAGGCAAATAGAAAAAAATTGTTTCAATCATAATTTTTCTAACTTTGCACAAAATTATAAGCAGATTA
>CM053409.1:30159043-30347135 GCA_028644305.1 Xerus rutilus
TTTAACAAGGTGAATCATTCAGAGATAATAGAAAAAAACTTTGAAGAGATGCAATTAAAATCATAACAAAGTTGGTAATTAAAAATTGAATTCATGTTGCAATACAAACTATTTTGCCACATATCTAAGGTATAATCTTAGAGAAATTTGCATGTTTGAACTGACCATTGTTTAGACATCACACTTTTAATTGCATAGAATTTTATTATAATGCTTACTAATTATTTTAATTATTTTTTAATATTGGATAATGACTTTTAGCTCAAGTAATCTCTAGTTTCAGTTTCTGTATTTTAAATGTTTCCCTTAAATCTTAGAAAACACACACACACACACACACACACACACACATACACACAGATATAGCAGACTGCTAAAGAAATTTAACTGCCCAGCCTGGTTCAGCACTGGCACAGTTAGGCACATTGCTCAAATTACAGAGTATATCTAAGTACAACTCTCTCAAGTGGCCGTACGTAAAGCTCTCTCTAGAATGAGAATAATCTCATGATCTCTTATAGATTGGATATCTGTGCCCTCTCAAATTTTTTATGTTAAAATCTTGACACCCAAGTGGTGCCACTAGAAGGTGAAGTCTTTTGGATGGAACGAACAAACAGGAGAGTTTTTCCACTCTCTTGGCTCTTTGCCATCTGCAAACTAGGAAAAGTGCTCTTACCAGGCATCAGGAATGTTCAACTCTCTACTTTCTATTTTCCAACCTTCAGAAATGTGAGAAATAAGTTTGTTGTAAGTCACTTAGGCTATGGTAATTTATCCAAGTAACCTTAACTGAGACCAGGCTTAACTGTGTTTTTATGGCTGCCCCTCCATCTTCTATTTCTTTTTTATTATTATTGTTGTCAAACTTAATTTTTAAAATATTTCACTGGTGTGTATTAATTATATTCCCTAAATGTGCTTTCTCATTCAATCTTTATGGAATCCTAAGAGCAATGGGATGACATTAAATGGTTTCATTCAGGGGAGCAATATAACTAGGATTTTGCATTTGTAAAAAACTCACTCTAAATGCTTGATGAGGGGTACATTGGATAGTGTCAGGACTGCAAGTTATTGTGGTAATTCAAGTGAAGTACCATTTTTGCCTTGAATTTAGATGTTGACACTAAGCATGAAGAAAAGAGCCAAAATGACAGGAGTCCTCTGCTGCTAGCCTACTGCTCCACAAGAGCCAGAACCCCTGGTGGTGCCTGACTGGAGCCTGAATTGCCCTTAACTTCAATTAGGGCACTGACACTTCAAGTTTACACCTCACAGCCTGTGCCATCTCCTCAACTTGCAGGGCCTCTTATAGTCCAACGGCTGATAATGAATGATTGTGAGGTTAGTGTTCCCAGGCAGGTGTAGAGGGTAGGTACTGGTGGTTTGTGGGGCACAAGGTTGCTGCATCTGGAAATAGCCCACAGCCTGAGTGGTTTCCTGAGGTACAGATGGAGCTGAGTGTGCCACTTCATAAGTGGTACAGGCTCAGTCTTCTCAAGAAAAGGAATTGCCTCTTGAAGAACCTGGTATAGCTAAGCAAACCCAAGTGAGATAAATTCAAAGGAAAATGGACAGGACATGGAGGGTCAATCTGCGGGCTAATCACACAGCATCTTTTTTGTCATTTGCAGGATTTAGGCTTTTACTTGAGTTCAGTGAGAGGCACTGTAATGTTTTAAGCAAGTAAGTCACCTGATTGTACTTCTGTTTTGTAAGGATTTCTGACAGCTGTGTGAAGAATAAAATGGTAGGGTAAGGTTTGTAGAGTAGGAGAAATTTATTGAAAGAATTCACAGAGACAGTGGTGTTTATGACAGAGTAATATTGGTAAAGGTGTAAGAACGGATTCTGCATCATTTTAAAAATATTATTCAAGCAGCAACAGTGAAATAAAACATATTATTTCCTTCATTCTCTTCCCTTTCCCCCTCTTTTCTACATGGTACCAGTTCTGAAGTCAGATTTGTATTCTATATCCACATTCTTTTCCCCAGTTCTTCTGCTGTTGTTACTGATGAAGATCCCCAAATCAAGAACAGTCAATTCTCAAATTTGAAGAGAGTGAAATATTTTCACTTTCTATTGACCTTCTCAGACACAACATCAGGAATTTACAGTCAGCATTCCAAGTCCTCAAGAAACCAGCAGAGATATGGATTGCATAGGGGAGAACATTTAAAACATTTTTTTCTGGCTTACTTTAGTGGCGTGTTCCCTCTGCATCTGTGTTATTGATTATGTTGCTAGTCTATAGAAAGAGGGTGGATAAAGCATAGTCAAAATTTGTTACGTTTTAATGATACAGTGATTATTATTTCTTTCAAATTTTCTAGTAATATTAACGGTAAAATACATGATTGTCATGGTTATCAAAACTGTCCATGCTTAGCCAGGCATGGAGGTGCAAGCCTGTAATCCCAGCACTTTGAGGGGCTGAGACAGGAGAATTGCCAGTTCAAAGCCAGCCTCAGCAACGGCGGGGCACTAAGCAACTCAGTGAGACCCTGTCTCTACATAAAACACAAAATAGGGCTGAGGATGTGGCTCAGTGGTCGAGTGTCCCTGAGTTCAATCTCCAGTACAATAAAAAAAAAAGTGTCCATGCTTTATAAAAGACTGAGGAATATTGTATTAGAAGATGATATATTATTTGGTGCTAGCCAATTCTTTTCATTGTATTTCTTGTAAAGAATAATTCTTTTATGATTAATACTGTGTTTTTTAAAATAAAACAAGGATAACATTATCATTGTTCCACGGTGATAGAGTGTCAGGGAAGGGAAGGAGTGACCTATGGATATTTTTCTTTAAACTATTATTAATTAATTGTGCATTCACATGTAGTTGTAAGGAATAATACAGAGGTTATTTTACCTAGTTTCCCTTTACCTATTTTCCCTCAACAATAACACCCATACAATTGTAGTATAGTAAAAAATGACTAGAAGGAAACTATATTAACCAGATAGTGACATTGGTACACTGATTCAATATTCACAGCCACAAGAACATTTACAGGACCACTAGGATCCCTTAGGCTGTTTTTTTATAGCCACACTTACTTTACTCTCAGTCTCCACCCTCTTCCTAATTCCCAGCAAATAATGATGTGTTCTTCATTTCTAAAAATTTGCTATTTCAAGAAGTTTACATAAATGGAATGAATCATACAGTAAGTCACCTTTGTTGATTGACTTTTTTCATTTAGCATAATTCTCCAGAGATTTATCCAAGGTTGTTTTTGAATAGTTTGTTCCTTTTTATTATTGTATAGTTTTCTTTAGTATGGTTGTCCCAGAAATTAATTAATCATTCACCAGCTGAAAGGAAATACTTCTGAGCTGTTTTCAGTTTGAACCTGTTACAAATAAAGTTGGTGGAACATCATTTCAGGATTTAAAACTATGAAAACACTAGGTATATGAGCAATGTTTCTCAACATAATAAAGGTCATATATGATAAGACACTTTTGACTCACAGTTAAGACTGTGATATGTAATTCATAGATGTTGAGGAGGGCTGTCTGTAATGTCAACTGCAAGTCTTTTGTAGATGCTCTTTCTTCATCAGGTCTATTCTGATTTTTATTGTGTATGGGCATTGAATTACATCAAAAGATTTTTCTGCATTCATTGATATGAGTTTTATGTCTTATCTTCTTTTGTCTATTGTTATGAGGGATTATATTGATTGATCTTCAAATATTGAACCAGCCTTAAATCACTGGAAAAAATTTCATTTGATGATAGAGTATAGTTTTTTAAATATATTTCTGAATTACACATATTAACATATTTTAAAGATTTTTGTAACTTTATTCACAAGAGATGTAGGTCTCTAGTGCATTGTTTTAATTTGTGTGCCACCTTTTTCTGATTTTGTGTCTAGGGAACGTTACTATCACAAAATCAATTGGGAAGTGTTTCTTCCTCTTCACTTTCTGGAAGAGATTGTGGTGAACTGATGTTAATTTTTAAACATTTGTTAGAGTTCTCTGGTAAAACCACTGGGGCCTGGATATTTTTCTTTTTTAAAAGTTTTCAAATTATGAACACTATTTCTTTTTATTGTTAAATGTTTTGTTTTAATTATACATGAAAGTAGAATGCATTTATGTACTGTGATATATCATACATAGATGGGGTATAAATTCTCATTTTTCTGATTGTACATGTTGTAGAATCACATCGGTCATGTGGTTATTACCTCATGTACATGAGGTAATAATGTCTGTTATCCCCATATGCCCTCCTCTCCCCTCCCTTCACTCCCCTCTACCTAATCTAAGGTAATTCTGCTCTTCCCTAGTGTCCCCCCTTGTAAATTAGCATCTGCATATCAGAGAAAACTTGTTGGGCTATTAAAATTACCTATTTCATATGGGATATGTTGTAATAGTTGTTTTTTTGTTTTGTTTTGTTTGTTTGTTTGTTTGCTTCACTTGGCTTTTCCTGACACTGCTTGATTCATCAGGGATGAACAGGGTATTCTTATTGTAACCAGGTAGAAATGGAAGTCCAGGTTCTCTGGGTGGCCTTCACTGACGCAGGAAAGAGAGGTTCTCATTTCATTACATGGGAATTGAATTCTAGCATCCTGTGTGGTCTTTATAGACTCTGTGCTCTGGTGATGTCATTTCTGCTTAGTGATGGTGAAAATGCTGATTCTGGTGAGACTTTTATGTTATGGAGAAAAGGATAGCCTTCTATTTCCCACCTAGTGAGAGTTCAGTCCAATCTCCTATGGCCTCTACTGACATCATCCCAGTTGGTGGTGTAGAGGCATTTAATTACACACTTGTGAGGGTGGTGTGGGTTCATGTTACACACTTGAAGTTCACTAATGTAAGTGGGCATGGAACTACAGTTCTTTTCTGTGACATATGATCATACTATAGTGGTTAAAATATAAAATCTTTCTTTTTCCCTTTTAAGAGATGCTTTCTGTCAAATAAAAATAAGTTTTCTAGGGTCATGTACTATGAAGGCTCTGAATATCTTATGTAAATTTAAGTTGAATGGGATCTCACTTTATTGTGAAAAACATTATGTGCACTAAACTGAATTATAGTGAAACTTAAAACAGAAACCTTATTAATCTATAGCTCTTGTCACAAAGTACTCAGATTCCTGAGTTAGGAAGATCATGAAAAATGACAAGGGAATTAAGAGAACTTGGGAATCAAGTCATGTCTCAGATATTTGTGAAAAAAAATCACTTAAACTCTCTAATCTTTATTTTTTTTTTATTTAAAGAAAGATGGGATAGGATGGTTAATTCCACTGGTCTTGCAACTTAAGTTTAGTTTCATTGTATAATTCTACACATAAGAAGAAATTAATAAGTACTTCCTATTGAGCTCAGTGAAATTAAAAACATATATTAATATTCAGTTGGGTAAAAAATGTGATTTAGAAATTAATGAAAAATATTGAGGATATATTTTCATTCCATTTAAATTATATTTAAAATACAAATTTTGAAAAGTGATGATCTGTCACAATCAATCAAAACTTACTTGCTCAACATAATTTTATCTTTTTTTAACTGTTTATTATTAACTAGTGAACTATTACTGATCCAATGAATACTGGTGAATGAAGAATTAAAATATTACTCTGTTGAAAGGACAAACTCCAAAGATAATCTTCAAGTGAAGGAAAACACCCTCCAGTATCAGTAAGATAAGGTCCATTTAAATTACATGTAGCCAGGTATTAAGTTATCTAGTTAGATTTAATTTTGTCACTCACTTGCAGTGTGACCTTAGATAATTTGCATTTTCTCCTCATTCTCCCTAGTAAAATGAGTGATTTCAACAAGTCTCACTCAAATATACGTTCCAATTTTAAAGCTTCACAATTTTATGATTAAAGTCTACTTATTGTGATTAAGTTATTTGTGTTAAAATACCAAGGTTCAAAATTTATCACTGAAAGAATGTGTTACTCCCATTTATCACAGACATTCCAGGTTGTATTTACCATGCTACTTCATCCTGATGTCCTTTATAGCACCTACACATGACATTCCAAGCATTCACAAATCACATGCACAGTCACCTCTTTGCCCTATTATCTGTTAGATATTCTCGTTTTCCAAGATATGAAATTAGAATATTTACCTTTCGTTCTCACAGTCCTGTCCTTCCTTCTCCCCCAGTTCTCCTAACTTCACTTTTCCCCTCTTTATGATATCAAGTTCTTAAAATTCAAAGTATTACAGAAAGTCACCAAATGATTTAGTGAATCTCCTAAAAAGTAAAGTCATAATCTAAGAGAAACTCTCAACTCTACCAATCAGTTCCTTTATTTATCTGTAGTCAAATTTCCATCCACTACTAGATCTATAAATGTGATAACATTTTTAATAATTAATTTTAAAAATCCTTCTTCTCAGTCAGGTTGCGCTTAAATTGTCATACCACCAAACTGCTTGAGTGTATTAGATTGTCATTTAGTGCTTTAAAGATTCAGTTTCTTATATGTTGGCATTAAGTCATTGTGTTGAATTTCCATTCCTATCCCTTCCCTGAAATTGAAACCTCAAAGGTCAGACGCACAATTCTTCATATATGCAAGATTGAATATTCACTTTCCCTGTCCTGACAAGCCATTATTAACTACTAGGTACTTCTTCTCGTTTTCAGAAGTTCCACCCAACCTTTTAGTTTTGGTCCCCAGAATTCTATAAATTCCTTTCCTTTTTAATTTTTCTTATTGTTTTTAAACTATCTGTGGTATGTAATTAAATAAGGGAATTGAATAAGTATCTTTATAACAGTCATTGCTAAATTCTTAACTCTAGTTCTATCAGAAATGTATATTTCAGTTGCTTACTTGACTTCCCAACCAAATGTCCAACAGACCCTTACATTACTAGGTATGCAAAATGAGCCTCTATTTCATGTCAGCTTCTTTCAAAATTATGTTTGCTATAGTAATCATCTAACTAGTGATTCTTTACTTTTCTCACTATTCATCCCACAGCATTCGCAAAAAAATCCCTTTGAATACACCATCTTAATATTTCAAATGCTACTGTAAGCTTAGTGCAAATTAACAAAAGCACAACAAACAGAAAATGAATGTAAAAGCAAACAGAACCTAAGGGGATGTGACCTTATAGATAGCAAAAACAATCATAATGAACCTAGTAGGACAAATGAGGTTAAAGGAGGTACTGTTAAAAAGCTCAGTGCTGCAGAGGGGAAATAAAGGTGAATTAAGTACAGTATGTCTTATGCAGCTTTTCAGAATTAGTTTATTGGCTGCATTTAGACAAAAATTAAGAAATAATGAATTGACTCTTCTCCTTGAGGCATCTTGCTACACATCACAAGTTGAGGAAGCAAGTAGAAAGACATGGAATTAAGGTGCCCATAAACAGATAAATGGATAAAGAATGCGATATATATACACAATGAAATTTTACACAGCCTAAAGGAAAAATGAAATTTATGGCAGATGGAGAATAGATGGAACTGTAGAATAATATGCTATGCAAAATAAGCCAATCCCAAAGAACCAAAAGGCCAAATGTTTTCTCTAATATGTGGATGCTAATTTACAATAAGGGGTGGGACTAGGGAAGAATAGAGGTACTTTGGATTAGAAAGAGGGTGTGAAGGGAGGGGGTCGGAAGGACAGTAGAATGAATCAGTCATTACTACCCTATGTTCATATATGATTACATGAGTAGAATGACTCTATATCATGTAAAACCAGAAGAATGAGAAGTCATACTCCATTTATATATGATGTGTCAAAATGCATTCTACTGTCATGTATAACTAATTAAAAATTTTTAAAAAGAGCACATATGGTATGATTAATGTCAAAAAGTAGAAGAAAATTTCAACCCAGATAAGTGAAAAAGTAATATGCAGAAAGGTCTTAGAATCCTGACTGTGATGGAATGATATTTATAGGTAATCTTTGAATGGAAAATAATTTTTACAAAATTGATTTCTAAATCTGAATGGGGGGGGCATATGGAAAGCTTTTTAATTTATTTTATTTGTTCTTTTTAGTTATCATGACAGTAGAGTCTATTTTGACATATTTATAGAAACATAGAGCATATCTTATTTTTATTAGGATCCCTGTCTTGTGGATGTACAAAATATTGTGATTCACTGTGATGTATTCATATATGTAATAGGAAAGTTACGTCAGATTCATTCCACTGTTTTTCCTATTCCTATCCCTCCTCTCTTCCCTTCATTTCCTTTTGTCTAATCCACCAAACATCTATCCTTTCCCTCCCCTTCCCCCTTGTTGAGTGTTAGCATCCACGTATCAGAGAAAACATTTGACCTCTGCTTTTTGAGTATTGGCTTATTTCAGTTAGCATGATAGTCTCCAGGTCCTTCATTTGCTGCAAATGTTTTAAAGTCATTCTACTTTATTGACTGAGTAATATTCTATTGTGCATATAAACCACACTTTTTTTATCTATTCATCTCTTGAAGGGCACCTAGGATCGTTCCATAGTTTAGCTATTGTGAATTATGTTACTATAAACATTGATGTGGCTGTGTCACTGTACTATGCTGATTTTAATTCCTTTGAATATAGACTGAGGAGTGGTATAACTGGGTCAAATGGTAGTTCCATTCCAAATTTTCTGAGGAATCTCCATACTGCTTACCAGAATGTTTGTACCAATTTGCAGTCCCACCAGCAATGTATAAGTGTCCCCCATTTCTCCACAGACTCACCAACATTTATTGTTATTTGTATTCTTGATAATTGCCATTCAGAGTGGGCTGAGGTGAAATCTCTGTAGTTGTAATTTGGAAGTTAAGCGCTAATAGAAGAATATCTTAAATATAATTCATCTCATATAGTATATTTTTAGGATACTGCAAAATATTCAAAATTAACATTTGTGAGGATCAAGACTAAGATGAGGCAAATAAGAATACTGGTACAAAATTTAAGGAAGTGCTCATATTCAGGTTTACACAATTGCAGGGTCATCATTTGCAGTAGAGAGTGAACATCTCTTTAAATCTTGCGAGCAAAGACATCATGCTTTGCTCATCCTAATCTTGGCCTGCTATTTGCAAAATTTATTAATATTTTGTACACTTCTTAACACGGGTAATACAACCTAGCAATTGTAAACTTCTGCTAAGGTCATAACAGTGTCATATGCTCATAGACTCATATTATATTCTCATCAAATTGTATAGAGTAAAAATTTAAATTTAATTTAAAACATTAGCTAGCCAACCAGATGTGATGGTGCACACCAGAAATCCTAGTGACTCAGGAGGCTGAGGCAGAAGGATCACAACTTCAAAGACTGCTTCAGCAACTTAGCAAGGCCCTAAGCAACTTAGTGAGTCTCTGTCTCAAAAATAAAAAAATAAAAAAGAGCTGGGGATGTGGCTTAGTGGTTAAGCAACCCTGGATTCAATTCTTGGTACAAAAAATAAAATAAAATAAATGTATATATACATATAAATATTATATATATATAGGATGTGTGTGCGTGCGTGTGCGAGTGTGTGTAAGCTAGCCAATTAGGAATACTTAAAAATAAATAAATAAATAAATAAATAAATAAATCAGAGTCTATATGATATAGCCTTTGAAAGTAGATTTAAATTATTTTAATAATTTTATAAAATTAGTGTCTATCATATTAAACTAAATAAGGAAGATTTAAACAATATAATGTGTGATGCCAATTGTGCAATTATAAAAAAGTAGAAACCATATAAAATATAAGTATCTGCTCTTCTAAAGTTTTTATTTTTATTTATAATTTTACTGGTTATTTTAATATTTATTTGTATATTTTTCTGTATTCTCAACATTTTTTCAATAATCTTGAATTAAGAGAAAAGAATGTGTTTATTGAACATCCACTATGTTCCAAATGTAAATTATTCAGGAATTGAAGATAAATAAAATAGTTCATGATTCTATCAAATCTTACTGTGCAGCAAATGAAACTAATTACATGCCCCTGTCCCCTCCACACCCATGCCCACACAGTTATTTATGCTGTACTGTAGTAGGTATCATTTCACAGTACAGGAACGTTCTTTA
Organism: Xerus rutilus; assembly: GCA_028644305.1. NCBI lineage: Eukaryota > Metazoa > Chordata > Mammalia > Rodentia > Sciuridae > Xerus > Xerus rutilus. Next base: position 30,169,115 of record CM053409.1, read on the forward strand.
TGTGATAGCAAAATGATCCATTTTTCATGTGTGCTTTCTGATATTGCAATAAGTTATTCATGAAAAGGAGTCAAAGATTGAACATTTATTTAATAATCATTGTAAAATTAGCTCTGCCCATTAAAAGAATGGATTCTTAGCTGGGCGTAGTCACACACAACTGAAATTTCGACTACTCTGGAGGCTAAGGCTGGAGGATTATAAGTTTAAGGCCAGCCTGGGCAATTTTGGGAGACCTTGTGTCAAAATTAAAAAAAAAAATTAAAAGAAATATATTTCAGTGGTGGAGTGCTTGTCTAGCATGTGAGAGATTCTGGGTTTAATCCCCAGAACAAAAATAATTCTCCTTTATTTATAAGCACTTAAGAGAAGTTATTAATAAATTTTGGTGTTCTGCTGAGCACAAGTTTTATTTATGTAGGCATATTATATGTTTTAGGTTTTGTACATTCTATTTTTTAATAGGCTTAAATCTAAATGTACTCCCCTGATGATACAGGTAAAAGGTAATAAGTGTTTTCATTTTCTGTTAATTCCATTATCCAATTAATTAATCATTGCTTGGGTATGATTATTGTTTTATTTGATCTCAGTAGTTACTAAGTTTTGTAGTTTTTTTGTATCTTCTATCTATTGATACTTAATTTTTTACTATTTTGTCAATAACACCTATTATTTTAATTTATCCTATATACGGACTAAAAAAAAGAAATTAAAGGATTTTTGGTCTGAGAGATCTTTTTATACTACTTAGTTCCTAAACTTAATTATTTCCAAGATTTTTAAAAACCTAAAAATCATTAAAATTTAGATGATTTTTCCCTTTCTTCCTTTCTTCTTTCTTTGTTTCTTTCTTTCATTCCTTTTTTACATCATTGCTCACTATTATCTAGTTATGCAAAACTGACATTTCCCAGGCAAAACTAGAGACATTAGAGAGTTAGTGTGGGCAGTACATAGTTTCTTCCTCTCAAAGTGTATCCAATGAGAAGAAGGAAGAAAGAATAACTTTACAATAGACAAACCTGACAAACACAACTTCAGCCAGATGGGATCAATGTCAACATCAACAGTCATGAATCAAGTTAGTGGCATGCACACTTGATATCTGAAATGAACAAGACATGTTCTCTTCTGTGATCTTCCTCCCCAAAAATCCATTTAAAAATTACATTTAGCCGGGTGCGGTGGTGCAAGCCTGTAATCCCAGCACTTAGGGAGGCTGAGACAGGAGAATCGCGAGTTCAAAGCCAGCCTCAGAATGGCGAGGTGCTAAGCAACTCAGTGAGACCCTGTCTCTACATAAAATACAAAATAGGGCTGAGGATGTGGCTGTCGAGTGCCCCTGAGTTCAATCTCCAGCACCAAAAAAATAAAATAAAATAAAATAAAAATTACATTTAACCTTGCATGTATGAACAAATTTTACTATTTCTCCAGTTATTTAAAGAAATAACACCAATTGTTGAAATATATACAAGACTTAATGACTACAGTGGTTCCAGTACTGTTGTAAACACATTACACATATCTCAAATTGTCATTAAATTGATTCATTTAATATTGAAAAATTGCGTATGAAATGGGTTTTACTATGATCTTTGTTACAATTCCCTGCCCAGTATATCATAGAATATGTTGGAATGGCTTTTGAACTCAGAACATACAACTTCAGAGACTTTGTGTCTTAAAACTATGCCAAATTGGTTGGCAGACCAATTGAATTTTATAAACGTACAGTAAAAAGTAAGTAAAAATGATAATTTTGCATTTATAAATATGTATTTTTCATGTGCAAATATATATTTTATGTATGTGAGAAATATAGACAACTAATACAGTATAGACAGCAAGGTGAAATGTAATTTTTTAATCTGCTCAGTCTTTTCCTTACAATTCTTAGTCAAATTTCCAAAAAGAATCATTAGGATGTGTACTTTTTCTATGTTTTATGACATACAATATTATTCCACAGCAGACAGTTACTGAGGGTATAAATTGTACTTTCGCTAATCATAGATAAGAATTAAGGAACATGTTATCTTGAGGCTAGGTGCCTGTTTTTATATTACAAATATTTTCTTCTTGTAAAGACTAGACGACCAGAAGGAGATGAATTAAAGCCGCTCAGCAAGACTTTACTGGAATACACACTCTTGGAATCCTCCCGTCCATCAGAGTGCGTCCGGGAGAATGGCTCTGGGGCTCCGGTGCACAAAGAATTTCAAGAAAGCCGGGTCAGGAAGGGGAGGGCTTGAAGGCAGGAAGAGAAGGCCAGAGTCCTTCCTGGATAGGTCAGAAAAACCCACTGATTGACAGGAAGTGTGTCTACTGGTGCCCTCAGCGTCTGGCTGGCAGCTTCATTCCACAGCTGCTGACCGGTCCCCTTAATTGGACGTCCTGGACCCTGACCTGACCTAACACTTCTTACTTAATACATTTGCATTTCTGTTTTTAGGTACCACATAACAAACATCTATTATGCTGCCAAAGTTAATTTTTCTATTTTGTTTTAATCTCAGCCCATGCTACTAGAAAGTGAGAGAGCCACTATGGTACTATTTGTGAACTTAAATAGGTTTTAATTAATTTTAATGCTTATTATTTAATGAATTGACATTCTGTGACTACTTAAAACTAAAAGATATGTTTATTTCTACTCCCTGAAACTGAAAAAAGTGCATTAAAATCATGTAACGTTTGCAAGGAGTGTATTTATTCTATCTCATTCCAACACAGATATATCTAGGATGGTAGGCCATGAATTTACAAATTATTAAAGTAATCCATAAAATACTTATCTCTAGATCCTTGATTTAGTTGTTCATTAGAATTATAATGCTCTTAAATCTATTACTAAAAAAGTTTGTTACAGGTTTTCTACCCAAAATAAAAGAATGATTCTGCACTATGAAAAAAAAGAGATAAGAACATTTATTATTTGTTACTATCTTGCTGAAATGAGAAAAGGGCATCAGTATATTTTCATCATCAGTATATTTTCATTTTTGTTTTTATGAGGACACATAATATCTGTTCCTTCTAATTTTGTCATACAATTTCCTATGAAATGATAATTCACTCTTCCTTAGGATTTGTTTAGGGGTAAATGGAATAGCCTTCTATAGTCCACAAAATCTTGTCTTTAAATATTTATTGTCTTTAAACATTAAAAACAAAATAAGACCAGATTTTTCAAAGTTTCAATGTAACCTAGAATATCAAATTCAACCAATTTAAATTTAAAATGTGATTATTTGGTATTGAAAAAGCTTTTAGAACATAAATGTCTACATTTAGACATTGGTTGGACGGTATAATCTCAGATAATAAAATGTATGAAAAACAGTTTGCTAGTTGCTAATTTGAGTGTTGTGAGAAAACTTCCACATACAAGTTGTAAGGAGTGCATTTGCTTCTAATGAAGAGCAATTAGAGATAGCAGAAGCCTTGGATTCATTATGAAAACTGAATATCCTATGGTTCAGGAAAGCAGTCTGGACTTTCTAAGATCAAGAAAGATGTCCTGGGTTGATGACGTTTTGTCTGTGCATGCCTTACCTATATAGCAACTGAAGGACCAGGGTAAACAGCTCATCCTGGGATATATACCCTCAGTAACTGGGTAAGTGTTGATGGACATTTTGTTTCCAGGTGTGACTGGAAGAGAGTTCAAGTGTTCTGGCTAGTCCTTCCTTATCTCAGGATGGTGCCCCGAACATTCTAGTTATCCTAGCACTTTACAAGTAAGAGGAAAGACTTGGATCAATCCAAGGCCTCCTGTAGAAATGGTCTTGCAAGGTAACAAAATGATCAACAAATTAAAAATTTTTAAGGAAAATGTATGCTTTTAACAAAAAAATGTAATAATGCAAACCCTGAGAAAACTGATAGGATATTTTCTACAAAAAATTTACATTTTACAGTTCTTTATATAGTAGCTATATTTTTCTTAAATCTATGTAAGCAAGCACTCATTTGTGGAATATATTTTATTATTGCCATATAGCTATTGTTCAGAATTTAGAAAGTCATTATAGATTAAGTGAATTAAGAGCTAACTGCAGCTTCAATTAAAATAAAGATAGGCTACTTTCTAGAATTTGCTTTCTCCAGGCCTCTAGACATTTGTTCAAGTCGTATGCTTTGACTTCATAACATCTTTTTTTCTTTTTTATTTTTTTGGTATTGAGGATTGAACCCATGGGTGTTCAACCACTGAGCCACACCCTCAGTCCTTTATTATATTTTATTTAGAAACAGGGTCTCACTGAGTTGCTAAGTACCTCTCTAAATTGCAGAGGCTGGCTTTGAAATCATTATCCTCCTGCCTCAGCCTCTTGAGCCGCTGGGATTACAGGCGTGAGCCTCTGCGCCCAGGTTCTTAGCATCTTAATTCAGCATACTTTAATAATTGGTAATTGTTAGATACTTTGATGTTGGGTTGGGATATTTTTAATCAGTAGATTTGTCTTTAAGTCTGTTGAATTATCCTCTCTGTCTTGGATCTTCATAAAATAAAATCTCATTCATTATTATTATTATTCATTCATTATTTGTAGCAGTTTCAGGGAGTGAGAAATCATTATCGTACTTACAAGGTCACTTTATGTGGTCAATTGATGTTCTCAACATCATCTTTTATTTTTGTTGTCATTTGTTTATTTTTATTCAATTGTATTTCCAGTGTTTTGTTTTCTGTCAAATATATTAACTCAGCCAGGCATGATGGCTCAAGCCTGTAATCCTAGCACTTAGGGAGGCTGAGACAGGAGAATCGCGAGTTCAAAGCCACCCTCAGCAATGGCAAGGTGCTAAGCAACTCAGTGAGACCCTGTCTCTACATAAAACACAAAATAGGGCTGGGGATGTGGCTCAGGAGTCAAGTATCTCTGAGTTCAATCCCCAATACCAAAAAATAAAAAAATTAAAAAAATATATATATAAACTTTGCAAGCACGTGCACTCCCCATCACACACACATACAGGCACGCTAAATCTCCAGGCACAGTCTTTGTATTCAGTCATTCTTTTAAATGCTATTTTAATCAGTTCATCAGTATAGTTTAAACCAAGAATTCGAAACTGATGTTTGGTTTAGCCATGTGACTGTTCTGAAAACTGACTTAAAATTTGTTCCTATGAATTAATGATAACACTTGAGATTCCAATAGTGCTCAAGATGGCTTCCTGCCACCTACTAAGAATCTTGTATATTACTAAAAAAATTTACTGTTTCAATAGTTACTATTATAATTTGCTGCAAATGCCAATCACTTGCTGTGTTAGTCAGCTTTTTGTTGTTGTGACAAACACCTGAGGAACACAACTTAAAAGAGAAAATATTTATTTTTGCTCATGTTTCTGAGGTTTTAGTTCATGGTTGTCTGGCTCCAGTGCTTTGTCCTTGAGGTGAGACAGGATATCATGGCAGAAGGATGTGACAGAGGAAAACTTATCAGCTCGTGGCAGCGAAGAAGCAGAAAGACAGAAGAAGGAAGGGACTGGAGATAGGAAATAGTCCCTGGGGACATAACTTCCAAGTACCTACTCCCTTCAAGCAGATCCTACATCCCATTCTCCACCATCTGCCAGTAGCCTATAGAGCTAGCAATGAAGTGCACTAATGAAGTTAGAGCCCTCATGATTCAATCCCTGCCAAAAGACACACCTCTCAACATTGGAGCCTAAACTATTAACATATGAACCTTTGAGTGACACTGCAGATCAAAGCCATAACACTTGCCTAGAATATATGTGCAAAAGGGTATGAGAACTGAACTACTTTTTCATTTCTATCACAGTGTTTCTTCTCTGTCCTCTGGAGCAGTTTCTCTTTTTGAAATGTTAAACTTTATATAAACATACATATTCTATAATTACTGCTCAGAATCTTTCAAAGTAGGTAAGCATCATTCAATTACACACAGTAGTAAATCCATACCAACAAATCACTTTCATTTGGTGAGAGAGCCTTTGCATCAAGACTTCACATTGATATGAAATAATACACTTAGGAAATTTACTAAGGACATTTACTTTTCATATTCCTAAGTCACTTTTCAATTGTCTTCTACCAAGTTTTATTAATTGAATTTTACCAAAATAAGTTCTCAAATGGCTGAATAAATTACTCAGTTTCAAACAAATTAATTTCTGTACTTCACCTTCCTTCCTTTCTGTATTATACATTGTATTTGCTAACAGAATTTCTCATCTGCAAACAGTAACAGTATAGGCTATTATTCTTTTTATGTTAAAGAAATCTCCCTTATTAAATAATAATTACAGCTAGGCATAGTGGCACATACTGGTATTTCTAGCTACTCAGGAGGTCAGGGCAGGAGGATCAAAAGTTTGAGGGCAGTATGGGCAATTTTGAGAAATAAAATCCCAGAATAAAAAACAAAGAAAAAAAAGTATGGGATAGTAGAGCACGTGGGAGGCCTGGATTTAATGCTAAGTACTTGTTTAAAAAATTGCTTGACACAATCTCAGTCTTGTTCATCTCAGATTTCAATTCCTTTCTATTCCCCTTACCTTTTTTTGTGCATGTTTATTACATAGTAGTTCACTATCTTTAGGGCATTGTTATTACAGTTGCCAAGTATTATTTTGTGTCATGAGCTGAAATAAACACTGTGGTATATGTAAATTTTCATTTAATTCTTATAGGCTCGTGTCAGTATTATTCCTGTTTATTCCTGTTTTACAGAAAGGAGAACTAATGGTTAAATATGTTTAGTCACTTTCCCAAGTTTGCACAGTTAGTGAGAGCAGTGCTGGATTCATTAGCGGTATTCTAACTCCAGAGCTCATCTCATATATATATTTATTTATTTATTTATATATATATATATTTATATATTTATATATATATTTATATATATAATATATTTATATATTTATATTATTTATATTTATATTTATTTATATTTATATATTTATATTTATATAAATATTATTTATATTTATATATATTTATATATGTATATAAATATATATATTTTAGTTGTTGATGGACCTTTATTTTTTCCATTTATTCATATGTGGTGCTGAGAATCGAACCCAGTGCCTCATGCATGCTAAGCAAGCGCTCTACCACTGAGCCACAACCCCAGAGCTCATCTCTTAATCAACACACTACATACTTCTGCCTCCCTAGAGAGGTCAAACAGTTTTTAAGTTGATCATCTTGTCTGGGCTTATAAGTAGTGCTAAATGTCTCCCAGCATGCCTCTTTCATAAAGGCTTGCTCCATAGGGTGTTTACTGGAAGGCTGTGGAAACTTTAGGAGGTAGTGCCTAGTGGGATGTATGTTATTAGGACTCTGAGCACATGTCCTTGAAGAAGACTGCGACCCTGGGCACTCCTCAATCTCTTTTTCTTCCTAATAATGAAGTAAGCAGTTCTGCTGTACCACAAGCTCCTGTTATGATGTGCTAGCTACCTCACCAGAAACCCAAAGCAATGGGATCAAGAAAGCATGGATTGGAACCTGTAAAACTGTGAGTTAAAATAACTCCTCTTTATAAATGGATTGTCTCTGGTATTTTTTATAGTGTTGGAAAACTGATAAACACAGTATTATTTGAGATTTGCTATGATGTGACATTTATGTCAAGATCTTGGCATCTCTAACCTATGCTGTTTTTTAAGCTCAGGCTCAGCAGCCACAGTGTATAACTGCTAGTACCTACTGCCATGAACGTAAAAGACAATTTTCTCAGACCCCTTTTGAGTGGTACTAAACCTCCTCTCATTTTAATTCCTTTGTATATTGAATTTACGACTTTGTATCTTGCTTTTGACACCAGTTTCTGTCCTACATACTTTCTGTATATATATATACACACACACACACACATACACTCATATATATATATATATTCTTACTGGAATCTAGATTTTAGATTATATATATAAATCTTATTGGATATATATATAGATATATATATATGCATGTGTGTGTATATATATATATATTTATGTCATATTATGCTCATGCCTTTTATTTTAAAGGTATACTGCAGCCTTGAGTGGGTTGCATTGATAAATGATGAGCAGGAGGGACTTCCCAGGCTATATACAGGATGTTCCTGTCTATATTACGGATTTTGGAATTTCTAAAAAGGACCATGAGGAGTTCTTGAATGGTTTTTCAATACCATTGAAAAGTTTCTGAAAGAAGCTTCTCAGAAATGCAATTTAGAGTCATCACTTTGGCTTCTATGGAGAAGGTGGATATGAGGGTCAGTTCAAGAGTAAACGAGGTTATGATTAACTATTGTTGTAGTTCAGGAATAAATTGTGATGAATTAAATAATAGCTTCTTAGAGTTGGAGAGAAACAATTCCAAAAATAGATGTAGGATATAGAATCAATAGGATATCTTGCTCCTGCCATATATCTCTGACTCTATACCTAAATCATTGTGACCAAATATGATTATGTATGAAACTCCTCAACAGAAATAACTCAATTAGTCACTCTGAAGATAGCTAACTTTCCACTCGGAAGTGATTACATTATACCTGAGTTTTACTTTAAGAGGTTACATCTTTCTACTTTCTAAGCAGTAGCATACCACTAACTTTTAGAGATTTCCTGCAGAGGTGAATAATTATGTATTGAAATTAATAGAGTGTGTGTAGAATGCTGAGAGCAGTGATAGCAATGTATAATATTCTGGAAGAACCTGATCCCCTTCCATACAACCATTATAATCTTAGCCATTCTGTCACAGCAATGTAATCAGGGTTTTTCCTAACCATCATAGAGGGATGTGTGGATATAATAATTATGAACCAATCCAGAGACAGAAACAATGACAGTAGTACCAAGTACAGGAGCTGGAATTTATTTCCATAAAATATGCTATGATGGAAATTATAAACCATGGTGATATGAGATGCTTTTTTTCCTTGCAAAAGGAGTGCTTAGAACTCAGTGAGACCCTGTCTCTAAATAAAATACAAGATAAGGCTGGGGATGTGGCTCAGTGGTGGAGCACCCCTGAGTTCAATCCCCAGTACCTCAACCTCCAAAAACAGGAGTACTTAGTGATTTTAGGTGTGGTTGCTTAAACATGCCAACACCTTTCTAACTCCAGAATTCTTTTAAGAAATTGCAATAGTCTGAATAATTATGATTGTGTCACTGATTCTCCACTTAAGCACTTTTAAGTGCAGAATTGTGGTTAATCCTTCAAAACATTTTCAGACCTTGCTATTCTATAAACTTAGGAGCTGATTTGGGGTTGAGGCAAACTGAAATAAAAATGAGCTGTGAACCAGGAGCTGAAGCATAAAGGCTGGTATATTCTTCAGCATTTCCAAAGGTCTTTGCTCAGGACTGATTTTGGCTGATTCACTAGAAAACAGAAGAGATAAACATGGGAGGAAATACTGGTGCAGAAACAGGGCTTGTATAACCAGGAATCACAGACAGCAATTCTAAAGTCATTCAAAATTAGGCCTTTAAAATTACTTCTCTTACTTTAAGGAACAATCCTACAGAAGTTTAACCAGAGAACTTCTAAAAATATCTTTTAAAGGCACATACATAAAAACTCAATGTATTGTATATTCCTGAATCTAATTATAGGTCAATGTTATGGTTTATATAGATGTTAGGTGTCCCACAAAAGCTGATGCATGAAACAATGCAAGAAGGTTTAGTGGAGAAATTATTGTTTTATCAGAACCCTAACTCAATCAGTGAATTAATCCTCTGATGGGATTTAACAAAGGTAACTGAAAGTGAATAGAGTGTGACTGGAGGAGGTGGATCATTGGGGTGTAACTTTGGGGTATATATTTTGTATCTGGTGAGTAGACACACACACACTCTCTCTCTCTCTCTCTCTCTCTCTCTCTCTCCTGTCTGATCATCATGTGAGCTACTTTCCTCCACCACATTCTTCTGCCATGATGTTCTGCCTCACCACCAGCCCCAAGGAATAAAGCTGGCTGTCTATGGACTGAGACCTCTGAAACTATGAGCCCTCAAATAAACTTTTCCTCCTCCACAATTGTTCTGGGCAGATCTTTTAGTCACAACAGTTAAAAAACTGACTAAAACAGTCAAAGGATATTTATAGAATAATTGGTGAAATGTGAATAAATTTGTAGGTAATAATTTTTTATCCACGTTATCTTCATGATGTTGATCAATGTCCTATATTATGTAAAATACTAATCTTGGAGGGACATTGGTAGTAAATGTATCAGAATTCCCAATTGTTTTTGCTGCAATTTTTGTAAATTCTTTCAAAATTAAACCTTAACTGATTAAATAAAAAGGCACATTCATTTTTGCAGTTTTTTCCCCCATTTTTATTTTAGCAATATTTAGATTATAAAAAAAGTATATCCTCTACTCAGCACTAGGTGTCTGTATCTGCATAGGAAAACAAAGTTGAACATTATTTCAGATGATACCAGCAAATCTAAGTAACCCTTTAAATGAGGAAGGAGTGTGGGGGGGGCGGGGGGCGGGTTAAAATACTCACACTCCTACCCATCACTCACTTTCATTGACATTCCATCTGTCCTCAAGGGCTGTGGTTAAAAGACAAAATCTACTAATGTGATTCATGTCTAGATTCTCCTGTGCTACTGAATAAAAACATTCATTTTCTTAATAAAATGCCCTTGTTTATGATTGCCTTGAAATGCAATTATTATTATTCACTGCTTAGCATGTGGATTTTATCAGAGAAATAAAATATAAGTAAATCAAATAGATTTAAAATAAGCCGGGCGCGGTGGCTCAAGCCTGTAATCCCAGCACTTAGGGAGGCTGAGACAGGAGAATCGCGAGTTCAAAGGCAGCCTCAGCAATGGCGAGGCACTAAGCAACTCAGTGAGACCCTGTCTCTACATGAAACACAAAATAGGGCTGAGGATGTGGCTCAGTGGTCTAGTACCCCTGAGTTCAATCCCTGGTGCAAAAAAAAAATATGTGTAACACCCCATAAAAGAGATCACATTTAATATAAAACCAGAACTGAAGAGTAAGTGAAGTTAATACACTCACCAAAAATGTATTGAAAACTCTATATAATAGAACCTTTATGTGCACAATGAAATAAATCTAGATAAGGTATGTCATACCGAATAATGCCAGCACTGGGAAAATATAAATGGAATATAACAGATCTTTCATAATTTGAAGTAGTACTTGCTCATTTGTTGATTTCCATCTAATTGACATGCACCTATCTTCAATGTCACAAATGGAAGAATGATACAATCTTTAATATATTAATTTGTATATAATTACTTCCTGTTTTCATATCTAATATAACATTGAAGCTGCCTTATTGTCACTCTTTGATAGTTAAAGATGATGAATCCACCATAATATACAACTCCAATTAGAATAGCTGATCACTGACATAAAGGCTAGGTACACGCTGACACCTGTAAAATCAGGTAATTGATAAAATCTGGGTCATTTGGTTTTGCATATAAGAAAATATCCCTGGGAATTATGAATATATGCTGTACCTTCTTATCTTGCAGATGCCCAACTTTTTTAGTTCAACCACAATAAACTTTTATCAGTTTGCTCTAAATATAGCACAGGATGTTAAATATTTTACCCATCATAAATAGGAAAAAAGGGCAACCTCTCATTTCTGGTACTTTTAGTCTTCTCACTTTGATTCGAAGGAGTAGTTTATAATGGACCCAAGAAGTAAAACTCTTCATAATTGAAACTTTACAGCATCTCTGCAACTTTTTCAGAGTAAATATCTAATAAAATTATTTCTATCAAAATCGAAAGTGACTCAAAAATTCACTATTTTTGTCCTCAAGATATTAATATTTACTATTCTGAAGAGACTATAATTAGGAATGAATTGCATATTCAAAATCATGTTATTAAAGAATTCTTAACACTTGAATTCCATTATTACCTTAGGATAGTTTTCTCATGGATAGGGAACTTGATATTACAAAATGTTATAATATTCCTTCTACAGGGATAATTTTTAAATTCCTTAGCATATATTTCAGTCCTTTTCACAATGGCCTCAATTAGCCTTACTAATCGTATTTTTTTCCTTTCAATTCATATGTCTGCCATTATCTTAATATTCCATGTTCTTTTATACACCTGTATATTTGCCCAAGCTGTGCAGAGCCGTTTCAACTTGGCATCTTAATCTGAAGCCCATTGTATTATCATGTAGAGCCCAAAGTCAGGATAGCGAAGGATGAGAATGTGATAAGCATATCCTTCTGGATTCCAAACAAGGCCTGGCATCTCCAGCCTGCACTTCTCTTGACTAGGTCTCTGAAAACATTTCACTGAGAAAAAGTGTGGAACCAAACAAAAATGACTCTCTGGGATCTTCACAGAAAGCTTCTTTGCAACCCAGAACAATACTGAAATAACTTCCTGATGATAATGATAGTGATATTAATGATAAACACCATCTCATAACATCTATCATTTATTGAAAACTTAGCACATGGCAGGCATTGATCTAAATGCCTTACAGAATTGTACATTCAAAAGGGAATAACATCAGAACAGCATTAGTAGAGGTCTCATTTTCTGAATGTGGAGCTTCATTATCTCTTTTCCAATCGAGAAATAGCTGAGTTATAAACACATCCTTCTGAAGTTTAGTCTCATTATATTTTCTAGAGTGTAGTACAGAACCAGAACCATTAAAAAAACCTTTGAGGATTTGCAAACTATATTATCATAGACTATTCCTTTGAGTATTAAGACAGGTCTGGGAGTGTAGCTCAGTCGTAAAGCACTTGCCTATCATATCTGAGACTCTGGATTTAATTCCTAGTACTGAAAACAATATTAGGATAAAGAAAAGCTGCAATATAATTAATCACAGATTAATGATATTAATGAGTATTTAATAATATTAAAGAGTATTTAGGAGTGAGATATATTATCTGCATTTTTCTGTAGGATCCTCTTTAGGTATAGCTTTTTATGAAGCCATAGTAGTTTTAGTAGAGAAACATGGACAAAAGTATGAGTTTACAGACTACAGGAACTATCTTCTTCCAACTAGCCATCACTTCACCTGGGAATAACAGAAGGCATAAGAAATCTAAATCCATATTGAAATCTCTTTAAAAATTCATAGTTTCATTTTGTTTCTTATATTATTCATTTGTTTTGGCACTGTGGTCTTTAAGATGAGTATACTCTATATGAAATAATATTTACTCAGAGCAGAACCTGCATCCTGTAGTGATAAGGGATCCTCAAGTATTTCAAACAGTACTGATTATGTTGCAATTTCAGAAATATAACAATAAAAACATTTTACTATGCAGTGCAAATTTTTTATATTTCTTAGATATCATCTATAATGTGCCAATAAAACTTACTATTTTGAACAGTTTTAAGGCATGGAAAAGCTTTTCCTGGAACCTATTAATCATCATGATTTCTGTGCTCTATACAACAGCATGTTCTATATAAAAGATTATTTAAGAAAAATTCAAGTTGATATGTTTACTAACTTTTCTTTTACAGTGGGTTAAGATATGAAACTTACCTCATTTCTTATGTTCATAGCCTTTGTAAGTTATATATTAACCTTTTTATACTTTGTCCTATTATTTTACTAGTGGAAATAGTAAAAAAAGTATGTGGGATATTGTTACATATTATCTACATATGTAAAAACTTTACTTTAAAATCCCAATATATTAAATGACTCCAAAGGACTGTATTTTTAGATTTTAATTTTATATAACCCTAATTTTTATATGAAGAATTTATTACCTGTACACCCCTTAAACTTAGCTTTATTCAATAGAATCTCTGATTCTTTTGATTAGCAAGGTACACCTTGTTTTATTTCTTCTATAGCTATATACCATTCATTTGCTTTGACAACAGTTTGGAATTCTGCAATCCATTTTACACAAATTCTAAAATAATAAAATTATATTAAGAATGTATTTAAAGATATAAATGTATAGTGTAGAATCATTTTCCTAATAGGATTTGGACTCAAACACATGTACATGTCAAGGACAATGTAAAAATGCCAACAATAATTTCAAAACAAAGTCAAACATCTCATACAACTAAAGTGTAGGACTACAGTCCCAAGCTTTCAGAAATGAAAAAAACACTCTATAGATTTGCATAGACATCTACTGAAAATAAATACCTGAAGTTTATTTTTTTAAAGTATGTCTTTGGGGCTGGGGTTGTGGCTCAGTGGTAGAGTACTTGCCTGGCATGTGTGAGGCACTGGATTCCATTCTCAGCACTGCATATAAATAAGTTAAAAAAAAAAAACAGCCAGGCACAGTAGTGCACACCTGTAATCCCAGCTGCTCAGGAGGCTGAGGCAGGAATATAAAGAGGTCAAAGTCGGCCTCAGCAAAGGCCAGGCGCTAAGCATCTCAGTGAGATTCTGCCTCTAAATAAAATACAAAATAGGGCTGGGGATGTGGTTTAGTGGTTAAGTGCCCCTGAGTCCCAGGTACCAAAAAAAAAAGAATTAAAAGTGTCTTTGTGATCATCTCTTCCTTAAATATTTGTTGGGCAAAATTTGCCATCAGTTAAACTCGGGAAATACCATAAAGGAAAATATGATCATAGTAGCATTAAGATTGAAACTTAAATAGGAACACAATTTTTATCCTTTTTTTAAAGTCTCACATTACTTAAGGGAAAATGTGATTAGACGTGTGTTAAAATTTGGATCTTACAAGTAAGAAATGTATTTCATATATCGATTCATATTATCATCTATGTAATTCTGTTATCATAGCCAATTGTACTTCACCTTTCCCCACAATAGGGTCAGAAACTGAAATAAAGAGTTAGTCATGCCTTTTCTTTCAAAGTGTGAATTCTTTTACATTTTGGATGATATAGAATAGGATAAAAATGTACTTAACTTGCTCATCTTTCTAAAGGAAAGCGGTATATAGGCCCCTTTTTGTTTCAATACTGTTGGCTGCATTAGCATTCTAGAAGAATTTTCAGTGAAGTGGTAAATCTGTTAAGCAATTGTGATAAAGCAGACATCAATAGAGCCTACTAAATTATTGCCCTTATTTATAAACATTTCTGCAATGGAAGAAAATCCTCACTAGCACCACATCTGCATACTGCTGGCTCTGTTTCTTTCTAGCTTTGTTTGCTAATGAGGAGGAGATAACAAATTTTTATAGCTCCTCCTTTTCTTTCATTTTTCCTTTTCTTTTTTCCCTGGATTCTCCCTATAGACATGCTAATAGTATACAATTTCCTTCATCTTACTTACTTGAGATCAATATATATATTACTAATATGGAAATTCAAGAAAAGTAAAAGCAGTTACTATATTTCCCATACTGTTTAAATTCTTACTACCTCTCTTACAAATCAGATTCCATCCCTTTAATCATTGCTCTGAGTTATATACCAAAGGAAGTCAACTATTGTAAGAACCTTCAGGCCACATGGATTTTAAAGCTCTGTTCATTCATTTATTCCACAAGTGTTTATCTAGTGCCTATAGTTACCAAGTCTCTGTTGTTAGATGTAATGGGAATGTAGGTAATAATATGACTATTCTAGGTCCATGAAACTAAGAAGTTTGAGCAGAAATGTATTGTTCGTAGCTGTGCATATAGTCCAAGACACTGGGCTACAGTATGTGCTCTTAAGTACTTACAGTATAATTGAAAATCTGGAATTCTTGGCACCAATAGGCAAAAAGAATGAAAATACATATAGGACAAAGATACCAACATAGCCAAATCTGCATAGAGTGATAGCATACATTAATATTGGACAGAATATTTAGACTTTAGTTTCTGTATCAAAAAAGCTGTACTGGTTGAAGGGAATTTGAAGTTGAATTTTAATGCTCTCAAGAGATGTGTATTTCCAGAAAATAAAATAACAGCCACAGTAATTTGTAAAAACATAGACATGAAGAAAGTGCATATTCTGAAAGATAAACTATTTACTTAGTTGCTGCTACAGATGCTTGCTAAGAACCATAGTTCTCAAAAGCATCAATTTGTGAATGGGCACATCAGTATTACCTCAGTGGCTTTTTAGCAAGTAATTACATATTATTTTCCCTCTCTTCATTTTCTGTTTGCAGCCTTTCTTTCCACTGTTCTGTGGTGCTCCTTTCAGTGGAAATAAGGTTGAAGCGGTGCATATTGCACTTAGGTTGGGCAGAGTATGGATTGCAGAAGAGTTTACCAAAATCAAGGACTTCACTTTTCTTTTTTTGAGTTAGGATACGATTATTTCTATAAATACTAATTTACAATTGTTTAATGACCTAGGAGCAATGAATAGAAGATCTCAGAACTGTATACCCATGTTTAAATTAACATGAGAGGTGATCAAGTGTCAAACTCGAACTTTGATCTTTTAACAAAGAGACCATTAGCAGCAGAACTTCATGTACTTTTCAGCATCTCACACACATTTTATAACACTTTAAGCCCTAAATTTAAAGCTTTTACAATTTTTACCTATGGAGTAATACATTAATGATGTATTATTCAAACTCACTGATAAAAATATTAGTAAATTAATATATAAAGTATGTAATAATATATCCAGGATTCATCTGTAATGTTCAGTTATTCACATTTATGCATTTACCAAGAGATATTAACTATAATATGATTCAAATTAAAATTGGGTCATGTTAATACCCAATTTTAATTAATATTGGATCAAATTAATATGATCCAAATTACTATTGTTTATACTATAAAATTTCTAATCATGAACACAAATAAGAACATTAAAATTGATAAAAATCTTTTTAACCTCTCTATATTTGGCTCTGGAATCATCATAGCTCTAGAATATACTATATGATAAATTATAGTCATTTTAAATAAATATTTTTTCCTAAAAAATATTAATAATTGGTTTATGTTCCTTAAATGAATTTTAGTATGGGGCTTGTGACAAAGTTATGTTTAAATGACTCAAAAATTAAATAAGGAGCTCTTTTTGTATATGAAAAAACTAACTTAAAAGCATAAAAGAAGACTTCATGATTTATAGTTCATTTTACACATTTATATGAGCAACTAAGGTAAATATTTTAATATACATCACTTATCCAAGTGAGTGTTTTGTTGTTGGTTTTCTTTTAATTATAGTTGGTTTAGTTGCTGTTAAGTTTGATTTCACATCCAGTGAATATGCTGAGTTTATTTAGAATCATACTGAAAAATACAATGAACCTACTGTGGGATTTAAACACTTCCAAATATAAAACACCAGAAGGTTAATATGAACATCTAATTCAAACTTTCTCCATTAAACTTTATCAAATGATCTTCAGAAAGGGAGGATATTTTCATTTTTCCTGCTTATCTTTCCATTGCCCTTCTTGTAGGAGAAAATTTCCTGAAGAAAATGGCAGAAATTTATAGGCCTGGTTATTACACAGACCTACTGCATATACCTGGAATTCTCATTTTTCTATATCCACTGATTTTTATTGTCTACTAGAAAAGTAAAACAACAAAGGAACTGTCAACAAGCAATAGAGGAACCGTTTTCTATTTTGAATCCCAAAACTGATGAAGAGCACAGGTAAGAAAGAATCCCAATTCTGTTTGCAAGGCTTAAAATGTTCAGTTAGGATAGAACAGAACCCCCCCCGCCCCCACACACACACCTTATTATAGACTATCGTTTTTAGTTTATGTATTCAACACTCATTTTGTTATAAAATTATTTATCAGAGACCCCTCAAAAAAGCTTTTTAAAATAAATTGTTTCATCAGAATCCTGTGGGAAAAATTTTAAAATTCCAAGTGGCAATATAATATCTGAATAGTTGAAAAGTTTACACTTTAAATAAGAAAAAAATGTGTAAAGTGTGTGAATTTTGATAAAAGGAAGTGGTTTAAATATGAATATTTTCCATTGATTTTAGTTTTAATTCAACCAGTATTTAGATGCAATGACAAAGATAAAAGGCATTTCAGAGGAGGAAAAACAAGGCTGTAAGATTTCAAAATTGAGTTCCATATTTTTAAAATATTTGCTGATTCTTTCTGAGTTCCAGAAGTGTTTCTAGTTTTATTATAGGTCCTGATTGTTTTTCATCAAACTTACAAATAATTTCACGATGAGGGGAAATATGCTGAATTATTTTCTCAGCTTAGGTACCAAGCTAGTGGATTGGTCACTTTGTCATTGAATGTGAGGACTCTCATCAATCCCTGATCTTGCCTTGGCACTGACTTTGAGCTCAGTGAACACGCTGTTAGTCACAAGAATATCTTGGCACTGAGTCAGAAGCAGAAGTAGAAGCAGGGCTGACAGGAGCAATGAAAGGAATAGGCCTGGAGGGAGAAAAAAACTTCTCCCATTCTCTCACACAATCTGCCAACATCTTTGTTTCAGCATCTTTTTCAAAGTTACCTTTGTCATCCCCAGATTAGGGAAGTTTTATTCTTGTTGTAAAGCTACCGAAAGTCATTATAGTATTTCTTCATTTGAATAAACTACAACAATAAAAGTTCTTAGTAAAATATGTCAGAAGACAAAAGCTGTCTTATCAAATAATACAGTGTAATACAGGTAGGGTGGTTCCTTTCATGGTCAAGAGAACATTACAATTTAACTAAAACAAAGCATTCAAGTTTGTTTTTTATCTGGTCATTAGCACATTCTTTTTGATGAAACTGGTTTGGTTTTGATACAACAATAAACTGGAAACTATGAATCCATTCTTCTCATAACAATGTATTTTAAAAAATCAAATTCAGTATACTGGGCCTTTCTGTTACTGAGAGGTAATGAAGAAAGCCTTATTTTTTAGTAATGTTTATCATGTTTCAATATTCAAAGATGTTAGAAGTGTTGGGTCAAACCATAAATTTATTATGATCCCCATGTGGCTATATATCTGTAAGTATATAGTATTATTTTCTATTATAATTTTTAAACCATGTAACAAGTCATGTATATAAGTATAATAGAAAGGAAATAATACATTTTGTCAAAGGTATGTATATTATTCTCAGGAGCAGATGCTATCAGAATTAAAGGAGCAGGCCAAAGCATTGTCTGTTTACATCTAACAACTCTGATATAAGCTTGCATTCTTGATATGAAAAAATCTTCCTCTTCAATTCAGATTCCATATGAGCACACTTAAAGTGGTCATTTCTACTGTTATTAATGTTGAAAGAAGTAAACTATAAAAATAAATGCCTTAAACTGGTTCTTTTCCTCTCTTACATTTTACCTTCAAATTCCAGTTTTTCTACATACCTAGATAAATTACAAAGGTCTTGTCTAATTAATAAAGCTACTAAAATTGTTTTCACCTGGAAGGTTTATTCTAGAAATAGAAAAATGAAGAAAGAACCTCTTGTTTTTGATTTGACATGTTGCATACTTATGAGAAATGAGTTTCCTTTACTGTCAATATTTAAAATTTAATCACAATTTGACTGAAATTTGTCCCTTATGATAAATAACAAAATGAAACAAAATGGAAGATGAAAGAATTTTTAAATTCAGAAATATTAATTACAGTTGTACTTTTCACATGTGAGTATTTCCAAAGTGAGGCTTATAATGTCACCCAGTTTCACTGGGATGGTGGCTAAACAAAAGCAAAAAAAATAAGAGCATAAAACTAGTGTTAAACATGTAAGAAAAATGCATATTTTACATATAAGTGTAATTCAGCATATATAAACTATATACATGTATATACAATGTATATACATATATAATAGTGCTATGCCTATATATATATACACACACATGATTGCCCAATTACACATGTGTTATTGCTCCTATTACTTTAAAGGCCCATAATTGAGTCAGTAGAACACTTATATGGTGAATTTAGTGATATTTGTGTTCTTTTTACCTGAATTTTTTAGTTGATGATAATGAGCTAAATATAAGCTGTAAATATCTAAATTCAAAGTAAACTAGCTCAAGTCACTTAAGTGGCCTAACCTTTTATTACAATTCCCTCTCACAGTATCTTGATTTGTCATGGTAATGAGAGGCCTCACATTTTCTGAAGCATTTCCTTAATGTTCATAAAAAGTGCTACATTTTTCAGCTTATACCACATAATTTCAAAAAAACAGGGCTGTACAAATAATAGATTTCCATTAAATGAATCAAAATGACATTTTTCAATGGCTAAAAAAGTTTTCTGCTTCATAAATGCACTATGGGTTTTCATAATCCAAAGCACAAATACTGCTTTTTTCAAATATCAAGGTTTAAAACTAAAATTCCCAGGTAAGAAAATAAAATGTCAAACTCAGTCATTAAACTTTCCTTGTGATTCTCTCTCTGAACTTTTATTAAAAATATGGTATTCATCATACTTATTTTAAAGTATTTTGCAATTAGATGAAATAAGTCTTTCTAAATAAAAATATAAAAGCATCCACATAAATAATACCACAAAATTATATATAACATGTTAAAGCTATTGCTGAATTAAACTAATAGTTCATTTGTAATTACTTTTCACTAAACATGTTTAAGGGACAGTACAATATGTTTGTTAGTTCCAAATATTATTACTAGAATTAGTAATAAAAATAGCAATGAGTAATGGGAAATATCTGTCAGGAACTGAATCTGTTTCAGTAGCAGACCATTGCTAAAAAGTGAATTAGTTATCTATTTTTTCTTAAAAATAAATATTTTACTGTAGCAGGAGTGTAGAGAAGATCCTAATCTGTACCTATATTAATATCCACGGTACTTTATAGAATCATATCTGGTATTATAAATTAAAGCCAACTTAACAAATATTAATACAAAATTAAAACAAGTGACCTATCTAGGGGGTGGAAAAGTCCATGGAAGTAAAAGAAAAAAAATATTCTCTCAAATACAAAATTCCATTCTCATATAAATTTATTTCCACTAAATAAATAAATGTATTTTCATTCAAGGGTGAAATTACTACCCATATTTAAGACAAGACAGTCTCACTTTCTGTATTTGATAAATAAAATAAAAACATTATAATGACCAAGTGATATCATAATTTAATATGGTTTATGGAATCTCATTTTTCAAATGTTGAAAGCACCAGGGTCTCTAGGAATTATACTTTCACCTGGTTTGCATTACATGCTTTGTTATGGATATGAGCATGTTTACTAAGTAAATGATTGTTACCAGAAGCATCTAGCTTTGCACTCTTGAGTTTTATGTATGCTTATCTCCTATTCAAAATATTGGATTGGGTGGAATAGAAGTATGGTAAAACACTAATTTAGAGGGACTCCATGAATTGAATTTTAAAACACGTAAGGAATAGCACTGGCTTCTGTGAAAAAGAAGAAGGAGGAGGGGAGAAAAATCAGAATAAGTAAGGTAAGTTAACCAGAAAAAGGTAACCTATAGGAAAGTTCATTTAAAAACAAGAAGTAGGAGGAGAAGGGGGAACAACGATGACGACCCTATTTAATAATGGTCTTGACTCTCTTGAATAAGAATTTTGCTCCAGTATTTTGCATGAATAAATAGTAAATTATGTTCAAGTGCTTTTGTTCATTTCTAAAGTAAGTCCAAAAAATACTTCAAATAACAGAGGGCGAAAGTTATAGATACAACATATCAAATGCAAGGTGGTCCTGAAAGTTTCACTTATAATTGAAATACTTGTGATTTTTTTATACATATATATGTTAGTAGTTATATATAATTAATCAAGAGTTATATCAATAGGTTCTAGACATCTGTAGGGCATTTCTTTTAAAAAAGAAATTCAGTGCCCTCCTGTTATTTCTTCCACACAGCTTTAGAAGCTGTTGGTATCACTCATTTTTATGAGAAAAAAAATTTGATGTAAGGCATCAGTGACTTATGACTAATTACATTCAACACATAATGATAATTTTTACTAAGGGCAGCTTGAGGAAACTAGCTGAGAACATTGGCCTCACTGCACAATTCCGTACCTGGAGTCTGTGGATCTTTGAAGTTCTGCTGCCCTCTACTGGCTGAATGAGATAAATGCCGGCTTCAGAGCGCTGAAGCGATTTCTATTTTTAGCAAGATACTGGCATCCTAAAATCCAATTTTCTTTGGTTTCACTCACATGTAATGGATCATAACTTGAACTATTGTCCAGTTAATTTTGCAACATCATTTTAATGTCATACAGAAAGGAAAATTCATTCAGCATCTTCTGTCTTACTTCAAGCAATCCTGGGACCATTTGCAGTAAGTGGTTGGGAAAAACAATGGTCAAACAACACAGTGACAACTTTCACAAATAACACTATTCTGACAGTCCACTCGGCTTCAAGGCCTTTGATTTTGATTGAGTTGTGTGTGTATGTGTAGATAGGAATGAGTGGGTGAAGGCGTATGTGTAATTTTAGTGCATATTTTTTAAAGAATAGCAATTTCACCTTCCTTTTCTCTTATGTCATTTAGTATCTTAAGATGCATGGATCCTTGATTACTTTTCCTGAGTAATCCTGTATTTCTTCACAATCTAGCTACTTTATTTTCTCCCAATTACAACCTGTCTAAGAAACAGTGCCTCATTGGGTTAATAAGTTTGAAATTCACAGTCCAAGAAAAAGAAGTGAACTATAAATCAGACTCTGATAAGTACCAATTTTGTCCTGGGTTGGGATAGGGGTGATAGATTTTAAGATTTATCAACATCACAGTGCATCAAACTTGTTAATAAATTAGCGTTCAGTATAACATGTAAAAGAAATAATTATTTTTAAATGGGAGCACAAAAGGCATGGCATAGCTGAAGTTTAAGGTTCAAGCTTTGTATCTTCTATATATAATGTATTATGTTTTTCAAAAACTTTTTATTAGGAAAGCTATACCAGACGCATAATCACTATACAATGATTAAACATTACCTTTACAATTTATAATCACTGAAATTACAGAATAAATATATGCACATTTCTTTTGAATCTTTGTGTGTGAGAGAGAAAACATTAAAAGTGCTTCCTACAAAGCTGTTAGTGATATATACCCAGTTGCTTTTTATTTTTTTAATATTATTTATATATGTATATATGTATATATATATATATAAGAAAGTGCAGATGTTCTCCAAAATATCTTGGCATCAGGATGAAATGTCACAAAGAGGGTGCTCAACCCTAGGTGTGTATCTCCGGATGTTAAACCACCAGGCCTTTACTTCAGTAGGATCCAGCTTCGTATGTGACTTTTCCCAGGGTGGTAGGAGAGACGCTGTGAGCTGTACACTAGGAGTGAAGGGCAGGTGGAGCTATGGAGAGAAATGGATCAAACCCGAACTAAGCAGATTGGTTTGTGCATGAGTGTGTGAGTGTGTGTGTGTTTGTGTGTGTGTGTGTGTGTGTACCTGCACTGAACGCAGGTTTAGGGACCTAACTGTATGCAGGGATTTATGGTTTGCGAATGGGTATATGTATGAGAGACAAGAGAGTGAGTGAAAACATTCGAGCAAGACCCGCCCCCTCCCTCCCCGTCTTGCAGTTTTCAGGCATGCAGCAAACTGCATTGTTAATACATGTACAGAATCTGTGCCATGATGGGAAGAGGAAAGAAAGCCACAAATGTCAATCCCTCCCGCTTTCAAATGAAACTACAATTAAAGGGAAAAAAAGTTACTGAAAATAAAAAGACACATTGAATTTTACTTAATTAGGATCAGTACAACGATCCCCAATATACCTTATACATGGCACAGTCAAAGTCTCAAGTTTCAGTATAAAAAAATAATGATAACATTTGCTGGCAAAAGTCTGCGAAGGCACTTCATTGATTAATGATCTGAGTATGGCCCTTCCTCCAAATCACAACTGAGAGGGGAGAGCATACATCTGAATTCTCTAGTTATCATGCGGTTTCAGTTCTCTTCGGGACAGGGAAGATTGTGAGGATGGAGTTATTGGGACAAGTGTAAAGGAGCAAGGGACATATTTCTTTTATTTTTCCTTTTGTGGAAAAAAAACCGAAAGCACTAATTTATTTTCTTTCTGTTAGAACCTGTAGGTTGTCTTCTCCAGGACTTCGAGGTAATCCGGCTTGGTTTGAAGTTTGGCCCTTAACTCGAGGTAATCGCTTTTTTGGGTTTGGTGGTCTGTGAAGCCCTTTCCGGCTGAGAAGAGAAGGGTTTCTTTAAGCCTGGCATCCTGCTGTAAGTCTGGGTATTGCATGCCAGGAGGGTGGACGTGTAGTTCCTTTAATTTGGGCACTGTGCCGTAGAGACAGTCCACAAATCCCACTGTGCAGGGGGCAGGCTGTGGCCTCTCACGGTCAAGCAGCATACTGCCACCACCACAGCCTCCCCCTGGAGGAAAGAGCACCACCCCGCCATTCTTCTCATGGTGGCGGAACCCAGCCAAGTCTCCCCCAGTTCCCCCAACCACCCCTGAGACCCCACCAGCTGCTGAGTGGTGAGGGTGAGGGTGATGGTGATTCACCGTCACTATGGTGTTGAGCTGGGAGCTAGAAACTGCTAGGGCCCATTCCTTCTCTTTTTCCAGCAAGGTCCGGTAGTTGCTATGGTTCTCCTTGGGTGTTTCAGCAAACTGCTCACTTCCTAGGAGAACCTCACCCATTCCTGGCGGTTGTGTCCCCCCAGGACCCCCACGTTCTGCATTCCCTGTCTCCTGGACAGCTGAAACAACCACTTCCTCCTCCTCGCGAGGCTTGTAGATGGGGTTGTTGCACATTTGGGTCACTGGGTGGGGGATGTACTCATACACATGGCCCACAGGAGGGGCCTTCTCTGGGGAGGAAAGGGTGGGTCGGCCTCCACTCCCACTTCCACCACCACCACCTCCACCATCCTCAAACAGCCGGTGGCATTGCATCTGGATGCCAGTGAGGTCCACACCTTCTTGTCGCTTGTTCCTGAAGGGCAGCTTCTTCCGACGCCGTCGGAGCACATAGGCAAAGAGGCCTGCAGCAACAAAGACTGCTGAAAAAAACAGAACCAGTAGGCTAAGAATCAACACAGAAAGTGGCACAGGGCCCCCAGGGGGAGAGAACTCATAAGGTGATTCACTTGTTGGTCCCCCAACAAAGTGAGAATCTCCAGGCTGGGCTGGGGATGCTCCATCTGGTGCAATATGCAGCATCTCTGGGCACAGGACTTCCAGCTCAATAGTACGCACATCACGATGTGTGAGGTTTTCGGGGCTTCTACAAAGCACATCACCTACCACACTGACTGAGCTGATGGTTTCAATCCACTGTTTAAAGGGAACCAGGTCACAAGTGCAGTCCCAAGGATTCTCATTGAGGTCTATCTGGACAATGGCATTCAAGTGTTCCAGGACACCAGCCACAGGAAGATAGAGGAAGTAGTTCTTCCTCAAGTTGAGCCGAGCCAGGGATGTGCCTGCAAAGGCATCTGTTGGCAAGGTCCTCAGCAAGTTATTGTTGAGGAACAGCAGCTTCAAGTTGGGCATGAGGCTAAAGGCCGCAGGCTGGATTTCCCGGATAACATTGAACTCAAAGTACAAATAGTGCAAACTTTGTAGCCCACGGAACATGCCCGGTGTCAGCTTCTCTATATCATTGCCATTGAGAAAGAGGCTCTTTAGGTTGGGCAGGTTGATGAAGGCCCCATCTTGGACATAAGAAATACGATTGTTCCCCAGATGCAGGAGATCCAAAGAAGAAAAATTCCAGAAATCAGAACGGTATATTTTCTGAATCAGATTGCTACTCAGGTACAGTTTCTTGGCATTCAATGGCCTTGGAAGAAGTTCAGAAATGTTATTAAATCCTCTCTCTTTGCAGTTGACAGTCAAACCAAGGTCATTGATATGCAAATTACAGGTACACCCAGTAGGGCATATAATGGGAATTGGTGGTCTGGTCTGATAAGGAGCAATAGGAGGTTGGTTTGGACCAGGGTATAAAGCCTGGGATGTGGAGGGTGGTCTTGGCGTTCGGGGCTGTTTGGTGGGCTTAGGTTGTTTGTTTGAGGACTTGTATTCAACAGAAGAGGCAGTAAAATGGACAGAGGACAACATTGAGGAAGGTTTAGTTGGCCATGCATTCTCCTTGCTTGATGACAAGTGAGGAATCCCCAAACTAGCCTCCACTTCAGAGTCAGACAACAAGGGACAGAGTTCTGTCTTCCTGATTTCTCGAAGGTCCTTTCCATGGAAATGGAATGGTGTCTCACAGGTGATGTCTCCCACCAGGGCAGTGTAAGGAATGCGCTCCAGCCAACTCTTCAGTTGTACAATCTCACAGGTACAGTTCCAGGGATTTTCTTCTAGCTGGAGCTCCATCAGGCTCCTGCCAATGTGGTCTAGCATTCCTCGGTAAAAAAGAACCTTTAACCTGTTTCCACGCAGGTCCAAGTGGGTTAAAGAGACAGCCTTAAATAAATTGGTTGGAAGCATGGGAATGAGATTATCATTTAAAATCAGAACCCTCAATTTGCTTAGGTTCCGAAAGGCCCCACTCTCAATGCGTTTAATAACATTGTAATCTGCCTGCAGATATTCCAGACTTTCCAGGCCAAGGAAGGTGTCATTTCTGAAGACATCTAGTTTGTTTTCATGTAGATATAGCCTCTTTAAAATCTTAAGACCATTGAAAGCTCCCATTTGAATGTCCTGCAAAGCATTGTTCCCAAGGTTAATGGACACAGCATTATTCAGATGAAGAAAACTATTGGTGTATAATTTCCTCATTGAATTCCTCTGCAGATAGAGTTTAAAAGGTCTTGACCAGAACTCAGTAATCTGACTAATATTTGTAAATCCTTTACTGTCACAATGTATATGAAAAAGGCTTTCTTTAACTTCACAGTAGCATGGATCAAAACAAGGCTCATCTATTTCCTCTGAGTCCTCTATCAGGGGAATCGGGGTAGTCCATCCTAGAGCAATTGTGCTTAGAAGAATTATCCACAGCATCCTCCCTCTGTGAAGTATCTCAGCTATGGAACGTTTCATCATTCGTAGTTGATTACAAAACTGCAACAGAAATAAAGATGCAGATTTTTAGCTTTTAGTCATATGCACTATTTTAATTGACTCCTACATGTGGGGCTATTTAAAAGTGATATAAAAACTTCAGCAGTTATTGAACTGACAATCAAACTGAGCCAGAAACATGTTTAACGTTTAGAGTGTGCCTTATATTTTAAACTTAAGAAACTTTGATATATTGAAACATGCAGTGACATTTTCCTGAACTAAGCCATACTTGGTAAATGGCATATCACCTGAACAAAACCAGCTTGCATTGCCTCTCAGGGAACACAATAGAACTGGAATACTGTGCGGCCTTTTAGACATAGGCAGATTCAGCAATAATGGCAATAATTTAACTATTACACTTGTTTGCCTGCTAAAATTCATTGACATCCAAAATGTCCATTATAAATTAGATTGTAACTCTGATGGAAAATGTTCTTCAATTATATGTTTTTATTACAAAGACACGACTTATCCCAAAGTTATTAAAGAGAATGATAAAGTATGAGCTGGTTGCCCAGTATCAGACATTGAGATGTGTAAGATGATTGGTATTTAAGGAAAACTTAATATTTCTTTTAGGAAACTATAAAAATATGCTTAAATATAGTATATGCTCAGTAACATATACTGACCATACATGCCCTTTTTTGGTCCAAGCACAAATTATTGGCATCTCCTTCCATTGAATACGTAACTTCTACAGACTTTATCATTTATCTGTTTAAAGTGTCGAAGAGTGATTAGCCTTTCTAAAGAACATACCCATGAAATTGTCAGAGCTAAAGATAGTGACATCTAAAGGTTGCTAAGCCTGGGAGTGTCTGAATTAAAACATTTGCAGAGCTTAGTTTGGAATGTGTGTATGTGCCTTCAAGATCAACCGAGGAACCCTAAAAAACTGGAAGGGCTGATGATTGGTTAAAGAAGAGGTGAGTAGTTAAAGGCCAGAGAGGGTAGAAACCTCAGTTCTTACCTGCTGATAAATGATCACATCAAATATCACATGAAATACATTTCAAAAAAAGACATCATTCTTTTCCAATCAGATGAAACATATGTAGTGCACTATTTTAAAAGCATACAGTCTTCACTCATGGCTTTCTTTCTTTGCCTAATATTATCACTATATGAAAATGTATACATAAATAAATTATAATAATGCAGTTTTATTAGATTGCCCTTCCTGAGTCACTGAAATATCAATCAAAATTGAATGACTGATTTTAATCAATAAAAAATAAATCAGAGTTTCAAGTATGTATTTTATCCCCACGCATAGATACATACATCAAGGAAATATTTCTTAACTTGAAACACAGTGATATAATTGAAGGGAGAGTGAAAAGAATTTATCTTCGCATTCAACTTGCATATAATGTACACAGCTGTAAGGAAAAGAGAAACTGTGAGAAAGCAAAGAGCAATCTGCCTCAGGCATGCAATACTCAATTTTTAGAAACAATTAAATGAAAAAGAAAGAGAAGGCAGATGAGGCTACGTTGCAGTACCAGTTAGTCTTCCCTATCTCTCTTATAAAATATTAAAATCTATTTAAGTTCTTTCATTTTCACCATTCTTTTCTTAAATGTTTTTCTTGTTCTTCACAACCCTGATGTTTAGGAAACATAAGCTCCAGATGTCTTTGACTTACCTATTTTGCAGATTTTTTTTAAGCAATGAACATTTAAAAGAAGAAAAAAAAGCAAAACCTTGAGTTTAAGGATTCTCTCTCTTGGTCCTTCACCCTCCCTTCCTCTTGCTGAAGCTGAAGCAAAAGGGGATTGGGGGGTGGGGGTGGGGGGCTGAAGGAAAAAAACGCGGAAAAAAAAAAGCAAGCTTCGAGACGTGCTGAGAATGCAATGGGCTCTTCAATGGGCTCCTTTAGGATGCAGAACTGCCTCTTGGCACACTCTGTAGAGGAGGGAGGAGAAGGGGCTGCAGCAGGCTTCCAGCTCCGCGGCCGCTGCTGTTGCCTTTGCTGCTGCCGCTGCCGCCGCTGCCGCCGCGGTGGCTGCTGTCCCTGGGTACCGGCAGCACTTCATTGGGCACTGGGAGGAAGGGCGGGAGGAAGGCAGAGAGGAAGGAAGGCTCAATCACAGTGCAGAATCTCGGACTTCTCTCGCGCTGTCTTTTTTTTTTTTTTTTTTTTTTTAATATGTGCTGTAACCCTGGATCCGGCTTTCCACGTCATGAAATGAGCTCCAAGAAAGGGAACGCGCTTAGCATGGGGTCGGGAGCGAGCATTAGGAAGCCCCGACTGTACAGTGTGTGTGTGTGTGTGTGTGTGTGTGTGTGTGTGTGTGTGTGTGTGTGTGTGTGTGTAAAGAAGTAGAGGAGTAAGAATGACAAAGGGGAAGAGGTCAGCCTACGGGAAACATTCCTTTGGTGGGGAAGAAGGTGGGAGGAGGCATTCTCTCTCTGTCTCTCTGTCTCTCTCTGTCTATCTCTCTCTCTCTCTCTCTCTCACACACACACACACACACACAGAAATGGTTTGCTCATCTAGTTCTCAAACCATCTCTGTTGTTCAGACGCTTTGGAAAGTGAAACTATCCTTCGAAACTGTCCTTTCACAGCAGAGACACTGGAAAACCAGGATGAGGAATAAATCCAGGTCCCCAGCCAGATGGCGGCGTAGACAGTCCACTCTGCGCTAGGCTCTTAGGGACCAAGGCTGGAAGTGGTGGAGAAAAGCTGAATTTGACTCATTCTGTCTAGGTGTCCCAAATAAGAGCTCAGACAGCTTGAGTGACTTGGACAGAGTTTCTCCTGCATTTTGTTTCGATCCTTTTGCGCCAGAAATCCTTTTGTTGTGCTGCAGCTCCAAGTCTTCAGTTTCCCTTGGATTCTACCACCATGTGCTTCCTTCCACTTTTTTTTTTTAAACAGATACAAGCCAGTGCTCTGGAAGAGTAAATGAAGGCCACTTGAATAGCAGTGGTAAATTTCACATTCTTCCAGCAGGTGGAATTTCAGGGTTTGGATTTTTTTTCTTCTTCTTTATTTTCCTTTCTTGTTTTCTTTTCTTCTTTCCTTCTTTCTTTCATTTTTCTTTCTTAGTGTCTTTCCAAGATATTTTTAGGAAGAGGATAGCTAATAAAGAGTAGTGGGGTTATGGGTGACTGAAGGAAGATGTTGCAACACAGGCCACTGGATCATAGTTCACAAAAACCCTTTAAAAGGAGTTTTTAAAGGCTCAAGTGTCAGTTCTACTGTCCCACCTGCTGGGAGGAAATGCAGTTTAGCAGAAAAACTGGGGAGACCCAAGCAGTGCAGCAGAGGAGGCTACTTAGCTAGAAATGGTGTGTCCGTGGATACATCCACTCCCTCATCCCCCCCTCCCGCACGCTCACACACACACATACCACACACCACACACACACACCAATCTTGTCCTGGACTTACAGGTAAGAGAGGGAGTTTTCAGTCTGAATTACTAAACTTAATTGCCCAAGGGCTCAAAGTTAGTAGGTAAAGATGGCTTTCCCTTAACACAGTGTTTTTACAAAGCCAAATATAAAGAAAATTACAGGTTATGTATGTAAATGTCTTTCCACTCTAAAATAAAGAAATCTATCTCAACAAAAGTCAGCCTTAGGCAATTTACACGATATTTTGCATTTAAAATGATCGCACATATTTCCTGTGCCCCACAGTAGCTAAGATTGGAAACAGCAATCAGAAACTAAGCAAGCAGGCAGGCAGAATTCTCTAACATTTTACACCCTTAATATTCCGGACCCACCCTGTTCTTGGTTAGGTCTCAGCGGAGCAGCAAACCAACACGGACAGCCTGAGCTCAGAATCAGAGCAATTCTGTCTCGCTCCCCAGCTGCCATTGCTCCCCTCCCCCAGCACCTAAGGTGCCCAATGTGCAGAGGCGGTGACTGTTTCTCCGATCTTATCAGAACCCAAGATTTGATGGAATGAGTGGGTAACCGGGAGCTATCCTGAGCTTCCTGGTGACAGTAAATGCCCCTTCCTTTCTGCAATCAAGTCTCTGTCCTCCCTTGAACTACAACCCTGCAAATTCTGGACTTTGACCATGTCCTGAGGCTATATCATCGTTTTCCTTTCCTTTATGTCAGGATAGCATGTCTAAAAGATAGGGAGGGCTCCAAAAGTTAGGGAATTTTGGACTCCGCCACCCCGTTTTCTTATGCGCCCTGCTAAGAGCGCCTCGCACCATTTGTTTGTCCAGAGGGAGGACAAGAAGCCCTTTCTCCCCAGTTGCCCCTTTCCCACCTCCCCCTCTTTACTGCTGGATCTTTGAGCTCACTAATCTCTCCAGATCTAACACTAAATATTCCAATATGGAAGCAAAACGATCCCCCTAGAACATATAATTAAAATGCTGCATCATTCATTTTCTGAAGAGCTTTGAGCCTTCTGTAGATCATTTTCTATTCTGCTGTCGCCAGGCGAAGCATACAATGAGTCTGTTTAGATATGAAAGA
This sequence comes from Xerus rutilus, assembly GCA_028644305.1. NCBI lineage: Eukaryota > Metazoa > Chordata > Mammalia > Rodentia > Sciuridae > Xerus > Xerus rutilus. The sequence goes on from CM053409.1 coordinate 30,200,532, forward strand.
AAAAAAAAAAAAGCTCAAACCGTTTCCCTGCTATCTCTTACAATAAAACCGAGCGAGCCACTGGGGGAGGGGTCCTTCGATCAACCACCTGGCCTATTTGTTGGAGTTACGATTTCCTCTCCCGAAGGGATTGGAGGGTACTTTAGTCTCCAGTACCCCTTCTTTCATCATCGACCGTTACCCTGACTGATCCAGTTTTAAAATGCAACAAATCCCTAGCACCTGTGAACATATAGAAGACACCACGGCCGAAGTCTGTGTTTTCTACCGTGCACATCCTACATACAAGACATACTGATTTCATTTAGACAAAGTAGGAAAGGATGGCGGAGAGTACCTATCGGTGCAGAGCGCTCAGGATCTCCGAGGTTTGCTCCGAGGGGCTTCCCAGCGGGCGGGGCAAACTCTCTGAGAGGTTCAGTTGCATTCTTCATACTGTAGCCTTGTATCTTCTCTTCTTCCGGCCACGAACTTTCAGAAAGGCTACCAAATCACAATTGAAATCCTTTTAAATATTTCCACCTCTGATACTTGCAAGGAAATGGTCGCTGCATACCAATGGGAGAGAGGGGCGCACACCTAGTGTGGCGATGCCAGTGACCCGGACCTCACGCTCACAGTTCCGTGTGCCCTCGATGGCAAGCAGCATACGTGAGTGTCCCAGGACTGGAATCATTTGATTTAAAATCTCGGTTCTCTCGATTCAGTGGCGAGCTTCGCTGTTCCAGAGAACCAAGGTTTGTTCTCTGGATTTCTCTGTCTTCCTGAAAGATTGTCACTCACAGCGCAATCCCTGCCAGAGGCCTCCTTCAATTCAAGAAGATGGAACTAGCCCTTTTCCTTTCCCAAGTGTCTTTGCTCTTTGCCCTTTGGATGGGTGGGAGTGGGGGTGAGTGGTGTGTAGATGAGAGAAGAAAGGGGTGGGGAAAGGCGGAAAGGAGGCAGGAAGGGGCGACTAGATCTCAGATCCCAGCATTGGTCAGACGGCGAAGTGGGGGTGGGGGGAAGAAGATACAAATACAACAGTATGGCTGTACACACCAAATCCGACTTGGATTTGGGAAATCTCAGGCAAAGCATGAAGGCGAAGCGATCCCGCTGGTACAGTGTGTCCCCTGACAGCTCACCATTCAAGAACCTTCACTTCTCCAGCAAGAGAAGGAAGCGCGGTAGGCACAAGAGGGGACCGCCGAATGTTTCAGGCCAAGGAGACGCTCGCGGCAGCAGCGGCGACGGCATCTTTTCAGACTGACCTGCTTTAAAAGTGTCACTTTAAGGGCCTAGGAAATAACTAAATTCGGATTACACGTTACTTACCAACGTCTGCTCCTAAACTGAGAGCGCCTGGTCGGGTATTGGGAGGCAATGTAGGGAACGCAGGCTGAAACACAAATGCAAATCCATCAACCGCCCCCAAATCGCGCACCAAGGGAGCTGCGCTCCGGGGCCCCCAGATCAGCCCATCGCCTGAGCCTCCGCCAGTTTGTCCCCCCCGCACCCCCGGCCCCTCCTCCGCGCCAACTGTGTAAATCAGCCGCCGCAGTCCTCTCGCCGCGCATCTCAGGCAAATCCCTGCTTAGGAAGCAAGGAAGCAAGCGATTTCTCTCTCTTCTCTCTCTCTCTCTCTCTCTCTCTCTCTCTCTTTCTCTCCCTCCCTCCCTCCCTCCCTCTCTCTCTCTCCCCCTCCTCTCTCTCCCCCTCCTCCCCTCTCTTTCTACCTCTCCCTCTCTCCTCTCTACATCCTCTCTTTCTCTCTCTCTCCCCCTCCCCCTTTCTCCCCTGTTTATCGGTCGCAATCTGGCAGCTTCACAAAGAGAAATCCTGTCAGAAAGTCTGCATTCTGTATTCATGGATTGATCTTAACTTTCGCAAACGAGAGATGGCTGTTTGGAAAATTACAGCCCAAACTGGAAAGGGGCGGGTGGGGGATGCTGTGATCAAATTAAGAACATCTGAGCTGCATCGGTGGGCGGTATCGCTAAACGCCTCCGAGGTGCCATTCCAAGTGATTTGCAGTAATGCCCAACCTTCATGAAACATAGGTGACAATTTCAAACTACATATTTCCTCATCTGTTTACACTTTCTGGGGGGGGGGGGAGGTGGAGATAAAACTGTAGGGTGAGCGGAGGTGAGTGTGGGGGGCATTTGTTGGAGAGATGTAAATATCATTTCGTGACAAATAAAGAGGACATTGGAACAATTATTGCACCTATGTTAAAGTACTACTACATTACAGAGGCGACAGTTACCCCTACTGCAGTCATACTAATGCAGTCATTTACTGCTCCATTCAATCTGCAGTGTAAACCAACGCAGTTCTTTTTAATAGATCCCTTTCATCAGCAACTGTGCTGGAGAAAGGGCGGTATTCTACTAACTCCCAAGCTGAACAGGAGGTAGTCTGCGGGAATCATCTCTGTATCTCTTGCTATTCCTTCCTAAGTGAATGCAGTACATTGTTCAAGAAAAGTGAAGTTGTGTATCTATTATAATTGTTGACTTAAAGTGAGCTTGACTCTATTTTTAAAAGCTTTCAAAGGAATAGCTAAACTCTAGCTCACCCTCTTTTAAAAAAAAGTACTCTTAATTTATATATGGCAGCCTTTGAGGGACAATCCAGGAGATATGATTTTATCCTTTACTTTGTGAGTTTTCTATGTAATTTATACCATATTATAGTCATATAATACTAGTCTATTGTCCTAACAGACCGTCCACAGTCTATTTTATATATACCAATTCAGCTATAGCAACCGTTTGTTATTGGTGAAGGGCAAGTTTGAATTGACATAGTTACATTGTTTCACTTTGCTCTTCAAAATGCTCAGAATTCTTTGTTTATCAAGATTAGTAAAGTATCTGGAGAGACCAGAGACTGATAGAAGCACCATGATATCAAAACCTATTATTTTTAAATATAGCATTTCAGATCTACTGACATGAATCCCAAACCTATCTTCAGTGTTTTCTAGGATAATAATAACTTCAATGTGGATTTTGCATATGTGAAGACATGGATGTGGAAAGAATATTTGTCATAGGTGTTTTTACTTACTTTATCTCCAAACTGGGTTTTAAAGAGGTCTATCCAGGAAAGGTTGCCAAAGAACTTTATGCGTGTAACGGATTGGTCAAATTTATTATATTTCAGTAGGCTGATGAGTCACAGAAATGTTTCTGGCCTTTTCAGGTGATTGCTCAATTCGAAGCAAATAACTCCTGGGTACAGCATATTCTATGTAGGCAAGTGTGAAATCACACACACACACACACCTTTAGCCTCAAGGCTGGTGGATATTAGAGAAACCCTAGAAGGAATCAGACAATATCCTTCCTAAAATAGTTGAATCTCTTTATCTTTTTAGAATCATTTTCACTTTGATTTTCAAGGCTATTTGTTGATGAGAAAACTCTGAATATATTGCTATATTTACTCTGAGCTGATGATGGTACAACCTGAAGGAACTAGGGAACTACAGAAGGTTATATAACTAGAGTGGTTTGTTATCATTAAAAGTGAGCTCTTCTAACACAAACATTTAAGCCAGATAGAATCGTTGGGGTAAGTGATTGTGATGGATCTTTCCGTTTGTGTTGTGACTTTAGTATTTTCTGCAAATACATTGTCAACATGTCTTTAATCAAACATCATGTACATTATGGAAAGGAATAACTTTCATTTAAAAACTTTTTATTGATAATCCATTAACAGGAAAAAGAAAAACAATATCACAAAGGATGCAATTTTCAGTCCAACAAAAATGTTTAGATTGCTAATTGGCACATATTTTGAAGTTATAAAAACATTATAATATTTCAAATAGATTCTTTTTGGCTATTCTGTCATTTTCCAGAAGGGAACAATGGTACTAAAATTGCTTCATTTGGCATATTTTTTTATCTTAAGTATTTCACTCACTCTGATGGTTTAAATTAAACCAATTAATAAATCTTTTGAAAGATTTAATAGTCCTTGAAGTATTACTAGAGAACTGTTGGTTGTGTGATAGATTATTCACACAAGAAAGTTTCAAACAATAAATGCACTCATCCATGATTATGTGCTGCTTACCTAGATCTTCTACATATTGTACTCATCTCTTTTGAACTTATACTACACACATTTATGAAGCCTATCTATTCTTTATCCTTTTGAAATATTTTTAGGGCAACAAACTACATGTTTTATATTCAGCAAAAAACTAACTTCATCTTCATTCAATTAACTTTTGATATACCACTACTGAAGCAAATGAAAGTACAGTTAAGCCCAATCTTGTGTTAATATAACCTATAAAAATTAAGCAAGTGAAAATACAATAAAAGAGAAATTGATGTTTTTTGTTTTGTTTGGGAAGAGTTAACATTATTGAGAGAATTGAAAAACTTGAACAATTCAAACTGAGGGCTACATAACTTACAAAAATGTTTGCGTAGAGCTTCCTATAGCTCCATAGGTGAAACAATTTTGAAATATTTTATGTAATGTATAAAAATTGCAAACAATTGATAACTTCTTTGTCTAAAGAAAAATTAAGTAAAAATTTAGTGAATCAGCATAGATTTGGAGCTGTACTAGGTGTACTATTATTTTACTATCAAGTTATAAATATCAAGATGGAATTATAAGACATTCCATTAGATATTCATCTTTTATACCTTTTCACCAAACACTTCATAATACTTTATAGGTGTCCACTAAATGAAATCTCAGCTTATTTTCAAATTAAACAAGAGATTGATTGATTTTTGCAGTACTAGGTAGCAAACCCAAGAGGGCTTTGCCCTTTATTGACATCCCCAGTTATTTTTACTTTAAATCACTAAGTTGCTGAGGTTGGCCTTGAACTTGTATCCTTCTGCCTTAGCTTCCCAAGTCTCTGGCATTACAGTTATGTATCAATGTGCCAAGATAAATGAGTGTTTTGTTTTTCTAAAAAACCCTAAGTTTAATTGAACTATTTTAGGATACCTAGAACTAATCTATCCAATATGAACAATAACTTTAAATTTTTATTTGTAGACTGGATTAAGTATAGAAAGTTATTATATGCTTTTTAAAAGGATCTTTCAAAATTATTTTGCATTAGTAAATTGAAATGCTAAAGTGTATATCTGAGCAATCAAAGTCACCTAATAGGTGGAAATTCAGAAGTAGTCTTCAAGAGATGAGTTAGGAATAGAGAAGTGAGTTAAATTGACATGAAAAGTGAAGTCATGAAGCCAATTTATGATATTAGTGTAACAAAAATGTTATAAAACATTATACTTTTTGAAAGTTATTTTTTAAGTATTCAAAATGTTTTAGCTTTCATGGAAATTCCAAACACATTTAAAGTTCCCTGTGTATCCTTTTAATCTACTAATTTTAAAACCAACTATAACATCATAAAAGAATAGTACTTGTATCAGCAAAAGGGGTTTGAGAGCTTGAACTATGCAAGTAGATGAGTATTAAGTAAAAAAAAATTCCCTTGGCCCTTAAGTTTTTGGAAGCTATTTGAGAATGTGAAAATAAAATGAATATTTTGAAATGAGACTTATTTTAATATCAAATATAAAATCTGATGAAAAATTCTTTCTCCATCAACTATGGAACAAGATAACGGGTCTTAATATAGCAAGTGTTAAAATTCAGATATCACTGAAAATCTCAAGGATGACATTGTATTTTAAGTATAGAACAAAAAAGTGGTGAAATACAGAAAACATTTCTTGTCATCAACTTAAAAAAAATATGTGTATATATATATATATATATATTTTGGTACCAGGAATTGAACTCAGGGACACTCAACCACTGAACCACATCCCCAGCCCTATTTTGTGTTTTATTTAGAGACAGGGTCTCACTGAGTTGCTTAGTACCTCGCTGTTGCTGAGGCTGGCTTTGAACTCATGATTCTCCTGTCTCAGCCTCCCAAAGTGCTGGGATTACAGGTGTGCACCACTGCTAAAAAAATATTTTATTGGTGCATCACAATTATACATAATAGTGGGATTCATTAGTCCAATGCATGCACACAATATAGTTTGATCAATCTCATTCCCCAGTCATCAATTTTAAGATGACTAACTTAAGTCCAAAAAAACCAAGTTCCTTGCATTTGTCTATTCTCTCCTCCATGTCATGACTGAAACTTTTGCATATAACTTCTTTTAGTTTCTATAGTCTATTTAAATCTCCCTTCAGATTTCTAAGTTGTTGAACACATCTGTCTTTTGAACCTTGGAATTGATATTTTTTGTATTTTTTTTTTTAATTTATGGGCATTCAATGGTAAATATATGATTCCACATAGGTGCCAAATTTGTTTCATCATTATCTATTGAAATACTCTTTTTTGCAGATGAATGCTCTGAATATTATTTCATCAGATGGTAGCGTTTTTAAAACTTTAGTGAGTGTGGGAAAATATTTATTACAAATATTGTAATTTACTACATATTTTAAGAAATATTAACAGGAAAATAATTTATAAACAAATGTGGCATGACTTAGTAACCATTTAATTGTATTTAATGAGATAATGTGGAATTTACCATACCATACATTTCTATCCCCCCAAATCATAAAACATCTTCTAGAAAGAGTCACCAAAAACAGAAGATAAAGTATATTTATATATTTGAGCCTGTATTTTCATGTTCTACCCTTGATATTTTCAAAGAATAATCTAAAATAAAAGTAATTTTTTGTTTGTTTTAGATGGATATTTTCATTCAAGGGGTAGTGGTGAAAAACCCAATGTGCTTAAGACAGTGACAATGTTTGCTAACAACCACTTATTTTAAAAAATTAAAAATTTTATGGTTGATTTTGCAATATTCTTTTTGATGTGCTATGAAAATGGCCAAAACACATCTATACATATACAATTTATGTATTTATTTTTATTTCTGTATGTGCATGCATTGGGAGGATCCAAATTCAAACTTAATGGACCACTATAAATTACTTATTTTAATTGTTTTGTCTCTAAAATTAGAAGTCAAACCTAGTTTTAAAAACTATGTAGCATAAAACAAAATAGCTGTCTGCAAAATATTAACTTTGAACTATATGTCTTAAATACACTTTTCTTGATATTGAATAATAATATTCATGAATTGGAAAGATAGTCTTAAAACACTTAAGTCACAAAGATCAGATAACCTTTAGAAACTGAACTTTGGCTATGAGCTTAAACAAATAGCCTGGAAAAAAAAAAAAACTTTGTTCAACAATATAATAGGCAGACATTGACTCTCCAGGTACATTACAGTCTACCATTTATTAAAGGTAATGTTTTTAAAAATTTCAACTTTTATCTCTTATACTAAAATACATAAGAATCCAGACTATCCAAGTGTTGAGTATTTCTTACATTTCTTGGCATTTTTGGTAAGTATTAATTCATGCAGGGTCCTATTACATACACCTCAGCCTGACAGAAGAAGCCAATCTAATGCAGTACCCATTGCTCATGAAACTGAACTAGATTCTTTCAACTTTATAGATCTTATAGTTTCAACTTTATAAGGAAGGGAGACCTAAGCAATCCAGTTTAAGAAAAGGGGATTTTTTCAAAAGGATTTTATGTGTCATCTCATGAAAATCAAAGACTTAAATAAGTACAGCCAGACCTGGTGGGAAACATAATTGGAAATTAGGTCATACTTTATCTCTCTCAGGATCCACATAGCCTCACTGCCATATCCCTCACTTCCCATCTGTTCTCTACAGAAGCACGAGTCACTCTTTAAAATATATCTGATGTAATCTTCTAGTAACCCTCTAGCAGCTTCCTTTCTCTGTAGGTAAAAGCCAGTGTCCTCAAACAGGTTCATAAGCCCTGTAATATCTTTCTACTCACCCATATCTGACCATATACACTATATTATTTGCTTTCTTGCTCCGATTATACCACCCATATTTCCCACTTTTCTGTTCCTTTGATTTACAAAGAACACACATATCTCAGGACCTTTGCTTTCCATAAGTATCAGGATGGCTGGCACTTTTTAGGTTTCTTTTCAAAGGAAACAAAATTGAATAGGCATCCCTTACCGGGTTATTTCAAGTTGTAATTCCCCCATTACTCTTAAGATTTTATAACTTGCTTTATTTTTATTCCCTCAGTTTTCACACCTACTATTTAATAAATTATTTATTTATGCCCATTATTATCTCCCACTATAAGAAAAGGTTTCATGATATCAGGGACTTTGTCACATCATTATTTTATCTCTGTCACGTAGAACAATGCCTGGTACATGATAAGAAACCCATATGAATACATTAGAGGAATTAAATGAATGAATGTTATCTCTATTCTCTATATTCTTTGAGTTTTCACCATTTCCCCTGCTGCTAATCAGCTTTCTTTGCATCAGCTATCTAATTAGGCTGAGCCAACTGAGAACATGGCTGATCAGGTGTAAGGCCTTTGGGCAGGTAGCCAGACAACCCAAATGTGGCTACTACAGAAAATCATTGCTGCTACATGTCCCAAGTCCTGACCACGAGCCAAACATCACTCCTTAGCTCAGCATCTACCTAGTGCATCTTTGTCCCTTCCTGATTAAATGACTTCTTCAGTCTCTTTTATACTGTCTTCATCACAATTGTAACTATGCATCTACACTACCTCTATGATTTATAGAACCACATTTCTGCTTTGATCTTAAAGAAAACAAAATGCTCCTATATTCATCCATATCCTAGACTGCTCCACTTAGCTTCTGATTGGTAAACAAGAAATTTCATGTGCTTTTACATAGACTCCTTTGTTTAGCTAACCTAAATGGACCCCCAGTGAATTGTGCCTTTGCATTATCTCCTCTCTTTTGTTTGAGTGGAAACTGCTATTTGTTTCTATCTGATAGAATATGGTAAAGAGTGAAGGGACTTTACAAATGTAATTAAGTCTCAAATCTTTGATTTTGAGTGAACTGAAAGGGAGATTATTCTCAGTGGACCTGGTCCTCTTCCTGAAATGAAGATACATTTTCCTGGTGCTCTTGAGGAAGTCATCATGGATTCCACAGCCCTAAGGAAATGAATTTTGTAATGATTTGATTGAATTTAGAAATAGATTCTTCCTCAGTTAAGCCTCTAGATAAGAACACAGTCCACATAACACTTTGCAGCCTTAAGAGACCCTGAGGAGAGGACACATCTACCTTTTTTTTTTTCTTTTGGTACCGGAGCTTGAACTCAGGGGTACTCGAACACTGAGCCACATCCCCAGCCCTATTTTGTGTTTTATGTAGAGACAGGGTCTCACTGAGTTGCTTAGCACCTTGCCTTTGCTGAGGCTGGCTTTGAACTTGCGATTCTCCTGTCTCAGCCTCCCAAAGTGCTGGGATTACAGGCGTGCGCCACCGCACTAGGCTGAGAGGACACATCTGAACCATGTGTGGATTGCTGGCCTACAGAAACTGAGAGATAGTATAACACATGCTTCATTTTAACTCATTAAGTTTTTGGTAATTTGTTATATGTAAATATAAATCTAATACAGATCCTTATCTTAGTTCATTGTAAGACAGACACTTAGGAGTCCCCATGCTATTTTAGTTCTTTAGGCTTCAGTGTGATTTAGATTTGGTTGGACCTTTCTTCTTTCTTTGAGTTTTACAAGCTAAATTATGGAAATACAAATGACTTTCTCCTCTTGCTAAATATCCACCTGGGGATTTAATCTTTCACTGTATTTTCCCTGGTCTTAATGTCTTAAAACTAAATTTAGACCTTCTCTCACAGGATAATACAGGACCATAGTACTTTTTTTCCTCGCTTCACCACATAAGCATCTTTCTGTAGGTAACATCAACTCCTATTGTTTTCGGCTTCTGATTCTCATAAACATAGACACAATGTCTTTGGCTATGAGATTCTTATATCTAGTCCTGTCATTAATATCTCATCTTTTTTTCTCTAAGCATATGAATATTTAACTTACTTTATTTTCAAATTTTTTAGTCATGGGGAATATTTATTTAAATAATGATTATGTAAGATCAGAACATTAATATGTGAAAAATTATTCCTTAATTTTCTACATGTTATATTTAAATATTCATGTGATTGTTTTTGTAAATGTTGGACATATCTGTGTTTGATCACTATTTATTTCTTTATTATTTACAGGTTCTCAAATGTTATTTATTCTGCTTGCAAACTTAAACTATATATTTGAATATCTTGGCTTTCTAAGAAGTACTATATAACACTAACCATCATTCAGCATTTGTCATGTAATCTAGGAGTCTATTAATTAACTGATATGTTTTCATTTTCCACAGTGTTAGAAGCTGAGCATATAGAGATATGAAGAGTTTACATTTCATTTAATTCCACCACAACACATATTTTTCAGAGTTTTTAATAATTCATAAAAAATTATGGTTTAAATATTTGGTACATGCTCTATTTAAAAGACAAGTTACTTTCCTTTAGCATATATTTTATAGTATGTATTTGATAAAAATATTCATTTATCATACACTTGAAAATAAACAATTTAGGTGACATATTGTTGAGAACAATTTTTTTCTGCTTATCCTAATAGAAATTCTCACATACTGATTTGAAATTGAAGTAATTAAGAAATTCTGTTTCTTAAAAGGATATAAAAACTATACAAACTCTGATCTGTATATTTTTTGAAGAATACGCAACCAATGTAGTTGAATCTTTGAATAAGTATTTCCAAAACAGAATTATAATTTTAAGGGAAAGGGGAAATTCAAAATTCTGATGCATAGTAGAAGGGAGTAGGATGGGGGAAGGGCACAAAATGTCTACTGATGCTGATTCTGATGGAGTAAAGAAATATTCATATGCACATTACAGTAGATAAGCCTCAAAATGTCCTATTCACTCAATTAAGCTTGAATCTTATTCAGGTATACGAATTATCTTTTTTGAGGAAAAAAGTGTAGAGAATTATTTAGAGGGAAATCAATTCAAGTAGCTTTTGCTGCAATGTTAAAATTACATGAACATTTGATCATATGAACTGTAACTGAAACTGCTTTTCCATGTTACCATTTCAAATCAGTATATTGCATTGATAAGAAACTTATTGACCGTTTCAAGGAGTGAGGTTTGTAATTTTTTTAAAGTAGCAGAGCAAGTTCAACATGCTTGCATTGTGTCAGTGCAGAGGTATAGATTTCTCTTTTGGAAAGCTGTATTGGAATTAAATATCAAGATCCCGGAAACTTCTTATAGTAGTTGGTGTTAATTATTTTCTTTTGAGATGCATCACCAAGAAGTAGGAAATTAATTTGCAATCTCATAGTGTTTGCAAATATATGAGATCACACTTTTTATTTTATTGCAAAATATGAAAGAAGTAAAAAATTCATAGGCAACAGAATGGGGAGTCTTGAGGGTGATTTTTATTCTCCTTTTTTGGAGGGGGTCCTTATTTTTCTTTCAACTACACAGGAACGTGTAAATAAAGCCCGTGTGCTTATTTAACAAAGAATTTGCTGACATTCTTGTTCCACCCACAGTTGTTCTAAATTTGCTGCAGTTGCCTCGAACCGCCTCCAGATGGCGGCCTAGTGCCCATTCGCTCATCCCGGAGACCGGCTAGTTGCCAGCTGCTGGGGAGAAAGAGCTTGGAGCGGCAGGGCTTAACCCGGTACAGCTCAGAGGTGGGTTTCTGAAGGACTGGAGAAGACAGCTGCAACAAGGCATCACTCACTGTACAAGTATTTCCATTTATCAAGTATTTCCATTTCTGAGCGCAGAAAGAAGAACTTAGCAGGCGGCACTTGGAGTGTAAATTTCTTTGTAGTATTTAAAAGCATCATGGATCGTGGGCTGCCGAGCTGGTATGTGCAACAGAAACTACTCAATGGAAAATGTGCTGGGTAGGGACCAGTCTGGTCATCCTTTGTGTACAAAATGTTCTATGTCCTGGATTGTGCCTATATGTTACACTCATTTCATTTTTCACCAGGATCATGGGGACTAGGGGGTCAAAAGCTTTCATTTTTTCCAATATGATAAAATGAAAGCTTTACAGGACATTGCTTATTGCTAGAAATGTGAAATGAGTCACTGTCTAAAGAAACACATGATAATGATACCAAAATACTTGTATATATCTTTGTTAGAGATAAAGAAATAATAAAAGTAAATTGTCTTGCTATGTAGTTTTACTAGATAAGACTTTTAAAAGACGTGGCAAAAATATGTTAACTACCAAGAACTAGATACCAAAACACTTATGCCTGTAGGAGTAGACTTACACACACCTGTGAAACATTTCACATCCGTGTTCCAGAATGAACATTGTGTAGCTATGAAAACACTAATTATGAGAACTACATATCAAATGTATGTATATTTATATAGCCTAATATGCCATGGGAATATGTGCTGTGTTTGTATACATAATAACATATGTATATGTGACCTAGATACAGAATTATCATTGAATAGTTACATACATATAAATGTGCTGGATATGGATGGATTTTTGTACCTCCACACGTAATATTTCCATCTAGATAACAGTATAGAGATCATATGTTGACAAAAATTAAGTGTGAATTTAAAGAATGTAATTGTTTTATTGTTATATTTTAAATTTCCTGAGTTTCATTCAGCTGTGCCCTTAATTTTCTATGCTTTTAAATTTTGGAGAAAGCCTATTCTTTCTATTTTGAACATAAAGTATTGCTGAGGTGATTGTATGGGAATAGAATTCATAGACATTTTATAAATGCAAATTCTTTGCACTTAAGATTATATGTGTAGTTCTCAAGAGTTCTGAAAACTTGAGCATTCTGACTGGGGATTGTGTTAAAAAAAACAGCCAGAAAACTGAAAGATTCAAATATTCAGAACAAAATGGAAAATAACTCAGGTTGAGGTTTTACTTAGTATTTTTACTCTAACACCATTGTTAGACTACTTTTAAAATTGTACTTATTCCCTTGGTAACAGATGTTGCACACAAAACAGCAACTGAATTTCATATTCTGCCATTTTGCACAAATAAACACATAAGAAATTTGAATTGAGAACTAAGTAGGATAATATGCTAAGTAGAGCATAAGATAACATGAAAAGTTGGAAACTTTTGAGTCCCTGCCCTTGGAGCTGCCAATCAAATGACTAAATTGGGCATGTCCCTGCATATAAGTACATGGTAAAATACAAACTAAATTAAATGCCTATAGAGAAGGCATGCACATGACCTATAGCATTCAAAATGAGGAAGAAATCTATTGAAGAGAATCAGTAAGAGCTTCAGCTTAGAAGGGACTTTTTCAAGAAATACTGTGAAAGATTGATTTGGGTGTGATAATGTTCAAGTCTTATTCTGGTCAGACATTTAGATTGTGTTGGGTATTTCTCATTGGTCTCAAAGGTGAGCAGTAAGAAATAATAATATACAAGTAATGAGGAAGTGCTGGAGAAGGCCTTGAACAACTAGCTGACAATTTTGGGTTTCATCATTAGTTGATTTCCAGGGTCACCATCAATGCAGATATCTAGTATTCTTAGAAACAAAATTGTGCATAACCAGAGCAAGAATCAAGTTTCAGGATAATTTTATATTTTATCTATTGTCTATTTACCATATCAAAATGCATACTAAAAGAAGTGACACTCTTTTAATATTATATCCTCAGGCCTAGAATTGCTTGAAACATATTTCTCAACTGAATGAATGAATGAATGAATGAATGAATAGTAAAATGAGGAGAACTCCACGATTCTATATCATTTGCTTTTAATTTTTCCAATACTGTATGCATGATAAACATCCTCAAAATTTACCAGGTCTGTGGCATTATTGTTCCAGCTGAATCTATTTATGGCTGAGGTAATGCCAAGTAAGTTCCTGGAATCACTACTACTGATACTTAATCTTACTCTATTTTTGTCTTAAGTGAATAGTCTTGCCTTTTCATTTTTAAAACGGTTATCAAGATAATTACAAACTGCGATTATTCAGGCAGAATTAACCAGTTCATCTTCATATCCACACAAAGGACATTCTATGTTTATAACACCTGTTTAAAAAAATAAATTCAAGGGAACAGTTGAACAGTTGGAGGAAGACTTCACACTTTATAACATACTTTTACCTCCTTAAAATAACACTTCAAATATTTGGTTGCCTATAACTTTGTTTAGGTCAAACTCTCTAAAGCCTCTTTAAAATTAGGGAAATGCAACATGGTCATTTGAGAGACCCTAACCTGTATGCTTTCATAGTATTTGGAGATATTGAAATAGCTTTCTTGGGGTCACGGCCCCCATGCACAGTAGTAATCCTCTTCCTATTCCTTATGTAATGGTATCTATCCTTTCATAAACAATGACAGGCATATGTGAGCAAACTAGTGAAGGAAAATATTTTTATCATTTGAAATGATGATCCTAAAAGAAAAGAAGCAGACATTTTAAAGGCATTACAACTAGATTATAAAGGCAACTCAACTAAATTATAAATGAATGTGTAGACTTTTACAAATAGAAAGGCCAAATAAATAGTGCCATTGAACCAACAACTTTAAAACTGAACACCTGGAGTTTCCCTTGTTGCATGAAAGACCTTTCTTCTGTGATGATGATTTATAGATCTTAATTTACTTTTACATGACTCATCTAAAAATACACAAGGGTGGAATTTTTCAGTTTAAAATTAAATGTTGATGGGATTTATATGTGTCAGTTAAACTGAGAATGCAGAATTTCAGTTTTATTTTGAGCTTATCTGCGCAGAGTCAGGTTTTTTCTCTCATCAGTGTCAATATGACAAATTTCCACACCAGCCCAGGTCTCCATCCTGCTGGACCTGCTGTTAATGCTTTATTTTTAGCTCTTTAAAAAGAGGTAGTAAGACATAGTGGCTGGCTTAAGACTTTCACCTTATACTAAATCCTAGGGCAAGGCTGGCCTGGAGACTAATGGATTAGAGAAGGATATGCTGTTCAAATAGTGCTGGATGTTCAGTTTGGGAGAAATATACTGCAGTATATGCTGCAGGGTTTTCCCCCTAGTGGTTGACTTAAAGCTATTGTGTTTCTTAAAACAATAGTAGACTTTTCTTTATATTACAGAGCTGCTTGGCCAGGATTCCCTAACTTAGTTTTTAAAAACATTTTAGAAAGGTAGATGGTTTTCTTTAAATTGTCATTTGAAAGATATGAATATAATACCCTGAAAACATACTGAAGACTACTCTTTAGTGTTTGAAAGGCCGTATATTTAAAAAATGCACAAATAAAGTGTACGCAAATAGTGAAAGCTTTTTTTTTTATTACTGGAGATCATAAATTGTATTTCTCTTTATGTAGAGAAAAATTTTCTTCCTCCTCTTTGTATCCCGATGTCACATTTTGTATAGTCAGTGTCACTGAATTAGTTTAACATGATTTTTTCTTAGCCTTTCCAACCATACTATAAACTCCTTAAAGGCAGGAAGCAAATCCCATGCTTCCTTTGAGTCTCAATATCTCCCTATTACACTGGACACATTGTTTTGTTTTATGACAGCTGAATAAAGACCAAATGCCAATTTTTTCACATAAATTTAAAAAAGTAGATGTAGTCATGTAGAAGTCGCATCTAAGGGGCAGAATAAAAATCGTTCTAGATGTCGGGCATGTTATACCTGACACACGACAGAAGAAAGGGAAATTTCCCTGTCCTTAATTGTTTTATATGGAACTTCCCTTATAATAACATTTGAAATGTAGACATATGTATAAGGGCATAAAACTTGTGTTGACTTGATAAAGTTACTTACATCTGGAATAGGTACCTTCTAGCATGCTTGTGTTCCTGGAATATTGTATATCTGCAGAATGTTGTATTTTTCACTCTGAGTCCAAAGTCAGAAATGGTAAAAGGGCAAATGAGCAGAGTTCTCGCAGTAAGAATTCACCTCAAGGAAACTTTGAAACATTCATTTGCTTCAAAAGTTGCTGAAAAAAAAAAAGAATGTATTTTTATAATGAGCTTATTTTATGAGCATATCACAAGTTGTATAAAAATAATTTTATATTAGCAAATTTCTGTTTTAGTAAGTGCTAGAGGAAAACAATAAAGGATCTATGGCTATATTGTTAGCAAGAGTGTGAAAGCTTTTCTGATATTTCTGGACCAAAGGCTAACAGAGGCGCTTTTGGTTACTAAGAGTATTTTTTTTTTTTCCTGGTCTCAGGCTCATTAACGATGGAAGTAGGAGGGAGAGCATATAAAGTAGTAGCTGCAGCTGTGGGCACTCAGATCATTTGTCACCTGGCATGAAGTTAGTGTTGGCAGCTCCAGAGTTCCAGCACAGAACACCAGGGAGCAACTGCCAACTGATTGTTGTTATTCACCAGCTTGCTGGCTCAGTCCTGTTCATTCTTCAGATCTCTCCTGAGGTGTTGCTTCTCCAGGTAGCTTTGCCTCACCTCTCTAAATGCATTTAGCACCTTTCTCTCCACTGTTGTGGCTTCATATTCTCACCATTTAAAAGACCCACCTTCCCTCCTTAGTAAACTAAGGGCAGGGGCTGAATCTTGTCCAACATGACTCTGTCTTGCATAAAACAGATTTGCAAATATTTATGATTATCACATGTTGCATGATGGTTTCGATGACTATAGGTTTTGATGTCAGTAAGATGGCATTTGAATCTTAGTGCCACATGTAAGTGTTATTTTGGTAATACTGTGAGGATTTACTCATGAGATTATTATTATTATTATTATTATTACTATGTATTACTATTATAATCCTCAAAAACAAACAAACAAAAAACTTATCAAGTAGGCGGCATTATATTCTGCTTTGTATTCGAAATTAAATCATGGACAGGTTAAGTTACCTGGCCAAGGGCATGGAGCAAAGAGTAATGAAAGTAGAAGATTCTGAACAGTACCCGGACAGAGTCAACATGTGCTAACTGCAGGAATGGAGGTTATTGCAATTTTATTTGTAGAAGACTGATTCCCATGTAAATGGGAAATTGGCCCCACACAGTTAAGAACAATTTGTTCCCTGACTTCAGAGCCTTATGTTGCACAAATGTTATTTGTAGAATTTCCATGGAAGCCAAATGTGGTCAAAGAAAAAACTACTAATATGCACAATCTGAGAGGCTCCTTATTTTTCATTTAACACATAATGTTGAGCAGATTAGAAATTAAAGAAATTATTACAAGAAATATGCTCTTGTTATGGATCTCAGGATTTTTTTAAAAAAAGCAAATGATAGTTTGGGCTATTTTAATAGTTTGCAGCATTCTTTATTTTATTTATACATTTTATTTACTTTGTACATTTACTTTTTCTCATTATAAATTGCCTTTTGTAGAACATTTGTAAAATACAAATGAACTGAAAGGAAGGGAAAAAATCATCCATAATTACTTGACCAAGACATAATTATTATGAATCTTGTGGTATTTTTCCTTTTTTGACAAAATTACACGTTTGTATACACACATGCATTTGTAATCACATACATTTTAATATGAACTTGTTGTAGATAGAATTTCATGTCCTATTGTACCTATTATTTTAATGTTCTTTAAAAATTATCTTTAATATCTTCATAATATTATACAACATGGATATATCATACTTTTATTTAGTAATTTTCCTTTTTTAACTTTCTTCTAATTTTGTGAAATGCTTTTGTTTCTAATTTTAGCTTATTTTAACAGGCTTAATATGGTGCTTTACATAACATGTACCTCTTAAATCATTTTAGATGACTAATTAACCTGTAATAAGTTTGCTAAAGGTGGGACTACATTTCTCCCCAGATATAAGCAAGACATGTTTTTTAAAGTGGATTCCATACTTAAACAAATAACAAGGTAAAGATAGAATTGCAAATGGAAATGGACTAATATTTTTCGAGTGACCATGATATCCTATGACCTACAAGATCAGCACTGTAATCACCATTTTACTGTGATTAACTGGAGCTCAAAGAGGATGAATGACAAAATCAGGCCGCTTTAGTGACACTGCTAGAATTCAAATATAAGTCTCACTACTGGACATTTTATCTTTTTCATCCCACCTACACAGAACACTGGCAGTGCCCATAGCTCAGCGTCATACTTAATTTCTTTAAGCCTCTATTTCCTCATGTGTAAAATAGAAACAGTAATGCTCATTGCAAAGGATTTTTGTGATGATTGATTTGAATAATATATGGAGATTGAGATTCAGAGGAATTTATCCTAGGGCTCAAATGGTAGCATTCATATCGAAAACTTTCTCATGAAGTCCTTTCCTAATAGAGTTTGAAAATCTCCTGGGATTTGAGGGGGGCTAGCAGGAGGCTTATTAACAATCAGAATCCCAGATGTAAATCTAGAAGAGTCTGATTCAGAATGTGAGGTGGATGACTGTTTTTAACTAGTTCTCTTGGTGATTCTAATGATGTGTTAGATGGCAACCACAGACATAGACAACTAGAAAAATGAGGCTGAAGGGAGGATAAGAAGTTTAAGAAGAGACATGGAAATTTGGCAGTCATCAGATATTGGTTGAAAGTAGAGCTGCCCTTGGGAGAGTATGGCTGAAATTCGTCAGCATCTAAAAACTATAGCAGTTGAAATTAACCTTGACTGCTCATAAGGAGTTCTTTGAGAGGGTTCTTGCCTCATTCAAGGATGATGCTGAAGGTACAGTTCTAGTGAGTTACTTTCCCTCCCATTTTCTTTCCTTCCTTCCTTCCTTCCTTCCTTCCTTCTTTCCTTCCTTCCTTCCTTCCTTCCTTCTTTCCTTCCTTCCTTCCTTCCTTCCTTCCCTCCTTCCTTCCTTCCTTCCTTCCTTCATTCCTTCCTCTCTTTTTCTGATTTTGAGATAGAGTCTCAAAAAAAAAAAGTGATTGAATGCTAAAGAAGCACTTTTACTGTATGGTTTTGTATGTACCTGATTTTATATATAAATTTTAATATTATTGTTATTTAGACATGTACTATTCAAATGTAGTTTCTACCAAACATTAATAAAGTTACAGAAGAGTAAATTTGACCCTTGAGGAATGCCTGACCTATATGTAAAAGTAACAATAGCATTGCCACCAACTTGCTGTGTTTTGAATCCTGATAAAAATGCTGATGTTGGTAATATTATAAAAACACTGGAATTAAAAAATAAAAGATTGTCTGACTAGATAACCATGCTGATCACTTTACCTGATTCCTGGGTAATGATTTTTTTGTCAAAGTAAGGTCCTCTTCTACCCTTACCATAGTTTTATACTACTCAGTTTATTATCAGCGTTTCCATGTTTCTATCTTCCTTCTCATTTTGTAAATCACCTTCTATTCTGGCACATTTATGGATTTTTCACGTGGCAAGATTTCTTGAGTCTCTTTGATTCCCACTTTCTACACAGAATCTTCTAGCCAATGGCAAAGGGAGCTTATTATATGGATACCTCACATTCAGGAAATTAGAGTCACTATAAAATGATTATATTGAATTCACTTTATTAGATTAGATTCAATATATACTTTCAGGAACTTTTACAACCTCTACAATTTATTAAAATTGAGTACAATTTATTGTGACAAATTATTCAGAAGTACATTTATCATTATATATGCTAATTTCAGAGACACTTTTCATATTTACCATTACATTTTAAAATGCATCTTTTTCAGTTTTGTAGGTGTATTTTTAAAATTGTTTCATTATTTCATGTTCACATGTTTGAAAAAATAAAAGTTGAGAGTCACCATAGATTTTGTTGTCTGTACTTCAAGACTGAGCAAATTACAAATGGACAAAGATTATGTATTGAAATTCTGAGACAATGAAAAATTCATTCATAAGGATGCTATCTGGTTTGATGATCCACATAAAATTAGGAAGAATAAGAAAAATCTAGGTCTGTATAATAATTATGCTAGATATCAGAAAATGATGCTGTGCAAATTAGTCTGTTATATTTTTAACTTTCATTTGGTGCTGATAAATCAGCGTACTGCAGAGCTTGAGAAATTGCTTTGTTTAATTTTGCCTAAAACACTACTTAAACAGATCAATTTGGATTTCATTATAAAAAGAAATGTTAGGGAGGAAATTTCCTGTATGGCAGGGAAGAAATGAAATGTTTCAAAATTGTTGTTATACAATGGTTTCTTAGCATTTGATAAGAAATCAAATTATATTAAATCAATTTATTACAAATATAAATGTGAAATGCAGAAATAGAAGTAAAACAATTTCAGCCAGTAAAAGTTCATATTTTTTAATATAGAGATGACAGAGATATCTTAATTGATACTTGAGTTTCATTTCGATTATTTACTTACTACACAAAATGATGCCAGTGTATGTATGAAGACTAATTTTCAGGTATTAAATCTGAATAGAATATATCAATGAATATTGCTGAAGGCAAGAATAAAGACCATTTCATATAGCAGAAAGTCATTTGCTTCTCCCTTTTCTCTATTTTTGTTCTGTTATTTTATTTTTATTTTTATTTCTATCAATGCCCTCATCTATCTTCTCTATTTTCTCACTCCATCCACACAGAGACCAGGTTGGAGCAAAGAGATGCCTGAGTGAAGAACTCTAGTAATTTTGGAACACTGTAAATAAGATGATGGTGGTAGGATATGGGAAGCAGCTGAAAGAGTTTATTTGTATTCCAAAATACATGAATCTGCACCTGCAAGAAGATTTTTGCCATCACAGTCAACTCTTTATTATTTAGAGAATTCTAAATAATGTGGAGATTTGGCTGTCACCCCAGACTTGCTTCCCTGGAACACCTCACTTTGTTCTTGGCTGCAGACATCATGGTTTCCTTAGCAAGAATTCAGCTTAGACGCGGAGGACTGAGAGTTGTGTATGTGACTGAGTGTAAATCAGTTGAAATTCCAAAGGCAAATCATGAAGGGCTTGGGCGCACTGTCTTGTACTCATGCCTCTTTTTCTGTCTTATTAAAAGCAATTGAGAGATTTGTGTACTTTAATATGTTTCCGTGCAATATGTGTTCAAACACATTTCATGAGGTCTTCCTTAAATTCATACTTAACATTTAAACTTTTGTATGTCCGGTCATTTTACCCAAGCTACAAGCAATGGTGGTCAAATATTGGTTTTCCTTTCAGTGCTACTCTCAAAGGACTATTATTTTTTTAACCTGTTTTATGAACTGTTTTAACACTTCATAAAAAGAAAATATAACATGCAAGAATATTCTCTTGCTTCTCCACTGGGAGAATATAACATGTCCTGGCATTTTGGATTCCTGATTTTTGAAGATATTTATTTGTAAAATTAAGTATTAAAAAAAATATCACAAAGCATACTAGGTATGGTGATATGCCAAACAACAACAACAACAAAAACACAACAATCACAAAGCAAAACAAGTAGCTGCTAAGCTGCTAGCATCATCTATCTTTCAGTTAATGTGACATAATATATATTTTTTGAAACTTACATTCCATACAGTAAGGAAGAAGCCTTTTTAAATTTCCTGTTCTTGATATGTTCTTTCAAGGAATACCTACTCAAAATTAAGGACAATAAGAAAAAAAATAGATATTAATATAGAGACAGCAATACAAGGGCACCTATTTAATGTGAAAACCACTCTCTCTCTCATCCACAATTGAGATACTAGATTTTTGAAACCTGAGATTTTGAAAGAAAATTTAAAGCATTAAATCTAGTTTCCAAGAGGAGGAGGTTGTGGAAGGGGATGAGACGGTTGAGAAAACTTTGGGTCAACTTGGTTACACATTCCAGTCAATTAGACATTTGAAATTTTATTCACTGAACAGTGAAGTTTTGCCTGTGGTTTCTTCCTGGGATAATGGAACAATTGCTTTTGTGTTTTAGAATGATAATCCTGGCAACAAGGAGATGGATAAATTAGAAAAAAAAATCTCGTTGGACAATGTTGGACAATAAAAGGCATTTTAGAAGTAGATTAATAGAATTTTCAAATATAGGATGAGGGAAAGTAAGGAGGTCAAGATGACTCTGAGATGTTTAACTGATATAATTGCAAAGCATTTACATCATCAGAATAAGAATGGTAGCTAATAGGCATTCATCAGAATAGGGAATGGTAACTAAGCTTTCTTGAGGGGATATTTGGGAGTTTAAAGGGGAATAAGATAGGGCAGTGGAGATGAGGAGCTTGGAATATGTTGTGCTCAGTTTTCTACCTGTTGGAGAAAAACAACAAGATTTTTCAGCTTTGGTCCTATTGTCTCTTTGGACAGAATAATCCTTTTTTCTTGAAGATTTTAGGATGTTGAACTACATCCTTGGCCACTACCCATGAGATGTGAATAGCATCCCTCCCATTTGCACCTATCAAAGATGTCTCCTGACTTCTCTAAGGATTCCCTTAGAGAGGGACAAAATTGTCTCAAATTGAGAAACACTGATGTAGAAAGAACAAAGTGGGTGACACAATTTGTGTTTAGAATTTAGAAGACAGATGAGGCTTGAAATCAATATTTAAAATAAGTCATGATGATGTGAGTATATGAGATTGTATAAGAGGATCATGTAGATGGTGATATCACTATCTAATTTTTGTTTGAACCGTCTCTAAGACTGAAAATTTCTAAATTTATGACATGTAGATCAAAGCAGCCTATTCCATATTTGACTTATTTCAATGTTATATATTGTTATTATTGTTACACATTGAGTCAAATTCCTTGTATTGTTCCAAAATTGATGTTTCCACAACTATAATTTTTTGATCATAGGACACATATCAAATATAGTAAGACAAGTCAAATTATTCTTTTTGTATCCCTCCATAGATTTTAATGCAGCTATCAAATTAATTCAGCAATTCAGTAATCCTTTTTCCTGGCTAAATGTATTGAATATTTTCAACTTTCCTTTTTAGGTTATAAAAAATGAGCCTTCATATTCTAGACTTTGGCCATAATATTTTTATTAAAACTTTTCAAAATTGCATTAGTTTTTTGCCTGTCACATAGATATCATTTTCTCTTGTTTACATTTTTTCATATTTACTCTTTTTATTTTACACAAGCTTTCTGTAAAGCCATTATGTTAATCAGCATTTCATTGCTGTAACCAAAATATCTGACAAGAACCACTTTATAGGAGAAAAAGGTTGTTTGGTTCATAGTTTTAGAGGTTTGGTCCATGGTTGGCCAGTTCAAGATGAGGGAGAATGTCTTGGTGAAAAGGCATGGCAGAGGAAAGCAGCTCAGTTCATGGCAGCCAAGAAACAGAGAGAAAGAGAATGGGGCCACAGGAAAGATGAACCTTTTCAGGTCACAGGCCCAGTGATCCACCCCCTCCAGCCATACCCCAGTGCCTATAGTTACCACTCACTTCTTTCAAACTAGGAGGGACTGATTGGGTTACAGTTATCATAGTCCAATCATTTCACCTTGAACATTACACAGGAGTGTTTGGTGAACACCTCATATCCAAAACATAACAATTATTCCATATCATATATTATGATTTTTTAACTCAAATGTTGAAATTTATTTTCAGTTTTTTAAAAAATTAAAATTAGCCCATCATTTCAACCTGACTGATCCTTTTGAATTATGACTTCATCATCCAATATGTTTGTTATTTCTACCAGTCTTTTGCCATCCGCATAGTTGATTAGCTACCCACAGACACATTCATCCAAGTCATTAATAAAAACACCGAGCCAGGTAGTTTCAGAACTAATAGAATTACATAGTGCTATGGTTCTTCTCTTTAGTGATTTTCCAGCCTTTTTTTTTTCTTACTCAGAGGTCTTTTTATTTTCACAGAGTTCTATAGAAATGAGACTCATATGGATAAACATTATGTTCCACCTTTCCCAGATAAAATCTTGAAACATAATCTTATTATAGAAGATGGTAAATTATGTTCCATTTATAGGGCAGAATATTGTGAGAGGAAAAAATGATTTTTAAGTGCTAAAAGCAGAATACATATTGTGATACAAAATGACATCATTTTATATATGTTATAAAAAGTATGTGGAGGTATAAATATAGACCTAACTATAGATAGAAGAAAACCAAAATCTTAGTGATAGCTGCCTCTGAAGTGGTAATTATGGTTGAAATTATTTTGTATTACATTTTGTAGTCTCAAATGTTAATGAATTTGTCACCTTTATATGTAGAAAATAAATATGAAAATATAGTTCTATCAAATATTGTGTGTGTGTATGTGTGTGATAGAGACAGACAGAGATTGAGGATTCAACCTAGGGCCTCACATATGCTAGGCAAGCACTGTGCCACTAAATTACAACTCTAGCCCCTACTGTGTAAATTTAAATCAACAAAATTTGAAATATGAACAAAAATGTATGAATCTTTATTGACTAGATTTGAGGTAAAGGTCTGCCCTTTATGATAAGAAAAACTTTCCTAATGAAGACACTTTCTTTCAGTATTTCCTAGGAAGAAAGGGAGCTAACATTGCATCTGATTTCCCAGTCACTGACACCCTGCCTCACAGACAGACCTCTTAAGGGTATGATAAGTGTGGCTGAACAGGCTGGAAGAAGCTGTTAGATGAGGAAATATACTTGCCTGTTTTTCTTAACAAGGTTGTTATAAAGATAAAATGAGATGATAAATGTGGGGATTTGAAAAGAAAGTGTTAAAAATAATCTTCAGTGCTAAATTACTAATGATGTATATGAAAATACATATATGTATATATGTGTATATATATGTACACACACACACACACACACACTGTACAATTACATTCAACTATTCTGCAGAATAAGCTTCATGAAGGCAGGGACCACATCTTAATTTATGTACCTTCCAACACCTAGTGCAGAACCTCATGCCTATGAGTAAACATTTTATGCATGAACAGAGGATGAGTCATATTGTCAGCAATAATTTTGAAACACTGGAGGTTTTTATTAAAATAAGGGAAATAGACTCATAAATAGTGTTTTAAGTTAGGAAGTACAAATGCTCTTAGCTTATTTTGATATAGCAAATGACCCATTGATAATTACTGAGTAATAAAGACCATTTGACTTCCTCCTCTTCCTGTTTCCAACATTTAGGCAATATAAGATTCTATGCTTGGTTTGATTGTCTCTTTATGCTTTTTTGATTTTGAATGTATCCATTCATGTGATTTCAAATGACTTCTTGGGGATTTAAATCAGTCTTGACTTTTTCTAGTTCTGCCTGAATGACTTATTGGTGAACATCTTTTTTGCTAGCTATCTTCATATCTACTCATATTTCATCTATTTAAAACATAACATGATCCACAGACCCATCCTTACCACCCACCTTTCAAACTACACATGTACCACATTCTACTCTTTCAGGTGTCTTTTCTTTTAAGGGCACTGATCTTCACTGGTCCTTGTTCTCTCTGGTCTGCTTTTCCCATTTATTATCTCCATTACAGAAAAAAATGATCTTAATGCTTCCATTTGTAATATTTCTAACAATATTTCTAGAATCTGGGCTGGGATGTAGCTCAGGAGTAGGGCACTTGCCTTGCATGTGCAAGGGCTTGGCTTAGAACACCAGTACTGCCAAAACAAACCAGCAAAAAACTCTAAAATCTTCTTTGTAATTTGTTACCATGATGATTCATTTTACCACTATAATTCTCTCTTTTAAATGTTAAAACAAAATAACTCTTGTTTTATTTTTTCTCTGTTCAGAATCTTTAATGACCATCCCTTTAACTACTTTAAGCATAATATTAATGGTCTTGTTAATATTATTTGAAAGAAATAGACTTGGGTAAATATTAACTTACTTCTTCAACATATTGTAAGCTTCCACCTGGTGTATTGTGAATTCATAACTGAGGGGTTCCACCCAAAACAGATAATTTACATTTGATACCCCACATATTGTAACCACTGAAAGAAGGAAACAGATGTTTATATGAGGGAATTTGGACAATGATCTAAAACTCTTAGGTAATATTAGTGTCCTCATTCTGGAATGCAAGACCTATTCCTATCTGTGTACAACAAAAAGCTAATGTGGCTAGAACACTCAAAAAGTATAAGGTAATCTTTTGAATGGTATCAAATGGCTGAAAGTCTTAGCTGGGCTTCTCTGGCACTATTCAGGATGGAGCAAAAAAAAAAAAAACCCACTTGTTCCTGCCTCATCATTGATTTTACCTTCTTGCTGCCTTCTCTTGACTTAAAAAGAAATAAAAAAGAAATGTAGAATCACATGAGATGAAATTAGAAATATTTCATGGAATAAAGAAGTCTTGAATACAATTTAGGAAGGGAGGTATATTTTCTCTCAGAGAAGTATAACAAGAACCTTACAGAAAGAGCAGTGTGTTGGGGGGTTCTGTATCCAGAAATGGTGAGACAGGAGGGGCAATCTGTTTAGAGAACGTAACTTAAATTGTTCTAAATCAAATGAAAGACTTAAGGATAAGCTATAAAGAATATTATGAAGCAACAGAGTAGCAGGTAGATATTTTTTCAATTGATCCAAAAAATATTTTAATTTCTCTTGTTACATGTTATATTAAAAAAGGAAAAGGACGTTTATGGCTATGAAAAATGTTTTTCCATTATTAATTATGTCCAAAGAAAATGTTACACAAATTTTTTTTCTTGTATGATTGTTTTTATAATGAAGACTGCAGAGTTTCAAATGCAATTCACAGATTAATATTTGAAGAAAATGACTATGTTTAAAATCTCAAAGCGTTAATACCATTAAATAATTTATCTATGTATTTCTAATTTTTTCTTTAAAGTAGACTGAAGCACACATTAAATGTAAAAGCACTTTTTCATCTTAAAAAGCAATAAATAGTAAATTACTAAAGATGTTTTCTTTATAATTTTGGAGTTAAAAATGAAAATAATATTAACCGTTATGAAGGCAATGGTAACCATTAATTATAAAATTGTTCTAAATGAAATCTATTTAAAATATTTATCAAAATCTTATTATAGTATATGATTTTTGAGTATTCAAATTAGAATTTGTCTTTGGGATTTCCTTAGATTCTTGTTTCATTTTGTGGAAAAATCAGATTCTGAGAATTGATGAGAATTCTGAGAATAGAATTGATGGCCTAGCAATCTTGTTCCTTGGTCTCATCTTGCTAGGGCTGCTTAGAGAGTTAAAAGTACGTGCCAGTATCTGGTGTACAGAGTTCAAGTTTTTAAATATTTTTTATTTTATTCTCCCCACTCCTTTAATTCTTCACCCTATTTCTCCACTCTTCATGAACTGATCCCTGACAAGATATGAACTGATAAGTGTTTAGCTACAAGCCCATGGAGGTGTGATCTACATATTTAAAGCAGACTATGTGAATTTAAAACCACTTCAACTGATACTCCACGTTTAATTAGAAAATAGCAGTAACTCTCCCTCATATCATGTCCTCGATTTGTTTGAAACAGAGAAAACAATACACAGAATGCATATGGACAATTTTTGCAACCCTTGTGATAGAGTTCTCACCCAAGAAATCCCTCTGTGCTCTCCAGGAGGTTTAGGTTTGGAGGAAAGCCTCAGTCATACAGATAACTTTAATTGAGCCAAAGCTCAATTATGAAATTCTACAAATTAATATTAGTCTGAAGTGAAAAGGTAATTTAGATCATTTGTTTATTTTAATAGCCCCAAAGTGTTAAGAGAAAATACCAGAAGAGAACCAGACTTTTATAGTGGAGGCCATCAACTATCCTTTGAACTGACAAGTTTAGATAAAAGGTGAGCCACAGAGTGGGTGTAGGCAGGATAAAAATGTGTTGTCCAGATACCAGAGATACCCTGAATAGAAGTCACCAAAATCTGCTAGCCCATTGCTGAAAATGGTATTAGACAACTTCGACTTCATCTCCCCTTCTTCCTCCTCCCCTTCCCTGCCCTTTTCTCCTCTTCCTCCTCCTTTTTCTACTTCCTTTTCTCCTTCTTCCTTTTCTTTTAAGGTTAATCTTGATTAGGCATGAACAAAACCAGAAATTTTATAATTTATATGATTATACGAAAATATTTCAACCAGTATATAATCTTATTTTCTGTAGAAAGGCATACTCCCACACTCCTTCAATGAGTGACAGCCTGTTACATTGATGAGTGATTTCTATTTTCTTATGTTGAGTATTTCTTCTGAAGCCCTGTAATCAGTGAACACTATTCCTCTTTAATGCCTGAGTCTATTGTACTTAAGGAAGTTGCATTAAAAGAAAATTCTGCAATACTATCCCACCTCCTTTATTTTACTTTGTATTTCAACTTAAAAATGAATTATAGGGTTGAGATGTAGTTCTATAATAAAGCATTTGCCTGGTATGTTCAAGGACCTGGGTTCATTCTCCAGCCTCAGCACTGAAAAAAAAAAAATGACAACGATTTTAACTCTCTCAAAAACATTTAATGAATGAGAAAAATAGGTTTGAGTGATTCATTACTTTTTAAAAACTCCTATGTACTTCTGTTCTTCTTGAACTTGTCTTTTGAATGATTCATTTTGCAAAGTCACAAGTGCTTTAAATGACATCATGGAACTTCCAAGTACCCTTCTTTAACTGGACATCACAAATAAGTTATACAGTGGTTCTCAAAGTGAGATTCCTGGACCCACAGCATCAACATCACTTGGATATTTAGTTGAAATGAAAAAATCTCAAACTCCACCCCTACAAACTTACTGAATCTGAACCTCTTGGGGAGAGTTCCCTCAGTCTCTTTTAACAAGCTCACTCTGGTGAATCTGATGCAATTTAGAAACTACTAATTTATGGCATCAGAAGCAGGTGATGGATATAATAAATTAACCAAAAGGATTTGATTAATAATAATATACTTTTTTCTTCTAAATTTTGGTTATTTGAAAATTTTCACCATTTCTGATCTCTGCCTATATTTTTCTTTTGTTTGTACTGAATTGAAAAAAAACTTTATTAGTTTTAAAAGTGACAAAATTAGATTTGAATCTCTGCTGTACCACTAATTACATGACTTCAGAGAGTGGTTTGGTGTTTCTAAATCTTAGTTTAATTTCCTGTAAAATGAAGGTAATATTACTTTGTAGAACGATTATAAGAAGTAAATGACATAACTTCTGTAAATTACTTTATATAGTGCCCACTACATGGTAATTCCCATGTTAAGCTATTTGTATGTTTATCATATGCCTGTCTTGATATGTGATAATATATGGAAATGATTTTAGTTTGTAATTATTAGTAATTGCACCATATTGTCATGAAACAATTGTCTGTAATATTGTTATTCAAGGAAAATATATTTTAATATAATTGACATGTGTGCTTTATATTTATTTTTTTAAATTTTTTTGGTTGTAGATGGACACAATATCTTTATTTTATTTATTTTTATGTGGTGCTGAGGATCGAACCCAGTGCCTCATGCATGTGAGGTGAGAACTCTACCACTGAGCTACAATCCCAGCCCCTGAATTTACTTCCTAATGGCTTTGAAAACTGTTAAAAGTATTATTACATATCCATAATTTGTTTGTTATATATTATGTTCCTGCCTATAATGGCAAATCATTGCATTTATTACCAATTAGTTTTTAGTTCCTTCGTTCTCTTAAGACACCTTTGTCTCTCAGCTAGAGCAGGGTATGTACATGTACTCTCCTTTTTTATACTGTTGCCTCCATTTTCCTTCCTTTGACTCATTGTCTACTTTCTTTTCTTATCTTATGCCTCAATAATTACAGCATCCTTAGTTTAGCTAAAATGGGCAAGTGTATCATTACGTTTAAAGTGCAGAGCAGTACAGAGAGCTAGAAGATCATGGGTTGTTTTTACTTTGATAAAAATTCTGCTTGTGCTATGATTCTATGGAACAAAAGAAATGGCTTTGAAGATAGCATTAAAGTTAACTTTCTTAGATGGACAACAAAATTAAGAGCCTCTTGATTAGAAGTTCTGAAATGAGAAAACAGATACATCCTCAAATAATAACTACTAGAGATAATGAAAAAATTCTCAGTTTCTGAAAATGATTGAAAAAACAAGTAGTAACTGGACTAATATTAGAAAATTATCAGATATCAAATTTATGCACTTCTAATCTTTTTATTGATATTTTCCTTCCTTATATCCTTTTCTTATATCCTGTGCCATATAATGTTTTATCTTGATTTTCTATCCCATTCTGTTAAGATTTTATAGCTCATTGCTTTAAGGTCAGTTTAATTGGTGCTTCCTATTCCCATTTTTCATCTTCCTTTCGTAATTTCACGGGTTTTGGTTTCTACCCCACTTCTCTACTGAACAATGCTCTCATGAAAGGTCAACACCCTGCATAGGCAGGACTGACCTTTTTCATATATCATCTGCCCTTAACAGTCCATTGAGTTGTACACTATTAGTGTGAGAAGGGACTGAAGAGACCATTGAGCTGAAGCATTTATTTTTCAGTTGAGGGTGCTAGCTTCTTGTTGACTGCCAGCTTGAGGCAGTCCTAGCCATGTGGACCTCCCAATATGACCACTTAACTTCTGCATAGCCACTTTGATGTCTCTAGAGAGAGCCCATTAGCAATGACAAAATATATTTTAAAATTTTTTATTACAAGTTGACAAGTTACAATTATGGGATGCAAAGTGATGTTATGATTTATAAATACAATATGGAATAATTAAATGCCATTACACAAATACAACACTTTTTTAAAGAATATTCAAAATTACTTCAACAATTTTGAATGTACAATATTCTTTTTTTTTATTTTGTTCACTACACTGTGCAATAGATCTTTCAAAAAAATGCCTACTGTGTAGTTGAGATTTTTGTATTCTTTGATCATCACCTTTTCTTTCCCCAATCCACAAATGTCTGTAATTACCACTCTGCTCTCTGCTTCTGGTTTATTATACATTCCACATATAAATGAGATCATGTTACATTTGTCTTTCTGTGTCTGACTTATTTCATTCAGCATAATGTTCTCCAACTCCAACCATGTTGTTGGAAATGACAGACTTTTCTTCATTTTTGAGGCTGAATAGCATCCCATTGTATATTTGTACCACATCTCCTTTATCCATTAATATGTTGATGGATATTTATGTTGATTGCCTAAGGTAAATAAATAGTGATGCAGTGAACATAGGAATGTTATCTTGTCAATAACCTGATTTCAAATTTTGGGAAAGTACCAGAAGTTGCATTGCTGTATTAAATGGTAATTCTGTTTTGAAGATCTGTCATTCAGGTTTCCATAGTGACTGTACTAGTTTACATTCCTATCAGCAGTTTTTGTGCTATTTATTGGCTCATTAATACCACAAATATTCACTGAAGATCTATTATAAATGAGAAATCTAGCTGAGTCTAAAATATAAAGAAGGGAGGGTACAGTTCTTGTCTATAAGTCTATCACAAGTTAATAAAGGAAATAGAGGTCTGAACAGTACTACTTATTATTGTTGTTTCAAAATGCTATTACTGACCACCTATTATATTCTAGGCATTTTACATATTTAAATAATTATATAATAATTTTGTTATATTGTATACTTTATCATGTATCAGGCACTGTGCTTTACTTATATTACTGAAACAAAGCTCCAATTTTAATTTAATTTTCTTTGAAGATTTTAGGATGATTTAAAAAATGGAGGTCATATGTAAACAAGGTTTGAAAGATTAAATATAATTCTGCAA
This sequence comes from Xerus rutilus, assembly GCA_028644305.1. Taxonomy (NCBI): domain Eukaryota; kingdom Metazoa; phylum Chordata; class Mammalia; order Rodentia; family Sciuridae; genus Xerus; species Xerus rutilus. Next base: position 30,232,175 of record CM053409.1, read on the forward strand.
GTAAGAAAGCATGTTTCACTTAGAAAGGCGTAAAGTTATGAGACAGTATGTTGTAAAAGTTTGTTAGCAAGTGGTTTAAGGTACCTGTTCTGTGGTATTTGCCACCTAAAAATGTTGGCTTTATTTGGCTATAACCAGTGGAAATAGATCAATGGAACTGGAGTTCACAAACATAGTTACCAAAAATGTCACTATTCTTCAAATATCATTTGAAATTATTTGTGTGTATATATTGCTTCTTATTGGAACTATAAGATTTTAGAGAACAGGGTCAAGATATTTTTTCTTTCATTAAACTTAGTATATTAATGTAGCAAATACTTACTAAATAAATGAGTAGAGTGGACAACAGAGCTAGAAAATTGTTACATCTGCATGTATACTGAGTTTAAAAAATAGTGTACCTACCAGAAATCATATTACAATGCTAATACAATTTCTGAAGCTAATGGTTCACTCTTTTGCAAAATGTTAATGAAGCCAAGAGTAAATATTTGATACCGACAGCTTTCTATTCCATGCATAGACACATATATGGACCCTGACCATTTCTATACTTTCAAGAAGAACCTGTGAGGCATCCACATATCAGAGAAATATACCCTATTGTCTTGTATATCTAAAAGGAACAACAACAACAAAAAAAAAAGACCCTGTCAGAGAAAATGGATCAACTGATGCAAATCCATCATCGTGAGTCTAAAAACAAAACCAACCAAATAAGCTTAAAATGCAAACATGTATGCTTTCCTGGTAAATAGTCTAAAAAGTAATATCTATATTAGAAACAGCAATATTTTTATAGTTGATCCCACTTAATCATGTTATACATAATTAATCTCTTGTTGCAAATTTACATTCTTTTTTTGCATACTTTATAAGGAAATGTAGCTTCAAAATAAATAAGGAAGTATGTCTTTAAAATTCTTTAGTTTATTTCCTCTTCAAGCTAGCAGTAGTGATAGACTTCTGTTTCTCTCTATGAAACACAAGGTCAGCTTCAGGGACCTGTTGTTTCATGTACAGTGATTTAGATAGAACATGAAGAAATCTAGTGTTAATGTGGTCTTTCAGGTCTTTACAAATCAAAATAAGAACCAAAACATAAATTCCATTTTTATGTTTCATATACTGAAGAAAGATCAGAGAGACACACAGATACATCACAAAAGCTCTATCATCCTATGAAAATAAAAGGTTCAGGTTTAATTCTAATTTTCAAAAAGTTGCCCAGAGAAAAATCCAATCATTTAAAATATACTTTCATTTTAAATATAGTCACAAAATAATACTTTAGTGATTCCATTCCCCATAATGACTTATAATGATCATTTCTTCAAGTAGGTGTTTAATTATAGGAGATACCGATGAGCTTTCTAAAATTCATTGTTTGTAGGTATAAAATTGTGTGGAAATAACATGCATACAAAATATTTCAAAGATTTTATTAAATTTGCTTAGCATTTGACATTAGATGAAATAAGAAGATAGAAAGCCTTATGAAAGAAGTAGCTAAATAATATTGAGCAAGTAGTAATTACTGTTAGTATAAAATCAAAGTAATATGAAAAAATTTACATTTAGCCAAAATTCAGAGAGGAAGAATAGTGCCTAACCTGAAAAATAATTTTAGTTGTATTAATCATATTAGTTTATAAGTTATTTGATTTAGTGTACATTTTCTTAATTTTGATTAATTCTTAGTCTTATGATATTTATATTGAGGTTGTATTTTTCTGGCATTATAAGACTAGGATGCATGGCATCTCAGACCTCATACAAGTAACTGAATGTTTATGTGAACTCTTCCTTCTTTTCTTGCTTCAGTTTATCTTCAGGCATAAAGAGTAGAAATGGTACATTACAATGTGAGTCGTGAGAATATTGTGACACAGAACTTTGTGACCGACTCATAAGCGGGATAAGGTTGACACAAGAAATTTAGAGAAGAAGAAAATTTTGAAAGAGGATTCCTTTGGAAAGAGTTTCACTCCAATTCCCATCTTCCCATTGAATTAGAATAAGAAGATCTGCCTTATCTAGTTTAGCCTAATGAGAAATATTTCAGGTGATTACTGTGGGAGTTTAAGAGGCATCTCTGGTAATTGAGAGATTTGGTGGGCTAGTGCTTGAGTGAGGACCACAACAGCTAAAGGGACTAATGTCAACAGAGTAACAATTTCTTTTTTCTGGACAAAACCTATACCCATTTTTCCGGAGTCTGATGTGCTGTAATATCACACATTGCATTCCCCAGGAAGTAGACTTTGAAACAGAGATTAGCTTGCTTAGAGTTTGCTTAGTGAGTATTATTGACAAAAAAATTAATAGCTGTGAAGGACGGGAGTGCTGAAGGAGAAGTTGAGCTTGCAAGCTGAATAGCCCAAATTTACCCAAATTTAGGATACAGGGGCCAGTCTGTTATGTCCCTGTCTTAACCAGTCATTGGACACTCAGTGCATATAGAAGGAAGTACTCCCTAGAGAAGGCCAATCGCTAAGAATAACTCTCTCCCTTCTAGAATTAACTACCTCTTCCTGAAGAGAAATCTGGACAATGCATTACCACTTTTATCACAATTCTAAACACAATGAAAAAGGAGATTGTTTTGAAGTTCAAAAGCAACTCAGATAAAAGGAAGGTAATAGTACAGAGACTAAAATTTACAAATGCAATAAATTATAATTTTGCCAAACAGAAGATGTTTAGTGTTTTGATAAATGTAGGTGAAGATGAAGTAAATGGGCGAAATGTAAGACATCAATATTGTGTGTTAAGCTTTGAAGGACAAAAGAAATTATGTTGTGCTTTTGTTAGTGCTGTATGTCCCTAAAGCATCATCATATTGGTTGCCGGGTGTCCTTAATTGTGATCTGTTATAGCATGCCTGTGTTCCTGTGTCATACTGAAAATAAGGGCTTGTTATTTTTAACTGTGTTCTTTTCCAAATGTGCTAGATAAGCATAGAAAATCTGTTAATCTGTATGTCTCCAATGTACTATTTTGAAATTTTTACCCAGAGAATCCCAAGCATGTGTAATGTTTAAAACATCCCACCTATCTGTAGCAAGAAAGTACATTAATCATAAAAAATAACATTAGTTTTAGCATGATATTTGAAATGTACATTCTAAAACTCAAAACATCATAGTAGGGGATTAGGAAACATTTATTTAGCCACCATCTTCAATTAATAGAAAGTAAATGTTAAATTTTACTGTGACTACTTCCTTAATCTGGCTATATTAGTTTTCTGCTGTTATAAATACCTGAAATAATTAATCTATAGAGAAAAGGTGTATTATGGTTTGCAGTTTTAGTGGTTCTGGTTCACAATACAGTGGAACCATTGTTTGGGGCTGTGGTAAGGCAACACATCATGACAGGACTGTAAGCAAACTATGCACCCCATGGACAGGAAGCAAAAGAGAGGAAGAGTCTGGGGTCCCACAAACCACTAATGACCTCCTACCACGACTCACTTCCTAGATGTTCTACCACCTCTCAAAAGCACCACCTTAGGGAACAAGTCTTTAACTTATGTGTCTTTGAGGGGACATTCAAGTCCCAAACTATAGCAATGACTCTCAATTCTTTAATGTTGAGATAACTTAAGATAGGCTCAAATAATTAAGTTAAATTATACAGTCAAAATATAAATATTTAATTCCTTCTGATGTTCAATTTATTACTTTTATCATTTTAAAAATATGCAAAGTGAATATAAGGAAATTGTTACTTTAGTAAAAATAACTATTTTTTACTAATCCTAGCATATTTCCTCAACTGTACTAGCATTCTAATAAACTCAAAGAACTTAGTAATTTTTTTAATGAAAGAACAAATGATATAAGAGTTGAGGAACACCATTGCACTATACTAGAGAGCAGAACTGGTATTGTCTTTGACCAATTGGTAAAAACAGAGATCCCAGCAGTGACATTTTATAAGATGATTTCACCAAGCAAGTCTCTGAAAAACATAAGTAAACTGAGTCACCAGTGTGTCCTCAAACTGGGTTTGAAATTTCTTACACCTTTTAAAACTTTCAGACTTAAGAATCAAAACAGTTTGGTGGGTGGGAAGTCTGTGGCAATCTGTTCATTACAAAATTGAACAGTATTTAACCTTCAGCCTACATAAATAAGAATCAAGTTTTTGCATGCCCTTCTGCCTGACTATTTGACATTGTTGTACAGAATTCTTAAAACCAGCTGTGCAGCCTTCAATTTTGTTTTCAAATTGACTCAATCTTTGTTTTAGTCAGCTTTTTCACTGCTGTGACCAGAAGACCTGACAAGAACAATTTTAGAGACGGAAAAGTTTATTTGGTGGCTCACAGTTTCAGAGGTCTAAATCCATAGATGGCTGACTCCACTTTCTAGACTGAGGTGAAGTAGGACATCGTGGTGGAAGGGCATGGAGGAAGAAAGCAGTTCATGACATTGCATCAAGAAGCAGAGAGGGAGAGCTCTCTTCAGCAGGGTGAAGTATAAACCTCTAAGGCATACTCCCAGAGTCCCACTTCCTCCAGCCATACCCTACCTGCCTACACTTACCACCCAATTAATCCCTCTCGGGGAATTAATGCACTGATTAGATTAAGGCTCTCATAAAACAATTATTTCAACTCTAAACTTTCTTGCATGGTCTAACACATGAGCTTTGGGGGGACACCTCATATCTAAACCATAACAATCTTTGTTTCCTTTCTTAAAAAAGTTATGCCTTGGTTAGTCTATTATATAAAATCTTATTCTTAAAACATGTTCAACAAATCAGTGGCATTAGCATCACCTGGGAGCTTGTTAAAAATGCAGAACTTGAGCAAGGCACCATGGCACATGCCTGTAATATCAGCAATTCAGGAGACAGAAACAGGAGGATCCCAAGTTTGAGACCAATCTCAGTGACTTTGCCAGACCCTTAGCAAGTTTATGGAGACTGTTTTCTTCAAAACAAGAAAATAAAAAGGACTGGGGAATTAGCTCAGTGATAATGTGCCTCTTGGTTCAATCCACAGTACCAGAAAAAAAGGAGGGGGGGGGGCAAGAAAAAATGCAGAATCTTGGGTGAGACAATATCTCACTGTGATTTTGATTTGCATTTCTCTTATGATGCATGAGGTTTAGCATGTTTTCCTATACTTGTTGGCCATTTGCATGCATTCTTTTGAGAAATGTACAATCAGATAATTGTGCATTTTAAATGGATTATTTATATTTTTTATTGTTGAGTTTTTGAGTTCTTTATCTGTTCTGGATATTAATCCCTTGTTGGCAGAATAATTTGCAAATATTTTCTCTCATTATGAAAGTTATCTCATCACTTTGTTACTGTTTCCTTTGATGTGCAGAAGCTTCTTAACTCAATATAATCCAATTTGTCTATTTTCGCTTTTGTTGCTTTTATACTTTTGGAGTCTTATCAAAAAAATCATTGCCTAGACCAATGTCTTAAAATGTTTGCCAGTTTTCTTTTGGTAGTTTGATCATGCCAAGTCTTACATTCAGATTTTTGATATAATTCAAGTTGCTTTTTTTATGTGGTAAGAGACAACAATCCAGTTTTCTTCTTCTGTGTATGGATATCCAGTTTTTATAACACTATTTCATCCTAGGCAGAATGGCTATTATCAAAAAAGTGAAAAATGCTGGTGAGGATGCAGAGAAAAGGTAACACTTATATACTTTTGGTGATAATGTAAATCAGTAGAACCATTATGGAAAATAGTATCAAATTTCCTCAAAAAATAAAAATAAAACTGTCATATGATCCAACTATCCCAATACTAGGCATTTATCTAAAGGAAACAAAGTCAGTATGTCAAACAGATACCTGAAGCCATGTTTATTGAAGCACTATTTCTGAGTTAAGATGTGTTCAACTGAGGTGTCAATTGGTACATGAATGAATAAAGGAAATGTGGTTTATGTACCCAACAGAATATTATCCAGCCACTAAAAGAAGGGCAGGGTCAATAAAGGGAAGTTGGATAACACTCTAAAACACAGTTAGGAGAAGTAAGTTCTAATATTCTACAGTACAGTAGACAGTACAGTACAGTAGTATGACTATAGTTTACAACTTATTATCTGTCTTAGGAACAACTAATTAATGACAAACAAAGTAACGGCAAATGTTGAAGGAGGTGGAAATGATGATTATCCTGGTTTGACCATTATGCATTGCATACATGTACCAAATTATAACACTGAACCCCATAACTAGGTAAAAGTACATGTCAATTAAAAATTAACTTTTAAGCTGGGCATGGTGGTGCAAACCTATAATCCCAGTGGCTTGGGAGGCTAAGGGAGGAAGATCTCGAGTTCAAAACCAGCCTCTGCAAAAGCAAGGTGCTGAGCAACTTGATCAGATCCTATCTCTAAATAAAATACAAAATAGGGCTGGGGATATGGCTCAGTGATGAAGTACCCCTGAGTTCATTCCCTGGTACCCCAAAACAAACAAACAAAAACCTTTTTAAAATACAGAACCTAGCTGGGCACAGTGGCGCAAGCCTGTAATCCCAGCACTTAGGGAGGCTGAGACAGGAGAATTGCCCGTTCAAAGCCAGCCTCAGCAATGGTGAGGCACTAAGCAACTCAGTGAGACCCTGTCTCTACATAAAACACAAAATAGGGCTGGGGATATGGCTCAGTGGTCGAGTGCCCCTGAGTTCAATCTCCAGTACCAAAAATATAAATAAATAAAATACAGAACCTAAAGTCTCATCTTGGATCTACTGAATTAAAATTGATATTTTAGTGAGATACCCAGATGATTCCTCTGCACATTAAAGTGTGAGAAATAAAGGTCTTAAGGACTCTCCCCTTGGAGGAGAATCTTTCTCTTTTTGGAAAAAAGAAAAGTATGCATTTTCTTGTAACTTTCCTTGTTACTACCTCTGTCCAGTGAATTGTTTCTTTTGATTTTTCTTTTCCTTTCCCTTTTCTTTTTACTTCTTTGGAATATCATTTCATCCTTTTAGCACTTCTCATTTCAGGAAAATTTCATATTAGCTTATGTTTATCTTTGCTTCATATGGCTTATATAGCTTTTCTCTTTCTACTCTTGCTGCATGTCTCTCCTCTTCCTCACAGCAGTGACAGTGATGTTTCAAAATTCAGTCTCCCTTTCCATGTTCGGTTCATATTACTCTTCCCATTGCTTGCATAATTCACCCACATTGGCTTTCCTTCTATCAACACACCACAAGTCTTTTGCATTGTGGGCTTTTACCCTGTTTTTCTCTGCTTAAAATACACAATCACTGGCCTTTCTATGTGAACATGTTGGCTCCTTCATGTGTCTGGTCTCAGCTAAAATATCCTGTCCTATGTAAGTCAGTTTATAAAGTGTGTACTTTATAAACATTCACTTTATTATTTCATATTTGATATTAGTTCCAAGTACATATCATGATCTGAAACCACTAGCAATTACCTTGTGTATCATACTTCCCTGAATTCTGTCACATGGAATAGTGTTTGATCAATGAACTGAGTCCTTTATAATTACATGTTGAATCAATAAAGTAATAAATCAATGAATAAATCTCCTTTTCTTATATTTTCTATATTCAGTTTGGGTAATTAAACATATACTGAGCACATACTATGTTTTAGTCATTTTCCTAAGCGATAGTGATGATAATAATGATAATAAATAATAATAATAATAATAACCACAGGGTGGGGAATGTGGCTCAGTGTTTGCCCAGTATGCATGATGTTTGAGGCTCTGGGTTCAATCCCAAGTACCACCACCAAAAAAAAAAGTCTTTGCTTCCTGGATTATCTATGATCTAGAGGAAAAGGATATCTATAATGACAGATTATATTAAATGAATAGGATCTGATAGGAGAACAGGTCATTTTAGACTTAGAAATGAAAGTAAAAGCTTGTATGAAAGAATTTGGTGACTTAGTTTAGGAGTGAAATGATGAAATTCCTCATGGTTATTGATTTTGAAATCATTGTAATAATGGAAGAAATTCATTGTATATAAGTAGAAGCAAAAAAAGACAAGAAAATTCAACAGTCTATACATTACCAGAAGGAATATCTAGGAAATATTGTTAAATGAGAAACTACATATAGCTCAAGCATGATTTGTGAGGGTGATCAAAGATATTCTAAGTTGCTTGACTCCTTTACTCTTCCTTTTTAGAATACAAATAAATTTAAACATAACTAAAAAGCATACAAACAAACAAAGCATGATTTAAATATCCACTGTGAGCATTGATGGTGTAGTTCAGTGGTAGAATATTTGCTTAGCATGCATGAAGCCCTAGGTTCAATCCCCACAAGTACTAAAAAACTGTGAAAGACAAAATACACAAAACAATTAAGGATATAATTATATTCTGAGTATTGCACCAGGGAGAGCTTTCATTGAAGGAGACCATGAGGGGTTTGTAAAACATGAAGTGAATGAGGATGATAGAGGCAAGCCTGATCTTGGAAGATACCTGGGCAAGGTGGTTGTATTAGTCAGCTTTTTCTTACTGTGACAAAAGAACTGACCAGAACAACTTAGAGGAGGAGAAGTTTATTTTGAGCTCACAGTTTCAAAGGAATGACTGTTAACAGGATAATTTTGTTGTCCAACGTTTTGGCAGAGTCCAGAGACATTCTCTATTGTCACAAAATTTTTTAGAGGATACTTCTGGCATCTAATTTGTGGAGGCTATAGATACTGCTAAACAACCTTGTATGCGCAGAGCAAATTCCCTACAAACAAAATTATTTGGCCTGAAATGACAGTATGATGAGTTTGAAAGTCTCTGACCAAAATAAAGTTTATACATGGGTGAATATGTGTTTATGTTTTTAGAACTCTAGATGTAATAACTTATTATATTTTTAATTTTCTGGAAATTAAAAAATGCTGCTCTGCTTTTACCAGTTAGAAAAGCTACGATAATTTGTCACTCTAAACCTTTGCAAAAATATTGAATTATTTGTTGCCAATATTCTTGGAAGAAGTCAAGATCTTCTGATTTTAAATAGAACAGACAAAAAATTGCTTTCATTTTTATATTGGATCTCCAGTTCAACATAATAAGAAAAATGATAAAAGAATAAAGCCAACACAGTAGAGATGTAAATCCTAAAGTTCTAACACATTATTAATTTGGGCCATTGACCCTTAGTTGAGGAAAGCAATAGAAGAGAAAAACCATTTTAAAAGTATAGCTTTAAAATATTTCTCAAAAATATTATTTTATTTTGGCCTATTTGAGAGAGAGGAAGATTAATTGTTCTTGTCTTTTTATACTTAAAAATTTATGGACCTACATCAAGAGAACATTTTAAATTAAATTGGGGGAGAGTGAATATCTACCACAGAAAGGGTTCAAAGAAAATGCAGTTAGTGAAGTGGTAGACAATTTAAAACAAAACTAGGATGGCTAGATTCCTATATCTGAAGTATTTTGAGTTGTAACAAGAAAAATACTTCAAAAGTTGCAGTAACCCACATCAGAGCATATGTAAAGACAAAATGCTTAAAACCACTGGAAATTGTCAATCAACTGAAAGTTAGGCAAAAAAAAAGAGTCAAGATGACAAATTAAAGTAATAATTGCTATTATTTGTGCATATGTACATATATTAACAGATGTATTTAGTCCTTTCTGAATTATAATTTATGAGATATATTGACATTTACAATTCCTAAGTTATCTCTGCAGCCATACATTTGTCTCTTAAATAAAGTAGCCTTCTTGCACACTTGTTTTTCTTCTTATATTTCTTTGGTTTTGCCCTCACAGCAACATTGTCTCTAGTTATTTTGAAAAAATGTGTGAGTTAGAATTTCTTTAAGGTTTGTCATTTCATGAGACACAGATTAATTGTAGAACTGAGTTTGAACTAATATAAGATCAGGATTCCATGGGGAGAAATCTCTATACCATATCCTGTTAAAATTAAATTTGCTCCACCTATTTCATCTTCCCACATAGTATTAATAGGCTCATCAATGAAACCTGAGGCTTGAGTAAGCATAAGAAAACACAAAGGAGGAAAAATATCTTTCCTTCTACTCATCCTAGGTATTAACAAAAATATAAAATTATTTAACATAAGTTTTATATGACATGGAAGTCTTTCTGAGAAGATAAAGACCTAAATAAACTTTTTCATAGTTGGCTTGGAAAGTGGCTATGATGGAGTAGCAAGGGTGTGATGCAATGGTAACAAAGTGAGGGAAACTGAGAAATACCTGTTTGTTCATATTCTCCTCTGTGACTCTTTTCTTTAGAGGTTAAAAAGCTCTTTTCTTCTAGAATAGGCAGAGTACCTCTCCCACACATCTTCAGGAGGTCAGAAAATCCTGTTTTTGGATACTTCAGGAGAGCAGGGCAAGGGAATGTCAGAATGCCCTTTCTACTTCTGCTCAATACACTAAAGTGCTATATGTTGGGAAGTATGTCCTGAACTCCATCAGTAAAAAGAGCCAAGCAGTTAATAAATGAACCTGCAGCCTTCATGAGGACTGTGGCAAACTTGTGTGAGCTCTGTAAGGAATGGAGATGTAGTTTCTCATTTTCATTCTCATGTTACATTGTGTCACATGGAATTACTGTCCAGTATCACTAAACATTTGGTTTTATTTGTTTTGTTTTTGTTTCATTTTACAAAAAACCATAAAGTTATATTTTAATGAACTATACTAAAGTAAAAACTGTGCTTGTTTCTCTTTCCCTTCCATTCCTTTTTGGTATTATTATCATTTTTAATGCAGTACATCATACATATTTGGAAACACTGGTGTGAAACTTCTGGACTAAATGATCAAAGTGGGTGACATTTTTCCACAGAGTACACTAAATAAAACATTCAAATTCTACTAGAAATCTACTCAAATATTTGACACTAGAGTTTGATGTTCCAGGATTCATATTTTCATTAAAGAACCAGGATGTGACTTTAAGAAACTGTCTTGTTAAGCAAATAAATCTCTCATAAAATTCAAAAATATCATTGTTGATTAAGGCAGATGCTTATCAGATAATTATTCATAAAAGTTGTACTTTAATATGACATTTTTGCACTAGGGGAAAGCCTTAGATATTTGAGGTAATAAAAGTGTGTTCTCAGTAATAGATATGTTTGCCTTTCATTTCTGAATTTTCTATACTTTTAAGCATATTTTTCTTTTCTTATCATAGAGAGGATAACATCAGTAAGCCATTCAGTAGACCCAAACCAGATGTATTTACACCAAAAGTGTGTTGCAGGGATGGTGGTGTGGATTGACTCTTGTCATTTTAATACAGCTCTTGATGCTGACTTGGAAATCATTCCTACTTGTTCAGAGGTTTGACTTCATACTAGAATTACCTGGAAAATTTTCAAAAATTCTTATGCCCTGGTTGCATTTCATAATAATTAAATAAGAACTTTTTTGTGGGACATAGAAGGGGACCAAACATCAGTAATTTTTTCTTCATTTTATTGAATGAAGAAATTTTTATTGTAATTAAGTTCTTCATTTTATTGATGCTACTAACTCAAAAACTAACATTTTCCTTAATGTTATGGTTTGGATGTGAGGTGTCCCCCAAAAGCTCACATGTGAGACAATGCAAGAATGTTTGAAGGAGAAATGATTGGGTTATAGCCTTATCCTTATCAGTGAATTAATCTCTCCTAGGATTAACTGAGTGGGAACTGGAGGCAAGTGGGGCAGGGCTGAAGGAACTGGCTCAAGGGGGTGTGGCTATGGGTTATATATTTGAATCTGGTGAGTGGAGTTTATTTCTGCTCCCTGATCACCATGTGAGCTGCTTCACTCTGCCACACTCTTCTGCCATGATGTTTTTCCTCACATTGAGCCCCGAGGAATGGAGCTGGCCTCCTATAGACTAAGACCTCTGAAACCATGAGCCTTCAAATAAACTTCTCCTTCTTTAAAATTGTTCTGGTCATGTCCTTTAGTTGCAGCAGCAAAAAAGCTGATTAAAACACCTGATGTTAGCTAGAGTTCTCCATAGAGGCAAGAAGTTAACAAGGACCTTTAAAAAACAAAAACAAAAACAAAAAAAACTAAGGATACGCCGTGGGGGATACTGCAGTAGCAGAGTTTGTGTTCATCATATGCAAGTCTCTGGGTTCAATCTCAAGCACCAAAACAAGAAATGAACAGACAAAAATTTACAAGGGTTGTATAAGTTTCATTCATACAATAATTTTTTTAACAAACATAGATTAACGCATACTTTGTGCTAGATACCCTGCTTTGGGATCTGAGATGAAAAGGTGAATAAAATACTTTTTGACCCCTCTAAGGTATGGAAATCAAATAAGTGAATCATTTATTATGAGTGGATAAATAAAGTGTTAAAATTTTTGTGGTGGTAATACACCTATAGTAACAAAGTGCCAATTTGATAAGGAAATTTTATGGGAGATGTATGAGGGGCAAAACACTCAGGAATTTTTCTTTAACTGAATCTAACCAATGAATAGGTGTTTTGGGCCACAGTGAAATGAGATACTGGGAGGGTTGCATTTAACATGGATGAAAATACTTTGTTCACTGATTTCCTGAAAACTACCATTCTGAACGTAAATCACAAGATGATTATGCTTACTAAAATTTAGGATGTAAACAACTTAAAATTTCTTTTTGTCATTAATTCTATTACATAATTTACCTTTAAAATGTTGATTACTCTTATCAAAATAAAGTTCTTATACTTTAGTACACATCATTCTGAAGATTTTTAGAAAAAACAGATTGCACCCCACCCTGCCTCCTCATTTCTGATTCTAGAGGTCTGGGTTGAGGTCCAGGAATTTGCATTTTTAACAAGTCCCCCAGTTGCTGATGCTTCTGGTGAAGGGAGTACACTTTGAGAACCACTGTTAAAAAGTGCTGGAATAAGTTTCAGGTGATCTGGGCTGTGCTCACGTGAGGAATCTATTTTTTCCTTCGTTTCACCTGTAAAATAAAGAGGTTGGACTGTATTTTAGTTCATTTTCTGTTACTATAACAGAATACAACGCAGAACACAACAGATTGAGTAATTTACAAAGAGCAGAGACTTGTTTCTCAGAGTTGAGCCTGGGAAGTCAAATACAAAGTTATGGGCTTCTGGCCTTTCTGTCGTGTATGACTTAATGGGAGGCACCACATAGCGAGAGCAAGGACACAGAGCTCTGGTCTCTCTTTCTTCTCTTATGAAGCCATTAAATCCTATCATGACCTCTTCTGACCCTTCTAACCCTAATCACCTCCCAAGGATCCCATTTCTAATAATGAGTACTCTTTCAAATTGTGCTACTGTTTAGAAAGGGATGAGTATTTTTGAGTAGAGTATTAAGTCTCTAACTAAGCAATTCAGTTCAATCCCTAAATTTTGATACCTAATCAGCAAAAGAAAAGTCCAGTAGTTAGATTCATTCTCCTTTGACTGCAGTTCATAGATCTTCTTTCCTGTATTCAGTGTCTCAACATATCCTTTGAGATTTGCAATACTTTTCAAGGTGTGTTTTCCACCTTCTGGTCTTGTTTTCTCTGAAAGGAATTTTAGTATTTAAACAGATTAATGTGTATTTCTTTATCTTAGTACATTTCCATTGCCTTCTTAGGGATTGGTACCTCTTATTTGTTACCTGACCAATAATTTATAATTCTCAGACAGCTCTATTATTCTGTGGTCTGTATTGCAAAGTTGGGGAACTCAAGCAACTTTAAACTTCAGAACATATAATGATGGTTGGACCAGTGGAGGGAGCTGTTTACTTGGGAATCACTGACTTTTTTGGTATATAGTACATAGGAGCACAATTTTCATTGCTAGTGAAGAATCTAGTGCCAAAACATTTATTGCTGAGTTGACATTTTCGCTGAGCTGAACCGCTCATCTTGCTTTGAATTTAGAAAGAAATTTAAGTTATATCATTGCTTCAAAATCTGTACCTACAAGACTTTTGCTACTATGAAGAAGACTGGTAGGAGCAGAGAGTGAGAAGAGAGGATAGGACAAAGGAAGGGCTGAATTATATGAACAGTTCCTTATTAGTAAGCAAATAGCAGTCTTAAATCATGAAAGGGATAAATTATCTTTGATAAAAAATGTGCAAGAAGAGAAGTACTGTTGCCTCTGTGCATATTTACCTTCCAAGTCACATTTTCTTTGGAGTTCCAGAGTTAATGATTATTTATTTTAATAAAATGAGTAGATTTAAATTGATTAAATATAGAGTGTTGAATTTCAGGACTAATGAGTAATGCCTCTAATCTGAAAAAGGCCAGGTGTAAGAATAGAAAAGAATATTTAATAATGGCTGATAAAAATTAAGAATGAGGCTTACATAATATAAAATTTACCTTTTAGGATAAAAAATTTAAAGTTCTACATATTGATGACCCATGATGGTTCAGAATACCTCATAAATTTATGTCATAAATGTCCTATTTGTTGAATATTTATGAGAACACTAATAATAATAAACAAAACAGTTTATGATGCTCAGTAATTGGTTTCTAATTTCTCTGTAGTTTCTAATTTCCTCATAGTTATTAGATTTATATGTGAAAAATATCTCAATTGAGAATATTGTATAATTTTCACCTATTTTGTTTAGTTATTAAATGAATAATTTCTCATGTTTTCACATAATATGCTTTTATAATTCCTACACTCTTCAAAAAACTGAAAAATTCTAAAATTTTCAGCAAAAAATAGTACAGTTTAGTTAAAATCTTAAAAAGAGAGCAATAAAAAAGGAAAAGTCATTGTAAGTTTACATGAGTGAACAATGTCAAGGAACTTTATATCATATATAACATTCTGATTAAATTTCATATTTCAGGAAAAAATGCTCAATATTCAGAGAGCTGAGAACCAAGGTTTAGAAATCCAGCTAATGTCTTTAAAGTATTACTGCATTACTCGTATTTAGACCAAGAGAGGCCTGTGAGCTGCTTTGCATGCTAATCAAGTAGATTAAGCCCCGTGAATCCTTCGGTTGAGATTTCCTACTGATAGCTGGCAGTTCACAATAATAAAAAATCAAATTCAGAAGCCTTTGTTGGGCACTGTGTTTAGTTTTGCAAGACTCTCTCTTTCTCCAAAAACCTAGGATTTTTCCACATGATTTGTCTCTCTTGCCTAGGGAGATGATAAGAAGCAAATTTGGATTTTGAACTGTATTTCAGTTAATCGGAGACATCACTAAAAATCTTATTTTATGTAAGGCAAATATGTAGTTACTGTTTATATCTCATCCCCAGGAAGCATTAATATGATTTCCTTAACATCAAATCTATGAGAAAATAATACTTATGGACATAAGCATTTTTAATTGATTATAAATTTTTATACAAGCGTTCTTTAAAATTGTGTTAGATTTATTTATAACTTTAAAAAAGTATATTAAGTGAATTTAGTATTAGAGTCTACAACCTTCTTAAATAACATTTTGAAAATATGTTAGATATTTAATAATCTTATGTGATCCTTAATAACAAAATTAGAATCATAATTCTTAAAACTTCACGTTGGCAACATGTCCAACAACGTGATTTTATTGTCTTCTCTGCTGGCCTGAAATTACTAATGAGAGCCTGAATATCATAAGCAATGACAATTGCCCATCAGATGCAGAGTTTATTCAACTGTGTAATGAAGTCTTGTTTGTTTGCTTTTTTTTTGTATAGCACTTAGTGAATCTCGACACATTTTCATCTGCTTAGTGATATTGCTTATTTCTTCACTTCTTCTAAACTTTTTGCATCATTTTTCTAACCATTACTGAACTTTAGTTCAGCTTGTATACCTAGTAAGGCAGTGCCAAAGTAATTGGCACTAGAGCAACAGGCACTAAAACAGGATGATAACACTGCTAACAGAGAAGGCATCAAAGGAGGATAAGAAATTAGAAACTACACTCACCATATTTCTTTACACAATTTAAAAAACAGACTTTAAAATAAAAAGCAAATACATGCTTGATATTAAAAATAAATGAAAATGTAAATAAAAGTATCATAGAGTGAAATGTATAAGTCTCCTTGTAATATCTCTATCTGAGGTGTTTACCAACACCGTCAAACATTTCATTGATTCTCCAGACACCAACTCAGTTTTTATCAATTCATTCTGACACAACCTGCTTAAAGACTCAGTTCCACAAGACTTTTCTGATTTCAAACTCCAATTCCAAGTCTTGAACCACAAATACTTCTGAATTCCTAGTTATAATGTGGGGGTTCTTACAACCTTCTTTTAAGGTTTGCTCATTTGCCACAAAAGCTCATAGAATTCAGAAAGTTTATTTATAGTTAACTTTTATTTCAAAATAAATGCAACTCAGAAACATCCAAAATGGAAGAAGGACTAGGGCAAGGAATGGGGGATACTATGTGTGCATGGAACTTCCATGGTTTCACTGCATACCAGCTTTCCAGTGCCTAGATGTCTTCACCATCCTGGAAGATCATTAAATTTAATTGTTCAGGAATTTTTAAGGAGCTTAATCTCCAGTCTAGGCCCCACTTTCCCATTTTTCCCCCCAGTCCTGGGGATTAAACCCATGGCCTCCTCCAGCATGCTAGGCAAGCACTCTACTACAGAGCTACATCCCATCTCTCCATCAATCCTCCCTTTCCTGGAGGTCAGTGTGTTGGTCTTTCTGGGAGCAGTCCCATCCTGAGGCTACCTAGGTACCATAACTTAATTTGCCTAATTAGCGCAATCTCAGGTTTTGTTGTTGTTGTTTTGTTTTATTTTAGAATAATGAAAGACATTCAGACCTTCCTATCACTCAGGGAATTCCAAGTGTTTTAGGAGCGCTGTATTAGGAACCCTGGATGAAGACCGTCTTTATTTGTTGGGAAAGTGAACAACAACTTTCCCATTTCTTGCCTTACAAGTCTGGTTTGTATTCTCAAAATTTTACCATATGTACACAAATAAATTAGAGCACTAGAATTCAAATAAGCATCATGTTAATGTTTAAATTAGTAGATATTTTATGGTTTTTAAATCTTGTATAAATGAGATCATACTTTAAAAAAATCTACAAACTAATCCCTTAGATTATCCCATACTTTAATCATTCATCATTGATGGATGGTTAGCATTTTTTAGTTGTTATTTCTACCAATAATGCTATGATTAATATCAATTTTATATATGCATATTGATGCATTTGTGTATGATAGATTCTTTTCTGCAACAAAGAATATGCACATTTAAAATCATTCCTCAAAGTTGTACAACAATGCATTGTAAAACTTGTACTCTATGCTAATTCCATTCATCTAAAATATCGATTTAAGGAAAAAAAAGTCAATATGCTAGTTAAAGCCTGTTTAATTTAAATGTGATGATTATCCTAGATTTTCACATTATTTCTGATTATCACTTGATAATATAATATGAAAATGCAATAACACACCATTTTAGGAATATGTATTGAATATAATCAAACATTTATTTGGAAGTTAGAGAACTTTAATTATTTTTTTGATTACTCTTTAAATTTCATTTAAACTTTTTCTGCTATTTTTAGCTTTTCTTTCAAATTTGGTGATTCAGATTATAAGAAATTGTCTGCTAATGTAAAGTTTTATTGTTATAACTTTAAAATTATGCATACTTCTCCTAACCCTTGTAAGTACCCTTATAGTTCTTTTTCCTATTTCTAATGTAGTTTTTAAATATTCTTTTGAAAATCTTAAAAAGTTTTCTCTATTTTGTGGATATTTCTTAAAGTTCACATTGACTTTGTTGTTTGTGTCTATTGTTGTCTAATTAAGACTATTGTTATTGCTTTTATCTTTAATAATTTATTCATTTCAGCTTATTTAGGTTTTTGTTTTTTCCTCTAGTTTCTTGAGATGAAAATTTTATTTCATTTATTTTCATTTAAAAATTTTTCTTTTAGTTGTTGATGGATACAATCTCTTTATTTATTTTTATGTGGTGCTGAGGATCAAACCCAGTGCCTCACACTTGAGAGGCAAGTGCTCCATCATTGAGCTACAGCCCCAGCTCAACTACTGCTTTTATGGAAAATATTTAACAGTAAAAAATTTTAAAAATGAAAATAAATGAATATCACTTTACATAGATTTCCAGATTTTTAAGACACATTTATTACTGTCTTTTATTTTTATATTTTCTGTAATATCCATTTTGATTTCTTCTTTAAACAACTAAGAATATTCTAAAATTTTACAAATTTATTGGGTTTTTTTTGGGGGGGCGGGTTTTTTTTTTTGCTAACCTCTACTAAATTAATCTATTAATTTGCCACATTTTAATTTGGCAAAATAATATTCCTAGTATCATATCCATTTTTTTCTTTGTAGAATACCTTAAAATTATCTTTGCAACATAATATGTTGTTATTGTTAGTTTTTGAAACATCGGTATGATTATGTGAAAAAGTGTACTTCTGTACAAAAATATTTTGCTTCCATGTATCAAACTTACTATTTTTAGAAACCCCAATTTTTATGATTATGGGCCATCTTTTAATGTCTAAGCTTCCAATTTATTTTATGAATAGAACTTTATTTATGGATATAATTTTACAGATATAAATTTTCATCATAAAATTATAAACATTGAAATATTTTATAAATATTTCTTATAACTCAAAATTCATGATTATTGTCTGCTATGTATTTTTTATATTATGTACCTTTTATCAACATGAACTTTTTTTTTTGAGTGATTTATCTTTGAATTCTGTTTTACATTCATATGAATATTCTCCTCTTATTCGTATTATCAGCATACTTATGCTTTCTTTAACTTCTAAGCTTTTTAATATTACTATTTAAATATCTCCTTATAGAACTCAGCAACTTTTAAAGTTGAATCACTATACTTTAAGTTCAGTTAATATTAATTAATTCTATTGCATGCATACATACACTTAGTTGATATGTATCAAATATTAAAATACAGTGAGCTTACTGCCAGAAAGACATCACAATTTATAATTTTTTTGTTATTGTTATTGTTTTTTGGTATAGGGATTGAACCCAGGGGCGTTCTATCACTGAGCTACCTCTCATTCTTTTTATTTTTTAGTTTCAGAAATGTTCTCTCAAAATTGCAGAGACCAGCCTCAAACTTGGGATCCTCCTGCCTCAATCTCCTAAGAAGCTCTGATTATGATTGTATGCCACTGTGTTTGACTATTGCAATTTGTAGTTATTTTGTTGAATATTAGGTACATATACCTTCACTGAAAACATTGAAGTTGACACCACTATTTCTAAAAATGCAGGGATCACAATTTCTCTAAACATATTTCTAAAAATCTTCTGTGAATATTTTGAGAATGCATTATAATTGTCTGCCAGGTATTCATTAGCAATTCTGGCTGAAAACGTTGAACAATTCAAAACAATTGAAGTTTGTTTTTGAACAAATGTAAGGGTAGACATATGTTTTCAATATACTCAAGAATTTATTCTCTATCTTTGGATGTGGCTCAATGGTAGAGTATTGCCTAGCAGGCAAGAGGCCCTGTTCATCCCCAGCACTGCCAAGAAAAAAAATAAAAAGCTTCTGGACCATCTATTCCACCAAAATAATAGAGTAAACCAAAAAAGAAGGTACAGATCAAATGCAAGGAAAATAAAGTTTATCCTATAGTAAAAATACCATAGGTCATTTAATTTGTAAGTGAACTTCTCTAAACATTGTGCACATATTAAATTCGTTTATTATTTAATAATACCTCTAAGAAGTAGGTTTTAACCCAGTTAGAACTGGTTTCAAAGTCTATGCCTGGAAAACCTACAGTGTGCTACCACACCCTATGCAGTAGTGGGATGGCAATTCTTAGAGTCTTGAAACTTTGTTCATGAGATATTTGAGAACATGGCTATGCAGCAAGTGCCTTCCAAGGCTTTTTAAAATTTTTTCTATTTGTTCTTTTAGTCATATATAACAGTCTATTTTGACATATTTATACAAACATGGAGTATAACTTATTCTAATTAGGGTCCCAGTCTTGTGGATGTACACAGTGTTGAGATGCACTATGGTGAGTCTTTTAGGGACTTTGTCCTGTAAGGGAAAGAAGAAGAAAATGGAAGATGGGAGGTTTGACCTCATGGTTAGTTGAATGCACTATTTTGCTTAAATGAAATAAATTTTTAAAATGAAAATTTAATCAGTGGTCTTTTGGAAAATGTGAAAAGCATTATAAAGGACAAAATAACCTAAAAACATGGGCTGGGGTTGTGACTCAGTGGTAAAGCGCTTGCCTAGCATGTGTGAGGCAATGGATTCAATTCTCAGCACCACATATAAACAAAGTCCATTGAAAACTAAAAAAATATTTTTTTAAAAAACCCTAAAAACATGAAAAAAAATAGTAGTTACAGATTGCTGGGAAAACATTCAAACTTTGTACAAAAAAGAATTTAATTACAGTATATTAATTGGCTTCAAGTAACAATATTTAATAATTAATATTTAATATTTAATAATTCATAATGATGAAGCACTAAATACTGATTTCTACATTAATGTGACATGTTGCGATTATAGTATAAGTGTATATAAGAGCTAAATATTTCTTTATGATAATGGGAAGACAATAAATTTAGTTGATAAATTTAAATTTCATAGAATATGCATGTAACTTAGAAATAAAAAAGTAAATGCTAGGATAAACAGTTAAAAGAACTTCACATTCCCTAATTCTGGGGAGCAGAATTAGAATGCAGTAGTCTCTATTTTTCTTTTTTCTTTTTGGCAACTAGCATTTTTTAAAATTCTACTTAGGTATACATGATAGCAGAATGCATTTCAATCCATTGTACACAGATGGAGCACAATTTTTCATTTCTCTGGTTGTATGTGATGTAGAATCACATCATTTATGCAGTCATACATGAAGCTAGGGCTATGACGTCCATCTTATTCCACCATCTTTACCGTTCCCATGTCCCCTCACTCCTCCCTTGACTTTGACCAAAGTTCCTCCATTCTTCTCATGTCCCCTCCACCATTATGGATCAGCATCCATTTACTAGAGAGAATATTTGGCATTTGGTTTTTTGGGATTGGCTTACTTAGCATGATATTCTCCAGCTCCATCCATTTACCTGCAAATGCCATAATTTTAATCTTTTTTATTGCTGAGTAATATTCTTTTGTGTATATATAGCACAATTTCTTTATCCATTCATCTGTTGAAGGGCATCTAGGTTGGTTCCACAGTTTAGCTATTGTGAATTGAGCTGCTATAAACATTGAAGTGGCTTGCTCACTGTAGTATGCTGTTTTGAAGTCTTGGGTATAGACCGAAGAGTGGGATAGCAGGTCAAATGGTGGTTTCATTCTAAGTTTTCTAAGGAATCCCCATACTGCTTTCCAGATTGGTTGTATCAATTTTCAGTCCAACCAGCAATGAGTGTGCTTTTTCCACCACAACTTCACCAACACTTATTGTTGTTTGTATTCTTGATAATTGCCATTCTGACTGGAGTAAGATAAAATTTTAGAGTAGTTTTGATTTGCATTTCTCTTATTGCTAGAGATGTTGAACATTTTTTCATATGTCTATTGACAGATTGTATATCTTCTTTTGAGAAGTGTCTGTTCAGATACTTACCTCATTTATTGATTGGTTTGTTTGTTTTTTTGGTGTTAAGTTTTTTGAGTTCTTTATATATCCTGGAGATTAAGTGCTCTATCAGATGTGTGTTTGGCAAAGATTTCTTCCCAGAATGTAGGCTCTCTGTTGACTTCATCGATTGATTCTTTTGCTGAGAAGAAGCTTTTTAGCTTGAATCCATCTCATTTATTGATTCTTGATTTTTACTTCTTGCTCTATAGCAGTCATGTTAAGGAAGTAATGTCCTAATCCAATATGATGAAGATTTGGGCCTATTTTTTCTTCTATTAGGCATAGAGTCTCTGGTCTAATTCCCAGATCCTTGATCTACTTTGAGTTGAATTTTGTGCATGGTGAGAGATAGGGATTTAGTTTCATGTTGCTGCATATGGATTTCCAGTTTTCCCAGTACTATTTGTTGAAGAGGCTATTTTTTTACCAGTGTATGTTTTTGGCACCTTTGTCTAGTATGAGATAACTGTATTTATATGGGTTAGTCTCTATGTCTTCTATTCTGTATCATTGGTCTACATGTCTATTTTGGTGCCAGTACCGTTTCATTTTTATTACAGTAGCTTTGTAATATAGTTTAAGTTCTGGTGGTATGGTGATGCCTCCTGCTTCACTTTTCTTGCTGAGGATTTCTTTGGCTATTCTGGGTCTCTTATTCTTCCAAATGAATTTCATGATTGAATTTTCTATTTCTATAAGAAATGGTTGGGATTTTAATTGGAATTGGATGTTGGGATTTTAACTGGAATCACATTCAATCTGTATAGTGCTTTGGGTAGTATGGCCATTTTGACAATATTGATTCTGCCTATCCAAGAGCATGGGAGATTTTCCCATCTTCTAAGGTCTTGTACAATTTCTTTCTTTAGTGGCCTGTAATTTTCATTGTAGAGGTCTTTCACCTCTTTTGTTAAATTGATTCTGAAGTATTTTTTTTTTGAGGCTATCATGAATGCAGTAGTTTTCTTAATTTCTCTTTCAGAGGATTTATCATTGATGTATAGAAATGCAATTGATTTATGTGTGTTGATTTTATACCCTGCTACCTTGCTGAATTCATTTATTAATTCTAGAAGTTTTCTGGTGGATTTTTGGAATCTTCTAATTATAGAATCATGTCATTAGCAAATAATGATAGTTTGAGTTTTTCTTTTCCTATTCGTATCACTTCAATTTCTTTCAATTGTCTAATTGCTCTGAATAGTATTTCAAGGACTATGTTGAATAGCAGTGGTGAAAGAGGGCATCCCTGTCTTGTTCCCATTTTTAGAGGGAATGCTTACAATTTTTCTCCATTTAGGATGATGTTGGCCTTGGGTTTACCATAGATAGCTTTTAAAAAGTTGAAGTATGTTTTTACTATCTCTAGTTTTTCTAGTGTTTTGAACATAAAAAGGTGCTGCATTTTGTCAAATGCTTTCTCTGCATCAATTTATAAAATCATATTATTCTTATCTTTATGATTATTGATATTATGGATTATGTTAATTGATTCCATTTGTTGAAGCATCCTTGCATCCCTGGAATGAACCCCACTTGATCATGGTGCACTATTTTTTTAATATGTTTTTGTATGCGATTTGCCAACATTTTATTGAGAATTTTTGCATCTAGGTTCTTCAGGGATATTGGTCTGAAATTTTCTTTCTTTGATGTGTCTCTGGTTTTGTTATCAGGGTGATACCTCATAGAATGAGTTTGGAAGGGTTACCTCATTTTCTATTTTATGAAATAGTTTGAGGAGTATTGGTATTAATTCTTTTTTAAAGGTCTTGTAGAACTCAACTGAGAATTCATCTGGTCCTGGGCTTTTCTTGGTTGGCATGTTCTTGATGGCATCTTCTACTTCCTTACTTGAAATTGATCTGTTTAAGTTTTGTATGACTTCTTGGTTCAGTCTGGGTAGGACATATGCCTCTAAAAATTTGTCAGTGTCTTCAGGGTTTTCTATTTTACTGGAGTATAAATTTTCAAAATAGTTTCTTATTCTCTTTATTTCAGTAGTGTCTGTCATGATAGTTCCTTTTTCATCATGAATTTTAGTAATTTGGGTTTTCTCTCTCCTTCTTTTCATTAGGGTGGCTAAGGGTTTGTCAATTATGTTTATTTTTTCAAAGAACCAGCTTTTTGTTTTGTCAATTTTTTGAATTGTTTCTTTTGTTTCAATTTCATTGATTTCAGCCCTGATTTTGATTATTTCCTGTCTTCTGCTTCTTTTGGTGTTGGTTTGTTCTTCTTTTTCTAGGGCTTTGAGATTTAGAATCAAGTCATTTATTTGTTGACTTTTACTTCTTTTACTTAATGAGCTTAATGCTATGAACTTTCTTCTTAGCGCTGCCTTCAAGGTGTCCCACAGATTTTGATATGTTGTATCAGAGTTTTTATTTGCCTGTAAGAGTTTTTTTTCTCTTCCCTGATGTCTTCTGTTATCCATGCATTATTCAATAGTGTATTATTTAGTTTCCAGGTGTTGGAGTAGTTTCTAATTTTTAATCTGTCATTGATTTCTAATTTTATTCCATTGTGGTCAGATAGGATACAGGGTAATATCTCTATTTTTTTTTGTATTTGCTAAGACTTGCTTTGTGACATAACATATGATCTATTTTGGAAAAGGATCCATGTGCTGCTGAGAAAAAAGTGTATTTGCTTTTTGATAGATGAAAGACTGTATGTCTGTTAAGTCTAAATTATTGATTGTTTTATTGAGTTCTATAGATTCTTTGTTTAGTTTTTGTTTGGAAGATCTATCCAGTGGTGAGAGAGCTGTGTTAAAGTCACCAAGTATTATTGTGTTATGGTCTATTTAATCCTTGTATTTGAGAAGGATTTGTTTAATTTATGTATATATATGCCCCATAGTTTGGGGCATAGATATTTATGATTGTTATGTATTGTTGATGTATGATTCCCTTAAGAAGTATGAAATGTCCTTCTTTATCCTTTTTCACTGGCTTTGGTTTGAAGTCCACTTTATCTGATATGAGGATGGAAATTCCTGCTTGTTTACGTGGTCCATGTGAGTGATACGTTTTTTCCCACCCTTTCATTTTCAGTCTGTGGATGTCTTTTCCTGTGATATGAGTCTCTTGAAGACAGCATATTGTTGGTCCTTTTTTTTTTTTTCAATCCAGTCTGTCAGTCTATGTCTTTTCATTGGTGAGTTTAGGCCATTCACATTCAGGGTTATTATTGAAATATAATTTGTAATCCCGGTCATTTTGGTTTATTTTTGGTTTTTTCCTTGACTTGGTTTGTCCTTTGATTGGCATTTTTTTTTTTTTTTGAGTGTAGTTCCTCTCTTTGTATATTTTCATTTTTGGTTATCATTTCCTCCTCATGAAATATTTTGCTGAGAATGCTGTGTAGTGCAGGCTTTCTTGCTGTATCTTGGAAGGTTTTTATTTCATCATTAAATCTGAAGCTCTATTTTGCTGGATATGATTCTTGGTTAGCATCCATTTTCTTTCAGAGCTTGTTATATGTGGTTCCATGATCTCCTGGCTTTTAGAGTCTGGGTTGAAAAATCTTCTGAGAACCAAATTGGTCTCCCCCTATATGTAATCTGATTCCTCTCTCTTGTGGCCTTTAAAATTCTATCCTTATTTTATATGCCAGGCATTTTCATTATAATGTTCTTTGGTGTAGGTCTGTTGCAGTTTTGTACCTTTAGTGTCCTGTAAGCCTCTTATATTTGATTTTCCAATTCTATTTTCATATTTGGGAAATTTTCTGATATTATTTCATTGAAAATATTTTGCTTTCCTTTTGTTTGAGATTCTCTGCTTTCTTCTATCCCAATAAATCTTAGATTTGATCTTTTGATGCTATCCCATAATTCTTTTATGTTCTGTTCATGGTTTCTCATCCTGTTCACTGTATGGTCAACTTTATTTTCAAGATTGTATATTTTGTCTTTATTATCTAAGGTTCTGTCTTCCAAGTGATCTAGTCTGCTGGTGATGCTTTCTGCCAATTTTTATTTGGTTTATTGTTTCCTTCACTTTAGGAATTTCTGATTCTTTTTTTTCCACAATCTCTAACTCTTTCTTAAAGCAGTCTTTTGCAACCTGTATTTGTTCTCTTATCTCTTTCTTAGAATGATCAATGGTTGCCTTTATTTGCTCTCTTATTTCTTTGTTGGAGGGATCAATTTTTGCCTTTAATTGCTTGCTTAAGTCATTCTTTAATTCACAGATCATTTTAATTATGTACATTCTGAATTCTTTCTCTCACATTTCATCAGCTGTACTGTTGATGGATTCTATTATTGTAGTATCTAGGTTCATTTGGGGCACTATCTTCCCTTGTTTTTTTCATGTTGATTATATATCTTCCTTTCTTGCAATGCCAATTTGAGGTATTGTGGTTTCTATCCTATAATCTTGTAATGACACTACAGATTACCTGTATGTCACCTTGGAGTTCACTTCCAGACCCCAGCAGGTGACCCCAGATGGACACTATACCCACTAAAGATGGTGACAAGGGTAGTGGAGTTAACTCAAGTTGCCAGTGGGAGTGGCCTTGGCTGAGGTCCCTCTGCGTTCCTTGAAGGTGGTCCTGGTCCCTGGCCTGTGTTCCCACTTGTCAGCAAGAACTCTGGCGCAGGACTGGGGGTGGTCCTGGGCCTCACTTAGGCCAGGAAGCCCGCAGGGGTCCCTAGAGGCAGTCCTTCCCCTGGGTCTGGGTTCCACTTTGAGTAGTGGCTAGCAGTCTTGGGTCTGCGCTTGGTTGGGCTCCTTTGGCAGTCCCTGAAGGTTGTCTTGGGCCCTGGCCTATGCTCTTGCTGATGGGCGGGAACTCTGGCATGGAACTGGGGGTGGTTCTGGGCCTCACTTAGGCCAGGTTTCCTGCAGGGGTCCCTGTAGGCAGTCCTTCCCCTGGGCCTCTAGTCTTTATTTTTAAAACCTCTTCCAGTTCCTTTTCCCTTTGAATTTTTAAAACAAATGTACAAATCATTTTCTAAAGCAATAAAGTTTTTCAAATGTAAGAGTAGTAGCACAGGGGAGATAAATTGATGTAGGAAACTTGCAAAACACAGAGTTAATTCTGATGTTATTTGATAAGCTCTATTATTAATATGGATTTAGAATTCATAATGCTATTATAGCTAATTATTTTACTTTAATTGAGTTGGTGTTTGGTAAATTTAATTTCTCCAGATATATCTCATCACCCTCTGTTCCAAATTTATTTTCTTCAATGCTGCTCTCTAATATGATTGCAATGTCTTTTTCTCATTTTTCTTCAATTCAGTTATGATGCCACATTCTACCAAGGCTTCTCAGCTACAGCCTTGGAGTCATCTTTGGTATCACCACCCTTTTCTTTAGGTTACAAATGCTTGCCAATTCTATCTTATCGTATACCCATTTTTCCTATTTCCCTCATTATTTTCATGTTTCAGATGTTTATTACTTTTTGCCTGGTTTACTGTAAGATCTTTAAACTGCAAAATACAAAGCAAGCTCTTTTATTAACTCTCTTACCAATATTTTCAAACCTAAACCAAAGCAGAAAAAAGTATCATGAATCCCCAAGACTCCTAATTTAAAATATTATTATTTTATTCTGTTAATGAATCTGTGAATGCATTTATCTTTCATTTACATGATGAATTCCACCACACCATTTTTTTTATATTATGTAGGCATTATGTGCTAGGTTAGCTTTCTTATAGTCAACATTTACCTTTAGGTACAGATTATATGTATGTTTTTATTTGCTGCAAGTCTCTGTGCTCATGTTTCTTAGTTACTTAAGTCATGTAACACTTGTGTATAGAGATGGACAATATCCCCTGTTCATAATAGTTTGTAGCTTAAATACATGAAAGTAAATTTTGTTTTAAACAAAATAATATCTCACATTCTTTCCTTATGTTTCATAAGTATGTAATTATCTTCTGTTCTGGCATATTAATATTGATTAATTTGTCAGCAATCTATTTTTTCCACCTCTTGAAGTCATGGTCTTTACTATTAAGGAAAAAAAGTACTATTGTTGAAGTTTTATGATTTCACAAATATGCCTTGCTTTAGCTCTTCTGGTTCAATTTTCCCAGGTATGCAGTCTCATGTCAATATGTTTTTCCAAGTATTTTATTTCAGATAAATGTTACTTAACTCATATTTTTTACTGTTGATTACATTTTTGTCTGTCTTGCAATATAGATTAAAAACTTTATATGTGTTCTTTCTTTTAATTAGTACCATTTCCTCCTTTTCATTTCTATTTCTCTCTTTTTTTTTGGTACTGAGGATTAAACTCAGGGGTAGTATACCACTGAGCCACATCCCCAGCCCTATTTTGTGTTTTATGTAGAGACAGGGTCTCACTGAGTTGCTTAGCGCCTCACCGTTGCTGAGGCTGGCTTTGAACTCACGATTCTCCTGTCTCAGCCTCCCTAAGTACTGGGATTACAGGCTTGCACCACCGTGCCCGGCTCTCTATTTCTCTTAATAGGAAGAATGTTTCTAATTTAAAATTTTATTTCTGATTACTTTCTTCTTATTGAGAAATTACAAAAGATCTCTTTTAAAATTGTCTTTTCTGATCACCTCATATATGAATTATTCTATTGTAATGTTTGCTATTCTTCCTTGTTCCATAATTTTGTTTTCTTTAGCTTATCTGTGGAAATATTAATTCAGTTTTGTTTTACTTATGTTTTACTTGATAGATGGTAATTTCTTTTTCATGTATGATTTTAATTGCTTGGGGAGTTATCCTGCAAGTTATTCTTAATTCATTTATATTTACATGTTATACACTACAATTCTTTTCTGCTGCTCATGTATGAAATTATTATTCCTATACCCTTAAAGAAGAGCATAGGTTAAGATGGCCTTCCTAATTTCATGTCTCTAAAACTTTTCTTACTCTCACAAATGCTTAAAATAATATTGCCATCTATTTTTGAAATGTTGACTCCCTTTCCCTTCCCCAGTTCTGTTGAAATTTCTCACTTTAGTTTCTGTATCCTACAGCTTTTCTCAATGTTGAACTATTCTGGAAAAGTATCTGACTAGTGGATTTCAGGGCCCATAGAGCCCAATCCTTTCCCAAAATGGCCTTAAGACTATGCCTTTCCACATTCCTTTTAATTTGGATTATAAAGAACCTCCGGCTCAGTTTTTTCTACTGTGTGGATTAGCCTGACAACATTTTTTTAAAATTGGTGCATTATAATTTTACATAATGGTAGAATTTGTTGTTACATGTTTGCACATGTACACAATATAACAATATAATTTGACCAAAACCATTCCTCAGTGTTTCCCGTTCTCTGTGCTATATGTTGAAGTATTGATCCTATGTTTTCTTCTAGGAGTTGCATCGTTAGTTGGCAAAGTTTTTAAGGAGCATCATTTATGTTGATGACATGAAGGTTCTCAGACTCCAAATTGTATCCAAATTCCTTTGGCCATTTTTTTGTTTCCTTTCTCATAGCTGCTAAATACCATTTGAATCTGGTTTTGTTTTGGTTTCGGTTTTGGTTTGGTTTGGTTTGGTTTGTGTGCATATGTATGTGTGTGTTTTCTAGCACCTTAGTTGAGATACAAAACATGCCTCATAAAATTGACCTTTTAAAGATGTATAATTTAGTAATTTTGATGCATTGAAAGTTGCACAACAGCAATGATATTAGACAATTTTCCTTACCCTGAAAAAGAAATTCATTAGCAGTACTCTGCATCATCACTTCTTGACAATCCCTGAAAAACCATTAATTAAATATGTCTTCATAGATTTGCCTATTCTGAGCATTTCATAAATATGGAACTGATTAAAGAGTTTTCTAAACTGCCTTGTTCACATAGCTTAGTGTATAAAGATTCATTCACATTTTCCTTTCTTTATATTGCTGAATAATATCATATTTTGTGGACATGCTATACTTTATTTATCCATTTATCAGGTGGTGGATATTTGAGTTGTTTTATCTAGGTCATGTATTTACATTCTAATATCTCCTTAGAGAATTTCATTGCTCCTAGTTCTATTTAATTTCATTATGATAAAACTACCTTCAGCCATCTGTCCTGATACTTAGTTACCCTATCAATTCTGATTTTACAGAAAGACTATTTTACATATATTTAAGTATGCAAATTCACAGAAAAATATAAGAATAAATCAAAGTCAAAATGAACTGAGATATAAATATATTTCAAATACTTGTCGTTTAGAAACTTCAGGTGTTTGTAAAATTTTAGCTTGATTAAGATGGAATGTGAAATTTGAGTGTTTCTTTAATGAAGTCGTTAAATAGTTATTGGATGTTAAATCTAGTAGAAATATTATAAATAAGTTTACTGCATTAGTGTGAAGGTTGGACAAAATGACCATCAAGAATATTTTATATTTTCTGGTTGTATGATGCTATGTATCCTAAAAATTATGAAAAAATTTCAGTACTACTTATATCTTATGCCCTCAGTTTTTATGTAGAAATGTTTTTATGGTGAATCCGTTCACTAAAGTATAATTATTTATATTATACCACAAAATAGGTATTTCTAAAAAAATATCTGTTTTCCAAAATGTTGTATTTAGAATTACAGGGCTTTTTTAAAATTAAGAATTCATAAAACTTTCTAATTAGAACAGAAAATTCTCTAAATGATATTCCTTATAAATATACTGGTTCAGTTTAAATGAAATTCCTGATAACTATATTCCTGATAACTATAAATATAACAGTATATGGAAAATTTTATCACCCTCCAAAGATAAAAACTTTGGAGATAAAAATAAAAATTGCAAGATGTATTAGTTTCCTAGGGAAGCTTGAGAAATTATCACAATGTGGATAGATTGAAACAACAGACATATATTCTCTCACATTTCTGGCCATAAATCTACAATAAAGATTTCAGATCAGCAGGACAATACTCCCTCCTAGAGGCTCTAGGAAATTCTGTTCCTACCCTCCTCTCAGGTTTAGTAGTTAGGAATATTTCCTTGGTTGGTGGCTATACCACTGTGAGCTCTCCTTTCCTTTTTTGATGAACCTATGTTCTGTACATCTTTTGTACATCTGTCTTAAATCTTTCTCTGCTTTCCATGATGTCTCTATCTCAAGATTCTTAATTATATCTACAAAGACACATTTTCCTAATAAGACAATATTTATAGTTTCTGGGAATTAGGACATGAACATATCCTTCAGGAGCCAGCATTTCATTCAGTATATAAATACAACAACATGCTGTATAAAAATCACTTCCAAATCAGGACGTTCCAACTTAAACCAATAGATGAACTGTGGAATCAGTTGACAATTCCATAGTATTTCATGTCTTTCTACATCCTGGTATTTAGTGATACCAAGTGCTAATATGCTAGGAAATAACATATGAACCAACATATATTTCCACATCATATTGACATCATTTGACTTTAGAGAAAACACATTGTGACAGAACAAGCTGTAGATAAGCTTGAAGACTAAGCTGAAGACTCTGCTCTACTTCTGTTTTAA
Organism: Xerus rutilus; assembly: GCA_028644305.1. Taxonomy (NCBI): domain Eukaryota; kingdom Metazoa; phylum Chordata; class Mammalia; order Rodentia; family Sciuridae; genus Xerus; species Xerus rutilus. The sequence goes on from CM053409.1 coordinate 30,263,295, forward strand.
GTTCCTATCAGTTGTAGAATTTTTTTGAAAAAGCAATATTTTAATTAATGATTTGGATATTGAGAAAAACTGACAGAATTGAATTTTGTACAAATCATTTAATCAGAATTTGACATAAGGATATATAGCAGAAAAAATATTTTATCAGATGGGCATAAAATTTTTTAGTATAAACTATAAACTTATTCATAAAGTATATTTTAAAAACTATTTAAATAGGAACATAAAATAAATATAGAGATTGGTTCATGTAATACATGTCTCAAAGAGGGTATCATAAAAATATAGATTATCACTGTAACTTTCAAGCTTCTGAAATTTAAACTTTTCTAGCTTTTTCTAGCTTTTTTTTTTTAACCCTTATACTATTTATCTCATCTTTAGCAATGTGGAGTACACTGAGATGTTATATTATTCCCATTAATATCTTTTTTGATAGGCTGAGACAGAATCAGATCCACTCTATGTCTTTGGGGACTAAGAAGGAAATCCTTTCTTATTTTATTTCTGTCAGGTATTCTTTAAAGAGAACATAAAAAACCTTACAGGTTAAGAATTATATTCAGAAGAGCCTCCAAAGAATGTAATTACTTTATTGAAACCCTACACTGGTCTCAGTGAAATCATTTTGAGATACATACACATGTTACAGACTGTGTCTCATTTTGGAGTAAAAAGACAGATGTTTTGAGATATGACCACAATGGAGTGACATTGCCTGATCCTGTCTTCAACAAATTGACATTTTTTTTCCTTGCTCAAAAAGTATTCAGCTAAATTTCAAAATTTCTCTTTGAGTACAATTGTATCAAGTAGTACTTCAAGCTTATTAAAATCCAGATATGTCTAGCACAAGAAAGTTATAAGCTTTAGATTCACAAAAGGAGACATGCTTTGCATATATAGAATAAAGTGATTCTGTTTAAGTAAAGTCAGGCTTGTTTTTTTTTTTTTTAAGAGCTATCAATATTTAATTTAGCATTTTTGTGAAACCATTCTTAAGGGTTTATTTTAACATTTTAAGACTAGGGACTTTCAGATGCATGACATACACTCTAAATAATGGAGGGAACATTGCAGGCATTTCCCACCTCTTCTGTTTTGCTACTTTAATCTTTAATCCTTAATTATATTCCCTATATCACTTTACTCATTTATTTTGTAGTTTCCAAAAAGTATACTACATGTTCAAGAAACTTTTCCATGTATATCTTCAGCAATTTCTTGGTTATTATATTTATGGGTTTCAAGTTAATTCAACAATTTGTACTGACAGTTATTAAGCACGCAGTTTCCACAAAATGTTCTGTTAGTGACTGTGGACAAGATGGATAAGGAATTGACTCTACTGATACTGCTTATAGATCAATGTAAATAAGTTTTTATCCAAAGTTTCTATGTCAGAGGGACTTGAATATAAACGAATAAATTTTAAAAAGAACATGTGGATGGATGCTTCTCAGTGCAACAAATAATTTTAAGCGTTTGCACTCATGATTAACACTGCTTATATACAAGGAAAATTTCACTTCATATTTTGGCATATGTTATTGCCAAACAAAGTAAGTAGTCAGGGAATCTGAAGATATGTAGTTGGCACCATTACCAATGTCAGAGATTAGTATACTGCTTCAGAGCAGAAAGAAAATTTAAGAAGAAAAAGTATTTGGATAAAAGAAAAGAAAAAAATGTTTTGTGAAATCCGTGCTTTAGTTAATATAAATGCATTAAATTTTTTCATAATAAAGTACTATTTCCCAGAAATGTTGAATGTCCGTTTTCCTATATGTCTTTATGAACCAAAGGAGAAAAAAGAACTGTTTTTGTTTTAAATTTTATTTATTTATTTTTTTTAGCAAATTTTGCACACATTAGCTTGAGAAAAATTTTTTCAGTATTCAATCATTCATATTCTTCAATTTGAATAAATGTAGGTTTATATGTACTGTACAGAAAGCATGATACCAATCATTAGATGGGTAACTGGATGGACATTGAGTGGTAAAATTGTGAATAGTTCTATTTTTATAAAAATAATGATGTAAAATAAGAATTTTATAAAGTTAAATTTAAAAATCATCTTTACACATACTTTATTATAGGTTTAGATATTGTATATTTTAATTTTTATAGAAGATACTTAATATTTTAGAACACCTTTGAAAAACAAGTTGGAGTATAAAATCTTTGCAGTCAGTTACATTTTTATCAAGAAATATTGGATTTGAATAAACTTTTCTATTTTTTTTTTTTTTTGCAGTGCTAGGGATTGAACCCTGGGGCCTCATGCATACTAGACAAGCACTCTACCACTAAGCCACACCCCAGCCTTTCATAAACTTTTAATATAATTACATTTATTTATTTAGATGTATAAACATCATATTATTACCATGATTAGTCATTTTGCTTAAACAAAGGCAAGAAAAATGTGTTTTGAAATAAGTGTAATAATTATAAAATATACATGTATATATATAGTGTACATGTATATTTCTGAATTCTAACAGTAGCATCTTATCCATATAGCATTCAGTCATATGCAATGATTTACTATATCTGTCTTAGACATACTCCTTACCTCAATCTTATCAAGATATATTTTACATTTTTATAAAAATATTTTTATCAATAGAAAGTATATTTGCTAAGATGAGAGACTAAAAATGTTATTTTGCAGTTCATTTATATATAGTTTTAAAATTAAGTCATAATTTGTGGACTTACATTTGTACTCATGTCTAGGGTCCTACCATATCACAAAAGTATTCATTGTAAAAAATTTGACAGATATAGGAAAGCACAAAGTTTAAAAATAAAACATCCCCATCCTACCACCTTGAAAAAACTATTAGTATATTAGGTGCTATTTTTTAATCTTATTTAGTTGTGATTATATTCTACATATAATATTTTAAGATATTACCTTTTTGCCTTCTTTTCTATTAATGAAGATAAAATTCATTTTGAAAAATATGTATATTTAAATATTTTAAATTGTCTATAATTTTATAAATTACTGAATTTTTGATATGCTTATAAAATATAAACTTATGTGTCATTATGCTTTATATTCTGAATCTTTTATAATTTCTCAAGGAAAGCTACATTTTAACATGAAAAGACAGATAATAACACATTTAAGTGATTTAGTATTCTTAATTAAAATCAAGGCAATACAGTGGATCAAGTAAGTAAACATAAATTTTAATTATAAGAAAAGCATGAATTAAGTTTGGCTATTACAATGACTCTTACATTGTGAATAGCTACTAATAACTTTGTAATATACAAATAAAACAAAACTTTAGTTTTATAATTCAGTGAGCCTAATAGTGCAACTATATAGTTTGAATATTGGCAAGTGTCTGAATATAAAAGCACTATTTTATGTTTTAAGCTTCTATCAACTCAAGAAAATTCCATCTGTACTCTTAATGAAGAATGTGTGCTTGAGAGATATTTCCTTGTATATAAAAAATAGCTGAAAGTAATTTTACAGAATCAAATCTGACATTTCAATTTTAGAATTGATAAAAAATTGGATTTTCTGCAACATTGTTTAATGTATAATTGATTGATTATTCAAACAGCATAAGTTCTGTTAATCTACTTATATCAATTTTTATTGAATTATATGTTATTTATTGCTTTTTGAACTATATAATCAACACATTTTAATTTTTTTATTTAAAAGTTTTTACTGTGATTATTTCTAATCCCACTTACCTGAGGATGTCTTTCAACTTGAATGAGGGAGAAGTTGAATGACCTTAAAATTTCTGATTTTTAGCATTTTCTTCTAAAATTCTATCACACTCTTCTATTCTCTTGTAAATAGCAGAGGTCTGAAACCAACCTGTTATTACAGCTTTTTCTACCTGGATACCTTTCGGGTATTTTTCATCTTTATAAATCAAAAAATTGCTAGACTGTATGTGGTATCAATCTCTTATTGTGAGTCTTTATTCTCAGTTTCTATTATCTAAGCACTTTTTTATGATTTATTTATTATTTATATTATTCTGCTTAAGTTCAGAATTCTATTTTGAGTTGTATCTTTGTAAATGCCTATAATATTTTTATTTTCTATTACCTTATCAATATCTATCATTCATTAAATTTATTTTTATAGTTGCTTTTCTATATATAGGAAGGGCATCTCATATTGTTTCTTCACATTTCCTATCTAGTTTTTACCTTTTTCGGTTTTGCCCTTTGTTTTCCCAAGTGTAGACTTAATTCTGTACTTTATTTTCACACATTCATATTCCTTTTTTCTTTCTTTGGTTGACTTTCAACCTCAGTTTATCTTTTTTCCTTATGTTATTCTATCCTTTCATCCCTATTAGAAATCTATCTAATCATAAAGATGTAGAGACAATCATTGGGACAGAAGAAGAAGATTGAAAGGGGGAGAAAAGGGATGAAAAAGTGGAGGAAATGCAGAAAAATTTGCACAATTAATCTACGTGTGTATATAAATATACACAGTGATTTGCACCTAATGCATATCTATAAAAGCACCAATTCAAAATAAATAAATTAATTAATTAAAGGAAGGCTAGTGGACTAGAGAAAGGACAACAGGGAGAAGGAGAAAGGACAAGAAAGCCAGGGACTGAAATGGAGTAAATTAAACTCCATGAATGCATGATCATGTCAAAATGAACTTAGCTACTGTGCATAACTGTAAGGCACCAATAAAAGCAAAAAAAAAAAAAAAAAAAAGTCCATCTACAGTGAAACAGTTTTCTTAACAGTCTTCCAATGTCTATAGGAAAACATTTTCAAGTGTCCTTTCTTTTGGTACACACTCAAAAATTTTATTCCAATTCTGTGTATATTAGTGTATTAGTATAATACAAAGGAAGTTGTTTGGTTGTTTCTTTTGCTTATTCCAACCTCAGATTTTCCCTATCTGAATTAACTCTGTCCACAGAATTTATGGCCTTGCCCTATTCTCTGAAAAATGATGTGCTAATCCAGTCACTTACCCAAATTTAGTTTTTCCTGAAATTTCTATTTTTTTGTGGAGAGGTACCAGGGAGTGAATTCAGGGACATTCAACCACTGAGCTACATCCCTAGTCCTGTTTTGTATTCTATTTAGGGACAGGGTCTCAGTGAATTGCTTAGTGCCTCTCAGTTGCTGAGGCTCCCTAGCCACTGGGATTACATGCATATGCCATGGCACATGGCAAATTTTTTTTTTTTTTTTTACGTACAAAATAGAGACAATCACTTAAATTGTATTCTCAGTTTTTTTGAGCATGAGATAAACTGTGCACAATTATTATCATTCTAAATGCAAAGGAAAGAAGTTAGCTTATTGTATCCAACAAATGTTTTAGGAAATAAAGACTTAGTTCTTATTAGCCAAGTTGAAAAACTGAGTTAAATACACAGTTTCAAATCCAATGTTTTAGTATCTAAGGAGACTTACATTTGCTTAACAGAGTTATGCTAAACTCAGATTTTTCTACCTTATTGTTTACTAAATATTAGTGTTAATCGTCTTGCTTTCTTTTGGGAACCCAGAAAGATAAGATGTGTGTGGTTCTTACCTCTGGGGATGAAATAGTCTGATGGAGCACAAAGAAATGATTTTGGTGATGTGCTGATGTTCTTTGCTTTGCCAGAAACACTTCCAGTCTTCTGTTGCTTTTCTAGCTTCAGATCTTGACTCAAATGCATACACTCAAATGTGAGGTCTTTCTGTCCTCCTCTTCTGAAATCACACCATTTTATTCATCTGAACATTTCCCTCTCCCTTTCCTTGCTCTATTTTCCTTAGTCAAGTATCGCCATTTAGAATATTGTGTGTTTTACTTATTTTCTGCCTTTCTTCATTAAATTTTTAGTGTACGAGAGCAGGGATTTTGTCTTTTTTACTTTGTTTAAAACTTTTTCTCTCTTTTTCTGTATTTTGTATTTTTTAAATTTTGTTTATTTCAATTAACATGTATGTTTGTATGTAGTCAATGAATATATGCAGAGTGAATGAAATTATATGTGTATGTTATTAGTGGGAATTAATGAGCAGAAAATTAATTTACTCTGATGTTCATTTTTTTCTAGATATTTTGTGTTTGTTTTCTTGTTAAATTTTCACAAAAATCCACTGAGATTTGTATACACACACACTATTTACTTATTTATTGGTACTGGAGATTGAACCCAGGAGTTCTTTACACCAGAGCCCTGTCTCTAGACCTTTTTATTTTTATTTTGAGACAGGGTCTTGCTAAGTTGCCCAGGCTTGCCTTGAACTTGAAATCCTCCTGCATCAGCCTCCTCAGTTACTGGGATCACAGATGTGTGCCACTATGCTCAGCTGAGATTCATACTATTATCAACTTATGTTTGACATTCATCAAAGGAATGTTCTAGAGTTCTCCTACCTAATAGGAAAGATGAACTGTGATATCTTCTTATATTACTGAACTCATTCATTACAAATAGAAACTTAGAATATTTGAGAAATGTTTGGAAGGATAAATAGGAGTCTGTTAATAGATGGAGTGAAATTGGCATTTCAGGCAAAAAGAAGAGAGCATAAAAAACCAGATTTCTAAAATAGCAAGGAATGTTAATCTGGTATTTTAAATAATCTCAGACTTCTATTTTTATTTCATTGGCATTTTTTGATGACTGATCTTCACTTAGATTGTTTTAGGTTAAATCATTGAATAGAAGATAGTTAACAATTATGGCATTGATCCTTGGGAAATATAGCATTACCTAATAAAACTGAATTTAGATATGATTTCCACACACTAATTGAAGCATAGAGTAGGAATTGTCTGTGATATAGGGCTTTATTGAGCTTTAGAAAGTTTGTATTTAAATTTTTAAAAATGAGAACTAATACCAATAGCTCTGTCTAAAAAACGAACTCTCATTTATTGTATAAAATAATGAACTTAGATGAGTTGTTCTCTGCTCACAGGAAATTCAAGTTTTTCTGTGATCCCTCTACTTAGTTTCTCAGTTTCTCCCTTTTCTTGGATGGCACATGAACCTGCTCTAGGATTACACTGATTGATTTTGACTCAGTGAGACATTTTTACCTTCTTTGTCTATCTAAGTCATATGTCACACTTCATGCTGCCCCAATTCCCAGTAGTAGATTTCTAAATCGGTTAATTCCCTCTTATTCTTCATTCCAAAAAGGAAAACCAAACAATTATTATAATAGTTTAGTCATTCCTCAATGCATGTTTTAAAAATATTTTAATGCCAAAGTAATGATAATCAGAACCTCTTTCACCAAAATGAAAATATCAAATATTTTATTTTCTTTTAGTAGTACCAATTGGATATTTCATAATGTATATTGCACTTTCCACTGATTGTTAAATTATGTATTAGGCTTTAAAAAATGTTAACATCCTGATATCTCCTTCACTGAGAGTTGCTGAGATGTAAAAGGACTAAGCCATTTACTATTTCTCCATGAGAGCTTATGGATGTGAAAATTCTGAACCTTTCCATGGACATTTTTTACTAAACCATGTTATCTCATCCTGCCTTGTAGGATATTTGGCAGGCATATAATTTTTAGAGTGGTTGCTTTCCCTTGATTTCCAGTTATTTTTGCAAATATTCTAAGAAACCTGGGTAGTTTTCTAACAGTAATGCAGTGGTGAATATCCATGGTCCTTATTTAGCTGGATGTCATGGAATTGGACTTACATTGGCAAATATTTAATTATGTGTCAGCCTCTTGTTGGTGACTTTGAGCTAATCAATATCCAATCACACATTTATGCCATCTGTATTCAGTTCAGCTCCAAACATGGGTCTGATTCTATTTAGATTGACTTTGAATCTATTCTACCAGGCAATCCTGTTATCGCTGTTGTGTATTTCTTATTACTGTAGTTTTCTGAATTATTCTTGTCTTCCTTTCAGGCTCCCTTCTTCAATGCCAATTCAAGATGTTTTTTAAAAATCTAAAATACCCACAAAGCAAAAGTCCAGTTGCCATGATGTAAAACACCAATTAGGATTTAGGATTATAGGATTAAAAAAACAAAACTGGAGATCTTCCAATCCAGGAGTTTATCGAAAACCTTAAACATTTCTGAGACTCTTTCTTAGGGGTACTGCAAGGTCAAAACTACTTTATTAATAATATTAAGATATTATTTCCTTTTCTATTTCATTTTTATTTGAGTATAAAGGAGAAATCTCCAGTAGCTATTTAAATGAATGCCAAAAATATGAGAATTCAGTTCTTCTATAAGAGCATTAAAGGGATTTGCAAAAATTTAAATAGTGCTCTGCTTCTAAATAACATTTTTTGTTATAGAAAGCATAGTTTTGTTTTGTTCAAAACACAGAAACACAGAAAATAATGTTTCTGTGTTAAAACACAAAATGAGGTTTTCTTACTTTAAAATGAATTAATAAACACATTTAAGATTTTTTCAATTTTAGCACCTACTACAGAAGTTATCCATTCTAAACTCTTAGTTTGAATCTGACTTTAACCTTTACAAGTTGTACAACTTAGAGCAAGTAAATTACCTTCTATTTCTAAGTAGGGTACTAAAATAGCATTAACTAAACATGAAATAAATGCTACTTGTTATTAAGATTGAAGACATTTATGTTGCCATTCTGTTCAAAATTTTGAAAGCATTTTGTAAATGATTTAATTTTATAAAAATATTTTATTTCTTGGTCATTAGTATTTAATAGTTTGTACACGCCCCAAGTGAATTTCAAAGGCATAATCTCCAAAATCACAACTGCAGGTACCAAGTTAAATTATACACATTTTATGTCCCTAATATGACTTTAAATCTACTTAAAATCTATTTCATGGTTCTTTATTTTCTAAGTTCAGTTTCAGAGTTATGGAAAATTACATTTTAATCATATATTAAAGGAAATAATATTACTAGTACAAAAGATCTGCTTAGTTACAGAACAATTCCTAAAAGCAGAGTACTGTAATACTGATTTGCGAAATAATATATAGTTAAGATAACGCTCCATATAAGAAGATGGAACATAGAAAAACATGTTATACTTCCAGTTGTGAACTTCTTCTGGTACCTTCTTCTGTTACCTTGCCTTCATTTTGTATTATAGCTATACTCAGTGAAAGAAAATGAAAGACAATACTCAAAGGAAAAGAAAAAGAAATGGAGACAGACCTCAACAGATCAGCAATACTTTATTAAGCAACAAAGGGGCCCATTTTCAAGAGGAAAATGGCAACTGGCTGCAACAGGGATCTGAGTTTTATAGGGTTAGCAGGGCTGCATCATGGGAAGAGTTTCTCAGTTACTTTTTGGCGGGCTAATTTTGGCAGGCGGGGGAACTTTGGTCGTAGGGGAATTACAAAAGGTCTGGGTCCTTAGCTTTTTCCTTTTTCCCCCCTGAAGAGTTGTAAGTTTCCACCTCCTTCACTCTGCATATGACAAATGTAAGGAGAATTTAAGGAATGATAATAACAACTTTGTGGCTTCATTAACTTGTACATAAAAAGTTCATGTGAACACTCTATTTGCTCATGTCTTGTGTGGTGGTCTTCACAGGGCACAAAGGCAGAGTCAAGCCATCCTCAGACTGTCTTTCTGTTTCTTTTGGCATGCTGACATGTTTTTCTTATGGATTTTAGACACAATTCACATCTAGACAAGGCAAATGGCACACCATCTGACAATGGAGTGAGATCTCTGATCCCATCAGTAACACACAATGCTCTAATAAATGTAAGATGTGGTAGCCCAAAGCATACATTATCCAGAGAAATTTAAGGAAAGCAAATGTATACAAAGCAAACCTGCAAATTTTCACTCATTTTATATTGTGGGTGAACAGGGAAAAGTAACTGATTTATTTTTGCAATATCTAATCTGAAATTTTCTCCTGAATCCCAACCTCTCAATTGTGTATCTTGGGCACTGACTAACCTAATGATTATAACAAAAACAATTCAAGTATTTAAAAGATTGTTCAGTGTTTGTTCATTTTTTAAATAAAAATGTTTAATTTTTCAATCTCTTTGTGGAAACCACCATGATGCTAATGAGCAAGGAGGTTGAGGCTTTTTATATTGTAAATTTAGAAACAAATGGATTTGTGCTGCTCTCCTGTGTGTAAAAGCAGACCCCTGCTTGTCCCCAGAGCAATAACTTTTCTGCTTGCTCACATCCTATAGATGAACTCACATTCTCTTCTTTCGTATGGCTACTAAGGAACTCTCAACTAGACTAGCAAATTCAAGATGATATCTCTATGCACATTTGAAAACACAAAGCATAGCAGAGAAACAAAGTAGAACTATCTCAAGAGATTCAACCTCTGGATGATGAGCTAATGGATCACTGTATGCATATATACTTTTTCTTTATTTGTAATACTTTGCATTATTTTTATGGTTAGAGAAAAGTACTAAAAAATTCCCTTGTTTCTTAGAAATGCTACTAATTTTTTTTTTTACAGAATATCCTCTCCCACTGCCCCAACAATACAGAATAGAAATGGAACAAGAGTGTGATAAATCATGATGGGGATTATTTGGTCATTAGTGAAAACTTCTTTAGGATATAGCTGGAATTTTTAAATGTATGTTCTGAAAATTACCATCTCTGAAACTTGAAAAAAGCCCTATATATTCCTATATTATTTTCTTTCTATCCACAGCATGATCATGCCTGATTTAACTATAACATCAGCTAGCTGACTTTATATAATAGTGAGATTGTTTATGTAAAGAAGATATAAGAAATTTAAATGGAACAAAAAAAGGATAAACTTTAATCAGAGCACAGAGATTTTTCAAAAGGCAGCATCCTTCTAAAATCCCTTTTAATCTCTAAAATAAAAGGAATGGACCAATGATTTCTGTGGTCCTTTCCTACCACACTGTTCTGTGATAGCATGAAATCCGACTCCCTAATGAAGGATAATGTTGCATTAAATCAGGCCAAGGAGATTTACTGATACAAAATATGAGAAACCCCTATTAATCAGTTAGACTAAAGGAGTCTGTGACAGGCTTATGGATTATTTTTTTTTTCAGAATAGCAAAAATAAAAGTAGAACTGAATCTGAATTGAAATAATGATGCTAAAATAATATTGTTAATGTGAAGTCATAGCTTTCAGTATTTCAGTTTAAAATTAGATTAAGTTGCTCAGTTATATAATACAAAATGTTGCTTATATCTATGAAATTGGGTTTTTATATAATGAATGTTAAAAGCAAATTATTTCATTCTTTTATTTTACCATACCTCATATCATTCATTAGGTTTAGCTAGGTGAGGCTTGATTACATTAGTTAATTGCAGTGACACTTTGTATTAGGAAGCTCAATTTCTGACTGACTTAGCTGATAAAATCCAAAAATCCAGCACACCGCCCTCCAATCCCCAAAAGGTAGGAAATTGTCATTTCGATTTCCTTATCACAGTGTGCATGTATGTGTGTGTGTAACAATACTCACTACATATAAAACAATACTCATTTGCTTTGTTGAAGTGACCTAAAACTCTTAACATATTCATTATCAGTTATTAGTGAAAAACAGGTATGGAAAGAAAACTTAAAAAGAGAAAGTAGGAGCTGGGTGCAGTTCGCAAGCCTGTAATCCCAGCACTTAGGGAGGCTGAGACAGGAGAATCGCCAGTTCAAAGCCAGCCTCAGCAATGGCGAGGTGCTAAGCAACTCAGTGATATCCTGTCTCTACATAAAACACAAAATAGGGCTGGGGATGTGGCTCAGTGGTCAAGTGCCCCTGAGTTCAAGCTACAGTACCAAAAAAAAGAAAGTAAGTAAAGAAAGATCCTTTACAAGCAAAAAAAAAAAAAGGGGGGGGGGACATGAAAAGGGATGGTAAGTTGAGAGTAAAGGAGGGGATAACTACAAAAAGCAAAAGCCCAAACATTAGAGATTTGCAGCCATTTAATATAAGAAAACCATTCTTATATTTTTATATTATATCATTTTTAATGCTTAAAGAATCTTTTTTAGTATAAAAATTCAAGCTATTATAGATATGAATTATTTAATAAACCTGTGAAGCTTGTAATATTTCCTAAAAGTTTCATCAAAGATAGTTTTTTAGTTGGGGAGGGGGACCAGGGATTGAACCCAGAGGTGCTTATCCAGTGATCCATATCCCCAGCCCTTTTTAATATTTTGTTTAGAGACAGGGTCTTGCTTAGCTGCTTTAAGACCTGGGTAAATTGCTGAGGCTGGCTTTGAACTCTTGATCTTCCTTCCTCAGTCTCCTGAGCTGCTGGGATTACAGGCGTGCACCACTGCACTCAGCTTGATCAGATTTTTAAGCTTTAAGTACTTAATATATATCATTTTTTAGTTTTAAGTGACATACTAATTACACATATTTATGGAGTATGTTTTGATACATGTACACATTGTATAAAGATTGAATCAGGGTAATTAGTATATCTATCACCTTAAACATTTGTCATTACTTTGTGGTGATAGTATTCAAAACCCTCTCTTCTAGTTTTGTTGTAATATTCAATGCATTATCTTTAACTATATTCTCCATAATGTTCAATAGAACACCAGAATTAATTCTTCCTATCTAACTATAACATTGTAACATTGACCATTCTTTCCTTGTTTCCCCAATCATTTACCGTCTCCACTGGTAACTGCAATTTTACTCTCAACTTATATGGGATCAACTGTTTTATATTCCACGTATGATTGACCATATGTAATAATTGTCTTTCTGTGTCTGGTTTATTTCACTTGTCATAATGATCTCCAGTTTAATCCATGTCATTGCATATGACAGGGACTCATTTTTTTAATGACTGAATAGTACTCTACTGTGTATATGTAAAATATATATATATATATATATATATATATATATAGTACTGGGAATTGAATTGCTTAGTACCTCATCATTGCTGAAGCAGACTTTGAACTCACAATTCTCCTGTCTTAGCCTCCCAAAGTGCTGGGATTACAAGTGTGTGGCACCATGCCCGGCTATGTACAATATATATATATTTTTGGTACTGGAGATTGAACTCTGGGGTACTTGACCACCGAACCACATCCTCAGCCCTATTTTGTGTTTTATGTAGAGACAGGGTCTCATTGAGTTGCTTAGCGCTTCGCCTTTGCTGAGGCTGGCTTTGAACTGGCGATTCTCCTGTTTCAGCCTCCCTAAGTGCTGGGATTACAGGCTTGTGCCACCGCGCTTGGCTCTATGTACAATATTTTTAAAATCCATTTATCAGTGATAGACACTTAGGTTCCTTTCATTTCTTGGACATTGTGAATAGTGCTGCATCAAATACGGAAAAGCATATGTCTCTTTGACAGACCAATTTTGTTCCCTTTGGATATATAGCCAGAAGTGGGATTTCTGGATCATATGGTAGCTCTATTTTTAATTTTATGAAGAACTTCCATGCTTTTCCTATAGCAGCATGCTAATTTTTGTTTACATCAGCAGTGTGGAAGGGTTTCCTTTCTCTACATACTTGCTAACACTTATTTTTCACCTTTTCGATAATAACCATTCTTTCCTTTTCTGATGGACGGATAAGTAGAGTGAAATGATGTCTAATTGTGGTTTTTATTTGCATTTCTGTGATGACTCATGATGTTAACTGTGTTATCATATACCTGCTGGTCATTCATGTCTTTTTTTAAGAAATGTCTATTGTGGTCTTTAGTTCATTTATAATTGAGTTATTTGTGGTTTGTTGTTCATGTTGTTGTAGAACTCTGTCCCTTATATATTTTAGATATTAACCCATTACCAGATATATAGTCTGCAAATATATTCTCTCCTTCTATAAGTTTTATCTCCACTGTATTGATATTTCCTTTTCTGATGGCAATAGGATAATTTGGCATGAAGTATTACAAAGCATTTACTATAATTACTACACATTTTTATGTATTTTGAGAATTTGTTTAAATATTTTAGTAAATGATTCTGTTTCTCTTTCCCTTTTGTGTGGGAACTCTTAAGAATAGCCTGAGTCATAAGAAAGGCAGGAATAGTTTTATATATATTTGCATGAAGATGGTTTGTGGATCCACAGATCTTTGAGAGAAACAAAATTGTCAATCTAGCATCGAGACCAGTAAATGAGAGCTAGATGAAATGTGGGAGCGAAGGAATGGAATGGAGTTAACATGGGCTATAAACTAATGGAATGGATTACAGTAACAGAGAAGGTAAACTGGACAAATGTCATAAGAAATTTCCTTGGTAGTACCTATGTAGACACCTGAAAAAAGTTTTGGGAAACAATTTATAGGACAGCCAGCATGAGCATGCTGAATATATATGAAGGGACTGGGTTGTGGTGAAAAGTTTCTTCTGAGATCTGTACTTCTGAGTGCACAGCAGAAAATACATATTGAGAAACACATTAGGTAATTATAGTTATAAAACTTTTTTTACTTACAAACACTTTTTGCAGTACCTCTGAAAATGATTCTAATGTGTAATATAATTATATAATACAATATTTCCTGATGCTATAAACATATATTAACAATGTCTTCAAATAGTAATTCCTCAGTTATGAATACAGCAAGACAGTTTGCCATGCAATAATTAAAAAGTCAAATAGTAATTGTAGTAATAATTAGTATAGCCACAGTTAAAATTACCATTTTCTTATAATCTGACAATTTCTGAAGTTTATTTTAAAAGAGGAGCATTTTGAGTTAATTATATAAATTATTTTATTCAAAGAGTTACATCTATTCATATAGAAAAAGATGCTTTTTATCTTTGAGAACATCCATACATTTCTATCACTTTTCTCCTTAACTCTTAAACCTAAGTTTTGTAAACTGCTGTAGAATGACAGTAGCTATAAACTAGCTCTCACTGGGCCAGTTCAAAATCTCCTTCCAATTTTTGTAGTACCTGGGAATGAAACTATTGCATAATTCATTTGTTTCACTTATTTCTCAGTCTTTCAATAACTAAATTGTAAGCTCTATGAAGGCAAGGACCATGTTGGAAAACTTACCATACAGCATAATACTTGGCATGTAGTAGCCATTCATTATATACCAATCCAGTGATTAAAAAAAATTAGTGGAATTTGCCATTTATCCCAATTTATTTAGCTGAAGCTTGGATAGTCTACCTAATTTATTCATTGTCATACATGACTGGTTTCTGAAAGCTAATGCAGATATTCCAGAAATAATGACCTCTCATTTGTCATGATGTGTTTTCCTCAGTAATAACCCTGGAGCCCTCCACTTTTACAGTTATGATAGCCTTTCTAACCAGGTCCTGTAGCTGTTATTTATCCCTAGCTGAGTTACAATATGTAGAATGTAGAAAATATCATATATTTCATAAATATTAGTTAATTATATTTTTTCAGGTTCTTGTGCTTTTTGTCCTTGATGCCTTATGAGTAGTGAATGTGTCTTGTATTAGTAATCTTATACATATTGTTAAATCAATGCATATTTACTTGCATTGATTTATTTTAAATGAGTAATAATTATTTTCTTTGAATAACAAACTTTTTTGTCATCTTTGTGTCAGCCAAAATACAGTTTCTAATATATATTACATAGAACTATGTTAAAGTATTACTCATTTATATACACATGTATTCATTTTTAAATATTAACAAATAGCTACTATATGTAAGAATCCACATAAGGACTGGGTATGGTGGTGCGTTCCCGTAGTCCCAGAAATTCAGGAGGCTGCATCAGGATGATTGCAAGTTTCAGGTAAACCTGGGCAAGTTAGAGAGACTCTATGTCAAAAAAACAAAATTAAAATAAACAAATAAAATTAAAATGCTAGGAGTGTAGTTTAGTGGTAAAGTGCTCCTGGGCTCAATCATCAGAAATGAGTGAGGGGACGGAGAAAAAGATATTCCATATAAAGTTGAATAGTGAAAATATTAGTAATCACAACAATATAGTATCTGATTACAGGACTTTGCAGTTGAGGATGTAAAAAATGTAAACAACACAAAATGTAGGAGTCATACTGGTGTGAGTGCTGTAGTTACATCAGAACTCAAGGCTTTGTTCTTACTTGTGTCCTCATTTGCAAGCATGAAGTTTAACATTTTTGTTAATGACCTAGACTTTCAGCCAGGCATGGTGGCACACGCCTGTAATTCCAGCACTTTGGGAGGCTGAGACAGGAGAATCACAAGTTCAAAGCCTGCCTCAGCAACAGCAAGGCGCTAAGTAACTCAGTGAGACCCTGTCTCTACATGAAACACAAAATAGGGTTGGGGATGTGGCTTAGTGGTCGAGTGCCCCTGAGTTCAATCCCTGGTGTCAAAAAAAAAAAGACCTAGACTTTTTAAAAATTGTTTTTTAATGACATATGCTGATTTTTAAAAACAATTATTTTGAATACACAAGTTACATAACTTGCCAAATAAGGTCCAATTATTCAACCTCTTATAGATGAAATAAAGATTAAGGGAATTTCATAGTCTTAATATTGCTGATGAAGCCTTTACTAGACTCACCCTATAAACCATTAAACCAATTAAATCATGTGTCACGTTCTTACACAGCAGATCTCTTTATTGCATAAGAAGAAAGAAGTGTTGTGTTTTTTATTGGAATCTTGTTATTAATATATGGATAGTTCTCCTCAGTGGTCATGATATTTTATTCCTGCTGTCTTTTTTTAAAAAAAATATCACAATACATGTTTTCCTAAGGATTTAAAATCTATGCACCTTTATTTTTCTTCTCACTTAGTAGAAACTTAGAAATAATCATTATTCTTTCACCTTTTGGCTTCTGAATCAGAAGTTTCTTTCCTTTTTTTAGAACAGACTCATGTTATTTACACTGAAATACAACAAATTTTCCCACAGCAGATATTTCACCTACTGGATTTTGATGAGGGAAAAAAAAAAATGAAGTTGTTTATATGGAATTGCCCATACAAATGTCATAACAGACACTTGGAACATTTGTGGAAGTTTTTAATGAAGAAAGTTGGCATTGGTTTCAATGTTTGGGTCCTTGTGAGCGCTCAGGTCAGCTTTCAGTAAGCAAAAGAAATTTAGGTACAAAAGACTTACAGTTAATAAGAAAAATAACCAAAAAAATCCATGTTAACAGATAAAAACCTCTTACACTCCAAACAGAAATATATGAGTACTCTATGATTTAAAACAACCAATATTAAAATATTAAAAATAGAATATTATTAGTCTATAATAATTATAGGATTGGGTTTACATAGTGCTTTTAACCTTCATTTGTTTGGCAGGTTTATATCTCAATACTTTATTGAATTTATTGGAGTGAAGAGCAAGAGTAGAACTTTGAATTAAATATCAAAATTTTAAATGATTTTAGCTGCAATAGATGCCACCAGTATAGAGATAAACAAGAGTATGAGTGAAAGAATCTAAAATTTTATCTATGTATATTATTGAGTATGACTTTGATGAGAAAAAAATGGAATATTTAATGAAGATGTTGAGGAAAAATTGCTAAACTTTTGGGGTCTATTTCAAGTCCTATCCCAAATGAAATGGCAAAAGTTCAAAGATATAAGACTATGAAACAACTATAAAATACAAAAGAATGTTATAAATAATCTCAGAAAGCCTCCTTAAAAATACATAGTAAACTTAGTACTCTAAAGAACAAAAATTTAAATTTGAGTTGTCTGAAACTTATTGGCAAAGACATTATAGCCACCACAATCTTTATAAAGATTTTGTATAAATACAAAAAAAAAAGCATAACAGCAGACAATGTTTGTAAAACATGAAGTAGATAACTGATTGACATCCTCAAGATAAAAATCCTTCCAACAAATCAGTCTATCAACATCATTTTGTTTTGTCTGTCTTGGGAAAAGCATAGCATTTACAACTTTAATTGTTCTTTTAAATGTCTGATAAATTCACAATACAAATTTATAACTTTTAAAATCATCTTTCCACCAATTCCAAGTTGGGACTTCTCTCTTAGATGTTGAAAGAACAATTTTTTAGTAGGCATGATTATCTCATAGTAAAATATGATGTTTGGTCAGTAAATAAATGTTCCTAAGTCTATCTTACCCAAATCCATATATCCTAACTAATCCAGAAGATCAAGATGACACTGAAGACCAGAATACTTTTCACAAAGCCTTTTAGATACTGATTATCAAAATGGCATTTAGACATTTATCTGACAGCAAGTAAGGCCTGCTTTTGGGGAAATTTGAGACTCCAGTACAGCTTAATACAACTATTTGGGTTTTGGTAACCCCTTTCCATGTAGTGATAGCCTTGGTTATCATAGTAAGCGAGGTGACAGATACTGAAGTAGGTTAGTTTTTGCTTAGTCTTGGGGAAGCCATGACCAACATGCTCTGAAGCACAAGAAAAACTACACAATTATTTGAGATCACATCTTTATTTACATTACTATGTTTTGTTTTGTTTATTTACCTGTTTTAGAAATTTTATTCCTAAGAATCTGAAATCAACTGCATTCTAGAGTTCATTATTGCAAAAAATTTGCTTACTACACATGATCCACTATTTCATATATTTTTAACAAATTACCCAGGAGAGCAGGAATCAAACATTTGGTGCTAATGCTGCTGACATGAGATCTGCTCTCCTTGGGCAAGTTCCTAGTCTAAGTTGAAGGGTGTGATATGTACACAGACGGCTTCTCCTGCTGCTCTTGTCACTGGATACTCCCTTGGTCTCCTTATCTATCTTTTTGTTTTAAAACAACACATCCTTATCACAATATGCACTCCTTTTCTGTATACATCTGTAAATTAGTAATGTATTATAGGAGTAAAGCAATAATTTTTAGTATATGTGATGTGGAGCTGACACTATACTAAGAACATTAAAAGAATAATAGCTAATACTTGTTGAATGCTAATGTATGATATTGCCTTTACCTACATCATCTTATTTCATTTCCATGAAACCCTATAAAATACATATTATTAGCTTTCTTTACACATTATAAAACTAAGGATAGAATTAAAATAACTTGGCAAAAATTATAATACTATGAAATATTTGAGTTTCAAATTTAAATCCAGGTCTTTCTGATAGCAAGTTCTAAAGCATCATCTCCCTAACTCTACCCTTTAGAGTGTGGCAGTTACAGTCTGAAATCATCCAAGGAATCATTTCAGGTGGTATAAAATCATACTGATTGTTGACCACTTGATCATAGTTTATTTTTCTCAGTGAATTTCAGATTGTCATACTTCCATCCAATCCTTGACTTGCTCTGGATCTGCATTTTTTTGTTCTTTGAGATTAGACTGTGGTCATAACAAACTAGTAACTCATCACAAAATCATTTATAACCTCTTTATTTATAGATAGTTCATCTACAGTCTTCTTTTATTCTTTAGCATGCATATGTCAAAAATTATATAGGTCTCTAAAATACTTTAGTTCTCATTTATTGCAATCCAAGTATGTAGTGTTAATAATCATTCTGACACTGTTCAAATCTTTTTTCCCTCTCTCTCTTCCTTCCATCCTTCCTTTTGTTTTTCTTCTTTCTCCTTTCTTCTTTTCTTCATCCCCTCTCCTCCCTCCCTCCTTTCTTCTTTTCCTTCCTTTTCTTTTTTCCTCTTCAATGTCAGAGAAGCTAAATCTATTTTAAATGCTATATCTTATTTTGAATTCTTTCCATAATTTTCCCAATTTTTTGACTAAGTAGATTGAAAAATACTTTTTCTTCCCTGCTTTTTTATTATATGCTAAGAATGTTATGTCTCTTTGAATTAGTTCTTACTATTTTCTTTTTCATTAATCATCCTTTTGAAATATTTATGAAACATTTATATCTTGGTACATTCAATGCAAGCTCAGACTTTCTAATTTTCACTTTAGAAGTACTTTGTACAGAGTTATCTACTTAAATACCTTAAAGAATTTCAGAGTAGGTGGGAAACTGTAAATTGAAAAATGAAGTATTTAACCAAAATTTCATACTCCATTGCTCTTAATTTTAGTAGAAGAAAATAGAACATTGGTTTATTTAAGGAAAACATCTACTTGTTACATAGTAGGATTAATTTTAATAAGTAATACATACCACAAGGAAGATGTTGACTCTGCTTTAGTAAATTAATTTTTTTCTGTATTTCAAAGAGTAACAATATAGTTTCCTTTGTAATATTGTACTCTCTTTATTCCTGTAGACTGTTCTTCTGCATTGATTCTTGAGATTAATCACATTTTGCTTTCCATAACTCTTCAGAAATGTATTCTTGTGACATTTTAAAATCATTTAGTTCTTTTGAAAAATACCATTTTCTTAGTTTTGCTTTGAAATTTGTTTTTATTTTTATGTGACTTAAACTTTAGTATGTTTAAATAAGAGATTGTCTAAGTTTTGATATGTTAAATTATGTTCACAACAATGAAACCTTTTCTTTGTAAGCAAAATGAAAGCATTGTGCTATTCTAGATCTTCTCTTGTTCAGCCTGCTCTCAAATTATACATTCACTAGAGATGTTGATCTTAAGTGATTGTATGATTCTGGGTTCTCTCTATAGAAACAGAACCAATAGAAGAATAGCTAGATTTAGTATGGACATTGCCTCATGTGATAATGGAGACTCCAAAACCCCATGATTTGTGCTCTGCAAGCTAGAGGCCTAGAAAAGCTGATGATGTCATTCAGCACTAAAAGTCTGATGCCTGGAGAATCAAGTCCTGGACAGAGGACAATCTTTTTTACTCAGTCTAATAATTCAAATGCTAATCTTTTCCAGAATAGTCCTCACAAATACATTCAGAAATAATATTTTACTGGCTAGCTTGGCATCCTTTAGCCCAATCAAATTGACACATGAAACTAACAAACAGAGTATTTTTTCTCTTTGTTTTCCTTTTTTGGTCATCACAACAAGGAAAGATGACTTTTTAAAAATGTGTAATTGTTTCATGCACATGAAAGAAGAAATAGGCACAAACATTAGAGAACCCCCTTAATGTGTGAGATTGATTAATATCAGCTTTCTTAATTTTCAGAAATCAGTAATTAATAAGAAATCAATAAATATTTATAGAATGAATGAGTAAGATTAGCTTTCTTCTAAATGATCTCAATGTCATGCAAGAAGTGAATTTCCTGACAGGGAGAGAGTAGAATCTTTGTTGTGTCTCCTCTTCTCCCTATCTGTTGTGCTGAAATGTGATCTAGTAGACCTTTCCCTTTTCCTTTGTAGCCATTTGCATGAGTTGTGATGATTTTATTTGTTTGTTTGTTTTGTGTCTGCCACCCCTATCAGAATATCCAGATTAAGCAAGTGCCAAGTTTGCCTTGCTCAGCATTTTATTATAGTGAATTTGAACACAATTTAACACAGTTAAAATGTGTTGAAAAATAAATTTGCTTTTGCCTGGGTCTATTTTTACCTTATTGAAAAAAAAGTGATTTCACATTGGAATTTTTTCTTTTAATTTGTCTGTTGAACAAACTTGCCATGAATTCATATGGGTCATCAAATTTATAGTAGATTTTCAATAAAAATTGCCTTAAAGAAGCCCAGAATACACACTTATTATACTAATTATTTCACTAAATATGTAGTATTACTGGAAATTGTAACAGCAGCTCTGGCACTGGTGAAAATTAGCTGCCTAATAAGTACTTGGCACTCAGATATTTTGTTTGGAAAAATTTCCAAAAAGTCTGCATACCTGTTACAGCTTCTCTCCCAGGAATATAGAAATTCTTAAATTAAGGGACTTAATTATTCTTTGAAATTTTGACAGTTAAGAAATGTGACGAAGGGACCCAGCTGAGTACTCACTGGGGAGAAGGAAAAGTTTCTTCAACAGTTAACTAATATGATACTATTGAGACAGAGAATCTCATCATTAACCACAGATTTACCAAAAATGAGATTTCATTTGTCTACAGATCACTTCTGTAGAGTGGCCAGCAGAAAATGTGGGAACAAGAAAAATGACTATAGGAGAGTAATGGTAATTGGAAACTTCATATTGTCTGAGTAAATCTGTTTAAATACAAATTTATAAACTTGTGTTGAGTCTCCCAAGGTGGATCTTGAAGGGCTTCAACTATAGCTATACACACAAAAGCTCACATTGCTCACTCTGTCCTTGACTGAGTTATAACCCCAGGATAGTCTTTTGGATCTGACTTCTCAATACCTGCAATGACACTGACAGTTAAACTTTCATCATCTCACTATGGCTTTCATAACCGCTTGTCCTTTGGTTTAGCTAGCTTCCCACTCATGGTCCCTTCTTTCCTTGTTAGTTTTCTTCTACATTAGTTACTTTTTCTGTTAAAAGTAGTTTGCCCATTAGTTTCCCTTTTCCTTTAAAGGCAAATCATAATTCCTCAGGCAGACAAATGGGTCTCTTCTCAGATCTTTCTTTCTCTCCAGTTCATTGTCTCCTTGTCTTCTCTGGTATAAACATAATGCTATTACCACATTTTCCCAGAAATTTACAAACACAATGCCTTTTATCTAAGACTATACCTGTTTTATTTTTCCAAATCATTACCTCCTCCTACACCTGGCAAACTCAGTTTTTGGGATCTATCTTAAGTGTTATAACTCCTATGAGACTTCTGATGCTTATGTAGAGATGAGTACTCTGAAGCATCAAATTTATACCTCTGTCATGGTACCACTTATATTGTAATTCATCTGTTTATATGCCAATTGTCATCCATTATTCTGAGAACTCCTGGATAAATTTTCACTGGTAACTAATTTATCTTTCTAAACCTTTCTTATTTGATAATCTTTATCAAAATTTTGCTGAATGAATGAATGATCTTGAGAGATCATCCCTCAAAGAAATAAGCAAATATAATTCCCTACACATATTGAAAGAATTACTTTGAACCCAGTGATCTAGAGTATTAAAACTAAATTATATAATAAATTATTGAAATAAAAATATTACAGCAAGTGTAGGGAGAGTAAAATCCTAGAAATAGGAGTAAAGACAAGACTTTAAATAATTACATGCTGGTTTTGGAATTTTTATGATTTTATGTAGAAATGCTGAATACCACTTAAGAGTTTAGGGAATATGTCAGTAATAGCAATTAACTCACCAAGGTTTTAGCTACTGATAGATTCTTCCAGAAATAGTGTCTGAGAATAAATATCTAGGTGCATAGATTCAAAGTGAATGTGGACTAATTGGTTGCAGGGAGACTATATGGATCACTAACAGCATAGGGCTGAATATGACCAGTGTTTTCAGAGTAGGCAGAAGAAAGTCATTCTTTTCACAAACTTAGTTCTACCACAGTAGATTGATGGCAGATGCCCCATCTCATTATTTTTTGTTATTAGTTTTTAACTTTTATTTTTCTCCTATTTGCCTGGATGGCATTTATAGAAGCAAATTTTTGTATGGTTTACCAGTGTCATATTTAAATTAAAGCATTATCATCATTATTGTTTGAAATTTTCTTTGTTCTATACAGACCTGGCATACTGCCTATTATTGCCCATCTGAGACTTATACCAAAGGTTTCAGTGAGTTCCTGGTGGAGATCAAAGCAAAACAAAGAAACCTGGAAAATTCACATGTCTACTGGGACTCATGGTTATTGCTGATTTTGCCCTTGTAAGCATTCTGCAAAGCCTGTTATTCCCCAATTTAGATTTGCAACCTAAACTTTAATACTGCAAGGTGTTAAGTTGTGCTTTCACAGATGTATGCCTAGGATAAACATTCATTCAGACATTATTTGTTATTCTAGAGCATTTTAAGTTTGGTTAGTATAGATAAAACTTTAGAAATACTACTGCATCCCTTAACTGAGCAACAGGAAACTCTTAAAATAAGTTTTTCTATATGTGGATATTCTTTTAAATTAGTAAAGTGTGTACTCAATGTGTACTCTAAGATGGTAATGATTAACTTGTGCATATGATCATTTGGGTGTGTCAGAATGTACAATTCAACTTAATTTTATAACAGTCTATGTTAATAGGACACATGTTCACCATTAGAAAGATTTTAGAATCCCAGAAGTTTTAACAGATTCAAAATTAATGATAGTTTTAGATATTCATTGTATATAGCCTTCATAGATCAATAAAACTATAATGAAGAAAACATAAAGAGGACTTGGATACAAGCCTATGTGAACTAAAAGTATTATTATTTGTATATAATATGCAATATAATAAACAACATGACAGAGATTAATGCACTACAAAGAGAAAACAAAGGTACAAGAGCCATTGCATGTGTACAGCGTAAGCAAAATGAAACCTTGGGGTTCCCCCACTAAAAGCAAGTGTTTCAACTGTAGAAGCTCAGTTGTGTTTAT
The DNA here is from genome assembly GCA_028644305.1 of Xerus rutilus. Lineage (NCBI taxonomy): Eukaryota > Metazoa > Chordata > Mammalia > Rodentia > Sciuridae > Xerus > Xerus rutilus. Next base: position 30,287,606 of record CM053409.1, read on the forward strand.
TTCTGTTGCATTCTTACTTCTCATGTTCGGTGCTGCTTTACCTGCTACATGGTAAATCTATGTGGCAGTCAAAACACCATAATATGATCTGACAGAAAATACACAGGAAAAACTATTTACTTACAAATCTCTGATGTTTGCTTTCAGGTTACATCAGAACTCTGAGTTATGAATGGAGTTGACAGATAAAGGCAAGTGTTGGACTGTTGGCTTACAGACTTCTGAACTTCACAAATACTTTTGAAAAATAAATTGTTTTTGCACACATTTTTCTCTCAATAAACTTTATAGAAATTTAAGGAATATTACTTTTGCATATATATATTTCTCTCTAAATCACATTTCATTTTAACAAGATGCAGTTTTTGATCACAATCAGAAGGTTATGCTGTTGACTCATGAAGGTTCTGTTTACCAACCTCATATTTCTAGTGTCAAATGTGTGGCTAACTAACTTATAGCATCACTGGGACATCATAGTGTGGCCTGTGGTAGTGTCTTTTCAACAATGTCTGGGTATTCTTTTAAAAAAATGTTCATAATTTCAATGAATTTAATTTAAACACTTTTCATTCATTAAAAAGGAGATGTTTTAAGGGGATCAAAGCAAAGGTTTTGTATTTTTGTCTTAAAAATATGCTTTATGAAAGAAAAAATATTTATTTTGTAGTATCTTTGTTTTATTTTTATTTATTTATTTATTTTTTTGTGGTGCTGGGGATTGAACCCAAGGCCTTGTACATGCGAGGCAAGCATTCTACCAACTGAGCTATATCCCCAGCCCAGCAGTATCTTTATTTTTTATAGAAATTTTAATAACCTAATGATATAAATTATTGTACCATTAGTAGTATCTGGGGGGTTTTCTTATCTAGCACTATCCACAAATGTGGAAGTAAATCCATTGCTAATAAAATGAAAGTGATGATAGTCCTATCTTAAGATAGGAACAATATATTAATATAGCAAAGAGTGGTAGTTCCTTTACTAATATTTAGGGATATAATCTTACTATGACATATCTCTGCTAAACATAGGTGTAGAGTTATTAGGCACCAGAGATGAATGTCAGAAGAATTTTGATTTAACTCTAGTAAAAGAGGATCACTGCATGAGTTCTAAATTTCTTTTCAGATGTTGAAATTCCATTAGCAGAATATAGTATTGAAAGGTATCAAATGTGCCTAGATTAGAGCTGTGCAAAATTAATTGAATACCAAAAAAGAAAATAATTTCAATTCATATCTATGGAAGTCATCTCACATCCTAATGTACAAATACCAGTTAATTTTTTAAGGTTTTTTTGAGGAGGTAAAAGACCCACTGAGACAAACCACAGATAATATTTTTCATTTTGAAAGAAAGAATGCATAGTGCTTCCCATCCCTTTGTACTGCCCTAACTTTTAATTGTTAAGATTTACTGTGTGAATCAATATGACATGTTCTGTCTGTTCTGAGAAAAAGATGCTCTGAAGTTCTTAGGTTCTGCTTCAGCTAAGCTCTTTACATCTGTAGTATCTGCTGATTTATTATCTCGTTAAGAAAGTTTGAAAATTAGTCTTTCCTAGGCTTGGATCACATATTGTCGGTATATTTTTGTGTATAAGAAGACTATGTTTGTGGCAGACCATAGAATTGTGAAGGTAAATGAAATAAAACAATTTACTAAATATTTGTTTATAATTTTATGAATTCTATATTTTCTATTTTGCTTTAGGCTGTTAATCTCTGAGATACTTAGGACATATTTTAGATAAAAGTCAATCAGACTATTTTCTAATAAGATAAAATTCAAATAGTAAGAATGAATCACAAAAATAATTCATATTTTCAGTTGGAAAATTCTAAATCTATTAAAGATTATTTACAGATGGCAAAGAAAATTATTTATTGTCCTGGGATTGAAAGTTCTGAGAAAGATCCAAAGTTTTATATGGATGAAAACTGATCAGTCATCTCAACATTGTTTTTTATTTACAATTTAAAAAATTATAACAAATAATGGATGCTTAGTATCTATTTCAGGACACCTATGTGACTGAATCTTACTTGGGTACCTTTGGAGATAACTCAGATCTTTCATGGATCTTAGAATCTAAAAAAAGAGGGACTGCAGTAGAGTTCTACCAAAAGGAATATGTGGTAACTACCATATATGTCATATACATGTTCTATGCATGATATTTAGTAATATTTAGTAATATTTCATTATTACTATGAAAATATTTCAATCTAAATATTTTCATAGTAATGAAATGTACAATTTCATTGTACAAATTCATTGTACAAATTCATAGTAATGTACAATTTCATGTATAATTCATAGTAATAAATGAATTAATATTTACAATATTAGAATGCATATGCATTTAACTGCATTCATGTAGTACTCATTTTTCTGCAAAAAGGAATAATAAAACATAACTCATGGAATTAAGATTAAAATGAGATAATAAAAGCACTTACACATTGCATGACCAATAAACAGATTTCTAATAGATTTGAGTTATCAGTAATTTCAAAAAGCAGTTCTCAAGTCTATGTCTTCTGAAGATTTACAATTACATGTAACTTTTTTTGTCTATTACTATGCCATTTTTAATTTCCTTCCACTAAATAAACTATTTTTTAGCATATCTTGGATACATATACTCAAACATTTTTTTTTCTTCCTTGGCATGATAAGAGAGTGAAAAATACAGGAAGAAAAGGAAATAACTGGAAATAATGAAATACAATTTATGCCTTTAGGCAGGCAGCATTTTACAGTAAAACCAGTTATCAAAGAAAATTTGAAAACAACTTTTTACTAATGAAAAGAGTAGGTTTTTGGGGTAATTTATTTCATTATAAGCCCCATTTTATTATTTAAATGCCCAGATGACTTTTAACTGTTATGATTTTTAGAATCCCATAATGTAAGTAGATTGAATAGATATGTTTTTAAAAGTTAAGGAAAACTTGCTATGCAACGTAAAGAAAGCACATTATAACAAATTATATTTCTGTATATTATGATACATATGGTATGAATACAAGCCAAAGACAACTCTATTGAAATCAGATCATGTATTTAAATTATAGAAATAAATGATCCTGTGCTTTATCCTTCATAAAGATTCCCACTGGAAAAGAAAAAAAAAAGAAAGGAAAGAAATGATTTTATTTCTAAAAATAAATGCATATATTCTGTAGTCTCATCTACTATGGTTACAAACCATGCTCTTGTTTTCTATATTGAACACAATTATTTTGGTTTATATTAGCTAATAATTAATGCAAGATTCTATGACAGAAATTCAGAAATTTAACACAGATGCTAAGATAAATGGAGACCTCATGATATCTACATAATGTCACTGCTTCTGCTTTTGAATCCAAATAAATACTTGGGCAGTTAAATACACAGGAATTGAAAGCAAGTTCAGGCCACAGCCCCAAGAGATGTCAGGAACAATGAATGCTGAGGATCAGATAGTGTTGCAGCATAATGAATCCCAAACTGACAGCAAGATATCAAAGTGAGAAAGATAACTTCTAGATTTTTATGTAACTGGAGAAATAAAGCCTCTGCACAGGAAACACACACACACACACAGGGATTTGTGATTTTGTGCACTTTCATAGTAAATTTTATACCTCAGATATGATGAGCTTACATTCCTTACCTAAACATTACTTTGAAATTGACTGTTTATAAATTTGTTAACATTCTCAGTTTAACTTCATTATATGACCTTATTTTATTACAAATAAATCTTGTTTTTGGGTGCTACTTATAAGAGACTTGAAGACAGCCACATTTCAATTCTTTATTATTCTATCTGCTTCTAACTCTATAAATGCCTAGCAAATTGATGGGTACATGATAGAGCAACAGTAATAAAAGCTACATATTTAAAAATGTTCTCCAACATATTTATATGCCTTTTTCTTATAGCAGTGACTTAGTGAAAATAAGAGAGATATTATTTGATTTTACACAGAAAAAACTGAGGCTCAGATTTTAAATTACTAGTCTAGGGATAACAGCTCCTAAATGATAGTGCTTAAATCTTTTCTCATTTTAAATTTAAAGCTGTATGTATCACATCATCTTGACTTCAAAGCATATGGAATTTTTCCCTCTAATTAAAGAGAGAAAGTCACCATTCACTGGAGCCTGCTGTGTTAGGCACTATGCTAGATGTTTTCATTTTTAATAATTTATCTTTAAAACCCTAAGTGGGTATTATATCCCCATTTTTGTAGATGTATTAACTTAGACACCCTAAAAGCTTTCCTCTGTGTGACATTACTAACAAAGAAATGAGCCAGAATGCAAAACTAGAGCTAAATAAATGTTTATCATATTATTATGGGATTGAGAATAAGATGATATTGAAAATAAAATGTGAAGCCAACAAAATATAATTTGACTCTGGAAAACCAACCTAAAGAGATTCTCTGATTAATTTATGGTGGCTTCCTTTGGCATTAAAAGAAGGAAATTGTAGAAGGAGAAGATTGAAGAGAGAGACCTGAGGAGAATTAAGCATGAGAAAGACCTGATAGTGTAAGAAATGCCCTTTCTATAATAGTAGAAAATATATAGATGAAATCGAATTATATTTAATGGACTAAGAAATGAAATACCTTCTGATGGGCAGAGGACAAATTACTTCTTTTCCTTGAATAGTTGTCCTCATTTTTAACTTGACATAGCAATGTGAAATTTCTTTTTGCACTATGTGAGTGGAAAAATAGATATGGTTTTTGATATATTTGATGTTTTACCTATTCACTACATATAGTTTGAATAAAATTAAGATGAGCCACTTGGGTATTTTTTTAACATACCTAAACTAATGTTGAATAGTTAGGATTTTCCTAATAAGAGTAGTAGATTTAGTTTTTATAGCTAATTCTCTGGTAGTGGCTGTCACAAGCTGTGTTCTTTAAGGATGCCACTCTGTTAGGGCACTCAATTTTGACAAACTTCCAAAACTTGTTGGACCAGAGGGTGAGCCAAAATTGCTTGGACAGTTTTGAATTTATTCATGTATTCGGTTCTATAGTTCGTCAGAAATTAATTCCTTATAATAACTATGTAAAAATTAAGCATTAAAGAACAAAGCATAGAACAGTTGAAACCCAGAATGTAACCCAGAGTTGTAGGCATCTCATTTCTAGCTCTAAGTATTGCAAAATTATGATAAACATCATTTGTTTTCATCACCTTCCCTTTTCATAAAGTTTTCTTTTCCTTAGACACTCTTTCCTATTCCTTCATGCTACTACTTTAGAATTCTGGAGCCCCACCTATCTCTGAATATCCTGGGTTTTCTTTGTTCTTTATCAGGCTTATTATAAAGCGGGGTCATAAATAGCCATTTAACTGTAAAATTCATATGAAAATCTTAACTTTATATTAATCAAATATAACTGATATGTTTCTCTTCAATTGTAAGCAGTTAATAAGAGTAGTGATGAAACAATTCATGCTACAGCAGTTCCTGCTCTACCTTTCGTACAACAGTAGAACAAAGCTGCAGGATATCTTTACTCAAAGTTCAAATAATAATGAAATTTGTAATCATATATTATGCTTTAGTATGGATACTTCCATGCATCAGCATTAATAATATAAATTTAATATTAGAAATAATTGTTTACTCATATTTTATACTTTGTTAGTGATTTCATATATTAATGTTAATAATATACTTATGTATAGATATTCATATTTTAATCTTAATATATGAAAGAATCCCCTACCAAAACAGAACATATGCTAATATAATATTATATTATGTATAACATATATACACTATATATAATATGGTGCATTCCAGGTATCCCTCAAACACACTGTTGGATAGGCAGGCACCTACTTCATTCTCACTATACAGCCAAGTCTTCTCCCAACACTAAGATGTCCCTTAGAGAGCCCAGCTATTGTTGGACTACCAGGCATGCAGCCAGTTGGCTGTATGCTATAGGTTCCATTGCCAGAATGTCACAATATTCTCTCAAAGTTGTTGGTAAAGTGTAGGCTAAAATTATGTACAATATCTGCTTTCTTCTCCCTATGGGAATATGTCACAAGAATAAATGAGATAATTTAGGAGAATCACTCTGAGTTCCTAGTAAGAAAATGCTTTCTATTTGTACAACTCTTTGGAGTTTTTAGTATTAATAAATGCTATATTGAAGTTGACCTAAGGAAAGATCTGGCACTTTACTATTCTAATATTTGAAAATAAAACTTGCAAAATCAGTTGCAACCCACTTTCAGATTACCAAGATATGGTGAGATCTCTCATTTTACTGAATTTGAAGTTGTAGATTGCTTCCCTTACCAAGTCTGTTTGTAATGTAAACAATTTGCTCTATAAATAAAGGGCATTTTTCATAGCTGACATGCTGTAATTTTCATTTGAAATGTAAGTTAAATTGATGAATTCATTAGGCATATTGTAAAGTGATGCTCATTTAATTTCAAGGGACCAGTACTATCTGACTGCCTAGTTTGTTTTTATTTTTATTGCTTTTCTTCTGTACAAAAGAATTTTAAAAATCTAAAATTTTAAAAGAGAAAAAAATAGTTGAATAGAAACTTGTAAAAAGAAGCTTATGAATAAATTAAGAAAAAAGAAAAAACTTGCTACAAAAGAGATTATATTAATTTAAATGAAATTGTCCTTTTTTTTTTCATGCATAGAAGGTAAAAACTTGTTCTGTTCTGAGGTGTTTTCTCATACCTATTTTTTTTAGATTTTTCCTACTTTCTCAAATGCCTAAGCTCTACCAAGAAACACTAGTCAAGGCTGCTCAACCTCAGAATGTAAATGTGAGGTCCAAACAGCAGGAGATCTGAGACATTACTTTAGCCTCATGACAGGCCAGCATCCTCCCCACCACCAGTTTAATCATCTTCTTCATTGTCTTTGGATCATTTGTATCTGACAGAACAGCCTGTCTTCTAGAACAAGAGTCTTTATTTATCCCTGAATCATACTCTTCCAGAGGCAGAACTTCTCCAAGGACTAACAGGAATGCTGTTTCACACTTGACATTTTTTGGATTGGCAAAAATTAGAAAGTTTTCCTCTAATCCTATTTTTTTTCCCTAAGAAGAAATAAGCTGGGTTTCACAAAATGTCTTAATATGTTTCCTATTTGAAATGTTAATACATTATTCAAAGAATCATAACCCACCAAAATAATGTCTTGGAATTTGTACAGAGCAAAAACTTAATACATGTTCTGATGCAATCCTTACACAGGCATATAGCTCTTCAAATTCAAATATATCTAGCAAATGATACTACCTAAAATGTGAGAAAATGATATATATTTTCCTTGTGAATAGCTACAATGAGAATACCATTTTTACATCTGCATCCTAATAGCACTATCAGTATAATATATTCCTATCTGAAGAGTTAGAAATGCTAATTTAAATTTACTTTACCATAAAAATATAAGAGGGATGCCAAGATCTTTTTTAAAAAAATCAACATAAGACCATAGAGATATTTATAGTATATATTTCCAAATAGTTGGTGTATAATAAAGAATATGTGTGTGTATTATTAAAGACATGAACATACTTAACTGTGTATGTGATTTATTATAATAAGCAAAATAATGTATTTCTCTCTGTGCTTGAGATACTTTTGGGCAGGAATTGTCTAGGAGATTTCCAATTCTAGACCACCAGAATGTCTTGTCTTGGAAGGCTTCCAAATTGAGTATCTCCTACTATTCTCCTCCTTATTGGAAATGACTGCATTCTTCACAGAGGAAATTTGAGAGTAATATTCCTTTAAAACTTTCTTTATAGTATGAATGGCTCTAGGTTGGAGACAGGGAATTGTAGTAGCTGCTAACCTATACTCAAAATTTACAAGTTCTTAAGATGTATTGTGGAGGGATATTTAATTTATTATATTGTTTTCATTTCTGAATAATGGATACATAGATATTGGAACAAGAACACACACATGCAGATGTGTGTAGAGAAATTCCTTTATATGTTTGAATATATATAATTATATAACCATATTTTCATGCATAAAACTTTGCCAAAAACACAGCAAATTATTTTATTTTGGTAACAAAAATATATCTGAAAAAAAATCTTATGATTTTAGGCCTATTTCTATGGCAGTCTGGTTTCTTTTTATTCAGAAATAGGGAGTGATATTGACATTTTTGTCTCTGTGGATAAACCCCTTAGTCTGAATCATTAGTGGAACTAACAAAGTTGTCTTTCCCCCAAGAAACCCAATGATCTTGTAGATTAAAAGAAAATAAAGGAAGGGTAAAAAGCATTTTTTCTACCTTTGCATAAACAAAAAAAATTATGAATTTATTGCCAGAAATTTTAAAAAGTAGTAAACAACTATAAATTAAAGAGAATAAAATGCAAGTGGGGACTTGAGTAATCGATGATATCTCTGCAGATCATGATTTATGGGCTAGGTCAGGAAGATATAAATTTGTAAGGAATATTGCAGAAAGAAGGAACATTAAGAAGTGGACAATGTAAGGAAGAAACATATGCACAGGTCTTGATGAATATATTGGCCTGGACATATTTGTGGTGTGTATATTAGAGAATAACTGCTGATTCCACCTTGGATGGGATAAGTTAAATTAGATCATGAAGAGTCTTGAAAACTAGACAGAAAATGTGCTCATGGTATTATGGGCAGTAGGGTATTATAACAGATAATTGAACAGGAAAACTAACATTGCTTTTGTCAGATTAAACCAATGATAAGTAGAATGAAACCCTTGAGACACAGCATTCTGGAGAAGCAACCAAATTTCATGTACAGAAAAGATAAAGAATGAGTTGATAGCATGAGGAAATCATGGGCACATATGATGTCTCAAAGGGTTGTCACTGCAAAGAAAACCACTGAGTAGTGAAAAAGAGAAGATTGAAAGCTCTTCTCTCCTTTCCTTTGATTTGTTTAAACTGAAATACTCTGATGAATTTACAGTAAAAATGACAGGAAAACTTCTAAACTTTTAAGAGCCTGAGGGTAATGTTAAGAGAGAATGGGAAGAATTAGAGACTTGGTTTTCAGAGAAGGTGGGAATGGTTGAGTTTAGAATACTGATGGGACAAAAGAAAGCTGAGTAAAAATTAGAATATATAGTTAGTAACAGTGCTCTCTAGGAGTCCATTAAATGGAAGCTCCTACTAATAATAATTACCGAATTTTTAATGATAGCCCAGAGCAACAGAATATCTTGAATTGCTTTTAAATCTTCAGTGATTAAGTTGTGCTCAAATTAGTTTTAGTGGCTACCAGTACATAGTAATCCTATGAAAAAAATCATATTTTCATATATGAAAACGTTCAGACAACCAGAATTACATGAAAACAGATAATCATTTTTCTAACGACAATGGATAATAGAGTTTATGTTATCATGCCAAGTAAGCATTAGCCATTATAGAATTTAATAGCATTCTGAAGCTTTATTTTTCATTTTCTTGCTGGAAAAGGACTCTGAAATTTTAGCTAATTTGTAAAACTATTGTGTGCTTCACACTTGAGGGAACATTGTCATTTTGGGATAAAATTCAAGTTAAAAAACAAAAAGGTCAATACTCGATGAACCTGAGGAAAAAATTCAAAATTGCACTGATTTTATTGTTACTGTTTGAAATTTTATCCTAACTATGCAACAAAATTTTTGTTATTAATGCTAATAACCAATCTATTCTTTTAGAAACAAAGGTAACAAATGTTTAGGACCACAGTATTATCAGATTTATTTTTATATAAAATTATTTTGATACTATCACTTAACAAAACATGGATTCTCTACTAAAATCTTTTTTCTTTAGGAAACATGATAATGGAGTGTGATGGTGCATGCCTCTAATTTCAGTTGCTCTGGAGACTGAAGCAGAAAAATCATTAGGTCAAGGCCAGTCTGGGCCACATAGTGAAACCCTGTCTCTGAATGAATGAATAAATAAATAAATAAATAAATAAATAAATAAATCGCAACAACAAAATTGCGAAATGCTTATCACAATCAAGCTAATTAGCACATCTGTCCCATCACAGTTACCCCTTCGTGTGTGAGATCTCTTAAGAATTTTAGCAAATTTCTACTCCCAATTCCTGGGAAACACAAGTCTATCTCTGTTTTTATGAGTCTGATCTTTTTAGATTCCACATATAAGTGAGATCATACATTATTTGTTGTCTGTATCTTATTTCATTCAGCATAAAATCCTATATAATGTGTGTATGTGTATGTAGTTTTCTCTACCAACCCATCATTGATGGATTATTAGGTTATTTCCATAACTTGGCTATTGTGAATAATACTGCAATAAACATTGGGAGTATCAGTATTTGACATACAGATTACACTTCCTTCAGGTATATTACCAGTACTAGGATTGCTGGATAATATGTCAATCCTATTTTTAATTGTTTAAAATGTGTTTATTTTTCTATAAAACTACATTTTTAAATTTTAAATTTCTCAGGGGGTACTCGACCACTGAGCCACATCCCCAGCCCTATTGTATTTTTTTGTTTTTTTATTTTTAAATTTAGAAACAGGTCTCACTGAATTGCTTAGAGCCTCCCTGTTGCTGAGGCTGGCTTTGAACTCACAAGTCTCCTGTCTCAGCCTCTCAAAGTGCTGGGATTACAGACATGTGCCACCATGCCCAACTGCATGCTTTAATTTTAGAACAAAATAAACACTGGCAACAACAAGAAAAAACATGATACATGACAGACAACCTTGTCAAATTAAGAACATGGGGCTTAAGGTAGTTGTTTCTTGTAGCCACAAAGATAGGAGAAGCAAAAACATTAAACATCAGCAGGGGAAACCAGGTGGGACAGGCCACTCAAGACTGCTGTGGGAAAGGCACCAGCTCTGGACCATCTCTTCTCCAGAGGAGTCTCTCTCCCCGCCCCCCAATTTCTCCATTCTGTTTCTTAAATAAAATTTACTTTTTGCTCTTGAAAAAAAATACTGCTGTGGGAGCAATAGGGACACTACACAAGAGAAACACGATTTCCAAGTTAAAGCTCCTCATCTACTTCCATGAGAGATGCTTTCTCTTCCCCCTCAAGGTGTATGGAGGACTGGAATTCGTCAGGAATAGCAGTGCTGGGTTCTTTTGCTGTCAACTCATTTTCATCAAGGCTTAGAACTAACTTGATGTTTTAGTCAGCTTTGAGTCACCATGACCAGTATACCTGACAAGAACATGTTAAAGGAGGAAAAGGTTATTTTGCTTCACCATTTCAGAGTTTCAGTCCATGGTTGATTGACACCAGAGCTCTAGGCCCAAGGCAAGTCAGAACATCATGGCAGAAGGGCATGGCAGAGGAAAGCAACTCAGGATATAATAGCCAGGAAGCAAGGAGAAAGATCTGTTCGTCAGGCACAGTATTTAAACCCCAAAGACATGCTCCTAGTCCTACTTCCTCCAGCCACCCACTCCTGCCTACGGTTACCACCCAGTAAATCCATAGTAGAGGGTTAATCCACTGATTAGGTCACACCTCTCAATCTAATCATTTCACCTCTGAAAATTCTTACATTATTTCACACATGAGTTTTTTGGGGGCACCTATATCTAATAACATTTGATTATGCAGGAGATATGGTTGGAGTTGGTATGAGTATCCTTAAAAATGGATCCAGAAGAGAATAACACAATTTCAAACATCAAGACCACTAAATCCTGGAAATCCTTGTTTTTTTGGTACACTTTGGCTTTCTACCACAGTGTCTTCAAAATGGGGTGGTTCCAGGTGGGATTTGGTAATCATGTAGCCATTGTAGAGTTGTCTAGAAGTGCATAGGCCTTCATGATATACTCCAGGTGGGCTACCCAGCCATATGGGTTTATCACAATGTAGTAGGACGAAAACATAAGCCTATTAGAAATTGTCATCCTATCAATCTTCTTTTCCAAAGTTTCTTTCGTGAGTTTACAAAAGTTCTCCAACTTATTTTTGTTGTTCTGCATTTTCTTTTCATCCTCAGGTATCTCTAGGCCTTCTTTGGTCACTGAGACCAGGCTCTGCCCCTAACACTCCTTGAGCTGTTATATGCTATGCTCATCAACACGCTCAGACAAATATACCACTTCAGAACACCACTTCTACAGTTGCACCACTAACTCAGAGTTGGCCACCCATTCTTTGCGCTTATCAGAGATTATTACATGGACTTTTGTGTCTCCTTCATGTGAAAGGCATGCTGTGACAGGGAAGTCTTCTCCATCTCCAGACAGAAGCAAAGGTGCAGCAGCTCAGAAAGGAATCATGTCAGTAGAGTTCTCATGGATTCCAAATTTTAGATTTTTAGAAAACACCTCATAAGGTTTCTTATAATTTTCTTTGTATTCTCAAACTTTGATTAATTCATCTCTTTATTTTTTTTTTCATATTGTATCCCTGGTACTTATTGTTTTGAAAGCAGGGCCTCTAGCATGCTTGGCAAGTGCTCTACTTTTAATTCATATCCCTAGACCTTTAATTTTTATTTAAGACAAGTGCTTGAAATTGTGATCCTCCTCCCTCAGCCTCCCAAGCAGCTGCAACTACAGACATGTGCCACCATGCCCAGATCTTAAACTTATATTTTAGGTGATACATGAAAACTGTACATTACCATATGATGTTTTGACACATGCATTCATTGTGTAATATTATAATATCTTGTTAAACGTATCAATTGCTTCAAACATGTATCATTTATTTATGGTAAAAATGTCCAAAATCTTCTTTCTAGATTTTTGAAATATGTAGTACATTGTTATTTTTTCCTACTAGAAAAGAGTGCACTAGAAATTCTTCCACCTATCTAACTGTAACTTAGTACCTATTAATCATCCACTCCACAAACTCCTTTCCCTCAGTTCTCTCCCACCCCTAGTAAACACCATTCTATTCTCAACTTCTGTGAGATCATGGTTTTTTTTTTTTTAGATTTCACATGAGTGATATCATGTAGTACTTGCCTTTCTATGTTTGCCTAAATGCTGTCCAATTCCATCCCATGTTGTTGCAAGTGACAGGGCTTCATTCTTTTTATGGCCGAGTAGTTTTCCATTGTATGTATTGTACCATGTTTTTTTTTTTTTTCTAATCATTGGTTGACAGATGCCCAGGTTTTCTTGGCTGTTCTGAGTAATGCAGAAATAAACCATAGCAGTGCATATGTCTCTTTGATGTACTGATTTCACTTCCTTTGGATATATACGGATAGTAAGATTGCCAGATCACATGGAAGTTCCAATTTTAATTTTTTGAGTATTCTCTGTTATATTTACTATGATGGCCGTACCATATAACATTCCCACCAACAGTATAAAAGGGCCCTCTTTTCTCCACATCCTTGCCAGAACTTGTATATTTTGTCTTTTTGATAATTGGCATTCTTCCTGCACATCTCATTGTGGTCTTGATTTGCATTTATCCAATGATTTGTGATACTAAATATGTTTTTTGTATACTAGTTGGCTTTTATTAGCAAAAAGTCTAATTCAGGTTTTAGTTTTGACTGGCATAACATAATACCCCAGAATGGCAATTTATAAATAACAGAAATTAGCCGGGCGCTGTGGCGCAAGCCTGTAATCCCAGCACTTAGGGAGGCTGAGACAGGAGAATTGCCAGTTCAAAGCCAGCCTCAGCAATGGCGATATGCTAAGCAACTCAGTGAGATCCTGTCTCTACATAAAACACAAAATAGGGCTGGGGATGTGGCTCAGTGGTCAAGTGCCCCTGAGTTCAATCTCCAGTACCAAAAATAAATAGATAGATAGATAGCTAGATAGATAGATAGATAAATAACAGAAATTTATTTCTCAAATTCTGGAACCTAGATAGTCTTAGATCAATTATCAGATTGAGTGTCCAATAAGAATTCATACCTCATAGATGGCAACTTCTTATTGTGTGCTTCCAGGGTATAGGTCAAATTGTTAATAAGTCTCCCTTAGGCCTTTTTTTTATAATGGCAATAATGAGGGTGAAGCCCTCAAGGCCTAGTCACCTCATAAACACCTCACATTTTAATACTATCACGTTGGGGATTAAGTTTCAACAAATGGATTGGTGGGAAGGGGATACAAACACTCAGGCAATAGCAAATCCCTTATCTGGTATATGGTTTTCAAATATTTTCTCTAATTCTATACATTGTCTCTTCATTATGTGGTTTGTTTCCTTTGAGGTGCAAAAGACTTTTACCTTGATGTAATACTACATATTCAATAATTTGAAAACAAAATTTCCTTTAGCTACATATGCCTTGGTATACCTAAGTTTTTATATCTTACAACATCATACTGTAAATTCTAGTAATTTAAGGGAGCATGAAGTAAAATTTTAATTACATATGATTTTTTTTCTGTAATGACTTTACCACCTAATATCCCTAGAAGAGTTGACTTTCTAATTTATTTAATCAGAAGAAAAACATTGAATAAATGTATACATTAACAAAAAACAAAGTTTGTAAATCACTGTTTTGGACATCATAGACATCAGACAACCTACACTATAATCACCTAAGATATTGCTGAATGTACAGATTCCTGGGTCCACCTCAGAATAACTGAATCAAAATCTCTAAAGGCTTGACCCATAGGTTTGCATTTTTATTTTTATGCAATACTGGCAATTGAATTGGAGTGGTACTCTACTATTGAATTATTTTATATTTTGAGACAAAATCTTGCTAAATTGTCAAAATTGGCCTTGCACTTGTGATCTTCCTGCCTCAGAATCCCAAGAAGTTGGGATTTCAGAAATGTGCTACCACCCCCATCTAGATTTACATTTTTAACAAGCTTTTTGGTGTATGCATGCTAAAGTTAAGAAACCTTACTCTATATTATCCAAAGCTTTCCCACATTGCTTCAAAGGGGTTAATGTAGAAGCTCCATGAGGTTTTTCCCTTGTTTAGTTCTTCTACATAATGTGGACTATCCCATCTTATATGAATCAGGAATAAACTTATCTTAAAAGGAAAAATTATTATTAGAAGCAAATATTTTCTATTTTATTTGGAGGAGTAAGTATATGTGTGCATATTTGTGAATATATAAAATAGGAAAAATATATAGTATATGGTATATAAAATAGGAAAAAATATATAGTATATAAAATAGGAAAAAATAAACTAGAGCTGAAGTTGTAGTTTAATGGTAGACCTCTATTTAGCATGTGTAAGGAAGGCCCTGGGTTCAATCCCCAGCACCAATAAGTAAATTAATTAATTAATTGATTAAAAAAATTGTTTCTGTCACCCTCACATGAAATCTTTGTACAATTAAATTGAAAGGTAAATAATTCAAGATGCAATACAGCATTGTGTGCATTTCATATTTATTTTTGCTTCTCTTCTACAGAATAGAATCCCTTTTCGTGAATAATGGACATCCTGTCCTCTTTGTAATACAGTCTTTGAATTGTGGTCATGGAAATTATCGCAAAAGGTCATCCTGTCCTTTCCTTGACCTCCAAGCCTTATATATTTGAAATTCTATTTTTAAAAGATTTCCGCATTTGCAATGTTCTCAAATCCCTTGGGAACACATTTAATGTTGAACAGCCTTTTTCATTATCAAAAGCTTCTTTCTTCCTTCCCTTGTTTTGTGATTGAAATTCATTTTCTCTAGTTATGTTTAAACAAAAATGAAAAACAGCTGGTTATCAAAATCTAGGGTATAACTCTTCACCGAAAGGACTGTTAATAGTGGAAACCTTAACCAATTCTTCTCTAGTCTGCATAATTTAAGTCCTTTTAACCCTTCTTAGAATTCTCATTTTTAACCATTCAATTATTTCTTTTCCTCTATCTTGAGCTCACTTCTTCCTTCTTAAGTTCTGGGGTGTGAAGCTAGACACAGTAGGATCTCACCAGTGCCACATATAATAGTAAGATTACCTTGCTGCTCTTATTTACTCAACTCCTATTTATGCAACCGGTAGAATTCTGAGAGCCGCAGATAAGATGTAAATGGGTGTCCTGATGCTCATGGTCTTGAATAATTTCATAGCACTTTTCATAAAGATATGGATGTTATTCCCAGAAACCTGGCTAGTTTATATCATAGGTAATTACTTTCTGCTATCTATAGCATTCTAAGTTTCAATTAGATGAATTATTCTTCACTTTCCACTGGTAAAGCCATTACTGGGGGAAAAAAAAAGTTGTTTAAGCAGAACAGAACAGCTCTGCCTCTTAGCAAAATGAGAAAAAAAAAACAAAACACTTTTTGCCTAGCCTATAAATAGGCTAGAATTCCTTATGGGCATGAAAGAGCAAATTTATCCTGTTTCCCAATTCGATGAACAGAATTCAATAAGATTTTTGTTTTTTTTTATAGCTATATCTGACTTAGTCATCTGAATTCTTTATAACAAAATCTACTTGATAATGGCTTTTCATTCACCAATTCTTATGAAATTGTAAATAAAAGATGTTTAAAACACAACATAAAATTGATAAAGTCACAAGTCAGATTTGCATGTTTTAAAAAGTAAAAATATAGATGGTTTTAATTGTTTTTTGTTTGTTTGTTTGTTTGATTTTGTTTTTGTCTTCTTCCATATTGGAAAAAGCAAAATAAATTATATGCATGGTCCTATGAAAATACTGAGTACTTATGTGCCAGTGCAAGCAGTTTATCTATCATCAGAAGTTCTAAAATAGGTTAGAGCCAGCTGGCTTCTATACCTTCTCTCTTTTTCCATTGTAATATATTTGATTTTTTAATTTTTCTTTTAAAAAATGCTGTCTTCAGCATAATCCCTTTTAATTGAACTCCAAGACTTTGTTCTTCACTTTTTCCTTTCCTTTTTCTATTCTTTTTTAAATTTATTTTTTCAATCTCTCTCCTTGTCTACCTATACCACTCAGAAGTTTCAGGTATTTTATTTTCTTCCAAGCTGTTTGTCTCTGCATACAGTCTGGAGAATACTAAATGTGGGTGCTAAGGTGAACACCACAGAAACTGTGCAGCCACTTCTGTTGAACAGGATGACTTTGGCATTATGTCCTTAGACCTCTACGTTACTACCCAGCCGCATTCATTCTCAAGCCTACTTGGTGGTACTTAGGGTAGTTTTACAAAGGCATTAAATGTTTACATTCAATCTGAAAACTCAAATACCATCCTGCTATCTGTATGCATTTATTGAAACCCACATTCTCTTTTTTTGTTTTCAAATTTTTTTTTATTCTAAGTTGTTATACATGACAGCAGAATGCATTTCAACTCATTGTACACAAATGGAGCACAATTTCTCATTTCTCTGGCTGTACACCATGCAGTCACACTGTTCTTGAAATCTACATGTACATAGGGTAATTATGTCTGTCTCATTCCACCATCCTTCCTTCCCCGATATCCTCCCTCACTCCCCTCTGCTCAAAGTTTCTTCATTCTTCCCTAGCGCCCCCCATTATGGATCAGAATCCGCATATCAGAGGAAACATTTGGCCTTTGTTTTGGGGATATTTGCTTATTTTACTTAGCATTGTATTCTCCAACTCCATCCATTTACTGGCAAATACCATAATTTCATTCTTTTTTAAGGCTGAGTAGTATTCCATCGTATATTTGTACCATATATATATATATATATATATTTTTTTTTTTTGGTACTGGAGATTAAATTCAGTGTTCGACACTGAGCCACAACCCCAGCCCTATTTTGTGTTTTATGTAGAGACAGGGTCTCACTGAGTTGCTTAGCACCTTGCCATTGCTGAGGCTAGCTTTGAATGCGCAATTCTCCTGTCTCAGCCTCCCTAAGTTCTGGGATTACAGGCTTGCGCCGTCGCACCTGGCTGTACCATAGTTTCTTTATCCATTCATCTGTTAAAGGGCATCTAGGTCGAGAACCCATATTCCCTAGGATAAAATCTACATTCCTGTAGATTTTACAGATTATATTTTGATTCAGTTGCATGCCCAAATATCCTCCTTTTCAATTCCTCTGCCCTCTTTCACATCTCCCCCAACAAAACCCAACTTTTTTCCAGTTTGTTGTCTCTATTTTATTCTTAAGTGTACCCTGGAATATATAAAAATTATGTAGTAATCCAAATATTAAGAAAACTTACTTTGATAATGACTTTTATTTACCAATTCCAGTAAATTGTAAGTAAAAGATATTTAAAACAACATAAAATTGACAAAGCCACAAATCAGATTAGTACTTTTTAATGAATTTTACTAAAAAGGTATATGATGATTTTACTGGTTTATTTTCTTTCTTCCATATTATAAAAAGCCAAAGAAATTATATGCACTCTTCTGCTAAAACTCTTTGAGTATTCACATGTTAATAAGTAATGTATTGAGTACTTTTGGCTCATGTATTTAATGCATTTGTGAAGTTTCCATTTGCAGAATATTGCTTTCTTCTTCAGGTGCCTTTGAGAGTTAAAATATGTTATTTGCCACTAATTACAATTTATTCACATTTTTAAATTTTATATCTGCTTTTTGTTCTTAAAAATATGCTTTCAGATAATAGGACTAGCTGGGCTTGGTGGCACACACATGTAATCCCAGCAACTCAGAGAGGCTGACACAGGACGATCACAAGTTAGAAGCCAGCCTCAGCAACACACTAAGACCTTGTCTCAAAATAAAAAAATAAAAAGGGTTGGGGATGTATGCCAATGGTAATGTGTATCTAGGTTCAATCCCTAGTAAAAAGAGAGAGAAAGAGGGATGCCCAGACTACAGAATTATTCATTCATTCTAGAACATTTTATGAAGACCTACCATAGGTCAAATATTATTTTGTGTGAAGTACCAGTGATGAAAAAAAACAAAGAAGGGTCATATTTTCATGTCACTTTTTCTTTTGGAGGAAATAACAAAAGTGGACAAATAAGTTTATTTCAAGTTATGATAGAGAACAGAACAGAATGTTGACTTCAGGTTTGGTCTGTATTAAGGAAAATACAGCAAAAATGTTCAGCAAAAATGCATCTGGTAATGTAACTCTTAAGATGAGAACTGAATGATGAGAAAACATTAGCTCTGAAGATCTGGCATAAAGGAAAGAGCATGTGCTGAGGCCCAAATAGCAAGAAAGAGATTTGTGGTCTGAGGAATGGAAAAAGGGCTGGCGTGCCTACATGGTAAAGGCAGATAGAGGAGCATATTCAGAGATAAAATGGGAAAAGTACTCAAAACTATACTATCTGTGGCTTTAAGAAATGGTCTTCAGCAATTTCTTTTACAGAATAGTAATTGAAATTTATATTATCTTAATATGTTTTAAATGTAAAATGAAGGCCACTGGACAAAAGCAAATATAATAATGGATTTTTGAAAATATGGATTTTGATATTTTGGAGTAAGGCTATATAATGCCTCCTCTTTTTCTTCTGATCAAGATTTCCTTGTCTATTCAAGTTATTTTTTTAGCTTCATATGAATCTTAGAATTGTTTCTCAACCTAGTTTTATGAAGAAGGTCATTTGTATTTTGGTAGGTTCATGGGGGCGTTGTATGGACATTTTAACAGTTCTATTACTTTTAATCCATGAACACAGGATGTCTTTATAATATTTTTTGTGTCTTCTATGATTTCTTTCATCAATATTTTATAGTCTTCTTTGAGGAGGTCTTTTACTTCTTTGGCTAAGTTATTCTTAAGCTTTTTTTTTTTTTTTAGTAGTTATTGCAAATGCTCTTTCCAGATAATTTGCTATTGGTGTGTAGAAATGTTATCAATTTTTAAATTTTAATTTTTTTGTATTGCAGTTTTGCTGATTTGTTAATGAATTCTAGTAGTTTTTTTGGTGGCTCCTTTGGGGTTTTCTGTATATAGCATTGCCATGACATGCACAGCCAAACTCTAGAAACTGGCAATAGGGAATGGGGGATTAAGAAAGACACGCAAACATTTATTGATAGAAAGTGAGGAACAGGTGGAACACCGACCTCTGATGGAGAAACAGTGACCCAGACACAGCACATTTATTATATAGGGTTTTACAATCAGGAAGTTGAAGCTATAGGGCCACTGTTCTTTGTACACTAAAAAGTTACAGAACTAGAAACATTTTTTAAACTATTCTACTGTTGCAGTGGTAAGAACATCCTGTTATCCCGATGCACCCAGGAAGCCCATTGTCCAGAGTTTCTGCGAAGCAGGCAGACTTGAAGTTTGCAGTGCTGGCAAGAAATTGTGATTATCTTGTTATGCTCAGAATTCCCTGTCCCCAGCAACTGGTGTCTGAGCTCAAGGTCAAGACTGTTATTGTTGCTTATCTTTGCACAGAACTTCCTCAGGCAGGGCTTTACCACACCTCCTGGGCAATCTTGTCCTGCACCTTTGCACAGAAAGTTCTTAGAGCGAAGTGCAGCCACAGCTTGAGGCAGTCAACAATCATGATCCAAGTCACTGTTCTCCACATAGCATCATGTTATATCTGTAAACAATGATAACTAGACTTCCTCATTTCCAATTCAGATGCAATTTTTTTTCTCTGACTTGAACTCTAGTACTGGTAAGTATCTTTCTGCCTAGGAATTCCTGCACAATATTGAATAAAAGTGGTGAAAGTGGATACTTTTTTTTATACATGAGATATTAAAGAAAAGCTTTCAGCTTTTCTCCATTTAATATGATGTTAGCTGTGGGCTTGTTACATATAGCCCTTATTCTGTTGAAGTTCATGCCTTCTATATCAACTTTGCTCATTGTTTTTTTCATGAAGTGATATTGGATTTTTTTTCAAATATATTTTCCACATCTCTTGAGGTGATCACATGGTTTTTATCTTCATTCTGTTGATGTCATTTATCATGTTTATTGACTTGCATATGTTGAACCATACTTGCTTGTATCCTTGGAATGAACCCTACTTGATCATGATGAATAATGAATAATGATTTTATTGTGATTTGTACTTGATTTTTTAGAGTTTTGTGAAAGATGTACATCATTGTCATCAGTGACGTTGACTTGTACTTTTCCTTCTGTCTCTCTTTTCTTGTTATGTCAGATGGCGTTCTGGTCTGGTTTGATATGAAGGTAATGCTAGCCTCATAATGAATTTGAAAGATTTCCCTCAACTTACATAAATTGTGAAGAATTGGCTTGGGTTCTTCTTTAAATGTTTCATAGCATTTTGCAGTGGAGGCATCTGCTTCTGTGTTTTCCTCTGATCATAGACTTTTTATACTTCTTCAACCATACTACTACTATTAAGCTTTTTCTGTTTCTCCATGATTCAATCTTGTAAGGGGTATGTGTCTAAAAAGTTTTCTGTGTCTTCTGGGTTACCAAGTTTGTTGCCATGCAGTTGTTAATAATCATCTCTAATGATCTTCTTTTATATTTATGTGGTATCAGTTGTAATGTCTTATTTTGACTCTAGTTTTATTGAATCTACTTTTTGTCTATGTCTAGCTGAAGTTTTGTTAATTGTGTTTATCTCTGGAAAAAACATTATTCATTTTGTTGATCTTTTGAATTTTCTAATATCTGTTTCACTTATTTATGCCCTAATCTTGATCATTTCTTACATCTTTCAGTTTAAAGTTTAGCTTGTTTTTATTTTTGTAGTTTTTTGTTTAGTTTTGCTTTGTTTTCCTAGGTTTAAATTCCAATTATCAGCTGTTTATTTGATTTTTTTCCTGTTCCTTTTTTTATAGCTAAGTGTTGGTTGCTTTAAACTTCCCTTTTAGTATTTATTTTGCTACGTTCTGTTGATTTTGGTATGCTGAGTTCCAGTTGTCACTTTTTGATTCCATTTTAAAATTTCTTTCATTGATGCATTGACTTTTAGGAATATGTTGAATTTCCATCAGTTTTTGTATTTTCCAAATGTTTTGTTATTTATTTATGGTATTATTACATAATAGTCAGGAAAGATACTTGTTATGACTTAGTATTTTTAAACAACTCATTGAGTCTTTTTCTGTGGCTCACCATATGATCTATGCCAGAAAGTGTTCCCTGTGTTGCTGAGAAGAATATGTATTCAGTAGCTGTTGGATGGAGTGTCTTTATATGTCTTTTAGGTCCATTTGATCAAGAGCACAGTTTAATTTGGCCATTTCTTTGTTGATTCTCTACTGGATTATCTGTCCATTGCTGTAAGTGGAGTGTTAAAGTCTCCTACTATTATTGTATTGCTGTTCACTTCTTCCTTTGGATCTACCAAAATTTGTTTTATATATTTGAGTGCTCTAACATTTGGAGCATGTATTTAGAGTTGCTGTTTACCTTTGCTGAGTTAATTCCTGTGTCATTATATATTGATCTTCCTCATTTACTTTTATTGCTTTTGATTTAAAATCTATTTTACATGATATACATATAGCTACTCTTACTTTTTTTAAAACAATTCTTTTTGCATAGGAATATATATATTTTGTCCCTTTACTTTCAGTCTATGTGTTTTTAGATGTGAGTTGGGTTTCTTGTAAGTAGCACATACTTGCATCTTTTTAAAAAATTCATTATGTCACTGTCTTTTAGTTGAAGAATTTAATGCATTTGCATTTAGGTAATTATAAAAACGCAGTTTTTTATTATTGACATTTTGTTATTTGTTTCCAGTTTTGCAGCTCCTTTCTTTCTTTACCTCTCTCTTACGGTTTTTCTTTGTGATTATTTTCTCTAGTAATTTGTTTTAACTACTTGCTTATTATTGATATGTCCATTTTAAATTTTTGCTTTGTGGTTACCATGAAGCTTACAAAAAATATTTTGAAATTATAACAACATGATAGGATCATAAAGAAAGAGAGAAAAATAAAGAAAATACAAAATAAGAATTCCACACTTACACTTCATTTTTTCCTAAATTTTTAATTTTTATCCAATTTTCATCTTTCTATAATCTCATTACTTAATATATTAATGTCCTGATTAGTTTTTATTGTTTCATTTGAGTTTTGATCCAAATTCTAATGATATAGTTATGTACTATGTTAACCATATTAGTACATTCTAAATGTGTTTGTATTATTGTTTGTGCCAGTGAGTTTTATATCTTTCAATATTTTCTTCTCATTTGTATCTCTTTCAGTTTGAATAACTCCATTGCTTATATCTTGAAATTTAAGTCTTGTGGTGAAAAATTGTCTCAGCTTTTATTTTTGGGGGGAATGTGCTTCTCTCTTTCTCTCTTATTTCTAAAGGATAACTTTGCTGAGTATAGTATTCTTGGTCAACAGTTTTTGTGCTTCATCATTGTGTTTTATCCAGTGTTATGGTTTGTATATGAAATGTCCTTTCCAAACTCCTGGGCTAATGCAGGAATAGTCAGAAGTGAAATGATTCAATTGTGAGAACTGTAACCTAATCAGTTCATTTCACTTTGAATGGACTGACGGGACGGTTATGGTAGAAATAAGGGGCATGGCTGGAGGAAGTGAATCACTGGGGGTATGTTCTGGAAGGGTTCATCTTGCCTGTGGCACCTTTCCACTTCTTTTGTTTCTCTCTTCATTTTGGCCACACTGAGCTGAGCTTTTTTCCTCCATCCTGCCCTCCTTCATAATGTTCTGCTTCATCTTGGGCCTACAGCAATGGAATCTCTGTAACGATGAGGCCCCAAATAAACTTTTCTTCCTCTAAGTAGTTCTTATCAGGTATTTTGATCATAGTGATGCAAAACTGACTAAAACATCTAATGTCTCCCTTGCTTATATAATTTCTGCTGAGCAGCCTGATGTCAGGTAAATTAAACCATCTTTATTTGTTACTTGTTTCTTTTACCTGGCTTTGAGAATCCTCTCTGTCTTTTGAAATCCTGTCTTTGTCTTTTGTTTTTGAAAACTCAAATATGTCTTGGAATAGATTTAGTTGAGTGAAGCTTTCTGACTTTGACCTTTCTGTGCCAGAATATTTGCATCCTTTTCTAGGATAAGAAGTTCACTTTGAATAAGCTTTATACTCCTTTGATGTTCTCAAGTCCCTCTTGGACTACGATAAACCAAATATTTACTCTATAGCTCCCATATTGTCTTTACTTCTCTTTATTCTTTTTTTCTTCTTTTTGGAATCTATATTTTTCAAATAACATCTCTTTTGAGCTTATGTTTTTTTTGTTTCATTTATTTAATTTACTTTTTGTATTTTTTAGCTCCAACATTTGTGTTTGATGAATTTTTAAAATTTATTCTACTTCACTATCAATTTTATCTGTTACAGTATTGAATTATTTCTGTATTTTCCTAATGTTTGTTGAATTTCCTTAAAACAACAATTTGAAATTCTCTGAGAGTTCATGCATTGTTATATGTTAGTCTCTGAAGATTTATTGTGATTGTCAGGTTATGTTGTAGTGTTATATGAGTGTTCTTGATATTTGTATATATATGATGATGTCTGTGCACTGAATTATTAGACATTTTTCCCAGTATTCAAAGTATGGCTTTGGTTTTATCTATTCTTTCAGAAAAATTTAAGCATTTTCTCTGAGCTTGTGGTTATTGCTACTATTTCAACACTACATGGAACTTGCATTCATGAATTTTACAAGTCTGCAGTCCATGTGTTGTCCACAGTCTTCCAAGAACAGTGCTGCACAGGGGCCATACCTTGTCCCACATTACTATGTCCTTTTTGCAGCTATGGCATATTTGTGACTTGAAACTGCCATAGCTAACCAAAGGTGATGCTGTCCAAAATACAAGTCCACCTCTATCTGGTACAAGGGTAGATCCAGAGGCTGTATCCAAGGGCATTGGTGTAGGAACAGTAGTCTTTGTGCTCTACTTCATGTTGTATTCCACCAAAATAGGCCTGGTGCTGAATTCCAAGGCACAGTCCTGTGCTTACTTCTATTCTTCAGTTGAAAGAATCTTTGTTTGATTTGTGTCACCTATCACTGGGGAAAGAGTAGTAGAGACAATCCCTTGTTTGCCAGGTTGTGTGTCAGAGATGTTGTGCTTGGGCAGAGAGCCCTGAGGGCAGTTGTTATAGGTCTCTGCCTGAAATTAGATTTCACTCTGGTGGTCCTGGTACTAGATTTTAAGTCTAAGACCTGAACTTAATTCCCTCACTCTTCTTTTAAGAGGGAGGTATCTCTTCCACCACAAGTTACTTGGAATTAAGGGAGAGGTTCAATGTGGGCAACTTTCTCCTGCCTTATACAATGTGTTTTTAAATTATTATTCTACTAAAACCAGATACTGCAATCTCCTATCTAGTACCCCTGGCACTTGTGAAGATTGTCATATTGCTCTACCTCCTATGTGCCTAATTTATGTGTTAAATGCATAAATTATATAGTTAACAAGCCCATAGGTATGTATAGATAAGAAAAAAAACAGTATACATGGGGTTTGACACTATCTGGCATTCTGCTGTTCCCTAGCACAGACTCTTTTTATACCACTGAGAGGTAAGAAATGGGGAGGATTTGCTACTATTTGTTGTTGTTTGGTACTTGGAATTGAACCCAGGGATAATTTTCCACTGACCTACATTCCCAGTCCCCTCCCCCACTTTTTTTAAGACAGTGTCTCAATAAGTTGCTGAGGTACTGCTAAGTGGCTAAGGCTGAACTTGAACTTGCAGTCTTCCTGCCCTAGTCTCCCCAGTGACTGGGATTACAAGTGTGCACCATCATACCCAGAAGCTACTGTACTTTATATACCATAAATGTATAAAATGTGCTTGAAACTATAAAAAAGAAAGAATATTACTGTAATTAGGTTAGCTGTGTATACTGCTCTATTACAATTCTAAAAACACATTTGTAAAGAAGAGTAAAAAGATATTTTTTTAATTAGAGAAATATACCTTTTAAATATGTTAAAAAATTGTGTGATTTTTTTTAATGTAAACCTTTCTTTGGATATAGCCAACATACATTAGACCCTTTGTCTTAAATTCTGTGAACTAAACCTGTTTTTCCAGTTTTTGTACAATATTTAATTAATATCCCTACATGGATATTTAAATAAAAACATATATTGCAAATCATACTTTAAATATTCACTTTGTTTATTTAAACACAAAAAGACTTTTGAAAATGCAAAGAGTGAAATACAGTTTTTTGCCTATTAGTCACTTCATAGTTGCACTAAATAATTTGTATTATTTTCAACAAAATAGATTTGGATTAACTCCAACATAATTTTGTGTATTTATCTTTTGTTTTCATTTCTAGAAAACAACCATTGAGTGTCACATATCAGAATTAACAGGCAGAATATTCCAACAAAAATTATAAAGACAAAAATTCAACTTTGTAAGATTGTTTTCTCTCATGAGGCACTTGGCAGGTTGTAGAGATCACTGTGATTTCCAATGTGTGGGAAGTAAGAACATCTCCACACTATTCCATGCAGGAGTCTACACTGATGAGCACTTTTTTGTATAAAATGTAATGAAATAAAATATTCCACTTTTACAGTAAAATGTTTGTGTTCCAACTATCCCCACTTTGAGATTTTTTTTCTAATGATACCTGATCTATATCAGAGACTGGGAATTCCCTGTAATACTTCATTAGTCTTGTCAACGAGATTTATTCATAAATGAGAATAAATGAGCATGTCAGCATAAGTTATTGTGGTAATTTGTGAAACTGTTAATGAGATATTTGCAGAGCTCATAAAAAGGAAGATCTATGTTGTTAAAGTACTGCATAGTCACTTTATTTTGATACAGAAAGTGAGCTAATATTTTAGCAAAACTACACTCTGATGCATCAATGAACTGAAGATGAATAAATGTCCCAATGAAAGAGGATGTTATTTGATGTTATTTAGATGTAGTGAAGACTTAACAAAAGGATGTGAAGAAGAAAAAGAGATTATTTTGAATACATTGCACACATTTTTAACTTTTGAGAAATAATTCATAATTATTAGGAAACAAATCAACAAGAAATATTACCTGAAACTTAGAATACACCTAAATATTCCACAGTTTAACAAGTATGTGGTGTTCTTGAATACAGACCCAGACATCCAGAATCTACAGAATGCTCAAGGGATAAACAAATTTTAGTACTGCATCCACAATCAGATCATCATGAGAATTAAATTTGTTGTGAGGAAAAATATAAAAGGATACTGATCAAAGGGGAAGATGAATATGTGTGTGTTTCTCAATTTAGGCAAGGTTTAAATTTTATAAACTCTACTAGGCAAGGGAAGGGGGTGATATTGGCAGACACCACAAAGCATTTTTTTAGCAGGAGAGAAACATGGGGATTTTGAACTGGAAAACATATCTACTTGTATGGAGAAGAAGTGGCATCTGTGGTTTTCTAGATATTGACATTGGCTTTATAGGGCTTTTGAAGAAGTTGAAGAAGGTGGTCCCTTAATTAATTAATTTCTCTATCCTCTGCACAGAGAAAGAGAATGAGATAGTTAAGAAGGCTTTGTAAAAAGAAATGCCTCTTGTTATGGCCTAATAGCTTTAGAGTATACCTGTACTAAAGTTGTAGGTGTGTAATTTAATTTTCTTGTTATACAAACCACGAACATTATTAATTTGGTCATTTTTGAAAGCTACTGAACCACAAAGAATTCCAAGGTTGAGATAAGAGTCAAATTTAGGTCTTCTGTTTACTTCCTTTTCTATTTGTGGTACAGTTTTATTCAATGGAGGACTTAGGCCATCAGTGTCCCTTTATGGGACACTTCATTACCAAAATCATGGAGGCAGTAAATGGAAAAGAGCATGAAACCTAGTATTCAGATCCAGGATTTATTCTACTGTTACTATGTGACCTGTTAAGAATTACCATGCTTCATTTCATCTAAAAATACTATTGTGCACTCACAGTGTTGTTTCAAGGAGTAAAGGAAACAATAAATGTAATGTGTGGATTATAGTATTGATATTTACCCTATAAAAAATTTTAAAATATTTCTATTGGTTGATTTAAAATTATTGTTATAAACCCATTGCAACCTGATATAAATAATATATTATTATGGGAAAAGTATGTTTTTCAGGAAAAATATTTAGTGAAAGGACTAGCTAAATTTTTGCAAGTCTCTTTACTGTTTGGCTTAGTAAAATGAAGATGGATTTTTATACCACTGCTACCTGATACTTTGGTTGTGACACATTCTTTTGGTAGTAGCATATGAATAAAATCTAATCTCACACAGATACTCAGTTGGAAAGTAAAGAATATTTTCAAAAGCTTTGTGTTGAAAATCAGACAAAACAAGACTTATTTTTTTGTTTGTATTTATGAAGCATAGAGAGATGATTCTATTTGAAGAACTGAACAATTATGGATGAGTATATAAGTCATATTTTATAGTCAAACTGCATGTATGCTTTAGTAACATAACCCAAAAAGAGTGATGTGTATTTAGATGATATTATTTTTGAAAGTTATACCTAAGCAGTATTTCTTTTATGTGCCCCTAAGAGAGAAATATTATCCATTCTAAATGACTTCTGATTCACAATTATGCTTATCTGGAAAGGAAAGTTCATTAATGTAATCACATCCATTAGGTTCATTATACTGGAATCACTTTTAAAATTTATAATTAATTATTTACATAGTACTTTGTATTTTACAATAAAATTTGGATACCTAATCCTGCCATTAAATACTCTGCAGAGACTTATGTAATCTGAGCTCTTATCCTCATTTAATTGTCCTTTCTACATGACAATCTGATCATTAAACTGAGGATAGAGAATAAAGCATTAACCTAGAATTTATGATTGTTTTTAACGTATCATAGTCATCTCCCTTTTATATTTAAATATGTATTTTTTTACACTGCTGCTGCATACAATTGAACTGTTAAAACCCTCTCCAAAATATTGATCTGGCATTATCAAATGACATTGTAAAGCTATAGTAAAAATGCTTGCAGCTCAGCCTCTGCCAGCAGAGGTTGCTCTTAGGTTAGTGATTATCTCCAGATTGCATTATAGCAAGAATATTAAGCAATGGAATTGAAGCTACATTATGATGCAATTATGCTGAAGTTAGATTTAAATTGAATAATAACTACTTCAGTGACTCTCAGTGTGTTAATCTCCACATCATCAGAAATTATCCTCTTTACAAAGATATCTCTGTAGCAGAGCAAAAGTGACATTCTTGAAGTGAAAAGAGTTTAAGGCTTGCCAGGAATGGTGAACTGATAATTTATAAAATCAGAAAGAAATTTTGAGGTTTATCAGGATAGATATATAAAATTATATACTTGTTCTCATCATACAACTCCTTTGATTTGCTTTAAAAATACAAATCAGTGAACATCGGTTTGAAAAAATGCAAAATAAAAAGTAATTCCATATATGTGAGAAAAATACTTTGTAATAGATATTTTTAAAATCTCAAAGTAAGTAGAACATATAAACCTAAGCACTGACACAAAATAAAATATTTTTAAATAGGTTCATGGATGTGTCAAGTTCATTTTATAAAGAACATTTGTGGGATTTGAATTCCATCTTGATAATTCAGACATGTAAAATTAATTAAACTAAATACTTCATTAAATAGGAACTTTAAAAACCAGTTTTATTTTAGAAATTTTAAATGGCAGCAAACATGAGATGGAGCTTTTGTCGTCTTTGATAGAAAAGCTGTGTAAAAAAGAAAACTTTCTATAATATTATTGTCTGCAAATACACATTTGAAACCAAGAAGTATTTTTAAACCATCTTGTCAGTAACAAGAGTATCTATAACATGATCTATATTGGGGCCAAGAAAACTTTTTATGAAAGGCTAGATAGTAACTATTTTAAGTTTTGCAGATCATGTGCTTCCTGTCCTACTTAACCATGCCACTGTAGTGCAAAAGCAACCCTAGATCTTAGATAAAGAAAAAGTGTGGCTTTGTTCCAATACAACTTTATTTTTGAAATCATCAGGTAAACCAGATTTGTCTCACATATGGTAATTTGCCAATCCCTACCTTATATCATAATATTATAGATAAAAGTAAAATTGCTAATCAATATAGTTTTATTTCAACATTGTTTGTTACTGTTTCATAACATCTGTGGGGCATATGATATACATTGTTCCATTTTATTGTGTTACAGTTGGATTAATATTTTATCATCTGTTTTACACATGAAGCCATAGATTAAGTATATTTATAATTATTTTGCATTCTAGTATTACTACACCTTTATTAAAAATTATACATAAATTTAATTTAAAGATGTCACTCTGGGAGGATATCCTATGTATACCATAATTAAATGTATTAAAATTATAGTTTTTGTTTTCTTTTTTCTTTTAAAATGAATGTTATTTTCCCCATAGAGTTATTCAGGATCATTTTTGCATTTTTATTTAAAATTAATAATTGAAAATAAGAGAGTATGGCTGAGAATGTAGCTTAGTGATAAAATGAAAGCCTAGTATGTGTGAGGCCCCAAGTTCAATCTCCAGAACTATAAAGAAAAATCATTTTTTAAAATTTGTTTATAAATATTGTAAATATTGACTCTGTCGAAAATTTATTTTCATATTAATCAAGCGATAACAGAATCTCAGTGCTAAAATATTCTGTAGGAATGTGAAAAAATAAGTTATTTTGAACTTCTTCAAAGTAGAGTTCTAATTCTATACTGGGATATTTTTAAATGTATTAATGTTGTATTCTTGATGTTGTTATAGGGTTAATTTTTGATTCAGTTATTATCAACATTGTACAACCAATTGGAAGGCCTGGCAATAGTTGGTAATATTGAATATTAATTAAAAGCCATAGTCCTAAAAATACCTAAGTGATAATAATAATATTATAAATAATAATTGAAAGCAACCATAATATTTTCCTTTATGACTGACTACTTTGAGTATCTTGCAAATGAGGAAATTAATTCTTAGAAAATTTTGCCCATTGTTTGATCAGAAAATGAAAAATGGTTATGAGCCTTTAGGTATTCAAGAACAAATTATACAACTTGGTCAAAAACTGAGATGACAGAGTTGTGCAATGGCGGCAATAGCTGTCTTTCCCCAGTGCAGATTATTTAGACTGTGTCTCAGTTGTAACATGGAAATGTGCTTTCTTTCAAAAGCACCTGAATTCCCAATCTATACACAAATTCTATTTGTTTGCTGTTAAGATCACGTAAGTAATGTTTTAAGAAAGTAGATCTGTGATGCCAAACAGCTACTATAGTGCCATCTCCATTGGTTTTAAGATATAAGTAAAATGAAAATTTTCATATACACTTGTATATTTTTAAATATATGAAGCACTAACTGTATTCCAAAAGCTGTTTCTTAAATTTAATACATTTAAGAACATATTTTAGCAAATACTTTAGGATGAGAAAAAAAAAATAAGTAATGTGACCTTCTAAAACATTTGTTGCTAAGCTTTTGGTGAGAAAATACATCATGTAGAGATTTTGTAAGAAGTGATTGGTTACTTAGAATCTAATGTGAAAAAGTGCCTATATTTTTCTGCCACAAATAGTAGTTCATAAAAAGTTAAAGTTTAAGCTAATTTTATTATAAGTTCACTCTGTATCTGGATAGTATAAATGTAAAAGAAAAAAATTTGAAATTCAGTTTTAACTTCTTAGAAGCTGCCCTTTGGTAATCTGAATGAATGTGGTTTTTAAACTCTATGAAAGGTTTATATAACTATCCTAAAATTCTTCATATGCCTAGTGTGTAAAAATATTTTCTTAGATGGGATTAATAATTTAATATGGACAAGAAAACGAATGTTTTCCCTTAGAAATAAAATGATATCATTTATTCTCAGAGCATCTTTGAACTTCCATTTTTTTAGTGGAGAAAACAATTTTTCAAATAATTTGAAATAAAATTTAAAACAAGATTGGCTTCTCTGCCAAGAAATTCAAAGAATATATTTAAATTTTAGTTGCCTGTTATGTATATGCATATATTCAGGATATGTAATTTTAATCAGAGGGGCCAAAGAATATGCATGTTAATACAAGATAGCATAATCTTGATTTCAAACTATGCATCCTAAAGTACATGTGACTCTTGTCCATTGAAATGGAAAACAAGTTTTGATCACATTCAAATGTTATGTGAATACATGTAGGTTTTGGATCCTCCAGAGTAGTTGTATGTTATATCCTGCTTCATGATGAGGTAGAGTAACGTGGAGTAAACTGTAGTCTGGATCTAAACTTCCTCTGTGAATGAAAAGATTTGGTTTTATGATCTGGGATTAAATTCATATCTGTGATAGTATTCAGTACTTAAAAGCACATCTCAAAATAAAAATAGGCTCTTAGATTTGTCCCCTGGATTTATATTTACAAAAAATTGCAACTATTATCTCCAGTGAATCTGTAAAGTATATGTATTCAAGCAATAGGACTAAATAGGCATTTCTAAGCTATGTCTTACTTACAGTATTTTGTAAAACACTATGAGAATTTTTTAAAAATAGGAAAAGAGGAAAAGAAAGACATCAAGAGACAAAGAGGGTAAGCAGTTATTTTATTTAAAAACTAAATAGTTTCATTATTAACACATATAGGGAGCTTTGACACCTGAATTGCCTTAATGTGCCCTAGTATGGAACTTAATATAAAATGTAGGTAACAAATATATTTTGAATCAAAAAGAAAAAAAAAACACAAAAAAAAATAGTTTGGTTTTTGCAACCATTATAGAATGTGATGGTTAATTTGATTCTCAAATTTGATGCCTAGAGAACTGGTAGTGTTACTTCTGGGAGGGTCAATGAAAATCTTTCCAGAGAAGATTGACACACTGAGTGAGGAACACCCTCCCTCAGTGTGGGTGAGCAACATTAAATCTGCTGGGGCCCCAGATGGAACAAGGAAGCAGAAAAAGGAAACTATGGCTTTTTCTTCCAAAGCAACATGTGTCTTCTCTTCCTGTTGCCCTTGGATACCAGACTCTGGATTTTTCAGCTTTTAATTCTGAGACTTGCAACACAACCCTCTGGGGACTCTGGAAACTTTAGCTTTCCTGATACTGAGGTTTCTTGGACTGAGTTAAAATGTTAACTTCTCTGGATATCCATTTTTCAGATCACTTATAATGTAACTGTGTAAATATACATATAAATCACACATTTTCTTCTGTTTTTTTTTTTTTTTTTTTTTTTCTGTTTGTCTTGAAATGATGACACCGATGTGGAGGGGGTTTTGTATTTTTCAAATAAGCAATGATAACGAAACTGGGTTATGGAGACATTTGGTAATTTGCCAAAGATGAAATCGAGACAAACATTGGCCATGATTTGTGCTTATAATTAAATCACTAATGCTGCTTTATGTACATATGTATGACATGGAGCTGACCTCCAATTTTCATCAAAAGTCCAGCTGAAATTAGGAGATATTTGTGTTTATGTGTCTCTGGAAGTGGGCATAAAAACGAGTGGTATTTGAAGGATGAGGCCTATATGCATATCTCAATACAAATATCCCCTTTCCCTTTTTTTTTACTCTGTAGTATACTTGAAGTATATACTACATTTTATGAGTTGGTTAATACATACCAGAGGTTATCATTTCAGACTTTTGGGGTGAATGTCAAATACAAGTAGAAATTTATCAGCCTGCATCAGTTTACTTCCAAATGAAACACATCCAATACAAATGTATTTTTATATTCTAAGGCTTATTCCTGGATCAAACCACATAATTGGATGGCATACAGAAAATATTTTTGAATTAACCATGTACTATCTCCTCATACTTGTATATTATCAGACAGTTTAAGAATCAATTATATGAAACTCAGTATTATATTTATTACAGGGATATTGTTGATGATGCATCACTACATCATTTAGAGTCCCATATTCTAAAATATATGCCATTCCTCAGTGCCAACAAATCTCTTGGCTCAAATAATTCATTAATTTTTGTTGATAATATAAATTTACAACAGATTATATACCAATTTTTGCAAAGATCACCATGTTACATTTAAAAACTGCAACTCTTTATTTTAAATAGCTTCTTATTTTATTTACACGCACAAATCTGGTCTAGCTTTCATGCAATCTTTATCTGCCTTTTTTATTTCTAAATTTTAGTGATTCAACTGTATGTGTTTGAAAAGTGGCTTTATTTTTTTAACAAAGCAGTATAAAATTAAGAAAAAATACACAGCATTTGAAATATAAAGAATAGGAGTAAAAATAAAGTCAATATCCAAAGGAATCATGCAATATTAGAAAATTAGAAACAGGATAGTTTAATAGGCTAGAGAGAGGACATTCAGAAACACACAATATCTGAATGTCTAAGTTAGCAATCAGATAATCAACCTAAGGATGCCTGTCTTTGGCTCTTAAAAGTTTGGAGAATGGGGCAAATTACCAAGATAAGCAGTCATGTATTCTTGTACCCAGGTTTAAGAACTGACATGTAAACTAAGGGAAGTTTAAACTAGATGAGAAACTAAAGAGTTATTCTTGATAATACTCTTAATCCTTAACTCCCATTGTTAAGCCATCAAGTCTACATGACATAGTCTGGAAGATTTATTTCATATTATTTTATATCCTTTCCCATGGCACCAGTCTCATTATTAAAATGAGAAATTATTAAAATTACATCACATTTGGTCTTTATCCTTCTTCCTTTGTCTTGAATCTTCTTATTTTAGCCAGAGTTATCCTTCTAAAAAACCAAAACATAAATATACCTTCACTATCCCTACTAAGCTTATATTTCTAGAAGTAGTTTTGAATTTCCATCAGAATGAAATCTGGGGGTCAGTTTTTCTCCTCACCTATCTAGAATGAATTCTTTCCCTCACTGCCTTGGTGTTATTGCACAGAGTGCCTTTTTAGGGAGTATTGGGGGTTGAGGGCATGCTAGTTTGTTGCCTTCCAGCCCTTGTATCTGGTTAATTTGCTCTCATCTTTTCAATTTCATTTCCTGAGATACTCTCTCACTGAAATATTCTCCCTTGATTTCTCAACTTGGTTAAAATCCTGGTTATGTGTTGACAGAACGCACTGTACTTCTGCTGGTTTTTAGCAGTGTCTGTATCTCCAGCACATAGCAGTTTCTGACACAGTCATTTGTCTGTAAATTATTGTTTAATAAAGAAATTAATCTCAAGTGCAAATTTATACTGATTTTTACAAGGTTGAACTAAAAATTTTTCCAGATGAAGATCCTAAACAGCTCATAGTGGCTAAGTCTTGGCTGAATAGATAAGAAAGATTTTCAAGATTCCAGAAGAGGAGGCTGACTTACTCGTTTGCTTCTATAGCATATCTGGTAACTACCAGTTTCTAAACACATCTAGTAAAAATCAGTTTGTAGATGTCAGAGTCGGGCGTTCTATGATTCTTCATTTTGATGTCAAAATGTTTTCCTCACTAACAGTATTCCATTTAATAGAACTTGTACAACTGGGGTTTTGTACAGTGTAGAAGTATGGGATTCCTCTGAAACTCTGTAATGATGTTAATCTTTGGAAATTAGACAAATTATCCCTGCATATCCTTTGAATGGAAATTAGACAAATTATCCTAAGTATCCTTTGAATCACAGACAGAGATATTTTGGTCATTGAGGATCTCAAGCAATCTTATGATCACCATCTGTCTCCACCACATAATTTCATTTTAGGAGTTAGTCTGTGAAACTGTATAGCTTTGTTGGGTCAAAAGTAAGAAAAGATTCTTCTTCACAGCTATCAGGGTGAATATATTATGTTTATTTGGTATACTTTGAGCTAGTTCCATGTAATAAGATCAGTACTCCATTATTTGATTAGCTCAATAAGTGAATAATAATCTTTTTTATTCTATTCTATTTTATTTGTTTATTTTTTTGGTACCAAGGATTGAACTCAGGGGTGCTTATCCACTGAACCACATCCCCAGCCCTTTTCATATTTTATTTTGAGAAATAGTCACGCTAAGTTACTCAGGATCTTACTAAGTTGCTAAGGCTGGCATCGAACTTGCCATTCTCCTGCCTCAGCTTCCCAAGCCACTGGAATTGGACACCCCATTCCACCAATGAAAAACTCTTAACTGGGAAATACAACCTCAGGGGGAAAAATATATATGTGTATATATATATATATATATATATATATATATATATATATATATCCAATAAAATCTAAGAGATAAGGCATCTTACCATAACGACCTAATGCTCTGAACTCACTGCTGCTTAGCAAAAGCTGTGAATAAATTATACAGCTTATAGTACAGAATATTTGCTGATATATAAATGAAACATACTTATTCAGCAAATTTGTTTGAACATTATATTTTTGATTAAATGATGAACTATTTAATCTCTGTAGTTACGGTCACCAACAACAACTAGTATATCAGTTATGTTCTTTTTTCATTCTTTCTTTTTTTTATGTTTCACACAGATGCCTGTCATTATAGAGGAAAAAATTAGTCTAAATACATAAATTTTACTAAATTTTAAACAGTTAATTTTATTTTAATAAAGTTTTTCATTTTCAAAGTTTTCTACATTACATACAAATTATTTTCAACATAAAGACTTGAGCTTGACAATCCTTGAGATTGTGCGCTGGCCCAAAATAAGGATAAAAGGAATGTATGTATGTGTCACCATTTAGCTTAATAGAAAATTATTTATGTTTCTATTGATGACTAGTTATTTACACAATTAAATTAAAAACAATATGAGAAGTATTTATAATTTCTTGTTTTTTTTGTTCTCTTTATGCTGCTCTACATACTGTTGGTAATGGGAGAAGCAAAATTCATAGATAATTGATATTATATACATATTTTCATACATTCTTAGATATGGGGAATTCTTCAGACCTCTATTATTACAACCAGAAATGTGATCCATTTACTTGCCACAATCTATTTGTGCTGATAATTTTGATACACATCTTTCTGGAATGAATAACTCCTACTCTAGCTTAGCAAGTAGGCGATTATGAATGTAATTTATATTTCTCTTTGTGAGTGGGAATCATGTCTCTTTTCTAAAGAAAAAATCTCCATACATATTTCAAAATGTATTCTTTGACAGATCATTTAAGTTTCAATGCTAGAATTATTTTTCTATTGATAGCAGTGGCAATTTATACCTAGTTCTTTATTTCTCAATATGTTGTGTCCTCCTCCTTTTAATCAAGTGCTTTGCTTAGGTTTTCTAATCGCCTATTATAACTATTGTACAATTTCTATCTTCCTCATTAAATGCCAAACATCCCCTTACATATCTCCCAATAGGCCTCATTTCTTCTCCAAACAATTGAGAGGGCCTTTCCTTATTCTTTATTTTTATCTTCTCTGTCTGCCCTTATGTTGAATTTTGAATGTCAGTAACAGAAACTGGGAATAGATATCTTTATATAATACACTTTATCCTACACAAAAGCACAAACTCCAAACTAAAGTATTTCATAAAAGTTATTACAAACTTGAAGTGAACAAAGCTATCATTGAATACATCTATATGCTCTTACTGAAAGTAATTTTTAAAAAATCATAAATTTATTTTATTTGGTATACAATGATGATGCACCATAGATATGTCAAAATTTTCATAAAAGGGCATATTTCTTATTGTGTGGTTTTATTCTAATTGCATTTAATAATATTAAAAGGTGTTTCAAGCAAATATGAATTCGCAAATTTATGTGGAAACTTTTTCTCTCCCATTTAACCCTGACTATAAAAGACTATGTCTTTCTGAGGTTAAGGTGTTCTTACCACTCTAACTTCAATTTCTTGTAATTTTGATTAAGGAGATATTTTAAAAATTTAAAATAATTATATTTTTATTTGATACACAAATCCAAAATGCTATATATTAATTGGGTACCATGTGATGTTCAATAAATATATACATTGTATATGTTTAAATGAGCCTTAATATGTCTATCTAATTAAGGAGAGTCTTTTTTTTTTTTTGGTACTGGAGATTGAACTCAGGGGCACTCAATCACTGAGCCACATCCCCAGCCTTATTTTGTGTTTTATGTAGAGACAGGGTCTCACTGAGTTGCTTAGCACCTCGCTGTTGCTGAGGCTGGCTTTGAACTTGCAATTCTCTTGTCTCAGCCTCCCAAAGTGCTGGGATTACAGGCTTGCATCTCCGCGCCCGGCTAAGGAGACTCTTTAATAGTCAATTAGATTATTATTCAGTTCTTTGGAGGCTAATTATGCAACTTTTTATAAAATTCACATTCCAATTTGGTTATGACTCTTTTTATCCAGAGGACTGCGGAGGACAGACGTTCCAAGATGGTGCTACAGAAAGGCCATATATTGTAGCATAGAAACCAGAAAGTTTGGGGCTGAGGATGTATAGCTCGGTTGGTAGAGTACACTCTACCAATTGCATGCACAAAGCTATGGGTTCAATCCCCAGCACCACACACACATAACAACAATAAAAAACAAAGTTGTGATGGAAGATTTTTTAATATTCTAAATGTTGGAAATTAGAGGTTTTAATAAAAGAGGTTGGCATAGAATACTAAATTTAGAATTTATGAAAGAACTTTATACTTTTGCTTTTGAATGCTGAGCATCTTGTCCACTCACCTGAATTTTCTCCAAGTG
Source organism: Xerus rutilus (assembly GCA_028644305.1). Lineage (NCBI taxonomy): Eukaryota > Metazoa > Chordata > Mammalia > Rodentia > Sciuridae > Xerus > Xerus rutilus. The sequence continues at coordinate 30,326,130 of CM053409.1, forward strand.
CCTCTCTTTTCTCCCCATTCTTTTCTGATGTTTCACGTCAGTGTATGTAATCAGGGAAGTGGGTTTATGTGACTGTGTCCCAGTGGAGACTGCTAGACAAGAATCCCAAAGTAGGAAATTCTACCAACACACAAAATGTGTTCATAAGGTACTAGAGAGCTTGAAAGGCACAGTAAATGCCCACTGTAACACAGTGTGATCATTCCTGTCTGGATGGAATCTAAAGCCTATAATAAGAAATAGTGTAAAATTGTAAAAATATATCCAACCATTTCAGAAGAGTCTTATGTGTTAGACAAATGAATTAAGAGTACTTGGCAAGGAAACAAGCAAAGTAATAGTTCATTATTTTCGAAAGATTAATTTGGCAACAGTAAGTGGAAGAGAAATAAGAATGGAATAAAAATAGTTAAGAAATTTTTGCAATAGTGAAATCAAGATTTATGTGCCTTGCCTTTTTAGTCCTAATAGACTTTGGGGAAAGGATGATAAAATATATGCTGTGAAATATCTAAAATTAGTATAGAAAATGTATAAAAAACAAACATGTTTTTAGGTGTCATTTGAAATGAACAACTTTAATTTAATGACAAAATTTAGAAACATCTTAAGTATCAAATATAGTTAATCTTATATAGTGTTCCTAAAATTAAAGTGGTTACTGAAAAATATTGCAACAAAGAAATAGTTTTGACAAAAAAATTTCTGGAAAAAACTAATAATAATTTATTGGATTATAGTGTAGCCTTGACAAAATTATCAGGTATAAATGCCAAGGTAAGTAAAAACAGGTGTTAACATTTGTTTGAAATTATTAAAGCGAAACAAACACATACATTTTATATCATACCATGATGTCATCTGTGTTTAATGTAACACTGAGCAATTTGCTTTTGTGCTATTTGACTAATTGGTATTTATGTAATTTATCCACATGCTCTCAGATATAACCAGCCTGGTGGTGCAATAGCAAATGTAAAATGAAAATAATGTCAGAGAAATATCTCTTGCTTAGACTTGCTACCAAAGTATAAAATCCCTAGCCAAAGTGCAGGTGCACATGCTTATAATTTCAGTGACTACTGGGAGGCTAAGGCAGGTTCAAAGTTCATGACAGTGTCATGAGACACTGTCTCAAAAAAAAAGGACTGGGATATAGCTCAGGGATAGAGCACCCCTGGGTCTATTCTACAATATAAATAAAGTTCTAAATCTGAGATAATTTTGTTATCTATATTTTTCATATAAGAATAACTAAGAGTCCCTTGGGCCTGGTATGTTGCAGTTTGAATTCACAGAAGTATAATCTGAAATAAAGTTTAGGGTGCAAGATGTTTATTAACATGACGATCTCAATCAACCATCTTTACTATACCCATTCCCCTTTCCCACCCCCCACCGCATGCAGAGTTCCTCCATTTCTCTTATGTTTTCCATTCCCACCCCCCTTATGTATCAGCATCCACTAATCAGAGAGAACATTCGGCATTTGGTTTTTTGGGATTGGCTTACTTCACTTAGCATAATGCTTTCCAATTCCATCCATTTGCCTGCAAATGCCATAATTTTATTCTCTTTTATTGCTGAATAATATTCCATTGTGTATATGTACCAGAGAAATGGAAAAACTGAGCTCTATATATGTACTATGACTTGAAATGCAATTAAATAAACTAATTTAAAAAAAAGATGTTTATTAGGAGATGTCCTTAAAATTGGCATCCATGGCAGGGAGGAAAAGGAAGGAAGATTAGGGAAAAGGAGGAGTGCAGCTTTGATTCAAGATGGACAGCCTTGGTGCACTCTACAAGGAGCTCCTCAGTTAAAATGGACCTATCAAAATTGTTCCAGGTTGGAACAAAATGGAAGTGGTTTAGCTTTAGGCAGTGGATAAGACTCCTGAGAAGCTTGTGACCTTCAGAAAGGTGGGTCTGAAACCCAATGCATCCCTTTAGTCTTATTGCCAATGGCATTTTCACAGCTGGGGCAACAATTTTTAACTTGAAGTGAGAATTGGGGCAGGGCATCTCTATCACCTAAAAGTTGATAGACCAAGATCATAAAGCTACTGGAAACAAAACAGTTTTGTTTCTAAGGCCAGTTTTCTAAATCACTATGCTATAAATCCCTCTTCTTTGTAGCTCCTGAAACTCATCCAGTAGGCTGAAGCCTCTATCCTCAGTTTAGCTGTTGTTCCTATTGGCAATATATACCTCATCATTCACTGTCCACCACTGAGCCTGCCTCAGGACTCTATAACCATTCCAACATTCATGAAAATACTACTGATTTGCACTTTAAAGTTTTGTGCATTGAATTCAAGAATGCTTCAAGCTATATTCGTTTGTTTACTTATTCAATCAAATATTCATTAACTACCATTTGCCAACAACTTATAAACCTAGTTTTAGAATAGAAGGAAAGGGGAGGTCCTGATTTACAGAAAATTTGTGTCATTTATTTATTTAAATTTATTACAGCTCCCTGGCTTATTGTCTTTATAGACTATAGTAGTTAAGGGTTTTTGTTTTGTTTTGTTTTGTTTTCCTGAAGTTTTGGGAAGAGCTTCATCAAATGACTCATGCCCATAGGATTCACAGATAATGTAAATAAAATCCTGACTAGTCACATTGCCCACCAGCCTTGGACTTGCCAAGATTTTTGGAATCTACTCTGGGTCCATATATACCTGGATATGAAGAAATTAATTAATGGAATGTTATAATAATCACAAGACAAATGTTTCTATTGTGGTGACCACTAGTTATTTAGCATTTTCAATTACAGTTTTAGAAATTTCAAAATTGATGAAAATGTGTTGTGATGCTAGGAGAAATTGGTTTTCACTGGCACTTTTCTTCACATCAGTATATCTATCCTGAGCAGTGACTGGTTATTTTATCTACACACCCAGAACCTAAGTATATGAGCAGTCTAAAGGTGGAGAGTTTCATGGTTGACATTCTAGGTTGGCTACCATGATGCCTTTTCCCAGCTTTCTTCCACTTTTTCTGCTCTTAAATACTAATAGGAAAAACAATGCTTTTCCAATTTTTTTCCTTTCTTTTCTTTTCCTTCCTTCCTTTCTTTCTTTTTTTCTTTTTATTTTTTTTACTGTAGGAGTAGCAGTGTTATGCAATTCTGACAAATAAGTGCTGAGGATTTCATGGGGAAGCTCTCTTTTCCTTAATGAAACATTCGATATCAGAGATACAGAGATTTCCTTTTAATTCCTGCCTGCCATTTTGATATATTGTCTTAAGATGAGTAGTCCTTTCATGACTATAAAGGTTAAATTAATTTAGGGATTTGATCTTGGTATTGCAAACTAGGGAACCAACACAAGTAGTTGATATCTTCTTACAATGATAGAAATATGAATCTCTTTATCATAGCCACTATCTAGTATACTGTTACTCTCAGTTAAAATCATGCCTGTTACAAACAATGGTATATAAATTCAAAATGATACTTCATAAATTTATAAGGAGAAACATAATGATTAAACTATCAGAATTATTATTTCATCATGTTGAAGTTTTTCTACTCCTTTAAATAGGAAAATCAAACTATAAACTGCATGGTGAGGATTTCATTGAAAGAAAAGAATATCTAATTAAAACAGATTTGGATAACTATTCTACTGTCATCATAGCAGAGATAGTTTGACTAAGACTGTAATACTCCTAACTCCACTGGTAATGTTTATTCTGAACTTTACTAAGATGAATCCTGACTATTTTTTCCGCTATGACTGTTTCTAACTTGGGCCCAGAACTCTATGTAACCTTTGGCAAGCACTTTTTCCTCTGTTTCATTTTTAATAAGCATATTGATATCATAACATTTGTGTGAGGATTAAATAAAAAAATACTTCAAAAGAGCTTAGAATACTGTCTGGAATATAGTAACTGCTTAATGACTTTAGATTTATTTCAAGTCTCATTAATACTCCTTTTTAAAGACATGTTTTCTGTATTTTAATGTTTTCAGTCAAGATAGCATCAGGTCTTATGACCTTAGATTCCTTTTGATTGACTAAGATGGTTTGCATAGGTATTTTTTATTTGATTAATTATGAAATTCCATTATTTAAAATATAATTAGAAGTCCTTACAAATCTCTCAATTTAAAATATAGATCAATTTATGTGTTTATGATAAAAAATGGAGAAATGATTAGTACTCACACATGCATACCTACATATTATCTCATCAATTTTAGTGTGCTCCAGTATAAACCATTTGTCATGGAGTCCAGAGTAATGAGTATTCAGGGTAGTTCAGAAGTTCTGCTAAAGGCAAGGAAATTAAGTTCAATATTTATAGTCTGTTGCAAGGTGCTTTCTGTTCAGTATTCTTTTTTTGCTAAGTACTGCTCAAGTGTTCTGAGCAGACTTTTTTTTTTAATATTCTTTTAGTTGTCAATGGACCTTTATTTTATTTATTTATATATGGTGCTGAGAATCCAACCCAGTGTCTCACACATGCTAGGCAAGTACTCTGCCACTGAGCTACAACCTCAGCCCTGAGAACACTTTTTTGACTCATAAGTTTTCTGAGTTTCCCACAAAAATTTTAAGTGAAATAATGAGAGCAGTTAAAAAAAAATTGAGACCCCAAGTGAAATATTCTATGAAAAGGTGTCACAAATTGAGCCAAAATTGTCTTCACCTGTATTGTAAAAACCAGATGACCAACTCCAGGCTTCAAATTGATGAATACTCATTCAGAACAATAGAGGACAATCTGCCTAGATTAAATGCAGAACTAAACTGCAACCTCATTGAATAGCACAAATGTTTCATATTTTAAAATCCATCTATTAATTGAAAACAGAGAATAGCACAGACAGTGCTGATGGAAATTGCTATCTCCACTGGATATTAAAGATGAATTTATTTGTTTTGCTGTTATTTTTTGAGGGGCAGCGGGTACCAGGGATTGGAATCAGAGGCACTCGACCACTGAGCCATATCCCTAGCGCTGTTTTGTGTTTTATGTAGAGACAGGGTCTCACTGAGTTGCTTAGCGTCTCGCCATTGCTGAGGCTAGCTTTGAACTCACAATTCTCCTGTCTCAGCCTCCCAAAGTGCTGGGATTACAGGCATGTTCCACCGCGCCCAGCTTTCTGTGATTTTTAAATTCATCTTTTCTCACAAGCATTCCAACTACTCCTCATAATAATGTTAATGATGAGCATGATGCAAAAGTATTTTGTTTTTATTATTTGTAAATTCTCTATCACTTTGCAGGTGGGGATCAACCATGCCATTAAAAAAATGGAATCATTTTATAATTGCAGAAATGTTTCCATGTAACACAAGAATTTCTGATGTTATGATTGTTGTTGTTGTTATTTATTTATTTATTTTTTGGTACTGGGAATTGAACTCAGGGATACTCAACCACTGAGCCACATCCCCAGCCGTATTTTGTGTTTTTATGTAGAGACAGGCACTCACTGAGTTGCTTAGTGCCTCTCAGTTGCTGAGGCTGGCTTTCAACTCGTGAGTCTCCTGTCTCAGCCTCCCAAAGTGCTGGGATTACAGGCGTGCGCCACCATGCCCCACTTGAATGTTTTAAATTAAAGAATCTTGGACCCATTTCTCAAGACTGCTTATCAGTGATCTTTGGTGAGAAATATATGAGCAGGTTAAAGTGGAGCAATGAAGATCATGGTAAAATTTGCTACAATAACAAAATAGTTTATCAAGTATTATGATCCAGAATATATTCTGAATGATTAACAAACAAATTCCCAATCTAATTGTCCAACAATTCAAGTGATTTTGTTATTTACATCATCTAAATGAAATTGAAGATTAAAAGGCTAAATTGTTATTATGGTTTAGACTTATAATGACCCCTAAAAATCTTGTTTTGAAAACATGATCCCCAGTGCAGCAAGGTTCAGAGGTACTTATTAGGCACTAATTAGGGTTCTGAACTTATTGGTGGACTAATTTACTGACACCTGTAAGGACTACATGATGGTAACTTCAGGCAGGTGGGCTATGTGAGAAGGATGTGGGTCACTGTGCCTGTGGTCTTGGACTATATTTGCTCCTGGCCGCTTCCTCTGTCTTTGCTTTATGGCTGCCAGGAGCTGACAGCTCTCCTTCTCCATGCAGTTTTGCCATGATGGCTCTGCCTTGCCTCAGGCACAGAGCAATGGACCTTTGAAACCATGAGCCAACATAAATGTTTCCTCTTCGAAGTTGTTCTTTTCTGGTATTTTGATCTCAGCATTGAAAAGCAGACCAACACAGTAATTTAGTGAAATTTACTCAGTAAGGTAATTTAAACTCAGATTTTTTTGGACACTCAAATCTTGAGTTTTCACAAACAAAAATATTTGAATACATTTCATTGTATACATACAAAATTAATGATGATACTCTCATGTTAAGGAAAATGGTATACTATAAAATTAAAATTATAATTAGAAATACTGATTTGATTTCATTAGATAATTTATTATTAAAATTTTAATATATTTTAGAGGCATCATGTACCTAGAATTAAATATATTTTACCTTATAGTGTGCTTCTTATTTTCTCTCAGCTTTCATTCACATTGCTTAGAACAATCTAAACATTAATTTGTGTAAAGTGCTTTTAAAAATTCATTTACCCTGGATGTGGTGGCACATGCCTGTAATCTCAGCAGCTCAAGAGACTGAGGCAAGAGGATTGCAAAAAGCAGCCTCAGCAATTTAGCAAGGCCCTAAGCAACATGGAGAGACTCTGCCTCAAAATTTAAAAAAATAAAAAGGGATGGGAGATGTTGCTCAGGGGTTAGTGCCCCTGGGTTCAAACCCTGGTACCAAAAACCAAAAACAAACAGCATAACAACAACTACAACAAATCTGAATTTAGCTATGTGTTCAAATGAAAAGTCCACCAGACTTTCCTGCAGTAGAAATGATAGAGATTTCAGGTTTCAGGATGAACTTAAAGGGAGTTTGAGAAGACATAGAAAGATTTTCAAGTTACCACAAACTACTACTGAAGAAGGTTTCACTACTGTATAATATGTATCTTTACTTCTCCAGCCTCTGTATTCCTAAATTCTTGCCATTCATTTATTAAACTAAATGACACAGATTGTAGGTTTTTACTATGACTGCCTCCCATTCCCAAAACCAATATATGTATCACTCAATACAAGGATAAGTTAGATTTAAGAATCAAATAAAATCCAAAGTATTAATGGCTTAATATTTTAAATATTTATTTCTCACCGAGGCAACATATGAGACACACAAAGCATGCTGGGTTGCTTTTCTCAAAGCATTGATTTAGGATTTAAACTATTTTTATCTTTTAGCCATAATCTTAAAAGAATGATTTCCAAATCACCGTAATGGAAGAGAGAGTCAGAAGTTTGGGCAAGATGTCATAAATGTCTAGGACTGTAAATTTCTTACATCTTTTCTGTCTGCATTACATTGGCAGTCACATGACCAGCGTAATTGCCAAGTGTGACTATAAGTGTAGAGGCATACACTGGAATGGTCTCTCCCGCTGAAAACTGAAAATGTTATTGAACTTCAGAATTCAATGGGACTTACAAAAGAACTGTCTTGTCAAGATAATGAGAATGATATTTTTAGAATTAATACTTCTTAAGATTTAGATAAATGGAGTCCCCCAAAAGCTCATGTGCAAGAGAATGAGAGTTTAGAGGTGAAATTATTGGGTTATGAGAGCTTTAACCTAATCAGTGCATTAATCCACTTGAATGAATTAACTGGGTAGTAGGCACATAGGATGCGGCTGGAGAAGGTGGGTTACTGGGGATGTGACTTTAGGGGTTTACATTTTGTCCCTGATGAAGAAGACTCTTGCTCTACTTCCTAATTGTTATCTGGAATTGCTTTCTTCTTCTGCCTCTCCTCAAGCCCAGAGTAATGTAGCTGGTTGTCTTTTGACTGAGACTTCTGAAATCATGAGCCCCACGTAAATTTTTCCTCCTCTAAAATTGTTTTTGTAAGCACTCTTGGTCAAGTGTTGAAAGGGCTGACTGAAATAATAGTATTTTAAATTGACAGTTCACAGTTGTATGTATTTATGGAGTAAAATGTGGTGTTTTAATATATGTATACAATATGGAATGATTGAATCAAGATAATTAACATCTCTATCAGTTCACATTATTATTGGTAAGACATTTTAAATTTACTCAGAAATTTTGAAACATACTAATTGTGTTCATCCTACTATACAACAGATACCAAAAATTTATTCCTATTTAAACTACAACTTCATCTACTTTAAAAATTGACATCTATTTTCTCTTCTAGCCTCTACGGTACAGTAATCACCCTCTACTTTCTGCTTTATGATTTTAACATTTTGAAATTTTAGAAATGTGTGAGGTTGTGTGTATTTCTTTTGGTATCTGCTTTTTTCCCCTCCACTTGACATAATGCCCTCTAAGTAAATCTGCATTGTTCCAAATGACAGAATCTCCTTCTTTTTAAAGGCTGAATAACAATACTGTGTGTGTGTGTGTGTGTGTGTGTGTGTTTGTGTGTGTCTGTATATCACACCTTGTTCATTCATCTGTTGATGGACAGTTAGGTTAATTACACATTTTGACCATTGGAATAACACCCTAATGAACAGGGGAGCATAAATGTATCTTCAGGATATTTATTAAAAACTCCTTTGGATATACACCTAGAGGTATGTAAGTCATATGCAAATTCGAATTTTTATTTATTAAGACAACTCATATGTTTGTCATATGGTTGTATGAATTTACATTCCCACAGTGTGCAAGGGGCCCCTTTCTTCTACATCCATTCTAACACTTGATATCATCCATTTCTTTGGTAGCAGTCATTCTAACAGGTGTAAGGTATTATCTCATTGCGATTTAAATTTGTACTTTCCTGAAGATTAGTGATATTGAACATTTTTTTCATGAACAAATTGGTCATTTTTAAGTTTTCCTTGATTAATGTCTGTTCAGTTCTTTTGCCCATTTTTAAATCAGTTTATTTTCTTAGTATGGAATTGTTTGAGTTTCTTGTATGTTTTGGATGTAAACCCTTACCAGATATATTGTTTTAAAATATTTTCTACTGCTCTGTGTGCCATTTCCTCATTTTGTTAAATTTTCCTTTGCTCTGAAGAAGCTTTTTAGTTTGATGCCCTTCTATTTCACTATTTTTGCTTTTGCTGCTTGTGCTTTCATGGTCATATCCAAAAAAAAAAAAAAAAATCATTGCCCAGTCCAATGTTATGGAACTTTTCCTCTTATCATTTCAGACCTTAAAGTTAAGTCTTTTAACCATTTTGAGTTGATTTTTTATATTATGTCTGATTTCATTTTTCTGTATAGGGCTAACTTCCCAGCACTACTTGTTGAAGAGACAGTCTTCTCCCTTGTGTGCCCTTGGATCCTTCATGGAAAATCAACTGGCCATAAATGTGTGGGTTTCTTTATTGGTTCTCTGTATTGTTCCTTTTGTTGATTTGTCAGTTTTAATGCTGGTACAAAGATGTTTCGATGACAATAGATTTATGATCTCTTTTGAAATTAGAGTTGATGTCTTCAGCTTTGTTCTTTTTGCTCAAGATTATTTGTCTATTATGATACTTTATTTCTTTTGTGATTCCATACAAATATTTGCATAGTGTGTTTTTTTATTTCTGTAAAAAATGACATTGGGATTTTGATAGGGGTTGCATAAAATTTTTAGATATCTTTGGGTAATATGATTTAACAATATTAATTTTTGAAATCCATGAACATGTGATATATTTCCATTTATTTGTATTTTCTTCAATTTCTTCTATAAGTGTTTAATAATTTTTATTGTGTGGAATAATTTTGGATCCTAAAATTGATGAGGCTCATTCCATGACACTTCACTGTATATGTCAAAGTATACCATAATAATTAAGTCCTTCTATGCCATTTAGCAGCTACTCAACCGGTTTTATAAAATCATTATTTAATGCTCAGAAGGGAGAGGTAAAAACAATATAACAAAAAATTATTAGAAATTTGAGAACCTGAGCTCCAGGAGCAAGTAAAAATGTGATCTACTCTGACAACCTATACAACCTATATAACCTACATAACCTCTCCATACTACAGTGTGCTCATTGAGGAGAGCAGCTTATGTATTCTCTAGCTTATTTTCTATCTCTAGAATTCTATAGTTTCAGATATCCCAGAGAAAAGGACAGCAACAGTCAAAGGCTTAAATTTTAGTGTTAAAACTTCTTGGTTTTAATCTTGTGTAAGCAATTATTAAGAGCATAAATTAAACTTTCCATGTACCTCAGTTTTCTCATTCACAAAATGTTTTTTTAAAATTTTTTCTTGAGAGGACTAAATGACTTACCACATGGAAATAAGAATGCCTAGAACAAAATATTTAATACTTTTTGCTGCTTATTTTGCTGCTAAAATTAGAAATTATGAGATTTAAAATGTGAAATACCAAATCTTAAACATGATGACATATAAAGCAATTAGAGAGATTGGAATAAAGGATATGTTTTTATTGTTTATATGGTTTAACTCCTTTGATTTATTATGAAACATAAATCCTAGTTTTTGTGGTATTTGTTTCATTTGCTTAGATAATTTCAAGTAACTGTTACTAATAACTTGTTATATTTTAAAAACAAATGTCATATTTCTTTTACATAAATTTTACTTAGTGACAGCTTCTCTTCTCAGTTACTTTCATTTTAAAATTTCAGAGCCACCCTCAAGAATGGGGATTGTTATTCTGTGGTTCTGATGAGGGAATAAGGGTCACAGTATCACAGTTTTTGCTCAGTAGGTCCAGGATTTACTCAAGCTCAAAGAACTAATCTTGGGTACATTCAGCTGCATGTCAGCATCTCCTTCACTATCTGACATACTGGAACATCTGGGGCTTCATCTGGGAATTGATCAAACAAAAGAAACATATTACTGCCTAACATGGTGGCACAACTGCCATCTTAACTACTCAGGAGGCTGAGGCAGGAAGAGGATCATTTGAATAAATGAGTTCCAGACCAGCCTCAGCAACACAGCAGCCAATATTTAGGGGAGGGAGAGAGGGGGGAGAGGGAGAGGGGGAGGGAGAAAGAGGAAGGAAGGAGAGAGGGAGGGAGAGAAAGAGAAAGAGAAAGAGAAGAGAAGAAAAATGGTGCATTATGACGAATCATCTGAAAGAGTATGGGGTCTAGGAGTAGAGAACCTGCTTTGATGCTTACATCTCTCACTATCCTAAAGCTGCCTGACATTTCTCAGAAAGAGAATGGTTGTTCTGACAAAGAAATATGAGTAGCTATATATGGAAATTGCCAAATACTACATAAGTAATGCTATTACTACTGTTGTTGTTTTAAATAGAAATAAAAGTTAAATTTGAATTTCCTTCACATGGACGGTGGACATATGCTTAAGATCAATGACATCTTAATTACTAAATTCCTTATTAATTTTTCATCTTTTTCATATCAGCCTATTATTTATTTTATGGCATCTGACCTTTCCTTGCCTCTTTAAACTCTTTGGTAATGACTTTTCAATGTCTTTTCTTTCCTTGTTCTCTTCCTGTACAATCATTTCACCTTCCATCCCTTCTTGGTCTTCGATACTATCTTGATGCTCCTGTCTGCTGGAGCCTTAGTTGATAATTCTAAAGTCTTTTCTACTATCATCTTATGGTCACACTCTGATGGAGTCTTTGGCACTTTCTCTTGTTAGCCTTAACTGATGACCTCAGGCTGATGAATAAAAATGCACTTTAAGCCTTGAACTCTTTTTTTAGTGCCAGATATGTATTTTTAGCTGAATTTTCTGTCTCCAGCTTTTACCCAGGCTTCAGAAATTCAAAACCAATAACTTAATTCATTATCTTCTCCATTCAGATTTCTTTCCTATTTCTCTTCTCACAATAACAGCATTATTGTCATTGATCCATGTTCTGTCTAATTATAGGAAGTCTCCAAACATAATCTAACTCTTATGAAGATTTCAATCCTCTCTCCTTTCCATTCTGATTTTTGTCTTACTTACCTTGGTTAGAATCCCCAGTGATTCTTGTCACCTTGCTACAATAGCCTTCTCACTCATCCCTGACTTCCCTAATCTTAAGGCAATAAGCAGCATCATTGGTATTGTCTGTCTTCTTAAAATAAATTTTAATTAAATGCAATTTGTACCACCACTATATCACAATATCTAAAAGACCCCACACAAACCTAGAGAAACAATAAAAATAGGACCCTTCCATAAGATAGACTTGGGTTTGTCACCTGATTCATGACCATTTAACTAGCTATATGTGAGCTTATTAAGCAAGTTATTTCCTTCTTTGAAGCACGGGATCTCCATTTATCAATGAGATTACAAATAAATCTTGTAAGAATTAGAGAAAATGTATGTAAAATGTATATTGGAGTGTTGAGAAAACAGGAGGTACTTAATAAATAAAAGCTAAGGTCCACTATAGCACATGCAGTCAACTAACCCAGGAATCTAAGTATCAATAAAACTGAGATTTTCAGTGTTTTCAATGATGCCTAGTTCTTTCGAATTGATTTGTTCACATTATGTACTCTGCTTGGAATATCTTTTTCTACCCTGATTACTAAGTAAATGCTTTCTCATTATCAGATATTAGGTATCATTAGTTTTGTGAATCTGTGATATCTTTTAGGTAGCATTAGTTTTCCTCCTTTTATACTTTTTTATTTTAGTTGGCCTCATCTCCTTTGCACTTACATTATTTATATACTCAATAATATTTGCTAAATAAATGCAGTACAATATTTTCAAAAATGCCTAGAGACTTTCATCCAAATTCATAAGAAACTTTAATTTTTTCCTCAAATCTAGAATTTTGATCTTTATATTTTTAATTTTTCAAGATTTTCTCCACAAACATTACATTAGCAACTTCCAGAAAAATATTGACACAAGTCAAACAATATTTTTATTTGTTTGACTGTTATTTTTAAATAGCAAAACATACATTTAAAAGGCAGCCACATAAATGTTTATAGCAGCTAAATTTGCAATAGCTAAACTGTGGAACCAACCTAGATGCCCTTCAATTGATGAATGGATGAAGAAACTGTGATATATATACACAGGGGAATATTACTCAGCATTAAAAAAGATTTAAATCATGGCATTTGCAGGTAAATGGATGGAGTTGGACAATATCATGCCAAGTGAAGTAAGCCAATCTCCCAAAACCAAAGGCCAAATGTTCTTTCTGATAAGTGGATGCTGATCCATAATGGGGAGGGAGGAGAATGGAGGAACTTTGGGCAAAGGGGAGGGGGGGAGAGGAGGGGGCATAGGGGCAGGAAAGATGGTGGAATGAGATGGACATAATTACCCTAGGTACATGTATGACTCCATATATAGTATGACTCTACATCATGTACAACCAGAGAAATGAAAAGTTGTGCTCCATTTGTGTATAATGAATCAAAATGCATTTTGCTGTCATGTATAATTAGAGTAAATAAATATAAATAGTAAAAAATAAAAGGTAGCAAAATGCCAGAAAATGCTTATATCAAATGTAATAGACAAAAGTGACTATTCATTATATAGGGGTGAGGTTAATGTAATGATAGGAAGAATATACACTTTGAAGACAATCTGTTTAGTCCTTTTCTCACATATAGATTTGTGATTCTTAGTCAACTTATTGAAACTTATTTATTTTAGTTATTTTAATCGAATTAATTATACCTGTATGGTTTAGCTGTGGAACATCCTCCTAAAAGCTCATGCATTGAAAGCATAGCCACAGTGCAGTAAAGTTCAGAGCCACAGTGCAGCAAAGTTTCCTTTTAGGAAATGATTGAATCATGAGAGCTGAAATGTCATTAGTGGATTAAGCCATTTGGTGGATCAATAATTTGAATGTACCGCTGGATGGCAACTGTAGGCAAATGCAGCATGGCTAGAGGAAATAGGTCAACAGAGACATGGCCTTGGGGATTTTATTTTTTCCCTGGTCCCTTCATTTCTCTTTCTATTTCTCTGTTTCCCTGATGCCATGAGCTGAAAGCTTTCCTCCATCAAACACTTTCACCATGATGTTTCTGCTTTGGAGCCAGCTAACTATGGACTGAATCCTCTGAAACCATGAACCAAAATATAACTTTCCTCCTCAAATTTGTTCTTTTCAGGTGTTTTGGTCACAGCAATGGAAAACTACTAACACAATATCTATATCTAAAATTAATGTGAAAACTAACTGTAAAGTGTGTAAAGTTACTTGCATAATACTTGAAAAAGAATAGTCATTCAATATTTGTCAAATCTAATCCACATCCTTTTCACATTAACTCAGATACACATATTTTCATCAAATTTATGAGAAAGTCTCAAAAATTCAAATAAACAGTAAGGGATAAAAGAGAATATTTGTAGAAGATCTATTAATAAATGCAAAGATATAATATTTATCATCTACAGAAACTAAAAATATGAATCAAAGTAACCTTGAAAGAGCATTTCTTAATTATTAAAGTAGCAATTTTTAATACAACATCTGAATTCTAGAATGGTTTGATGAATCTGGTATACTAATTTATTATGGAAGACACTATAAATGTATTTGAGCTTTTCATAAAATGCAATCAATTTATATGTAATAAGAACCATAAAAATATCTGTGACCTTTATCTTGATATATTTCTAGCACTTTATTATCATTAAATACTTCAATAGAACTAGAAAGCTTAAGTTAATAGAAACATTATTTATTATGCATTATCTGAAATTAGAAAAATAAATGGAAATATCCAGAAAATGCAAAATTTGTATGACCTCATAAACAGTGCTATTATGAATTAACATATAAGAATATTATCTAATTATTATAATTACAACATATGCCAGATATGGTGGCACAGTCCTGTAATCCCAGCTGTTTAGGAGGCTGAGGCCGGAGGACTGCAAGTTTGAGGTTAACCTGGGCAATTTAGTGAGACCCTGTATCAAAATAAAAATGAAAAGGACTGGGAATGTAGCTCAGTAGTAGAGCAGCCCTAGGTTCAATCCCTAGTACCATTAAAAAGAAAAGCAAAACATAAATATTATATGTTCTAATAATGTGGAAATAAAATATAATGTGAACCAAATATGCAGTTTATAAATTTTATAAATAAAATATTAATTTAAAATTTATAAATTTTGTAGTAGCCGCATTTCTTTATTTTTTCATTTTTTGAGCCCAGGGGCACTTTACCACGAGTCACATCACCGGTCCTTTTTTAAATTTTTTATTTTTAGACAGGGTCTCACTAAGTTTCTTAGGGCCTCACTAAGTTTCTGAGGTGGTCCTGAAACTTGTGATCCTGCTGTCTTACTCTCTGAAGTTGCTGAGATTATAGGTATGCTCACTGCACCCAGCTTAGTAGTCACATTTCAAAAGTGTCTAGTGAAAGAGATAAAATCAATTTTAGTAATATATTTTATTTACCAATTTATCAATAATATAATTATTTAAACTTTAATTATAAATTAAAAACATATTATCATATTTTTCATTCTTTGTACTATCTTGGAAATATGGTGCTTATTTCATGCTTATAGCACATTTCAATTTGGACTAATCACTTTTCCATTCTCAATAGCTATGTGTGACAAGCTGCTAATATTTTGGACAGGGCAGATTATAGACAAATGTTCATAAGAAACAAATATCATTAACATATGCATTATTGTTTTAATTGTCAAAAAGTGCTCATGTATGTTTTGATGGGCAAAATGTAAAGTGTTAGAAGAATGAAATTATGGCTCTTTTTATATGTTTAAATATTTTCATACATTTGCTTTTTCAATAAAAAACCTTCAAATAAGTTACTAATTTGTAAACTACAGCAACTCTTGTCTATGTGACTTCATAAAAAATGATATTGAGTTTCAGTTTGTATTATGTTCACATTTTGACCCTGTTGCTATGGAGTTAATAAGTCTCTCCAATTTGGAGTTATTTGGTATGCAAAGTAGCTTGAACATTTTCATTGGGAATAAAAAATAAATGACCTTCCTGGATTAAGTCAGTCTGGCAGCCTACCATTTTTCACAGTTCCAGCAGCCTATATTTGGTTGAACTCATGAGTTAATAAGGCAGGCTAAAGTATTCAAAACATTATCAGAAAAATATGGAGAACCGTGCCTTGTACACAGCAGACACAAAATGCCTAACTACTGCCTCTAATTGATTCGAAGCTTCCATCAATTAAATTGGAGATGGATTTGTTGAAAACATTTTTTTTTTGGTAGGATTTACTTTATTTCACTATGACACATCATAAGGAAGGAAAGTCAGAAACATGGAGACAACTGAAAGCTTAGGAATCAGAGTTCTTTCATACAGTTATTTTCTAACAAAAATCTTCTACATGGCTGAAATATGTTCATATTTGTGCTTTTCATGTCTTTGTAGTACTGGTATTTGCTAATAATTTTTTAAAACATTTACTTTTGCAATGATATAATTCTTACACTGTTGTAATTATATTTCCACATAATTTTAATCTGTTTTCTAAGCCAAGTTTCAAGTTGCTTGTGGTCAGGGTTATTGTTTATTATTCCTTACAACCACAAGTGTGTTGATCTGATTGGATTTATAAACAATAAGGCATATATAAGTAGAATTTTTAAAAATACAAGTACAAGTATTAAATTTATGTTTGGAGCATAGAAAAAACTGATATAATACAGCTTTTATATAATTAAAATGTTTAATAAAAAATAATTATGCATTTCATCAAAAAGGTAAAAAAATTGAAAGAGTAGAAAGATGAAAATGTGGATAAAATTAAATGAAAATATTTTTTATATCTCTTCACATCTCTCTCTGTAGAAAACTATTGTCTTTTCTTTTTTCAGCAACTGACTTTTTCAGGTGAGCCACGTTTTCAAGTTAAGTCCCAATAATTCTTGGTGATACTTTTCTCCATCCCAACAACATGCTGCAGTGATTGAGATCTTTTCTGTCTCTCTTTTTATTATTATTTTCTTCCATTCTTTTATTCACCACCTCTGTGTTAGGTCATTGTTCAAAAGAATGGTCTCAACTGAATTTATTTAATCTAAAACAGATATAGACTAGAAAGAATAAGCTGCTACCATTGGTAAGCATTGGAGCATTTCTGGCTTCAGAAATCTAGTCTGCCTTTGTCAATCCTCACAGCTATGGATGTAGTCAATTTGTTATCAATATTTGCTAAAACCAGAATGTGATTACAAATATTTTACAAAATAGGAACTGCTGACAATCCCACCCACTGCATATTGTCTAATGAAAATATCTTGGTGTGATACATACATAGCTATAATGTACACTAATACATATTTAGTAATTAATTTCTTAATGATTGTAAATATTTGTGGTCTTTTTTTCTTATGACACAATCTTCATTATTTCCAAGAACTATCCTAATTTAAGCAGATGGTTACATTCTTTTTTTTTTTTTGGTACTGGGGATTGAACTCAGGGGCACTCGACCACTGAGCCACATCCCCAGCCCTATTTTGTGTTTTATGTAGAGACAGGGTCTCACTGAGTTGCTTAGCGCCTCGCCGTTGCTGAGGCTAGCTTTGAACTCACGATTCTCCTGTCTCAGCCTCCCTAAATGCTGGGATTACAGGCTTGAGCCACCACGCTTGGCCCAATGGAACTCAATGTAAAGTTTTTCTTAGTGTATAACCTGGAAAATTTTGTGGATTTTTCTTGTCTAGATCAGTATCAATGATGTTTCAATTGTCATCTCAGAATATCAACAGTATTGTGTTTTAATATATCAAAAATTAAATGGTAATTAAATGGTAATAAGGCCGTAGAAAATTTTATCAGTGTTAGAGCTTCTGAATGACACGGTTCCAGATTTATGCCTGAACAACTTGATTGAGAAAAAGATTCTAGTATCTGGTTTTGGTCTGATCTGGTAGTTTTCTTCTTCGATTTCCTCAAAACCATGATCTGTAAATTCCCAGAGGACAGAGAAACCTCCTGAATATGTCCACTGCTAAAGACACTGAGTAATTTAAAAACTTAATTTATTAACTTTAAAATTTCAAAATATATGTATCTCTCAAAACTTGGTCCTAGATCACCCTTACCTTCCTATCAAGTTTATCCTTCTAAGTGATCTAATGTCTATAGTAAACATTTTCAAGTCTTTATCTCTTTTCTCTGTTTCAAGTTCATATATACAAATGTATGTGATTTCTACAGTTAGGTTTAAAACATAATCATACTTCCATTCTCTTGTAATCCTCCTGTCATTCTCCCAAGTCTTCCTCATATCAATATTTAGCATCACAGCAATAAATAGCCATTTAATCCAACCTAGGAATTACCATTCATTCTCTTTCACACAGATCCCAAACTTCATCTACCACCTTATCCTGTTCTTACTTTCCAAAATACATCCCATTGGCATTGCTGCTAACCTAGTCCAAGAAATTTCCACTCATCTGGGTTAATGCAATAGTCTATTTAATGGTTTGTTTGTTTCAATTTAACACTTTCTGCTTAGCCATCTCCACACAGCGCCAGTGTGATCTTTTAATCCATGTCATTCTTTTGCTTAAAACCCTTTGATGGGCTTCCCATTGCACTTAGAATGAAACCTAAGCTGTATTAACTCCTTAAACGATGTCGTCACTGTCTCTTCTGCATTCTCCATGCCTCTCTCCTTTCCTTCCTCACTGGTTTTGCTCTAACTTCACTGGTATGCTCTAAGTTCCTTCAGAAAAACTGTTATTTCCACCTGTGAAGTTTGCATCCGCTGTTCCCTTTGCTTAGATCTCTCTGCCTTCTCACTTTCACATGCCTGGCTTCTTTTCCTTTAGATTGAGTCCTAAATGTTATATTCTCAGAGAAAACTACACTCAAGAGCATCTTCAGTTTTCTCTATTTTATCTTCTGTTTTCATTGCTACTTAGTGCATGGTGTTTATCACTACCAAAATTTACCTTGTATCTATGTTACGTTTTTGTTCCCTAAAATATAATCTCCATGTTTAACAGTGACCTTTTCTGCCCTCTCCATCATCCTATTCTTATCCCCTAAAGTAATAATTGGAACATAGTAAGAAGATAGGATACACACACAAAGATTATATACAATATAATACTGAAGTGACTGACATCTAATCTACATTCTTCCCAAAATGGGTTTGGATACATGCTGGTTTATTACTAGTTCCTTAGTTTATTAAATACTTTGTAGAATTTTGTAGTAAATACTCCAATTAAATGCTATTTAATTAAATGAGCAATAAAGTTGGTTGGCCTGTAAAAATATTTTCCCTACAGCTTATATTAAATGCTAGTCTAAATCAACACAGTATCCCATTTACAAAAGAATTAAGGTAAGAAGGAAACTTAGACTATAATATTCTTTCAAAATTTTTCAAAACAAAACCTCAGTAAATAAG
Source organism: Xerus rutilus (assembly GCA_028644305.1). Lineage (NCBI taxonomy): Eukaryota > Metazoa > Chordata > Mammalia > Rodentia > Sciuridae > Xerus > Xerus rutilus. The sequence goes on from CM053409.1 coordinate 30,345,575, forward strand.
ATGTATGCATTTACTTTTGATAATTTGGGGAGAATTAGAAATAACTATGTTGAGACAAAAAGATGTTAAAGAGAAAATTTGATGTACATAAATAAGAGTAATAATGCATGAAACAATAATAATAACAATAATTTAAAACAAAAATAAATACTTTCTTATAGTTTCAGATTTAGAAGAATAAGACTGAGAAAATAATGAATAAAAAATTCAGTCAGATAAAAATTATGTAACATTGTTGTAAAACACTTTATAAACATTAGGATAACATAAACATGAATATAATATAATTAGTGATATAACTAACTGCAAAGTGATGCTAACCAGAAGTTAAAAGCTAAATCAATTGGGAGATTAGTAAGATAAAACTGCAAATAGTAAGTACAGAAATATATACATCACCACAATGTGGAGGGGTAGTTTTTTTAAAACTGCTTTTTAAATATTTAAGATATTTAAATAAAAATATTTAATTTTAAGCTATACACATTTACTAAATATATTTATATACATTTACTATATACATTTAATATTGTAAATATATGATAAAGAGCAAATATACATATTTTTAAAAGCTTATCATAGAAAATATATTGCAACTCTCAAAAACAAAAATATATGTATTTGAATCCCAGATCTCTTTATACTATTCACAGAATCACTAGTGTATTCTTAAGCCTCATTCCTAGAAGCACTCACTGTAAATGGCAGATCAATTTAGAAAGTCAAAGGGTACCTTTGAGAAATGATATGGCAACAATAGATTTAGTATTTCATTAAGTAATCAGTGGCTATCAAGGATACCCCAAATCATATTAACCTCGAAGAGAGGTAAAATTTATTTAACTGTATGGTCATTACTGGTTCCTCCACTGAAAAATCTATTGACTTGTTTATGCAGTAAAATGGAGCTCATGATGAAGGCAGAATCTCTCTCTGTTTTGATGTTAGCAATAGCTGGTTGGGAATTATACTTATCACCAAATATTAGAGGAAAAATTATCAAAAATCATCAAATTATTGGAGGAAAAAGCTTTTAATAAGTTTCAACTCACTTTGAAATGGGAGTAACAGAATACAAATTTAGGGATTATTTTTGGCTAAGAATTCCTGTTATTCAAAAGAGTATTAGAAAAACTTGGGATAGAAGGAACATACCTTAACTTTGTAAAAGCTATCTATGCTAAACCCAAGGCCAACATCATTCTAAATGGAGAAAAATTGGAAGCATTCCCTCTGAAAACGGGAACTAGACAGGGATGCCCTCTCTCACCACCACTGCTATTCAACATAGTCCTGGAAACACTAGCCAGAGCAATTAGACGGACGAAAGAAATTAAAGGGATACGAATCGAAAAAGAGGATCTCAAACTATCATTATTTGCAGACGATATGATTCTATACTTAGAGGATCCAAAAAATTCTACCAGAAAACTTTTAGAACTAATAAATGAATTCAGCAAAATAGCAGGATATAAAATCAACATCCACAAATCAATTGCATTTCTATACATCAGTGATAAACCCTCTGAAAGAGAAATTAGGAAAACTATCCCATTCACAA